>CM076571.1:404326649-404926418 GCA_034641835.2 Pinus albicaulis | reverse complement strand
TAGATACTCTAGGCCTGATTTCTTTGGTTGAAAAAAAAAAGTATATACCCTACTTTAATTTATCATATACATTTGAATCCTACATAGAAGATAGTTATAGAGTCCTTTCGGTAAGGGTAAGAGTGAAAATGGAGGCCACAAATACTAGTAATCCAACTATGACCATGGGGACGATTTGGCTAATGAACAAGAGATACAACCCGAAGAGGTAGTACATTCGGACCCTACATAGAGGATAGTTACAAAGTCCTTTCGGTAAGGGTAAGAGAGAAAATGGAGGCTGCAAAGAATGGTTAGAGATGGTTACCCTCTCTAATTTTTCAATTTACACAAGAAATTCCAAGGGTTTCTTAAAAGATCTCAAAACTGGTAGATTCCCCACAGTAAAAAGAAGATGCAAGGACAATTTCTATGCAATTTTCACAGGTATCGTTTTTAGTGCTCGTTGGGGCAACCTTGTGAGAAATTGAATGGGGCCAAACTTAATAGAGAACAGAGTCTTCCATAAGGAACTGAGGTCATGTGTAATGGTAGACATGTCCGATGCAATGACCTGTACACATTGCCCCAGGACTAAAGAATATAGATTTCCCCAACATGTACACATTTCCCCAGGACCAAGCACTAGGTGGAAGGGATGTATAAATTTGCGCCTAAGAGAGGAAGGGATGTATACATATTTTTTAGTACCTTCTAGGGCCGACTATATACAATTAAACGCCATTACCACCATTTTCTATTAAAATACTAGAGGTAATTTGATGGCCTACACATGTACATGTTCAATCATCTAACAATTGATCCTAGGGTGCATACAATGACACAGTGGTAGTTAGGAGAGTTATTTTCTTCTCAGGTTTCTCTACCTTTGTTAAATTATCAATTTATAAATATTAAATTTATTAACTTATAAATCTTACCAATTAAAGTTCAGAAAAACATCCTTACCATGGTCATTCATAACTCTTATCATATATATTCTCATAACACATGTACACTAAGTTTTTTTCAGGATAAAATTTAAATTACATTACTCAATTATTTCGTATCGAAGAGGAATTTAAATTTCCTAGTTCATATTGGGTTCCACAGAAATGAAAATATTGAAGAGCATAAACCCTGTAATAATTTTAGTTGAGAAAATGAAATTCAATAATGTTACAATTATTTTATGGAAATGAAAACATTGACGAGCATAAACCCTGTAATAATTTTAGTTGATAAATTTAAATTCAATAATGTTACAATTATTTTAAACCCTATTTGTTTTCAGATAGAGAATGAAACCCTCTTTATATGAGAGGTAGTTTTCTAGCTCAAGGTTCAATGGAAATAAGAAATTGAGGAGATATAAACCCTGAATTAGACATCATATGTGCTTTGGAATCAAGGTGAGGTCTAAGATGGGAAGGAGGTTTGTCATTTATGATGTATGAAGAGTAAGATTTAAATTTGCACAATCTCTTGGTTCAGATTGAGTTACAAAGAAATGAAAATATTAAAGAGCATAAACCCTGTAATAATTTTAGTTGAGAAAATGAAATTCAATAATGTTACAATTATTTTAAACCCTCCTTTTTTTTTCAAAGAGAGAAAGAAATCCTCTTTATATAAGAGGTAGTTTTCTAGCTCAAGGTTCAGTGGAAATATGAAATTGAGGAGATATAAACTCTGAATTAGACATCGTATGTGCTTTGGAATCAACGTGAGGTCTAAGATGGGAAGCAATTTTGTCATTTACTATGTATGAAGAGTAAGTTTGAAATTTACACAATCTCTTGGGCTTGCCCTATAAACGACAAGGGAAACACATTAAATATGTTTTGGAGCTTTGGGATGAGAATCTCGATAACATAGATAACGTTGAGGTGCATCAAATCATTAACTTTTTGTATATGGCTCTTATATTGGGAGAAGTTCAAGTTCTTAGAGGTCGTTATGATAAATATTTTCAATTTATATTTTAATACATAAAACAATTATTAAACTTGACATCCTTCTCTTAAAGGAAAGTAATGACTTATCAGAATAATGAAATTCCATTGAGGAAAAATTACAAATTTGGAACTCTTGAAGTTGAACACTGAATTTTGGATTTCCAACAGTGTGCAAAATTTGATATACTTACCACCCATCATCAGAAACAAAAGAAAAACAAAGTGAATTCGAAGAGTGTCACAAAATAGTTATAAGAAAGGAGTTGGAAAGTGATATAAATGTTAATATTAAAATTCAATTGAACAAAACATTGGAAAAACATCATAAATTTTGGCTTCTTTCCATTCAAGCATTATACAGGGTGTTTTTAATAAATATTTTCAATTTGCATTGGAAAAAATAACTTAATTACTAAATCTTCCCTTATTTCAACCAAAAAAATGAAATCCCAGAGGAAATGGTATTTCCACTTGAAAAGAATTCCACTCGTATTCTTGCCAATGATACAAAAATTAAAGCACCGAGTGTATTGAAAGAGAAGTCCTAGTTTATAAATAAATAAATAAAAGAAGTAGAGTCTCAAAAATAAACTTAAAAAATGCTAAATATGTTAAATAAATGTATAACTATATAAATAATGCAATGGAAAATATAGTACATCACAGTGTAACAAGATAGTTATAAGAGAGGAGTTGGAAAGTGACATAAATGTTAATATTAAAATTCAATTAGACAAAACATTGTACAAACATCATAAATTTTGGCTTCTTTCCATTCAAGCATTTTACAGGGTGTTTTTAATAAATATTTTCAATTTCCATTGGAAAAAATAACTTAATTACTAAATCTTCCCTTCTTTCAACCAAAAAAATGAGATCCCAGAGGAAATGGTATTTCCACATGAAAATCATTCCACTAGTTTTCTTAGCAATAATACAACAATTAAAGCATCAAGCGTATTGAAAGATCACTACTAATTTATAAATAAATAAATAAAAGAAGTAGAATCTAAAAAATAAACTAAACAAATGCTAAATATATTAAATAAATGTATAACTATATAAATACTACAATGGAAAATATAGTACATCACTGCAGTAGTGTACAACGAATTTGCGAAAGGAACAAAGAAAAAAGACACAAAGTCTGCATCAAATCTGTAGAGGCATTCCATACATAAAAATACTCCCACTATCTCAATGGGAAAGTACACTCATAAATTATACAGTTCTTGTTCACTGAATCCCTAATTTTTGAAGGAAATTTTAGGCCCAAAATTGAGTCAAACGTTCGGTAAATAAACCATGCATGCACTTGCCATTCTCTAGTAAGTTTTGAAGTAATATTTTCATTTCATCATCTTCCCAATTTATCCTTTTTCACCCACCTATTTGACCGATTAATTTTCTCAAATTGGATGGCAACGTATTCCTTGAAATCATTACAGGCTTGCAACTTTAGAAACTTAAAGTAGGGAAACCTTTCCAATGGAGAGAGGGCTTGCAACTTTAGTAACTTAAAATATGGAAACCTCTACAATAATAAGACATCCCATACATAAAAATACTCCCACTATCTCAATGGGAAAAGTACACTCGTAAATTATACAGTTCTTGTTCACTGAATCCCTAATTTTTGAAGGAAATTTCAGGCCCAAAATTGAGTCAAACGTTCGGTAAATAAACCATGCATGCAGTTGCCATTCTGCAGTAAGTTTTGAAGTAATATTTTCATTTCATCATCTTCCCAATTTATGCTTTTTCACCCATCTATTTGACCGATTAATTTTCTCAAATTGGATGGCAACGTATTCCCTAAAATCATTACAGGCTTGCAACTTTAGAAACTTAAAGTAGGGAAACCTTTCCAATGGAGAGAGGGCTTGAAACTTTAGTAACTTAAAATATGGAAACCTCTCCAATAATGAGAGTTAATCTTAGTTGCCAAGAGTTGTAAAATGTTACAATTTTAAGATGCTCGAACTTGCAAGTGCAATCTGACTTGTTGAACATGAAACATGTAGCTTCTTTGTGGTCTGCCTATCCTCGGAATACAACGTATACAACCAAAAACAATTTCCATCTAACTAGGATTCCATTATTTCCCCCCTTCAATTTATGACCTTATTTCACCCAAAGTTTAAATTTACAGTGAGCTCACTCAAATTTATGGGACCCCCCACACTCGAAACACTGCTTTGCACATTCGGTTCCAGACTTAAATCATAGTGTGCTTAATCAAGTAAGATTGGGAATACTTGACCTTTTTAGGCGCTCACACAGGCATATCATATGTTTGGAGGGAAATTTAGTGCATTCCACACTCTACAACCTTAGAGAGCTGAAACTGGCTAGAAACCTTGACAGGAACCTTGGCATAATCTCTTATGGAAATCACAAGCTTGAGGCAGCTAAATGAACAATGATCTAGAAAGAATTTTAAATGGACATGCCTACCAAATGGGTTGCACATTTGTTTCTAATTAAAAAATTTTGTAATTTACACCTGCACAAGATTTCTTCAAAGCATTATAACTCCATATTAACAATTGACAGAGCAATCCACATCTACACCGATTTATTCAAAATGGATTTCTTGAAAGCATCATAACTCTATCTTAACCATTGATAGAGCTCTAGCGTTAATAGAGCTCTGAATCAAAAGTAGAGCCACTACAAAATATGGCACTGAGTCTCTCATTAAAGAGAAAAAAGCATGAAATTGTAAAAATTGATATCCATTGCAGGTGTATGAGATTTATTACCAACAGAAAACCTTTACACTCATCCATAATTTTCGAGATTTATTGCTAGCGGTAAACTTTTACACCCATCAATAATTTTTGTAGAATCATAGTTATTTTAGAAATCTAGAATGTTAAACAATTCCCACCGTTCATCAATAAGGATTATTGATTGTGTCTCAAGGTCTCTTGCCCTCTTTTCTTGGCTCAGATCTCCAATTACAGAATATTACTTTGGTATTTTTACCATCAGTAAATTCTTGTCTCAAGATCTCTTTCCTTCTTTGCTTGGCTCAAATCTCTAGTGACAGAATAATACTTTTCTATGGTGTATACTTTTGTGGCTCAGTCTATTTTTTTTTTCACATTACAAGTCTAAGCTATTATAATTAAGAAATTTTTTGAACCAATCACAACATAAAAGAAGTTTTACTATCCCTGTAAGTGTTCAGGAGCATATTGAGAGGTGTTTCCATGTAGCCGAGAACTTGATATAATTCATTTATTCGATGTTCCACCTACAGTAGCTTCCCATAACATACTTAATCACTGACCTTACAAACCCAGAGACTTGGAAGTATAAAACATCTTAAAGCCATGCTTTTGGAGACATGCGTTCCATTCTCTGATTTGTTTGGAGAGTGTAGTAGAGACACAAGTGATATGGTTGGGCAAGATCAAGGAAGTGATTGTCCTCTGTAAGAGAAATTTACAACTTTTTCTTGATGGTCTCCTAGGGGATTTTATGAACATCTTACTAGCATCGAGCAGGTGACCAAGATTTTGGTCCTTTTAAATAACACCATTATTCAGATTGGTTATTGGATCAACCACAACATTTTCCTGTGATTGCCTATGAATTTAATGACTATCACCATGAGGACCGTTTGGATAATGAACAACAGATACGACCCGAAGAGGCAGTACATTCGGACCTTACATAGAGGAATATAGTTACAGAGTCCTTTCGGTAAGGATAAGAGTGCAAATGGAGGCCACAAAGAATGGTGAGAGAGACAGTTACCCTCTCTACTTTTTCAATTTTCACAAGAACTCCCAAGGTTTTCTCAAAAAAACTAAAAACTGGCAGATTCTCCATTGTAAAAAGAAGATGCAAGGGCAATTTCTATCAATTTTCACAGACCTCGTGTTTAGCATTCACCAAGGAAACCTTGTGAGAAATTTAATGGGGCCAAACTTAATAGAGGACAAAGTCTTCCGAGGCTGTGTGTAATGGTAGACATGTCCAATGCAGCTGCCTGTATACATTTCCCCAGGACCAAATTGTATACATTACCCCCAGCCTGTATACATTGCCCCATAACCAAGCGCTAGGTGGAAGAGATGTATACATTTGTGCCTAAGAGAGGACGGGATGTATACATTTTTTTCCGTATATATTTAATCACCATTACCACCATTTTCTCTCAACTACTAAGTAATCTAATGGCCTACACATGTTCAATCATCAAATAATTGATCCTAAGGTGCATACAACTACACAGTGGCAGCTAGGAACATTGCTTTTAAATAAAAATGCCTTACGGCGTAATTATTAATTATTTTAATTAGTCAATATTCATTAATGTAATTAATTTATATTATTTTTCACCCCTCTAACAGCGAGATCACTATTCCTTTACTCTAATTCCCTTACTCCTAATCAATAATTATTATTTTATATTAATTGTAATAATAATTATTTCTTCTTATGTAATTTATTTTATTTTTAATTTTTAAATTTATATTCTCATTTAATTTAATTTAATTTCTTTTTTATAACAATACATTTCTTTCACAATATTAATATTTTTATAATTTTTTATACATTGATCAAATGAGTTATAATGTCTTATATTTTGACCATAACGATTCATTAACTTTGATTTATTTTTTTAACTTGAATATTTTTTTAATAACGTTAATATAATTACGTTAGAGGTATTCTCTTTGTTGGCTTAGGGTGGTCAAACACTGTTTTTCCTAGCCAATCAAGTTTTTCCATCTATCGCTCTTCCAGCTAATCAATTTTTTCCATCTGTTTTTCATCCTATCAATAAAAATGTGCCAAATTAAATTTTTGTGTCAGACACACAATTGGACAGCGACTTGAACTCGTGAGGTCTTTGCTCTGTAGCCGCCCTTATATCCCTTGCCTGTAGGATGTATATACATTTTTAGAGGTGCCAAGTAAGATCCAGTTTTCAACCAGATTTCAACCAGAGTCGTTTCCTCGAACATTGGTTTCCCCGTGTGCTCTGGTTAGAACATGGCTGCTGGGAAGGGGCAACCGGGGGTTTCAAATGACCACATCAAACAATAATGAATGCCATGATATCTGCTAACCTGGCTTCGCTGGAATGTTTGGGAAGAGAAGCGGTTTCGCGGAGTCCAGATGGGGAACGGAGTATTTTATATAAATATACTTTCGTGGCAACGCTGCAATGGTTTTTTGTGGAGTGTTTTACTTAGTTGCTCTTCCCAATTTCCTTCAAACTGAAGAATTGCACTCATCTCTAGTGTTCTCTGTTGGAAAGAAGGAAAGTCTGGCTTTTTCCTGAAACAATAAAGCCTGCAATTAACCTCCGCCTGTGGAGGCACAAGGCGTGGCTTCCTCCATAAGGAAATCCAACAGAAGAACCCTAGGGTAGGGTAGGGTTCGGGTAAATAATTGCTTGAGCTCCTTATATTTTATTTCATTTTCTTGTTCTTGGTGGTGTGGTTGGTCGACCAAACTGTTGTTACATCATGGTAGGTACGGTGGTCTGTTCTAGAACTGAACTCAGCTCTTGTTGTTGCTTCATTGAGATTGAGATTGGGATTGGGGGATTTAGTTGATTCCATTTGTGGAGTTGCATTTCTGTGTGGAAGGGGAGAGGAAGTGTGTGAGTAATGGAAGATTCCAGTGGCTCTATTCACTGGATGTTGAAATGATTCTTTCGAGTGGGCAGGTAAATGCACTGTGCAATCTTTTCATTCAGATAAATATGCTCTGCTCATTGGATCTTAGCTTGCATTTATCTTCATAAGTGGTTATGTAGAGATTAAGTACAGGAATTGAGGAAAAATCAAATTTTGAAGGGAAGGGCCATCGAAATTTGTCAAAATCGAATTGTGAAGAGAAAGGCCATGGAAACATGTCAAAATCAAATCATGAAAAGAAGGGTCATCGAAATTTGTCAAAATCAAATGAGGAAGAGGCGAGGCATGGAAATATGTCAAAATCGTGAAGAGGCGAGGTATGTTCACATGGATTTGCCAGAAACATGAGAAAGACAATTTTACACATCCGTGGAAGGGGTGAATTTATAAACCATTTGGTTTGAAATATGCAGATTTTAAATCTTCATATTTTGTGTGATCTTCATATTTGGTGTGATCAATTGGTTGATGTAATGTAAAGGAACTTCTCTTCTGCACCTCCACATCCAAAAATACAGTTTTACATTTAAATGGGAGAATTCATAAACTGTCTGGGGTGAAATATCTGTGTTATAAACCTGTCTTCATTGCGTCGGTGTGAGCAATTAGTTCTCTTCTTCTCGGTTTCCAAATTTCGGTTCACACGACCACACCAATCTCTATAACCCGAGCTCGCTTTACCACACGTCTTCCCACCCAAGCACCTCACTTGACCCCAAAGCTCTCGGTGATATCACGCACGGTCATGTGGATCCGAGAGGGTCACATACGCATTGCGGATTTGCAAAAGCATCTGGTTGTTCCAGTTCTTTTCCTCAATAAAAGCCGTGTGATCCAAATGAAACTCCCGTGATAGCCTTCTGTAAGCCCTCTTTATGTCCTCTACAGTTGCCGCCAGCCTTATCTACAATACTTCATACAAATTCTTTGATTTCATTAGACCAGGCCCAAAAAAGGCCTGCATTGCTCTCAGCGTGAAGCACCGACGAAATTTAATATTTCTGTTTTAAGTCATGTATCCTTCAGGCAGCCTTGGGAAACCAATATGACCAGTGGCTGGGAATTTATTGGATGAGAAAACATTAGAGGAAAATTTAATAGAAGAATCCGTTATAGATGTGTAAATTTTTCTCTAAAACCAATGCTAAAGAAAGTGGTGGGTATTTCTTTTATCAGATTGAAAGGCTGAGGAACACTCAATCGCTTGCAGAAACTATGGCGAAATCAAAGAATGGATGATTAACCATAAAATTTCTGACTGAACAGAGTGGATTTTAGATAAAGAGTGATAACCAAAAGCCAAATTTATTCTAATTAAGAAAAGGGTTAAATTATTATATACACACGCATAAACCGAGCCAGACACGGAGAAAAGAGAAAGATAATTTGAGTGGCAACTGAAAAAGTCAGAGGTATCGACAGGAAACCGATTACGGTGAAGCAATGTATGACGTCGGGTAGCTTCTCTAGTTTTGGAAAAAATTTACAAATTATGATATTATTTGTAGTTGTTGGGTGATTTTTTCACCTAGGTTAAATAGGTCGTGTCTTTTGTATTTTTTTACTAAATTAATTTTGCTCCTTATTTAAGAAAATGTACGTTTGATTTGTTCATATTTCACAATTATAATGTTTCTAGAATATTAACAATATAATTTAGATAATAAAAAGATAATACTAGCATTTGCACCTAGAGGTGCAAAGTAAGGTCGGGAGTGGGGAATGTGGAAAATAATAATTAAGTGAAATATATTTTAACGTTGTATTTTGCAATTATGTGGATTATATTCTCTTTATTGTCCGATTCCATTTATATTTAAAAATATCTTTTGAAATAATTGAAATTTAATTATTTCTGAGTAATCAATTATATTCCCAAATCAATCCAATTAAACATTTTATATTTATATGTTAAGTATTGAGAGGAGCCCTAATTGAATGGTTTATGAGGCACAATACTTGCTAAGGTTTTGCAAATGGGGTAGCAAGCTAAGTGGACTTGATTGTGGGGAAAACTCTAGAATTAAATTAAGCCCGAGTGATCTAGGATGGATGACCTACCTCTCATGGAAATTATCACAGCTTGAATATTCTAAATTATAAATAATAATATTTCGAATTAAATCATATATATGATATGTGGGTATTTCATTGATATCTTTGTTACATCATGAACATATTTTTTAAAATTTTAAATGAGTGGTTAAAATTTACAAAACAAACAAAATATAAATATAAATAAATGGAAAGAGTAGGTTTACTGGACGTATAATAGATGGTGAAGGGGTGTATTGTTAAGTCACTTTATGGTGCGAAGGTTGTTGGTTCGAAATTTACAAGGCAAAAATCCAACCATGTTGAGGGTTGGTGTAAATTTAAAATTCATGGTGACGTGGCCCAACTGGTATGAATTTTCAACAAAAAAAATAGTGTGCAGAGAGTTGGGATATTATATCAATAATTGGAATGAAGGACCACCATCTCTGCCTTCTTCTTTCCCTACAATATTTTTTTTCTTATAAAAATCATAGATTTATTTTGAAGTCAAGGGGGGGGATTAATTTCCCTTGGTTCCTTAAGAATCTGATCACAAGTCATAATATATTCTAAATTCTTTAAAATATATATGAAAACTAAAATTTCCATATATTTCACTTAATTATTGTTTTCCACATTCCCCACTCACTCCCTGCGTTGCTCTGCACCTCTCGGTACAAATGCCAGTAATAAAATTTTAATTATATATACATATATTCCTTCTTTCAATAATTTTTTTACTTCATCAATTGAAGTGCTTCCAAGCCATTCATGTCCAAGCCAAACTTTTCCGACTTAAGAACTTACCAAGAAAAGAATCACATCTAGCCATGGCCATAAAAAAACTAAGCAACATAGCTCGTATAGGAAATATTTCACATGTATGTCCAGTTCATATAAACAGTAGAGAATTAACTAAGAGTTTTCAAGAACCACAAGATACACAATACAAATAAGATATAATTCGGCACAAGTCGAGTGCCCCAAAACATATACACAACAATGTACAATATGAAATTGTCTAAAACAGTTTAAAACATGAGCATTCGGCCAAAGTGTGCCATGTGTCATATAAAAATAATAGATAAAAGAAAAATAGTGTTGTGCCCAGCAGAAAGTCTCCCTTTTTCTAAAACTGCTTTGTCAAGCCCCTTATTGCAGTCATAGGCTTACCTCTTGCAAATCCTATTATGAACTTCTTATAACACACTTCATCCTTGGCACACTTGAATTCACTGACACACCATGGCACACACTTTTATTTGTTCATTTCCATGCATTTTGACCTAGTTCTCCCTTATTATGCCTCGACACTCCTTAACACTCCTCAACATGCATTGACATTTTCCATCATGTGTTAGCACACATTTTCATTCATTGGCATGCCCTAACTCTCCGTATTTATCATTCCCTCACAACTACACTTACTTAATTTTCAACTTGGGAACCCAACCAAGTCCTCACTTGACTATAGGAGCTTGACCAAGTTACGATTACTACAAATAGACTATGTTTTTGAATTGTGTAGCTTGGGAGGTACTCCACATGACTAGTGAGATGGGTTTGTGTGAGTTTGGCCAAAAAAGGCTTTGTGGGAAAATAACCAAAGCAGAGGTGCTTTGGACCCGAGATGGGGTTCAAAATGTAAAAGAAAATTAAAAAGAAAAAATAATATTTCCTAAGGTCTAAGTGGATAAATTTTGTAAGTTATAGAGAATTCTTAAGAGGCCTAGCTAGGAAAAGATATTTAAGGAAGTCGTAGTATGAAGGAAATAACATCAAGTGAGAAGAAGCTAATTTAAAATGCTCCCAATGTGGGAGGTTATAAAATAGATTTCCTTTTCATCGTAATGGGAAATTTCTCAACATAGGTGTCGAAGAATTCTAGATAATCAAATGTAGGCTCCCCATTTGAATCGAAAATTTCTATGAACGCCTCCTTCTCTCTCTCATATGCTCTAAGCCATTCATCTGGTGTTGTTATTGGAGGCCTTTAGGTTCTCTCTCTTTACCATTGAAAGAGGATGTATCTCTTATGTAAGGGTGTTCTTCTGGGAGGAATACCCTGGAGCATTCATACACTGGCTTTCGTAGGTTGTTGGACCATCTAGCTTTTAGAGAAGATCCACAAAATTTACATCCAAAATACGCTTTGTTCCAAGACCTACGAAATTATTGTATACAATATATAGGCATGGAACGTTAAATAATATCATGAAGATTAGAAAAATTAAAACGAATTAAATAACTAATATGCAAAAGAATATTGTTATGTATATAAAGAAATCAATAAACATGTAATTTACTAGAGAAAACTCCTAAGCCTGGATAATCATGAGTCATGTAAGCACATATTCCATACAATGTAAAAATCCTCTCCATTTCTATGGGTCTTGATACATCATATACATTTATCCCATCCCATAATTACTTCAATTCATCTACCAGCGGTTGTAAGTATACATCCATATTCTTAACTTATTTTTTATCAGGGACTATGAGAGCCAACATAAGACATTCATTATTCAAAAACAACCATGGGGGGGTATTTTTATTGATCAATACTACAGCAAAACCATAATAGTTGGTGTTCTAGAGGGAATATGGGTTGACGCCATCCATGGCTATGTTGAGTTGTAGACTTCCTACTTCATCTTTGTATTTTTCAGGTGATGTATCCTCTATATTCTTCATGGCTATTAAATATGTTGGGATTCGCATAACTCCTAACTCACTTCTGTATGCGTTAGTTCCCTATATTACTAGTATAGTCCCTTATTGTTATTGTTGTATCCCTATAACCCTAATAATTTTATTATTGTGCCCTTACATTTTTATTGTTAGGTCAGCTAGGATTATATTGTGACACCATGTAATCCTATATATAGAAGGAGGTTTTTTCATTTGTATCATCCATGAATTGTTCATTTATGTAATGTATTGGAGGTTCACCCTCGAGGTGGCTGATTTCTAAGACATTGTTCTCTCTTTTCTTCTATTTTTGGAGCTGGTTTCATAAAATTTGGTATTAGAGCTTTGTATTCTAGGGTTTCGTGGCTCCAGACAAGTCATCATGAAATTTTCACTATAAATTTGTTTCTACGAAGTTTTAGAAGCTGAAATGTTTCTAGAGAAAAGCCGAAATCCTGAGGAACGTCGTGTAAAAATTTCAGATCTTGGTTTGCAATATATTCCAAGATATGATATGTGGAATTTAGGATTATTTTAGGCTCCTGAATTTCACCTAAAACAGGTCATCGTGGAATTTGCACTATAATTTTTTTTCTACGAAGGTTCAGAAGATGAAATTTTTCAGAGAAAAGCTAAAATCCCGAGGAACCTCTTGTACAAATTTTAGATCTTGGTTCGCAATATTTTTGGAGATATGATATGTGGAAGTTAGTGGTTTTGCATGCTCCCGAATTTCATCTCAAAGAGGTGACCATGGGAAAATTGTCATAAAATTCGCTCTGAGAGTTGGATTGGAATTCTGTAAAACGTGGCTGCAAGTACATGAAATGTAGTTTCATGTGTATCAATTTCATATCCGAAGGAGGAAAAAATGAAACGTGGCATGTTGTAAAATTTTTCTCTACTCAATGAGTCCATAATTAGGTCATTATGGGAGATTGGGCATAACCTTTCCTTGAAGAATCCAAATTAGGTCAGACCAATGGCATTCGAAAAGAAGATTTAGAGAGCTATTATAGGGCCAAATTTCAGATATTGAAGATCTGAAATCACAGAGATAATTCAATTTCAATATTGAACCTCTCAAAAGAAAGAAAAATGTGTGTATTTTTTTTTCCAAATTGCACAAGTCTTGTTTGAAGAATCAATTTGAATTGATTCCAAGGGCATATTGTAGAATATATATCAGCATTGGGCTCTATAATGCCCCCTTAAAATAATTCAACACCCATTAAGCCTTCAGAAGAAACTACTATGGCTCATGAAGATGAAGAAATGCAACATGACATATCAAAATTACAAGAGAAAGTGCACCAAATTTCACTCTCGCAAAGACCAAAAAAAATTGAAATGGATGTTTTGAAGAAAAGCGTGGAAGCTAAGATGAATGGTTTGAAGAAAGGTGTGCAAGATATGATGGATGGTTTGAAGAAGGTATGGAAGAAAAAATCGAAGGTTTGAAGGAAGGTGTTTCAAAGTTGATACAAAAAATGATTCCTTATGGCGAAAAGGTAGTAGAGGAAACCCATGATGAGAAAAAAATAAATTTTAATCGTGATTTTTTAAACTCTAATGTTGGATTGAAGAACCACTATATTCCAAAGATGGATATGAGGAAGTTTGATGGTAAGGATCTTCTAACATGGATACTATAGATGGAGAAATATTTTGTCTCAATAATGTGAAAAACACACAAAAGGTATGCATTGCAACTTTTCATTTAGAACAAAATACATTTGTATGGTATCGATGGCTTTTCTCTAGTAAAAAAAAATTCACTTGGTCAATTTTTACGAAGGAAATGATAGCACATTATGAGGATTCAAAGAGCAACACCTTCTTTAGCTAATTGATAAATCTCAAAAAAAAGGGTTCAGTTGTGGAACACATTGAGGACTCCCAAAAATTGAATATAAGGGTAACTGATATGCCAGAAGAACATAGGATTGATGTTTTCATAGGGAGTTTAAAATATAACATCCAACATGAAATTCACGTTTGGGAACCTGATTCACTGGAGAAGACATTCAGGTTGCCAAGAAAAATTGAATGTAAAGTTATGGAGATAAGGAAGCCTACCAATCACATCTATAAAGATGGAAGTGTTGCTACTCCTAGACTTCCACAAGCTACAAGATTAGCACCACAACAATTGGAAGAAAAAAGAGAAAAAGTGATTTGCTACAGTTGTGATAGAAAATACATTAAAGTTAATAAGTGTGCTAAGAAGAAATTATTTTACATAGATTGTGAAAAGGAGGAATAAAGTGAACAAGAAACTTCAAAAGAAGAGGATATACACTAGGAACCAACCCTAGAAGAAGAATCTGACCATATCGTGTAATGCATTGTCAGGAATTACCACTCCTCAAACTTTCAAGATACAAGGACATATCAAGAAGAAAAAGGTAATAGTGTTGATTGATTCGGGTAGTACCCATAATTTTATTCATTGTAAGGTAGCCAAGGAATTGAATTGTTTCCTATACCTAGAACCAGAATGTCAACTGATGGTTTCAAATGGAGGAAGTATAAATTTCTATGGAAAATTCCATAATATCAAGCTAACCATGGGAGAATATTTATTTAATATTCCAATGCTTTCCATTCCAATTGGAGGTGTTGATGTTGTACTAGGAGTACAATGGTTACAATATTTGGGGACGATAGTTTGTAATTTTCAAGAACTTTTCTTGAAATTTTTTTCGAAAGGAAAGGAAATCGAATTAAAAGGTATAGCAAGAAATCCAGGAAATATAATAAGATCTAATTTCATGAAAAATATTCTGAAGAAAGAGAAAATGAGGCATAATTTCACAATTATGCTCATTAGAAGTTCAAACATCAAAATCATCTATTTCTCCAGATCTCCAAAAAGTCTTGGACAATCATTCCAAGGTGTTTGCAACTCCCAAAGGACTCCCACCTTTTCGAGATCATGAAAATTCTATTCATTTTATTCTAGGAAGTGTTCCTCCAAACATCAGGCCTTACAGATATCCTTATGTCCAAAAGAGCGAAATTGAACATATGATTGCAAAAATGTTAGAGGCTGATATAATTCAACCTAGTCAAAGTTGCTTCTCTGCTCTAGTACTATTGGTGCATAAGAAGGATGAATCATGGCACATGTGTCCGGATTATAGGGAGCTCAATAAACAAAGTATTAAAGATAAATTTCCCATTCCTGTGATTGATGAATTATTGGATGAATTACATGGAGCAATTTATTTTACCAAGTTGGATCTTCGTTCAGGATATCATCAAATTAGAATGAAGACTGAAGATATTTCAAAAAAAACATTTCGAACTCATGAGGGTGATTATGAATTTTTGGGCATGCCTTTTGGCCTTACCAATGCACCTTCTACATTTCAAGGGTTGATGAATTCCATTTTCAAACCCTTCCTTAGAAAATTTGTGCTAGTATTTTTTTTATGACAGTAATCTACAGCAGGTCTTGGAAGGATCATGTTCAACATGTTGACAGGGTGCTCAAACTATTGGAGGAGAAACAATTATATGAAAAAACATCCAAATTTTTCTTTGGAGTACAAGAGGTGGAATATCTAGGTCATATTGTATCTCACGAGGGTGTTAAGGTAGGCCCTAAAAAAATTAAAGCCATCAAGGAATGGAAAGTCCCCACAACCATAAAGCAGTTGCAAGGATTTCTCGAGTTAACATGGTATTATCGCAAGTTTGTTAAGAATTATGGGAGAATAGAGGCACCTCTAACAACATTATTGAAGAAATATGCATTTTCATGGACTCCTGAAGCAACTAAGGCCTTTGAAAATATTAAAGAGGAAATGTGCCTAGCATCGGTCTTAGCTACGCCATGCTTCACAAAAACCTTTACTATGGAATGTGATGCCTTAGGAAATTGATTTGGTGTTGTTTTAATGCAGGAAGGAAGACCCATTTCTTTTGAAAGTCGTGCAATGAAAGGAAAGTGTTTACAAAAAGTAATTTATGAGAAGGAAATGTTGGTAATACTACATGCACTAAAGAAATGGAGACCTTATCTAATGGGAAGACACTTCAAGGTTGTTGAGGAGGTAAATCCCCTCTGCGGACAGAGGCGATCCCTACTAGCCCAGCAGGGGTCTAGCAACAAACAAACAATGCTATGACGCAAGCTCCTAGTTACGAATGAGAGACTAGCACCGGTCTTAGCTACGCCAGACTTCACGAAAACCTTTATTGTGGAATGTGATGCCTCAAGAAATGGAATTGGTGCGGTTTTAATGCAAGAAGGAAGACCCATTGCTTTTGAAAGTCGTCCAATCAAAGGAAAGTATTTACAGAAACCTATTTATGAGAAGGAAATGTTAGCAATACTACATGCACTAAAGAAATGGCGAACTTACCTAATGGGAAGACACTTCAAGGTGAAAAATGATCATGATAGTCTTAAACACTTTTTGGAACAAAGACTATCGTCAGAAGAACAGCAAAAATGGGTCACAAAGATGTTGGGTTATGACTTTGAAATAATCTACAAAAAAGGAAAGCCGAATGTTGTTGCAGATGCACTCTCAAGAAAGAATGAAGAGGTGGAAGCATTGCTTTGTGCCATTTCTATTATCCAACCAGATTGGATAATCAAAGCAAGAGATGAATGGAAGAAGGACAAAGATGTATGGACACTCATTCAAAAGTTGCAGCAAGATCCTAGTACATCTGATACATTTAGTTGGAAAATGATTCCTTATGGTACAAAGATCGCTTATATCTTTGTAAGAATTCCCAACTAAAACAAAAGATTCTTCTGGAATTGCACACTTCTCCTTTAGGAGGACACCCAGGATTTTTAAAAACTTACCACAGGGTGAAGAAAGAATTTTTTTGGGATGGCCTTAAATCTGATATTCGAAAGTTTGTGGCGGAATGTTTGGTTTTCCAGCAGAATAAAGTGGAAACAATTAAGACCCCAGGACTTCTACAACCTTTATCCATTCCAAGCCAACGTTGGGAGGAGATTTCAATGGATTTTATCACAGGTTTACCTAAGTCCGAAGGAAAGAGTGTCATCATGGTGGTAGTTGATAGACTTACCAAGTATGCACACTTTTGTGCATTATCTCATCCATTTAAAGCAAGTATAGCTGCTACTACATTTATGGACACAATTCAAAAGCTACATGGAAACCCAAGGGTTATTGTGAGCGACAGAGATCCCATTTTTACTGGAAATTTTTGGAGGGAGTTATTTTCTTGTTTGGGTACTCAATTAGCTCATAGCTCATCTTATCATCCTCAATCTGATGGTCAAACTGAGATAGTAAATAAATGCTTGGAAGGATATCTTCGTTGTTTTGTATCTGATAAACAAACACAATGGGTCAAGTGGTTACCTCTTGCTGAATGGTGGTATAACACTTCCTTCCATACTGCAGCAAAAATGACCCACATCATATCATCCACCATCCATCACATCATCTTTAAGGGAAAATTCTAAGGTTCAAGCAGTGGAAGATCACATCGAGCATCAGCAAGAAGTTCTCCAACTCTTAAAGGATAACCTGAATTTGGCACAAAATCGAATGAAACAACAGGCAGATCAACATCGCAGTGAGAGAAGTTTGATGTAGGAGATTGGGTATTTTTACGGCTACAACCATATAAACAAATGTCCCTCAAGCAAGCTAAGAAGGATAATAAATTATCGCCAAAGTACTATGGTCCTTACAAGGTGTTGCAAAAGATTGGTACTAGGGCATACAAATTGGAGCTTCCTGCTTCTTCGCGAGTACATCCAGTTTTCCATGTTTCATGCTTAAAGAAGGTTATAGGAGAAAATCTTCCAGTTCAAACAATATTGCCAGAACTTGATGGGGAAGGAAAAATCATATTGGAACCAGAAGCGGTCATGGAAACAAGAACTCGACAACTACGGAATCGATCAATTTCAGAGTATCTCATCAAGTGGAAGAACTTACCCACTGAAGGTTCTACATGGGAGGATGAGAATTTTATATAGAAGCACCCAGAGCTACTCAAGCGTTGAGGACAACACTTTTTTGAAGGAGAGGGGCATGTTAGGTCCCTATATTACTAGTATAGTCCCTTATTTTTGTTAGTGTAACCCCCTTATTGTTATTATTGTGCCCTTGTAACCCCCATTTTGTTATTATTGTGCCCTTAAATTATTATTGTTAGGTCGGCCAGGATTACATTGTGGCCCACTAGGATTACATTATGGCCCCATGGACTCCTATATATAGAAAGGAGGTTTTGTGAATTGTATCATCCAAGAATTGTTCATTCATATAATGTATTGGAGGTTGCCCCCTCGAAGTGGCTTATTTGTAAGGCGTTGATATCTCTTTTCTTCTCTTTTTGGAGTTGGTTACACAACATAAACCCACACTCAAAATTAAAAGTTCATATCTTCACTTCTAAAAATAGGATTTGAATGATTTTAATTGAATTTGTTTACTCTTGGAGTCCTCTATAAACTCCAATCATCACATGTAGAAATATCCTCATTGATTCACACTCACATGCTTTGGTGCAAAGCCCACAACCTTGTGTTCTAAGTGCACAAGTTAATGTTTTGTGCTCATTCCTCCAAAACACTCCATCGTAGGTTTGTAGTACCTCCCATGCTATAAATATCGATGCTCCCTCTTAGTGAGGGAGCTACTTCCAACACTAGGAAGTTTTCATAAAACTCATCTGACGACAGTATCCCATATGGCATCCATCACTGTAGCATACTTTGTAGAATGAATCCTGCAATATTGGTAGTGCCTTTTCCTTGTCACATCTGAACTTAAATGTCTGAAACCCCCATAGGGTTTCTACCTATGAAGCTAGACTCCCTCTGAGCCTACATGATCTCCACTTGCTCAGTCCTACTAGCACTCATCCTCCTCGATCAAATACAACTCGTGAAAATCCCTCCAATTTTGAATATGCAACATCATGATATCATGAAGAAGCTATCCTGCCAATTTGTAGTCTATCACATGAAACATTCTCAATCATGTTGATATTTTCCATGCTAAAGGAATCCTCAATCTTTCCCAACTATCCATGAAAATTCATAGGAAGTCCATGATCAACAACATCTACCACAGCAAATTGTTGTTCACTAGGATCACCACCAATCCATAAGAACTCCCAAACAATCTTGCTACTAAGCCAGTCAATACCAAATATGTGTGTATTCAACAAAATCCTCTGCTCCACGATATAGGAAAATAAAATTCCTTCTAAGATTCTTCATTATTGTTACCCGTCATTTTGTTACCATGATACTTGACGGTCAATATGGATCTATCATCATCCATACTCATGCTCCCTTACAAGTCAAACATTCATATTCCTTGACCAAGTCATCAATTTTGGGAAAAAAGAATCTTTAAAATATTAAATATGCCTTTCACACATTATGTAGTCATTTCCTCCTCATGTGCTGATACTGCTAAGATTCCCTATGTAGTCATGCGCTATGTTTTCTATATAAAACAGGGAAACTCGCTCAAAATAAAGTACAAAATAAAAGTAGTTCTAGAAGCATATTTGGGTGGATATATCCCAACTAGGAGCCTCTTAGTCATATCAATTCAAGACAAACCCCTCCAATCATGGCGCTAATTCCCTTGTGTCATGGAACCCTAATCCCCTCATTTGTGGATCTCACCCATCTTTGGTGGATATGAAACCTCCTCAGTTTCTCATATAAATTTAGTAGAGAATTCAGGGTTAGGGGAGCTTACATATAGTATTCTTATGTTGGTTTTTTTGGATTTCAAAGTTTGCTAACCAAGGATAAAGATTGGAGGCATTCGAGAGGGTCCTCTACGAAATCAAGGCTTGGTTGTAGGATTTCTCTTTGTTCTCTGATAATACATTTGGGTACTTTTTCTCACTGATTTGTTTTCTTGGATTTGTGAATGAATTGTGTTCATATACTCATTAAAACAATTTCATTTCCTAATCTCCTTCATCATTATGTTATTTTGGTTTTTATATTATTATTATGTTGCAAATGCCTTTGATCCTTTACATACTTCTGGTTGCAGGTTTCTTCTACTCATTGAGGAGTTTCATCGGAGCAAAGTGTGAGGTCTTCATCAGGAATTTCATGGAAAATGTAATAGCATCATCCTCTTCTCCTATTTTTAGTAATTTGAATTTTTTTATCTTAGGGAAATGTATATCCTCATGTTTTTTTTTTTTCTAGTTTTTGTTAGGCTTCTAGAGAGATCCATCTTATCCGTGAGAGGATTTATCCTGGTAACAAGTTGGCATCTCCACTGGGGAACGTCTTATTTCTCTTAGTTTTCTTTGGTTTAAATTTCCTTTTTTACTAGTTTGATTGTCTTTGGATGTTGTATAAGTGATGACCTTTTAGATCCTTAGGGTTGACTGCCTTGTTTTTTTATTTTTAATTTGTAAAATTTCTCGCCCTTGTGAGGTTCTGTTTTAGCAACAGAGCACAATATTGCGTAGTTTGCAGTATAACACAGTGCGCATGCACATTGGATTACACTGGTTACCTGCGCACATAAATTTTCAAAAAAATAATCTACTTCTTGTCAGAGTTTGTTTTTTAATTTCTAAGTGGTCATTTTTTCCTATGTCAACCTTCACGACCTGCTTGTGAGCTCTTTTCATTTTCCTTCGTGTAAATTTTTGAGAGTTCTTCCCTTTTTCATTTTTCGGGTAAGCTATTCCCTGGTTGGTTTAATTGTTGTGTTTGGAAGGAAATATTTTCTCTCTAGATTGTTGCTTTTCTATATTTTTTTCCAGATGTACCAAGTGTGTTGTTAATCTTGCTCATTTGAGTGATTTGTTTTGCTCATTTCGTGAAAGAAAGCTTCTAGATTCGTGAAGTAGCTTTTGTCTCAAAAAATTAGTATTTTGTGAAATTACTTCTGTTTATTGTGTGAAAAAAGTGATTTTTTTTCTTTCAGTGTGAAGTAATCATAAAAATGCACTTGTAGGAATCATTAGTTAAATATTTTATTAAGAGATTTTGTTTTGAAACTTTTTTCATAAATTTTAGTTTTTTTGTGTTTTTTTCAATTTTGAGGAATTGGGAACAATTGTTTAAAAAATAATCGTTTTTTTTGGCTTAGAGTGAATGAAAATTTTCATTAAATTTTGATTCAATAAAATTCAAAGTGATTCGTTTCTTTATGAAAAAGACTGTTTTGTGAATTTTTAGGAAATTTTCACTTTCAAGTTCAAAGAAACTCTAACTTTTCCTTAGCATGGAATTCATTAAAATGAGAAGTTGCATATTCATTATGGAATGCATTAGAGTATTTTGAGTCAGTCGCAACATCATCAAGTTTCAATTTCCTATCCCTCTGCGTAAATGACAGCCAAATTAACACAACACTAATTAAAATTAATCTATATATTTTTATATTTTCTAGGGTTCATTCCACCAATATAGATCAGGATAAGTGATTTGAGATAGGGAGTACTTAAATTTCCAAAGGAATAAACAAACAAATAGTATCTTGCGGTAGGAAAAATTCCAATTGTTTCAATGTTTCTCTGGGAATCTCTTCTTAAAAGAGTCAAGCACGAGGTTATGTCAGACCATGTGGCGTAATAATACCTACTTCATTGGTTAATATAGATGATGTGCAAGAATTACAAATGGTAAACCTAGAATTAACCATTTTCAAAGAACTTGGGATCACCTGTTAGTAAACCTAGGATTTACCATGTCGAGGATCTTTCAAGGGGATTGAGGTTTTTACTCTTCCCTTGTGTGTATATCAGGCCACAATATGTTTCCCCAGGTTGGATTGTCTCAGTTCGTAACCTTAGTGGCTATAACCTTAAGATTTTTCCCAAGGTGACGGTGGAGGGAAGGTCTCACTGTACCTGGAGTAGACATTGACTAGACTCACTTGGACTTTTTGGAGGGTAATCTTCACTCAAGATGGCATAGTGGAGTTACTTGCACCAAACTATTTCATTAAGCAGGTTGTTAGGGTAACTGTTCCAGCCGCTATTGTTCCACATTGATCTCTGCGAGGTTAGATTTTATCACCAACTTATGATTTTATTGTGGAAACATATTGTTTGTGTGTGGTTTGACTTCTATATTTTATAGCGCGTGTTCACTTGTTTGTTTATTTTTAGAGGCCCTAGGTGTGATTTATTGAAATTTTGTAATTTTTTGTATTAAAAATTAATCATGGATGTATTACCAAGAACTTCACATAGAATTCAAGGGAAACCCCCTGAATACACACCAAGTTAGTCGGAGAAAATTAAAACTGAAAGGACACAATCAATAGGAGCTGGGTCTTCATAGTACCTAGATTCATATATTGTGATTCATATTTAGTTTGAGGTAACTAGACCTTAGGAATTTGAAATAGGTTTATAACAATATCCATAAGAAAATTCTAAAGCAGTCACAATAGAATATGTTAATGGTGAACTCTCAGATACACAATTTGCTGAATCAGAAATTTCTGAACCTGAGTCTGATTTTACAGAACCTGAGTTGCCTTCGAATATTATAGCCCCTACTCCTAGTCGTCCTCGTTCACCCCAATTAAAAATTCTCATCACTGAGAATATTCCTCTTATCCTTATTAGAATTGAAGATGTTATCACTCAGAAAAAAGTGAAACACCATTTGTCATAGTCTTAGAGGTTCATGTGTCAAAGGTATGGTCGTAGAATTCATTTTTCATTACTGGGTAAAGGAAAATTTTAAAATTTTTCTTATTAGCCTATCCTAAGGTCCAAACCCACCCCCATTAAAGTCTTTCAATTTCACATCAATCATTGTTTACTAACATATTTCATTTCTCAAGCTTACAACTCCGAAAAGGTCATTTTAGCAAAGATTTCCTACTTTCGTAGTGAATTACACAGAAAAAACACACTTTTCACTACGAAATTGCTAATGCTTTTGTAGCGAAACTGCCCATAAATACACTAAGTATGCTACGAAAGGAGGTATTTCTGTCTGTCTTTTCAAAACAGGTGCTAGGTGTCATTCAATGATTGAAAGAGTTAGGGTAGATGCCATTCGAGTCAGTTAGGGTTAAATCAAGGTACAATGGTCATGGCTAAAGTCATTATTACTATATTAAGCATGTATGAGTCATGACTATGCCATGAGTTTTCATCGAAACTTTAAAATCTTTCCCAATTGAGTCATTTTTCATTCTCTGCTCCCTCTTTGCTTGTTACTAAAGATCTTGAGAGATATTTCACTAAGCCCAAGCTGTGGCTGGAATTTTCAAAAGTTTGTAGGTATAATTGATCAAGCGAGGCAGAGAAGACATAAAAGTACCATGGATGCAAAGAGGAAGACCAATAAAGGTGGCCACTATCTCAGATTTGATCCATCAGACATGAACTTGATAAATGAAGACCTAACTACCTTAGAATTTTTCAAAAGAACAGGGTGTTTGGAGTTTTTCCAAATACTACAAGGATTCCATGTACAGGTTTCTAAAGAGTTTGCCATCGATTTCAATGAGACAGCTGCAAAGGTGGAAATGTTGAACCTCACTATAACTATAGAGACCATTGTAGCAGCAATAGGAATTCGAGGAGGAGGATAACAATGGTTCAAAGGTTTCAAATTCAACATGTAGGACTGTAAGGAATTTATCAAGGCAGAACATAGTGAGATTGACCTTAAAAATGCCATTCCAAGGAGCTACATGAAATACAATTTCTCAAACCTACTACTTATCATTCAGAAGTACTTCACCTGTGAAGGGAGATATCATATGGTTTATTATTACTACTGCAGGATTTTGCTACATTTTTTGGAAAGAAATCTCTTGATCTACATTTTTATTTATACATAAGCTTAGCAAAAATGGCAGATAAAGTTCAAGCTAAATCTGAAGGAAATGAAATGTCACTCTTTCATCATGGCTTAATCAAGTTGTTGGTTTTAGAGGAGTTAAAAATATTAGGCAGAGACTGGTCATATTTTCTATTTTTCAGTGGTTTTTAAGTACATTCCATCACTCCTAAAAGAAATCCTAAACCTATAGGTGTACCATCACCTTCAGTGGCAGAGAAAAGTGGGCCTATAGGGGCAGAGCAAAGTGAATCAGTAATAATGGAAAAAGAGCAATTGCAGAAACTTGATACACCTATTGTTTCACCTAGAAAAAAAAAGCCAACTGTGAGTAAACATGGCAGCAAAAGGATTACAAGAACCCAAACAGTGGCTAAGGGAAATTTAGAAGACATTCTACATGCTGTTGATATTGAGGAAACTCCCATAGTCCAAGCTGAAGATATAGATGAGGGAGGAAAGAAACTCAAGAAGGCCAAATCAGCTAAGAAGTTAGAATTTGAAGGTGATGATGTAGGTTTCATGTTTCACGCTAGGAAACCAATGACAAGGCATGCTAGAAAGGTCTTGGAAAGAATTAAGGAAGCTCATAAGGTCACTGAAACCATCCAACCACCATCAAGTATCATTGACCTATCATCGCCTGCAAAATAAGATGTAGTCATCAAGCAAAAGAAAGGAAAGGTGAAAATCATTGAAAAAATAGAGATTGAGGTCCTTGAGGAGCATTTGAAGTTAGAAAATCATGAAATATAAGTCTCGAAGAAAGAAGCAAGGAAACATAATTTTTAGAAGGTGCATTTTGAGAAAATGAAATAATTTTGGGAAGCGCAGGTTAATAGTGTGTGAAAGACTTTAGATAACACACATCAATTGATAAAATGGAATCAACCATTGAGAGGAGAGGTGAATCATATCGGAAGAATGAACCTACCTTGAAATATAGGAACATAAAACTGAAGGACTAATTCAAATACCTCCACGAGAATTTAGAATTGATCCATGAGGAGTTGGAGAAGAAGGGCTTAAAGATGACTGTAGTTGAGGAGCCCATAGCTCAACTTATCATTACTGAAGAGGAAACACCTCAAGGATCTTAAGTTGAGTTTTTTTATGTTTTGAGAGGTTAATGGCATGTTGAAGACCAAGTTTCTACGATTGGAGGTTACCTTTTTTAGACAGGTTCAAAATCTAGAAATTTCACAGTTTTTCATAGTTTTGTAGCGTTTCCTAGGCTTGAAGTCGAGAAAATGCTACAGAAATTTCTATAGTTGTCTTTTTGCTTCTAAAACCACTTTTTTTAGCTTCCAAGGAGGGAAAATTTTATTGATGATGTGTCAGGTCATGATGGACACTATGGAATAGAAAAGAAGCAGAAATTTTGAGTGAAAAAGCCATTTTTTGGATGCTACGAAACTGCCCTGTTTTCGTAGTGAGATGTTTTTGAAGGTTTCTGAGCATTTTAAACGTAGGTTTGGAGAGGTGGACACATCCAACAGATCAAGTAACCTTGCCACCAAACATCTATGACTTGAAGACCATGAAATGGAGATAGCTCATTAGCTGAAGCTTTCATTGAAGATAGGGTCCTCTTTTCCTGAAAAATAGAGTTTGGTTCCTTGTGTTTAGGAGGATATTTAATATGTCAAGTAGTGATGAGTTATGTCATAGCCTATTTGAACATGTGAGGCTTATTTTTCATTAATATGTAACTTTTTAAAATATAATATGGATTGATGTAATAAAAAGGAGTTTGAGTCCTATTAGGAAAAGGTCTTCTTTAGAGTGTACCTATCATTTTCTTGTTAAAAGACATGTTTTTCTATTTTATGAGGTGTCATAGGAAGAGTTTGTTGAATTTTGTCAAGAGGCAGATACTTTCTATTGTAAGAAGGTCTATTTAAAGTCAAATTATCAAAGTTGTAAAGGGTTGGAGATTTTTTGCACCATATGATGCTTTATGTAATTTGACTCATATCAGCAATACAAAGGACTTCTTCTTGGCAGACTTGAGATTCTCATGGAGTTTTTAATATCTTTATGATCTATATCTTTATGTGTACTACTTGTAGAATATTTCATCTTTATTATTCAGAATTCATATGTGTATTCTCTGACTTCCTTTATTGATGAAATGATTGTGTTGCCCTATGTTCTATGTGTGATTTTCCTTTGTTGAAGACTCTTATCTGCCTCAGCTTCCATGTCAGGAAACCTTGCCACTGAATCTATTGATTTGTTGACTACATAATCCCAATGGTTGCAATCCTGCATTCTTTTCAACCGACATACACAAAAATTAAGTTACTTTTCAAATAGAGTTAGCCATCTAATCCTATCATTATCTAATATCATAAACCCATTTGAGAGAGCCCTCTCAAACTGAAGAGACTAAGCGTCAGTCAAAAGCTAGTTTGAAATAGTTACATAGAGTTTTTTG
The DNA here is from genome assembly GCA_034641835.2 of Pinus albicaulis. Classification (NCBI taxonomy): domain Eukaryota; kingdom Viridiplantae; phylum Streptophyta; class Pinopsida; order Pinales; family Pinaceae; genus Pinus; species Pinus albicaulis. The sequence continues at coordinate 404,899,832 of CM076571.1, read as the reverse complement.
ATTAGCACCCAATCAAGTGTGTCATAAATAAAATAATGTAAATAGTGCTTAATTAGTTAATTAGTAATTAGGTTGAAAGGCCATGTCTGATAAGACATGACCTTTTGTGAAGAGGCACCTGCGTAGGTATATAATCAGGCCTCATTTGTAACATTCAATCATCTATCTCATATATTTTATAATATAATATTTGTATCCTCATGGATATATTTTTATTCCAAGTGTTCTGGAGTATTTAAGCTTGAGAAGGAACTAATTTGGTTGCTCCATTTGGTATTAGAGGAGTTCGATCTTCTGGCCGTTCCTTGCTGCACAAAGCCACGCTCTCCGATCTAGGTCCTTGACCGTCAAAAACTGTCAACATTGTTTCCGTAAAAGCATTTTGCTACCAAAATTTGGAGTTTCTCCAGTTTTCCAATAGCCCTTTGGCCTAATAAATTAAAAAAAAAAAAAGAGAAGAAAAGAAGAATAAGAGATACATTAGAAAAAAAAACGAGAAAAGAAAAGATTGATATATTTATTAAAAAAATAAATAAATAAATTTCATAAATATCACACAAGAAATAATTTTCAAAACATAAGGACCCCGTCAAGAGTAGATACAACACGATTTAAGCAAGAAGCAAGGTCGCAGCCCCAACATGGAAAAATCTGCAACCGCTGCTGTAAGTGGCCTTGTCCGACTGTCCAATAGCCACCACCACCGAATTGTAATTCCATACACAGCTTGAGACAACACCATTCTCATTCTCTACCACCAACCAACCATTGCTAATGGGCCATAGATCGGCCAACCAACGAATATATATATATATATATATATATATATATATATATATATATATATATATATATATATATATATATATATATATATATATATATATATATATAAGAAAACTGACGACAAGACCTGATAGTTCTGCTCCTGTATGCTCCGCACAAACTCGAGCTTTTTTGTGTTTTGTGTCTGTGTTAGAAGGCCAAATTTCTATTGAACCAGGAAACCGAAGTTCTGTGACTATCTATGAAAGAAGACTGAACTTTTTGTTGCCGCTAAAAACTTGACCTCCACCATCGCACAATCCACGCAGCCACTACGACCTACCACATTGTCGTCCCTGCTGGGAACCACTGTCAAGCCATTGGACACCGCTCAACTCAAACACGTTCACTCAGCAACACAACACGACGCCACCATTTTTACTGTGCATTTTCATTAGAACGACGTTCCTACAATTTTATTAAAATTGTAATAAAATAACTATTGGAATATGGGACATGACTATTGAGAAGTTTCCTTTGAATAAGGAACATGACTATTGGGAAGTAAAAAGTTACCCAAGAAGGCTAAATCTATATATATTACTTTAATATAAAAACAAATATAATTAGATATATATTAGTGACTTTTCTATATATATAAAAATATAGAAGTGATTTAAATTAATAATTAAAAAAAAAATCATAAGAAAGGAAGATTATAAGTAAAAAGAGTGAATTTGAAGAAAATTCATCTCAACAAGCAACATGACATCTAAATAGGAAATTCAAGAAGGAATATTTCCTAAAAGTTTTTGTATATGTGTCGATGCGCTAATTGAAATAAAAGGGTCACTTGTGGGAAAAGAGGTTCTCATATCTATTGATTTTACTCGAAAGAATAATTATGTTAGTACTGAATGTGATAACCAATTAGTGATCCCTGAATAAAATATAAATGAATCAAATTCATTTAACGCAAATGATAAACAATAAAACATAGAGAATTTACACCTAAGTATTGGGGAGTATTCCTTTGTCTCGAAATTCACCGTTAAACACCTATTTTCTAATAATAGTGATATAGTTCTGGGTTTGCTCTGGATGGAATCACTAGGGTCATTCATAATTAATATGAAAAATAATTTTTTGACATTCTCATACAAAAAGAAGAAAATAACACTACAGGACATTAACTTGAAGCCAAATTTTGTGATGCCTGAAGACGTACAAGATATTTCGAAAGTAATTTTCCAAGAAGGTAAAAAGGTGATACAAAATATGTAGAAGGAAATTGATAAAATCACAACTAATAAGAATGAATAAGTTGCTTGCCTCAAGGACCACAATGATAAATTACTAATGCAAATTAATAAGCTAAAGAAAGACAAGAATTTGTTGGAAAACAAGGTGCAACAACTTGTCGAAATGAAGCATCAAAATATCCAAATATAGAAGTTCAAGTTGAAGACAAAACGAACATTGATACAATAAATGTCACAGGTCAAGAAGAAGACAAGCAAGTTTCAAAAGATACAAAATTCGATGTTAAAGTTCAGACGAGGAACATACTAAGTGAAGGTCCCCTCACTTACTCAATAACATCCTCGTTAAAATAAAATCAAAGTCAAACCAAAAAAGTTACCTATCAACATCCAAATCATGGGAGCACGCAACTCAACCAAGCTATGTATTCAAAACAAAAACATATTATGAAGAGTACTAACAAATCATCAAAATTTTCTAGTCATCATAAGATTCCACAGAAGATTTATTTAGGATGGTTCGATCCATTCTCAGTGTGACAGTTTTGTTTGTCACTTAGAGGATCATATCAACTTGTATCGACAAGGATGACTGCCTCGAGACGAGAAGATGTTCGTAGCAGGAAAATAAATTGAGGCCTTTCATTAACAAGCTTTGAGGAAAAAGATTTTTGAGGGGAAGGCAATGTCATAAATAAAATAATGTCAATAATGATTAACTAGTTAATTAGTAATTAGGTTGAAAGGCCATGTCTGATAATACATGACCTTTCGCGAAGAGGCACCTGCGTAGGTATATAAGCAGGCCTCATTTTTAACATTCAATCATATATCTCATATCTTTTATAATATAATATTTGTATCCTCATGCATATCTTTGTATTCCAAGTGTTCTGGAGTATTTAAGCTTGAGAAGGAACTTTGTTCGCTTCAAAGTGAAATTTTGTGATAACATTTTGCTGCTTCATTTTGGTGATAATTTTGTCAGCCCTCCTCTTACTAGTTCCTCTTCCTCTACTGCTATTGTCCCTAAAAATACCACAGTTCCAGTAATTATAGCAGGAAATGTGCCACCTCCACCTGCTAATGCACTTGCTAGGTATGCCCTTTTTGTTCTTCCAGCTATCCTTAATGCCCTTCCTAGCAAAGATTCTGCTAGAACAAAAAATTGGGGAAGTGATGAAGAGATTATAGTTGAAGAGCATGTATACCAGTTTAATGAATTCATAGACAGGGAGGAGGTTGACTATGAGGATGTCAAGATGATATTGTTTTCTTAGAGCTTTACTGGTGAGGTCAGGAAGTGGTTCAAAGCCCTTACACTAGGTAGCCTACATAATTGGAATTAATTTGAAGATAGATTTTTGAGAAAGTGGGGGAATAGAACCAATCCTATAAAAGCCCTCACTGAGAATAATAGTTTGAAAAGATTTGTTGATGAAACTGTTCAAAAATTTTCAAATAGATTTAACAAAGTTTGTGACTCCATCACTACCCATCAAAAGCCTCCTCTAGGAGCAACTCAGCTGAGATATGCTGAGGCCTTTGATTACAATTTTTTTTATCCTTCTGAGAGAAAGAGAATACCATTCATTAGATAAAATGAAAAATGATGCAGTGAAGGTGGAAGTCAATATGATAGCAGCAAAAAAGTCCCAGATGGGAAAGATTAAATTGACAGAAGAAGATATGCCTTCCACCTCAGAGGATAAATTTGACTCCATGATGAAGACCATGAAATGGAGATAGCTCATCAGCTGAAGATTTCGTTGAAGATAGGGTCATGTTTTCCTGAAAAATAAGGTTTGGTTCCATATGTTTAGGAGGATATTGAATATTTCAAGTAGTGATAAGCTATGTCGTAGCCTAGTCGAACATGTGAGGCTTAGTTTTCATTAGTATGTAACGGTTTTAAAGATAAGGTAGATTGATGTAATAAATAGGAGTTTGAGTCCTATTAGGAAAAGGTTTTCTTTAGAGTGTAGCTATCATTTTCTCATTATAAGACATGTTTTTCTGTTTTATGAGGTGTCATATGAAGACTTCTATGAATCTAGCGAAGAGGCAGATCATCCTTGTTGTAAGAAGGTATATTTAAAGTCAAATTATCGAAGTTGTAAAGGGCTGGAGATTTTTTGCACCATATGCCGCTTTATGTAATTTGACTGGCATTAGCAATACATAGGACTTCTTCTTGACATACCTGAGATTCTCATGGAGTTTTTAATGTCTTTATGATCTATATATTTATGTGTACTACTTGCAGTAGATTTCATCTTTATTACTCATAATTCATATGTGTATGCTCTGACTTCCTTTATGTTCATGACTTGCAGTAGATTTCATATTTATTACTAAGAATTCATATGTGTATGCTTTGACTTCCCTTATGTCCATGTCAGGAAACCTTGTCGCTAAATCTATTGATTTTTTGACTCCATAAGCCTAATGGTTGCAATCCTGCATTCTTTTCAACCTACATACACAAAAATTAAGTTACTTTTCAAATAGAGTTAGTTGTCTAATACTATTATTATCTAATATCATAAACCCCTTTGAGAAATCCCTCTCAGACTGAAGAGGCTAAGCTTCTGTCAAAAGCTGGTTTGAAATAGTTACATAGAGTCATTTGATTAGCAGCCAATCAAGTGAAATTTTGTGATAACTTTTTGGTGCGCCATTTTGGTGATAATTTTGTTAGCCGTCCTCTTAACAGTTCCTCTTCCTCTACTTCTGCTATCCCTAAAACTACCACAGTTCCAATCATCATGGTAGGAAATGTGTCGCTTCCACCTGTTGTTGCACCTACTAGGTATGCCCCTCTTGTTCTTCCATTTGTCCTTAATGCCCTTCCTAACAAATATTATGCTAGAATCAAAACTTGGGGAAGTGTTGAAGAGATTACAACTGAAGAGCATGTAGACCAGTTTAATGACTTCATAGACGGGGAGGAGGTTGACTATGAGGATGTCAAAATGATATTGTTTTCTCAGAGCTTTACTGGCGAGGTCAAGAAGTGGTTCAAGCCCTTACACCAGGTAGCCTACATAATTGGAATTAATTTGAAGATAGCTTCTTGATAAAGTGGGGGAATAGAACCAATCCTATACAAGCTCTCACTGAGTATAATGGTTTGAAAAGAGTTGTTTATGAAACTGCTCAAAACTTTTCAAAGAGATTTGACAAATTTTATGACTCCATCCCTACCCATATAAAGCCTCGTCCAGGAGCAACTCAGCTAAAATATGTTGAGGCCTTTGATTATGAATTTTCTATCCTGTTAGGAGAAATAGAAACCTCTTCATTAGCTGAAATGCAAAATCATATAGTGAAGGTGGAAGTCAATATGATAGCAGCAAATAAGTCCAAGATGGGAAAGACTAAATTGAAAAAAGAAGATAAGCCTTACACCTCAGAGGATAAATTTGACTCCATGATTAAGACCATGAAATGGGGATAGCTCATCAGTTGAAGCTTTCATTGATGATAGGGTCATGTTTTCCTGAAAAATAGGGTTGGGTTCCATATGTTTAGGAGGATATTTAATATGTCAAGTATTGATAAGCTATGTCATAGCCTAGTCGAGCATGTAATTTTTTTCTTTCTATAGATGACTAAATGTTTATCCAAGATTTCTAGAAACAAAATTCATGAATATTGTGAGTTCTAGAAATCTCACTGCCTTCATTATCCTCAGGATAATGTTTTCACTATTTTACTACTCTATCAAGTCATGGCTAGCCTATCAGTCCCAAAAGACCAAATCATGGACTCATGCCACTCATTCTCACTATGTTTTGCACCTCTGACCTTACCACTATGTGTTGAATTGCCTAACCCTTCCACTTACACCTTGGATTTCCAAGTAGACTAAACTTTTCTCCTATTCACCAAGTTCCTCAAGCATTGGTGGTTTTAAGCTACCTTTCTAGGCTCTTTAGATAAATCAAAGTCATCAGTCTCTAGGATTTCAATGCATCAAGGTTTTTCAAAACTTAGTTTTACACCTAAAAACCCTAAGTCAAGTTTCTAGCCAAAGGTCAAGTCCAAAAGGCCTCCCAATAGGTCATGTAGGATTTCGTAGGTGTTACACCATTTTTTTGGTCATCTAACCTATTATTATTAGATGAACCCAAGTACACCATGTAAGACCAATTTTACCCTAAGTAAAATTGATTTCACCATATAAAATAACCTATTTGGTCATATTTAACCCAAAACAAAGAAATTAATTAAACAAATCCTTATTTATTTAATTATTTCCTAAGAACAAGTTATTTAAATCATTATTTAAACAATATTCTTAGTTAAATTTGACTAAATCATCCATAAATAATTAAATAAACCATTATTTATTTAATTATATTCCCATCATTCCCCTAAAATGATAAATAAATCATTTATTTTTTTGTTATATATAAATAAAGGAATTGACCCAAGTCAAGAATCCTTTTCCCTCCAACAAATATAATAAAATGTTCCTAAAAGGTGCTTCTAGAATTCGATTAATAATATTTTATTCATGCACCGAGTTCTAGACCGTCCCAATATTTTGTTATAAATAGGGGGGTTTTCCCCATTCATTAGTCACCTTCATTGCATTAGATCACTCTGGATCTACTCTTGGTCACCATTTTCCATTTTGCTTTGTGAAGTCCCATTGAGTTCTATGTTTGCTTTTCTACATCCATAAGAGAGAGAAATGCTAGATCTGAAACATTGAGGACTTCCAAGAACCCATCCCACTGAGGAGAACCAGAAGACACCTTTCTTGTTTTCCTCTCAGGTGCCCCATTCTTTGATATAATACAAAATTCTTTCAAATACATTCTTCTTGTCTTGTTCATTGGATCTATGGAGCTATGTTATATTTTATCTGCTTAATATCTTTTGTGCTTAGATTTGAATTTGTGCAGCAATATTAAAGATATTTTGTAGCCATAATCGATGTTAGGGCTATTTTTTATGCATAGCTAAAGTGATATTTTACGACGAAAGATTCATACTAACAATTGGCGACTCCACACGTGTTTTCTTTTGTGACCGCTGTCGTTTTATCTATTCCTGCATATCCAGCTATTTCAGACCCTAGGGTTTCTCTTCCATTTTTTTTCCTATTTTTATGGTGATTTTCACCCCTAAAAACCGTTAAACAGTCAAATTTTTAACTTCCATGTGTTTCTGGCCTTATTGCGCAGGTGACAGACATCAGCCGCAGCTGAGACGACAAATTTTTCTGAAATCTGCCGCCGAGAGAGCCAGATCTACAGGTCGCACTTATCAGCCCAAAAAGTGCGACCTGAGCCTCAGGACGCACTTTTCTGCCCCAAACCTGCGACCTGGATTGAAAACAGGTCAGAACCTGCGACTTGCACTTTTTCTGCAAATTTTTCAACACTTTTTCTGGATTTGTCTGAAACTTCTGTCAGGGTTTTCCAGCCTCTATCTCTGCCCGTTTGGACCTGTTTCTGATCTGCTTCACTCAACTAAGAGGGAATCTTGCCCCTTAGGGATCTAGTACCCTCCACTTTTTGTGGACGAGTCTTTACTGTTTTAGAAGTCTGAATTTCCAGAGTTTCAGCCCTCTTATTCTCTGATATGATACCTCCTTTTCAGATCCATTTAGATCAGCTCTTATCCCTCTCAAAACCACCTCATATCGTTTTGTTTGGGTTCATTTCTAATGCCACCTCCTTGTCTCTTCTATCTTTAGCTGATCTCCTCCTTTTTAGCAGCAACCTTGCCTCTACCTCTTTGCTGTTCTCTGCACCACTTTTCAGCAGATTTACCCTTTAGATCCCAGTACCTCCAGACCCTAGATCTATTGGCATGTTTTTAGCGTGCTTTGCCTAGTTTTTTCCCCCTTGTAGACTAGTTTTGAGAGACCCACCTTTTTGGGTTATATTGCTACAACGTTATTTCTTAATTTTCTGTTCTTTCAATCTTATTTACTACAAATTTATTTTCCATTATGCGGCACACTTTTTCTTGTACTCTCAAAACGTCTGGGTTTAAACAATTAAAATTAACGCATGCCACACACTGAACCTAAGCGAAGAAGTGCCTCGTTAACACCGCCTAGCAAAGAATTTAAAATCAATTGTCACTGCACCTCTCTACCCTTGACCTCACTTGATTTTGTCCCCCCCTGCCCTTGTCGGTTTCTCTTCTTCCTATCATCATTGCACCCCCAAGGTGCCTCTCCCAGAGACTTATTGGCCTTCATCCTCAGTTTCCACTTCGTTGACTTTCTCCTTCCCGTCATCATTGAGTAAGTCTTTCCCCGAGTCCGCACTCTGACTCTTCCTCTGATTGTTTGGGTTCTCCCCCTACTCCTGGTTCTCCCCTTGTCACTTTCACCATGTCTACTTCAGGGCCTACCACCAGCAGTAACCCCAGTACTACTGCTAGGCCTGTTTCCAGTGGAACCACCTCGGGACCTACCTCGACTGCCCCATTACACCCTTAAATGGCCGACCTTAGTCTCCTCGATTTCAATCAACTAATTAATGATCCTATCCACCATGATTCTATTTGGCCTGCTATGCCAACCAAGCTCCCCTCAGACATTCCAAAGTTCGAAGGCCTTGCTAGTGAGGATCCCTCCAACCATATCCGATCCTTCCATATGTGGCGTTCTTCCAATTCCATTACTGATGACTCTATTCGTCTTAGATTGTTCCAACGTACGCTTACAGGCGAAGCTTCTAAATGGTATGTTGAACAGGCCACCTCCTCTCATACTACTTTTTCGACCATTGCCCAAGCCTTTTTATCTTATTTCCATCTCCCTCTCCAATACGACACTGGTACCGAGCTTTTAACCTCCTTTCGTCAATCCTACTCCACCCGCCTTTCCGTTCATGTCCAAGAATGGTGGCGCAGAAGAAGCTTATGTCGAGCTCCTCCCTTTGAAGATCGGGTTTATATGGACTGGTTCCTTCGCTCTCTCTTACCTCCCATTGGAAAATATGTCGCCTCCCATTTCCCTCAAACCGAAGAAGCCGCCCTCCAAATAGCCTTGAAATATGACCTTATTTATGATCAATCTGGTTATGTTTATACCGTCCTTCCTGACCTCCCCAAGCCAGGTGGCACTAATGCCCCGGGGGCATCTCACTCCACCGACAGTATCATTGGAGCTCTTTCCCATACCTCTGCCCAACCCCCTCCAGGCCATGGTTTTCCCCCAGGGGCCAGCCCCTCCAGAATGTTTTCCCCTTTAGGTAGCATGTATTCAGGCTACGGCATGCCTCCTCCTTTTACCCACCCTCCTGCTTACCTTACTACTGCCCCACCTACCCCTTATCCATATCCGCAACCTGGTGTCCCAGCTCCTCTAGCATTTGGACCTCCCACCCCCTTGCCTTTTCCACCCCCGCAACCACACTTACTACCCCCTCCAGGACAAGTATTTTCACAACAGGGGGCACCTAATTTTCCTCCTTCTCAAAGAAGGAGAAGAGGTAATCAATCTGCTTCAGATAATCGTGGATCTAATCCTTCCCATATTGACTCTACCAATTCCAACCCACCATAGGGCCCTCTTCCTAACTCGGACAGGCTGATTTGTACCAATAAGCCATGTTCTTGTTGCGATGTTTATGGTCACTACACTCACGATTGTCCGTTATTACCAAAAATGCGGAAGATGTGGGAATCTCAGGCCACCGTGAGGGGGAAACACTCCTCCCCTACTATCCCTCCCACTCTAACTACTTCCCAACCCGCTGTGTTTACCAATCCTTTCCCTCAACAAGGATTCGTGGCCACTCAACCTCCTCATGCCCCGGTAACCACTCAACCTTCCCCTTCTGGTTCCTATGATTACCGGATTCTCATGATGGCCTCTGACCCTCCTCTCACCGTTGACCTCAACCTTCAAACTCGGTCCCGTCAGTATTCCACACCTCCCGTTCCCTCTGTCTCCGAGTCTCCATCTTCAGGTCCTACAGAGCCTTTGTCGACACCCAATGGTCCCTTACAGATCCCTCCACCCCAAGCTATGGTTCATCCCAAGACTCAAAAGGGACCATTATGCCGAAACACTGCCTCTGGTCGGGCCGCCCATTCCTATAGCATAGTAGATGATCTGGCACAATCCCCTGCTGCCATTTCAACACTAGAACTTCTCCAGTCTTGTCCTTCTCAAAGTAGAGCTCTACTATCTGCCGTGGGTGCATTCGATCCTGCCGATGACCAATTGATTGTTTTCGACGCCTGTCAGTCAGACCATCCCCCTCTCCCTCCTTTGGTTTCTTTCCAAATCCCAGTCAAAATCCGAAACGCCAATGTTGCTCAGTGTATTATTGATGAGGGGGCATCTACCTGCGTAATTTCCACTTCGGTTTGGAAACAACTCGGATCCCCTGAACTGGCCCCTTCCACCATCACCCTTCGTGCATGGGATGGCCATGCCTCCCAGCCCATTGGCCTATTCCGTAACTGTCCTATCACCCTTGCCGGTAAGACTTTCTGTGTCGACGTTGAAGTTATCGACGCCCCTCTTGACTACAACATTATTTTGGGGCGTAGTTACACCTATGCCATGTCTTCTGTCCCATCCGCAGTCCGTCCCAAGATGTTTTTCCCTCATAATGGCAAGATTGTCACCATTGACCAGTTGACTTACCATGAACCAAAATCTCAGACCTCCCCTAAGTCCACCATCTCTACTGTCACCAATAAACAAACTGTTGATTCTTTGATCAGTGTTTCCCCCGGCGTCTACAAAGACTCCTCCTTTCTTGGCACCTTTTCGACTCCCCTCCCGTCTCTGACCCTAACTTGGCGAATGTCTGCATGATGCAATCATCTTGGGCTAACCTTACAAAGCCCACTTTGGCTAGTCAGCAACCTCCACCTCAACCAGCTCCTAGCCCTTCGCCCCCGTTATGTAGGTTTTAACCCTGAACAGAAATTATCTACACATGAATCTTATAACAGAAAATAAAAAATAGCGAGAGCATAAAACATAAAACAGAAAAAACACAGAGATTTTCCCCTGGATCCCAAATCAGGACGACCAGATTGATTTTTCATTATATTCCTTTTAGTGTTACAACACATATATATACATGATGAAGCATACATAAACCCCAATCCATTAACCCTGGATTAGAACATAACCGTAGTTCCCTTGACCGGATCTACAAAAAATACTAGGGGCCGAAAACCATCGTACCCCAATACCATGTGCAAAACCATGCACAAAACCATGGATGCATGCTTAGTCGTGGAAAGAATATAACACATACCTAACATTCTCCCACTTGTTGTTTTCTTTCCACAGGGGGCCACAAGAGGGCTTAGTCATTGGCCCAATTCTTCAACACCCATTGTTTCTCTACACCAAGAGAACTTCTGAGTGCTCACAGACTTTGTTAATGCATCTGCAACATTCTTCAAAGTGTCCACCTTTAACAGAAACACCCTTTTAGCCTCAACCATATCTCTAACAAAGTGATATTGAACATCAATGTGCTTTGTCTTTGAATGATAAGCAAGGTTCTCAGCCAAGAAAATTTCACTTTGGCTATCAAAGTCTATCCTTATAGCTTGTTGTACCAACCCCATACTTGAACACAATCTCTGCAACCAAATTGCTTCCTTTCTTGCATGAGTGGCTGCTATGTATTCTGCCTCTGTAGTTGAAAGAGCCACTACAAACTGTCTTTTACTCATCCAATTGACTGTGCCTCCAAATAGGCTAAACACATACCCACTTGTAGATCTTCTTTGGTCCAGATCTCCAGCCCAGTCTGCATCAACAAAGCCACGAATGTCCAACATTATTTCCAATCCTATTCTTCCCTGGTAGCACAAGCCATAATCACTAGTGCCATGTAAATATCTAAAAACCCGCTTCACTACTGTCCAATGCTCATTCCCTGGGTTTGACATAAACCTTCTCAATACTCCCACTGCATGTGCAATGTATGGTCTAGTACAGACCATTGCATACATCAAGCTACCCACTGCACTTGCATATGGAACACGAGACATATACTCCTCTTCTTCTTGTGTCTTGGGACACTGTTTAGCAGACAGCTTTACACCTACAGGAATAGGAACATTCACCGGTTTACTATCTTACATATTGAACCTCTGCAATATAGTCTCGACATACTTCCTCTGGTTTAACCAGAGCTTCCTCTTTGCCCGATCTCTCTTAATTTCCATGCCCAAAATATAGTTTGCAACACCCAGATCCTTCATGTCGAATTTGGAGAACAATTTGGTCTTCAAATCTTGGATAATTTCTTTGTCATTTCCAATCAACAACATATCATCCACATACAAGACCAAATAAATAACATGGTCACCAATTAGTTTAAAATAAACACAGTGATCCTCCTTGCTTCTGGTGAAGCCAATTCCTCGTATATAGGTATCAAATTTCTGATACCACATCCTTGGTGACTGTTTTAACCCATACAGAGACTTCTTCAACCTGCATACCAGTTCTTTCTTACCCTTCACCATGAAGCCTTCAAGTTGCTTCATGTAGATCTCCTCTTCTAGATCCCCGTGAAGAAATGTTGTCTTCACATCCATCTGTTCTATCTCAAAATCAAATGCAGCAGCAACAGATAAAAGTAATCTAATAGAAGTAACTTTGGCAACATGAGAAAAAATATCACCAAAATCAATTCCCGGCACCTGGGAATAACCTTTTGCTACCAAACGAGCTTTGTATTTCTCCACCTTGCCTTCTACATTCATCTTCTTCTTAAACACCCATTTGCTCCCAATGGGCTTCCTTCCAGCCGGCAACTCCACCAGATCCCATGCATCGTTTTTGTGCAAGGATGCCATTTCATCAACCATGGCCTCCTTCCAAAGTTTTCCATCCTCCGAATCTACTGCCTCCCTGACAGTTCTGGGTTCATCATCAGTTATAGTTAAGGCAAACCCTGAACAGAAAGCAGATGGACTATACCTTTCTGGTTGCCTTCTTTCCCGAACTGATCTTCTCAAAGCTGGAGTTTGTGGCTCTTCATCTTCTGAGTCTTCTTCTGTTGTAGAGTGTGATTCATCCTCCTTTAGCTCAAACTCTATCTTCTCAGGTTCCTTTGGTAGGACTTCATGTTTAATAACATCTTTCACTTCTCTAAACACCACATCTCGGATGTACACAACCTTCGTTGTTTCTGGGTTCCAAAGCTTGTAACCCTTTAAACCATCCTTATACCCAATAAAGATGCACCTTTCAGATTTATTATCCAACTTGGTCCTTTTCTCCTTTGGAACATGTACATATGCATCACATCCAAATACCTTTAGATGTGAAATAGAGGGTTTCTTACCAGTCCATACCTCATGTGGGGTCTTATCCTCCAACGCCGATGAAGGTGATCTGTTAACTAAGTAACATGCAGTTTCCACTGCCTCTGCCCAGAATTCTTGTCCTAACCCGGTACCACTGAGCATGCTTCTTGCCTTTTCCATCAGTGTTCTATTCATTCTTTCTGCAACTCCATTTTGCTGAGGTGTGTATGGAGTAGTCTTTTTTCGTGCTATACCACACTTCTTATAGAACTCTTCAAATTCCTTCTTGCAGAACTCCCCACCATTATCTGTCCTCAAAGCCTTTATCTTCTTCTCTGTCTGGTTTTCCACCAGAGCCTTAAATTCTTTAAATTTGTCAAAGACTTCAGATTTCTTCCTCAAGAAATATATCCATGTATTCCTTGAGAAGTCATCTATGAATGAAACATAGTACATAGACTTTCCCAGTGATGGAACTGACACAGGCCCAAACACATCACTCTGCACAAGTTCTAATATCTTGTTTGCCCTCTTAGCACCAGAAGGAAAACTCACCCGATTCTGCTTCCCATATACACAATGTTCACAGAAATCAAAATCCAGAGAACAATTAGACATACCTTCTACCATACCATCTCTATGTAGTATCCGAAGGCCCTTCTCTCCGATATGTCCAAGCCTTTGATGCCATAGCATGGTATTTTTTCCAGAGGAGAACGGCTAGATTTCCATCCCACTTTCGGGAACCATGGGCACAGTCTCTGAGATCAGCCACGGTGCTACCTTCATTGTACGAGTTCCGGTCCGAACTCCCCGCATTAATACTAGCTCCCCGAACCATCTTACGGGCATCTTTCTCGAAGCTCTTGTTTTGCATCATCCATCTTGCTTACGAAATAAGATTTACACGGCCAATGCGGGAATATGCAAAACACCGAAATTGTTCTAATCCTTCCACCTTGCGACTTCGGCTTGAATTTTCCACGTCAGAGACGATTCGCCTTCCTATCATCCCCTAGGAAGACATCACCACCATCATATTTCTCATACTGTGAGAACCACTCCACATGGAAGTGAAGTGAAAGGATGCACCTAATTCAATCAACCATGACTCATGATCTACATGTGTATTTGAAGAAGAATCCAAATACACATCCCCACCTTCATCCGAGGTGGTTTTTTCCTCTGCAGAAGGAGCATCATCAGATCCCTTTCCTTTCTCAAGAGCTTTAGATCTGCAGTCCTTTTTGTAGTGCCCTTCCTTTCCGCATTTCCAGCATGCCTTTACAAACTTTCCGGGAGATTTAGATCTCCCTCTAGATTTGGATCTCCCACTTGAACCCTTATTCTTGTTTCTATTCTGGGACCTTCCTCGTATAAATAAGGCATCTCCATTCTGACCCTCCATATTTCTCTGTCTCATTTCCTCCGAAAGCAAGGATGAGACAATGTCATCAAAATTCAAGGTAGTTGTATTGCTACCTATTGCAATAACCGAGACTATCACGAGTACGGTAAGGAAGCACAAAAAAACTAATGCACTTATCTCCATACGAGATTTTAATATCAACAGATGACAGCAGACTTACCACAGTATTGAAGGCATTCAGATGCTCTGTCACCAAGTCTCCATCCTTCATCCTCAGGTTATACAGCTTTTTCCGTAGGAACAAATTATTCACCAGAGACTTAGATTGGTACAAAGTCCCAAGTTTTTCCCACAAATTCTTCGCCGTAGCTTCCCCAGATACATTCAACATTACTGAATCTGAGACACACAACTGTATTGTGCTCTTAGCCTTTCGATCCAGTTTCTTCCAGTCTTCATCTGACATTGCCGTTGGTTTAGTACCTGGATCTACCGCGATACACTGATCTTTATCCACCAGCATATCCTCCATCTTGAGCTTCCACAATTCAAAACTTTGACCATTAAATTTTTCGATCTCTATCTTTTCGCCACTCGCCATCTTGTTTCACCGCAAGAATCGATCCCGCAGATCTCCCACTGAACAGGGTCTACCTCAGGCTCGAGAAAAAAACCCTCAGCAGCAAAGGCATCCCCTTGAAGCCGAAACAGCTCTGATACCAAATGTAGGTTTTAACCCTGAACAGAAATTATCTACACGAATCTTATAACAGAAAATAAACAATAGCGAGAGCATAAAACATAAAACAGATAAACATAGAGATTTTCCCCTGGATAGGCAGGGTGGATGACCGACGATTTTTCATATTATTCCTTTTAGTGTTACAACACATATATATATACATCTTGAAGCATACATAAACCCCAATCCATTAACCACAGTTAGAACATAACTAGTAGTTCCCTTGATCGGATCTACAAAAAATATTAGGGGCCGAAAACCATCGTACCCCAATACCATGTCTGGAAACCGCTGCAAAACCATGGACGCGAACTACCCACCGGAAATTAAGGACCAAAAATTTTCGTCGGGGCGCTGCCCCGGACCCTGACAAGGGGGGCTATCGCCCCCCGTCTTACCCCCCCATGTGTGCTTAGTCGTGGAAAGAATATAACACATACCCAACATGCCACCCTCCTTCCTTTTTAATCTTCTTCTACCGCCACTCCTCATAGGTCGATTTCACCTGAAATCAACCCCCTTTGCACCATTCCTCCTGGCCATTTCCATGCTGGTTAGATCCCTTTTCTCGCTCCCCCTCCCGGAGCTTATTCGGTCCCTACCTTGGCCACCCTATCCCTCCCCAACTTGACCTTGGGTATACTCGTCTGGTATCTTGACCCTCCAACCACCACTCTGCCAGGTTAACCTAAACCATATATTACTTTGACTCCAGTTCAACCAATCCCTACGACTTCTCTTGCTATGCTGGTACCTCAGTCACCTCAACCAGCACCATATCCTGTTACAACCGCTTCGAGTAACAATGACAAATCTCGCAAGGGGGCATCAAAGGAAAAACCTACCCCACCCAACCCTACCCCTCCTCGGCCTCCCAAGTATCCCATCCAGTGTGCTTTGTGTGATGTTGTTGGTCACACCACTCATACCTGCCCTGAATTACCACCTCTCAAGACCATGGTTAATGAAACGTCTCTAGAATCAGACATCCCAGAAGTCCATGTCACCATACTAGATCCTACCCCTAAAATTAAGAATTTGCGCACCAATCACCCTTGTTCTTTGTGCAATTTCCATGGCCACTATACCCACCTTTGCCCCCGCCTTGATGAGTATCGTGCCTCTTTAGCCACATACCGCCAATTCGAAGCCGTCCTCGCCCGTAATCCTTCTTCCCTCACACAGGACCACCTGTCTACCACAATTACCATTCCTCCTCCTGATACCGAAATGACCGAGACTTCCGCTACCATTTCCTACCTTTCCTCATCACCGCGATTCTCGGATACCAACCCCTTAGTACCTTCCCCCAATGCTTCGCCTGATCATTCAACTGCTCACTCTGTTACCTCACATAACATCGTACCTGTGAGCCCTTCCCGTCACAATCAAGAGTCTCATCCCTCTACCCCCTTAGGTCACCCTCTTCCATCCTCTCTTCCCATTTTCCAGTCTGCTAAAGACATCATGGAAGCCATGACCAACCCTGATTTTCCATGGGACGATATGCACCATCGTGCATCTTTCCTCCCACATCAATCCCATGACCAATATGCCCTCGAATCCAAAGACTTCATTCCTGATCAAGTCGATTGGTTCAAAAACCCCATCCCTGCACCTGATGCTTTCAAAGAAGGCAATATGGCTAATATCTCTCCCACCATCAAAGTCAACATTTCTGTCAAGCCAGGTATTGAAGAAAATATCACCATGGGCGCTCAATGCACTCCGGAAGAAATTGAGGCCTACACGAAACTCTTCAAATAATTCTGTGATTTTTTCGCCTGGTCATACTCAGAAATGCCCGGACTCGATCTTGCCATTGTCAAACATCACATCGAAACATGGCCTGATGCCATTCCAATTCGTCAAAAGTTGAGACCCGTCCATCCTTCTAGACGCGATGCCATCAAAGCTAAAATCGACAAGCTCCAGCAGGCTTGTTTCATTTACCCCATTGAATATACCACTTGGGTGTCTAACCCAGTTCCCATCCTCAAAAAACAAGGCACCATCCATGTTTGCACTGACTTTCGTGATCTGAACAAAGCTTGTCCCAAAGACAACTTCCCCACACCATTTATTGACCAAATCATCGATGAGTGTTTGGGGCACGAGATTATCTCCTTTATGGATGGCTTCTACAGATACAACCAAATTGTTATCCGTCGTGCTGATCAACTTAAAACTGCGTTCATTAGTCCATGGGGTACTTTCGCATACCGATTCATGCCATTTGGCCTTAAAAACGCCGGCGCCACCTTTCAACGAGCCATGTCTTATTGCTTCCATGACATAGCCCATATTATCCTTGCCTATTTAGACGATCTTACTGCACGTTCTAAACATCGGGCGCAACACCTTCATGACCTACGTACCATTTTTCTCCGATGTCGCAAGTATAACATTCACCTTAACCCTTTCAAATGTGTCTTCTGTGTTCCCGCGGGTCGTCTCCTCGGCTTCGTCGTGTCTAAAGACGAGATAAATCTCGACCCTTTGAAGGTTCAAGCCATTCTTGAACTTCCTCTACCTCGTACCTTACGCCAGCTACAAAGCCTCCAAGGCAAAGCTAATTTTCTTCGTCGATTCGTTCCTGACTACGCCACTACCGCACACGGCTTCCTTATACTTCTTCGATCTCACACCCCTTTTGTTTGGGATACATATGCTCAAGAGTCTTTTGATGCCCTCAAACATGCTCTCACATCCGCTCCCTTGATCTGTCCACCTAACTTTGACCGAGATTTCATTCTATACATCTCCGCTTCCACATATTCGGTTGCTGGTGTCCTTATCCAGGAGGATGATAACGGTGTCGAACATGTGATCTATTATGTCAGTAAGAACCTTGCCAAACCACCTGTGTCCTACTCGCATGAAGAAAAATTAGCACTAGCTGTCGTGTTCTCAGTCCAAAAATTGCGTCATTATATCCTCATGCGTTCCACCAAGGTGGTGACTAATTCCAACCCCATGGCTTTCCTATTGAGTCATCGAATCCTCAATGGGAAGTACACCCGTTGGGTCGTTATTCTCCAAGAATTCGACCTTGAATTTGTCACCCCAAAAAGTAAGAAAGGTTTAGTCCTAGCTGAACTCATTTCTGATTTGCCTACCCAGACGCAAGACACTCCAATTAATGACGCTCTTCCCGATGATCATTTGTTTGCCATCACCACCAATGATCCTTGGTACGGTGACATTCTTACTTACTTGCGAACCCAAAAATTCACCCTTCACCTTGATCGTGATGCTCGAAGACGTATCCAACACCAAGCCTCTCGCTACCTTCTAATTGGCAATGACCTTTATCGTCGCGGCGTAGACACTGTCCTTCGTCATTGCCTCACCCACGTTGAAGCCGAGCAAGTCCTAAATGCCTGTCATAGTGGCGCTTGTGGTGGCCACCTCTCCGGCCTCGCCACCGCCCAAAAAATCATGTGGGCTGGGTATTTTTGGCCTTCTCTCTTCAGTGATTGCATTGAAGCAGTCAAAAATTGTTCCAATTGCCAACATTTCGCCCCCAAGGCGCGAGCTCCTCCCGCTCCTCTCCATCCTGTCGTCACAGCCGGTCCTTTTTGTAAATGGGCCATTGGCTTCATGGAATGTTGA
The DNA here is from genome assembly GCA_034641835.2 of Pinus albicaulis. Taxonomy (NCBI): domain Eukaryota; kingdom Viridiplantae; phylum Streptophyta; class Pinopsida; order Pinales; family Pinaceae; genus Pinus; species Pinus albicaulis. Next base: position 404,880,808 of record CM076571.1, on the reverse strand, counting down.
CCTCCATCTGTTGGTAACCACAAATATATCATAGTGGCAGTTGATTATTTTACTAAATGGGCTGAAGCTATGCCCACATTCAACAATACGGCAGCTACTGTAGCCCTCTTTTTCTTTAACCATGTCATTGCCCGATTCGGCGTCCCCAAAAAATTAGTCTCAGACCATGGCCGACATTTTGAAGATCAGATTTGGCATGAGCTCTCCTCCCTATTAGGTTTTGAACACCAATATTCATCTTCCTATTACCCCCAAGGTAATGGTCAAGTTGAAGAAGTCAAAAAAATTCTTAAGACCATGCTTCAACGAACGGTGAATAAGCACAAAACCAATTAGCATCTCATGCTCTTCCCAGCTTTATGGGCCTATCGTACTTCTGTTAAAACTGCCACCGGTTTCACTCCTTTCCACCTTGTCTTTGGCGAGGAGGCCGTCTTACCAATCGAATGTGAAATCCCTTCCCTTCACTTGGCCGTCGAACTTCTTCCTAATACCCAACCTCTCGAACAATGACTTATCATGCTTGAGTGCGGCTCTGAAGACCATCGCATTGCATTGCAAACTCTCGAAGCGGCCAAAAAGTGCACCAAAGCTCAGTATGACCGAAAAGTCCACCCTCACACCTTTCATGAAGGTGACCTTGTTCTAGTATACGACCAAGCCCACGATACCCTTGGTCATGGGAAGTTCGACTCATTATGGCTAGGTCCTTACATCATCAGTAAAGATCTAGGGAAGGGAACATATCTTTTAGAGGACTTTGAAGGCCACCCCCTTCCTAATCCTCGCAATGCACTCTATCTTAAGAGATATTACCCTTAGCATTTCCCACTCGAAATGAATGTTTTATCTCCTTGTAGATAGCCAACATATGTTTTTTTTTATCATTTACTACTTCACTAGGACACATGTTGTCCACGAAGTCTTTCTTTCCCTTTTCTCCAAATTGGATTTCCTCACTTACAACACTTTTCCTTGGGGCACCGCTTGACCCCCATATTTATTCTTGTTCGTGTCGATTTCCGTCATGAGATACCATTTTGTACTCATGTTTTTCGCGTCCCCTTTGGCCCTTTCATCATTTCATCATCATCATCAGTGTCTACTTGGCCATCACTCTACTATTCTCCCTCGTTCCTTAGTTTGGGATCCCTTATTGCCTCATATATGGCAGACCTACTTCTGTCGACATCAGCTCATTTATTCCAGAAGCCTGGTCTAGGGGGCAGTGTACCATTGGTTTGAGCTCTTCCCAGCATGATCGTGATCTATACACTGGATGTTCTAGTGATGCAACAACAACTATTGGTGATTCTCGGGCATGTGTGAGATGTCTCAACCCTCATGAGGGGGTGGCCCTGCAGGTAGCTCCCCACATGCCCGGATGACTTCATTTCCACCCCTGATGCAGCTCCTCCCATTTGATGATATCAGCCTCCACCGCTCACGGTGCCTCTTCGATTTTCACGTATCAGTCAGACGTTGCGAGCCCTTCCCCGCGTGTAGGGGGCATTTGGGTGTATTTTTATCTCATGTACTACCATATTATTGTATAAGTCCTGACGATTATTCCAGGCATCGCATGTATGTGGGATCCATCATGTTATTTCTCTGGCTCATGTTTCGGCCAGCACATGCTTCATTCTTGCATTCCGTGGTTTTCCAGGTGCTTTATTCTTTATTACTTTCTCGACGGGCATGGGTATGCCTCCCCGCATGTAGCAGTGTTCACTTCATACACTAGAGACTTGTTTGCACACCTTAAGTCTCATCTATAAGGTTTAGTCCTTTAACACATCAAACAACATTACACTTCTCTTCTCACTTCCCTTTTGATATCTAGTGATTGAGTTCTTACAACGTACTTCAGTCATACGATTTTTTCCTAACACTCATACGTTGGGGGGCAATCTATTACACAATTTTTTTGGTCATCTAACCTATTATTATTAGATGAATCCAAATACACCATGTAAGACCAATTTTACTCTAAGTAAAATTGCTTTCACCATATAAAATAAATTATTTGGTCATATTTAACCCAAAACAAAGAAATTAATTAAATAAATCCTTATTTATTTAATTATTTCCTCAGAACAAGTTATTTAAATCATTATTTAAATAATATTCTTAGTTAAATTTGACTAAATCATCCATAAATAATTAAATAAACCATTATTTATTTAATTATATTCCCATCATTCCCCTAAAATGATAAATAAATCATTTATTTATTTGTTATTTATAAATAAAGGAATTGACCCAAGTCAAGAATCCTTTTCCCTCCAACAAATATAATAAAATATTCCTAAAAGGTGCTTTTAGAATTCGATTAATAATATTTTATTCATGCACCAAGTTCTAGACCGCCCCAATATTTTTTTATAAATAGGGGGATTTTCTCCATTCATTAGTCACCTTCATTGCATTAGATCACTCTGGATATACTCTTGGTCACCATTTTCCATTTTGCTTTGTGAACTCCCATTGAGTTCTATGTTTGCTTTTCTACATCCATAAGAGAGAGAAATGCTAGATCTGAAACATTGAGGACTTCCAAGAACCCATCCCACTGAGGAGAACCAGAAGACACCTTTATTGTTTTCCTCTAAGGTGCCCCATTCTTTGATATAATACAAAATTCTTTCAAATACATTCTTCTTGTCTTGTTCATTAGATCTATGGAGCTATGTTATATTTTATCTGCTTAATATATTTTGTGCTTAGATATGAATTTGTGCAGTAATCTTAAAGATATTTTGCAGCCATAATTGATGTTAGGGCTATTTGTTATGCGTAGCTAAAGTGATCTTTTGCAACGAAAGATTCATACTAACAATAGGTTATCCATTGTTTTGGTTTTCTAAAAATCAATGTGTTTCATATGCCAAGAAGTTAAATAAAATGGAAAAGGAGGGTTAGCTATGTGATAGTACAAATGGATCATAAAATGTTCCAAGGAAGGCCTCCTTGCTCAAAAGCACAACTTCTGCAAAAATATAGTTGCCCATCTTAATAAATTTATGCAAGAATGGTTGATGATGGTTATCAGCAGAAGAGAATCAAGGTGAGAAGAAAAATCCTCAAGGAAATTCACAACAAAGGAGAAACAACATGCCTAAATTCACAGAGAATCAGGGTTTTATGGCTGATTGGAAAAACAGTGTTGCCAAGAAAAGAGCCAAAGCCAAAGCCACAAGGATAGAGGTACATCAGCACCACTGAGCATGACTTTAAGATTTATTAAGAATAAAAATGATCGGCCTCCATCATGACAACAAGAGGTTTTCAAAAAGGTTGTTCAAAGTGGCCTTAATGTTTGTCAAGACAACATTGTTTCATTGCACCAAAGGGATAAATTGTAAAGAATATCAATGTGAGGTAACCTAAGTTTTCAAGTGCAGTCAAATGTCTTCAAAAAATGGTCAAAAGAAGGAAAGCAGGAGGTTAAGTGTCAAAATAGAAAATAAATAAAATCATGATTTTGCTCTTGTGTGACTAAAGTTATCAAGAGTCCAAGAATGAGAAAGAAAATAAAATTAATTTGTGTCAGGGCACTTGCATGAGCAACACAGAAGTGGCCAAAAGAAGACATGGTGGGCATGATTTACAGTCTTCGAAAAAATATATATGTCATTGTAAAAAGCAGTAAGAGGGGGAAGAAAGTTATATTTTCAAAATCACCCACCAAATGATCATTTTAATGCTTAAATCACCTCCTACAAAAAAGGTAAAAGAAATATCTGTAAAAGGATAAAAAGATCAAAAGTAAACATTAGAAATGGTGGGTTTTTGTTTTAATTTATTAATTCCAAGGGAATAAAGGCACCAAATTCATCACTCAACACCGTTTGTCACTTGCAAAAAGGAGTAAGAGGTTTTCAAGGAGAAATTTCAGGGTTTCTGGCAAGGTTTTGATAGGAGAAGCCCTGCGCTATGCCTTTGTAAAGTTGTGTTATGCACCTGTGCATGCCTTCTTTGAAAATTTCCCCAAGTCGTTGTGTGCTTGTGTAGTGGCACTACGCGTTTACCGTGTGCAGGGCCGACCGACACCACTCCACCCATGGTGCTACGCGTTTACCGCATGCAGGACCACTCGACCGACTCGCCTGGGTGCTACGCGCACGGCGGGTTTAGCGATAGCCTTTCTGCATGCAGGAGAAGCCCCACACCTGACTCCGTTCAGGCCTGCCTAGGAGAGCCTCACACCTCATGCAGGTCTGCCCATGTTGCGTTCCTATACTACATTGAGGGTTGGACTGACAGCCCGTGCAGGGTCGACCCGACTCGCTCGAGCGTTGCGCTCCTGTGATGCGCTTTTAGCCAGAAAGCCTCTCAAGCCAATACAATCCTCATATTTGCCTCAAAGTGCCTCAAAATATTTGCTTGATGCCTAATGAAGGTTTTTGAAAGAGGTATTTAGATTCTCTACCCCCTCTCATGTTGTTTTAAGGGGTGAATTTAGAAAGAAAGTTAGAAACCCTAGAGGAAGAGATAAGTTTGGTCTCCATGTTAAGAAGTGGCTCTTCTACCAAATAACATCTCCATTTGCATAACTAGCCTCCACACTGCCAAGCCTTGACACTATTGTATTCTCACCATCCCACTCACCCTCCTCATATCATTTCACAAGAATCTTCAAGGTTTTGATTTTAGAGCAAGAGTAAAGGAGAAAATTCCTAGAGAAGGCAGTGTTGACAGTGGCGAGGGAGGCCAAAGGCCTAGGGGACCATAAAGAAAAGGTGGGAGAGAAATCAATTCTGAGCCTTTTAGCACTAAGGAGTTAACAACCTCCCCTACCACAGTTGCATATTTCCAAGAGGTAGGATGTTTTGATTTCTGTGAAAAAGTACAAAGAATCAAAAGTCACCTTGAGTGAACCAGACTTTTCATCCTAAACATCCATAACCACCAAGTACACTTAGCTGGGGTAAATTTTGAGTTGTCCACCAATACAATTTCTATGGCCACTCAGATACCTTGCATGGGAGAAAAATGTTCAAACAGTTTAATTTGGACTTAAGCCATTACCTTCCTTTCTTGAAACCAAGATACCAAGCTGATTACAAGGCTATTTTTCCCTTTTCCCATCTATTGGAAAGATATGCCCCTTTAATGAAAGTCATCATGAAATTCTTCACCTGTAACGGTAGGTTTTCTAGGCTCTATTCCTACCATATAAGATTGCTCATGCATTTCACTAGGGCGAAGGTACTACATTTTCCTTATTACCTTTATAGAAGTATTGATAAGATGCCATACATTGTGCAAAAGAGGCCTCCTTCACAAAAAGTGCAGATTCGTTTCCACCATTCTCTTATTAAGATGATTATGTTCGATCAATTAGAGAAACAAGGTATCCCATGGGGGTTGAGGTATAAAAGGTGTCTTTTTAATGCCTATTTATCCTACATTAATTATCAATCTGGGAATGACTTTTTGTTTCAAGAGTGTACTCAGTCTGAGGCTGCAATTTATCAAAGAGTAATGCTCTTCAATATCTAGTATAACGTTTCAAATGAAAAAGTAAACGGATTCTTGAAAAATAAATCTAATTATAATAACATAGACTCAAATGCTCCGAAATCCAACTATTCACTCAGCAAACATCAATCGAGGATACAGTAGCAATAACTCATTCCTCTAGAAATTGATGCAATTGAAATCAAACTGGGACAAGACAATCAATCTGGGAATGAGGAAGCAATAACCAATGTTCTCTACAATTGATAGTCCTACTTTAAAGCAATTAAAAGGAAATAGAAATTCAACTAAAGCTGCTATTGAAAGTAAACTAGGAAAACTCTCTAAAAGTAAACTCTTGCAATATGTAAACTAATGAATTGGAAATGAACAACACACTGGAATTGAACAGCTATGTGCATAAACAACAAACTGTAACAATGTAAATAAACAATATTTCTGTAATCTGAAGCTAATGAATCAGAAATGATCAGCACTCTGAAATGAACAAAAGTCAAACGAAACTGCAACTGGAATGGAATATCAAATGTCGAACAACGAAGCATAACAAGATAAGTAATTCGAGGATTAAGATTCTTGTTAAATTGGGAAGGAATGACAATGCAATCCATTATAATAAAATAGTAAACTATTAAGTATGGAATTATGAATTAATTAAGATAGAATCAATATCACTTCCGCGAATCCAAGGATGATCTAAGTAAGGAAATATGTTGTCTTAATTAACCCACACTTTAAGAAATAAGATTCGAATCACACGATAATGAAATAACAGAACGCATAATACATAAATATAGTAAGATGATAAACAAATAACTCACAGTAACATGCATGTATCAACTCGATCACACACTGCAATAATTGGAAATATAACACAGAGGAGCAATTCACGCTGCTAGGGGTCGGGCCCTTAACCACCAACAGAGACTGCTCAAGCTACTTCAGACGATGCGAATGGAACAACAACTTCAATTAATCATTAAACTGGAGCAGCATTACAATGGAATCACATTTTTCCATAACACAACTTTTGATTAAGTTTACAATTCACAAAAGTAACAACAATTCCCCTCTCTTTTACAAACGTCTCCTTTTATAACCAAAGAGAGGAGAAATTAAATAGTAAATAGGATCTCTCATAGCAATATTGGATTGTTCCTAACCAATTGATCAACAATAAAATATATTTCCATTCGTTTTTCAATAAGAGCAAGTCGAATTTGGGTTTGCAGCTGAGATAATTTAGAGGACGGCCGCAACAACAAATGTGAGAAAATCGTGCTCAAAGAACCTTGTGTTTCTCTCAATACTAGCCGAATTTGGGCAAACCATTCTAAACGAAAGTTGATTTGGTTCGTTCTGGACAAAACCCATGTTCCAGATTTTCCAGATTCTTCTCCATTTGCCCAGAATCTCAACCGCAAAACTGTCACTTCTTATTCCAGCGAATTTATGAGTTGGAATATTTTATGATGATTTGGAGATCAAATCTACAATCTGGAAAATATCTTGGAGGCTAAAATGGTGAGTGATGTTACAAAATATATTAATAAACCATCATGGATAAAATTATGCATAATAATCATCCATTTATTAAAAATAAAAGAGAAGAAATAATATTCATCCAAAAGAGCATAAATCATTATATAATGGATTTATATGATAAATTATAATAAATGACATGATAAAAAAGAGTAAAAATGGATGAAATAAGTGTTAAAAAGTGGTCATATTCACGGCCCAACAATGGGAAGTGTTGATCACCCATGATGTTTTAACAAATCCACAACCTCTTCCTTTGTAAAGTTTACCCTCTTCATCTCATCCACCTTCCCCAATTCCTCCATCAACTCCCACTGACCATGATTCCTCATCCACACATGAATCCTCTCCCTAAGAGAACTTCCCTCCTTCACCTTCTCCTAAAGCATCAGAACAAGAAGAAAGTGATGAAGAACATGAAGAAAACAATGACAAAGAGAAAAATGACAGCCAAGAAGAAAATGACAGTCAAGAGGAAGAAACAAGTGATGTGGGAGAGGAAAATGAAAATGAAGAAAGTGGTGATGATGAAGAAGAAACAAAGGACAATGAGGAAGAAAATGACAATGATAAAGAGGACAGTTTAGAAGAAGAAGACCATGAAGAGGTGGATTTTGAAGATAGATAGTGAGCCCAATAGTGAAGAAGAAACATATGCAAGCAATAAAGAAGAGACAAATGAAGAAAAGGCAGATGCAAGCAGTGATGAGGAAAATTTTGAAGACAAAGGCAGTGAGACAAATGAAGAGGAAGAAACAAATGACAATAAAGAGATAGAAGAAGAATTTGAAGACGGGACAAAGGCATAATTAGAAGAAGAAGTCAGTGAACATAATAGTGATAAATATGAAAACAGTGAGCATGAAAGTGGGAAAAACAATAACCCTCATGAAGAGGATAGTTTAGAACAAAATGACAATGAAGAAGATATGGAAGAGGATGGAAATTATGAAAATGCTCAAAACATTAATGAAGACACTGAAAAAGACACCTATAATAGCGACAACACAAAACATGATGATGGCAATGATAATGTTTCAAACATAGAGGAGGATAATGAAGACCCCATAATGACTGATAGCCCTAAAAATAATGACATCAGTGACACTATGAACCCAAAAATCAGTCAAGAGATTGATGATAGTGGTGAAGGTCATGACAGTGGTGTTAGCATGAAGGAAAATGAAAGCACCTCTCAAGAGGGCAGTCAAGAACAAAATGACAAAAACATAAATGTAGAGATCATTGATGAAAGGAAAGGCAATCTTGAAGTTAGTCACGGTAAGAGCATTCTAGTAAACAAATTTGATTTCCTCCCTCTCACATATCAAAGAGGATAAAGGCAAGCGTTTGTTGCCTCCAAGAGGCAAGGGACCTTGCCATCTACATCAGTCCAAAATCTTGACAAGGGCAAAGAAAATATGAAAAAGGAAAAGAAAGGTAAGGGAGGCAAGCAAACTACTCAAAAGCCACAATTCATTGACCTATATAGTGATAATGAAGATGAGGAGGTGGCCACTAGACTACCAATCCAAAGAAAATAAGCATAAATCAAGGAGTGGGAGAGGGATTTTGAGATGGCACAACTTATAATTCAGTACTACAATAATGAACACAAGTACTTCAAGAAGATAAAGAGGGGCCTTGCTCTCCAGAAAAGGATGACCAAACATCATGCCATGAAAAAAAAACTTGCTAGTGCCAAACTGAAGGAAGCCCTCATGGAATTTCAAGCACTAAATGAAGAAAAAGGCCAATCTAGGCTTGGAATCATGGCACAAGCCTCTCTACAGGTCTCCCAAAAGCCATGAGGAACTCATCCACCAAATTTGGGAGAATTTTGACAAATTTTTGTTTTTGCTAATTTTGAGGCCAAGGGGGTAGCACACATGGCGCTACGCTCTTTTTCAGAGCATACACAGGGGGAAAGACTTAAAATTTTGGAATCCTCATTATAATAGTAGCATGCTCACAAAGTTTCAGATCAATTGGAGTTGTTTTGGTCCTCCAAACGGGTCAAAAACACCCTATTTTTCATTATTTTGCCTTCTTTTCAGGACATGTGCTTCGCCTTTACCTGTCATGGAATTTTTCAGTTTTTGAATAGGCTGCATAGATCCAATCAGGAAAAAATGGTATATCTGGAAGTTAGACTTCATGGGCTTTCCAACGCGCCATCACGAAGCCTTTTCTGACATCGGGAAGGCCTTCAAAACACTGTTGCAAGATGACCCATTTTTCCTCATCATGTGTTGTGCCCTTGGCATGGAAATTCCTCCTAAAATGTAGTGCTGTGCTCTTAGCAGAGGGAAATTCAACAATGTACTCTTCGAAAGTTTTAGGAGGCTTTTCAAACCTCAAATATCTATTTTTTTGCTAAAAATTTCCAAAAATATATTTTGTTTTAGATATTTTGTGCCTTGGGCCTTGCAAAGTCTCAAGGACAATAGTAACATTTCTGATTAGCCAATAGGCTTCAAGATACTCTATTAGGTTTTTCTCCTCCTTTTTGGTTAAATAGAGAATTGAAGACTCATTTTAAATGTTGGCGTTTGATGATTTTTGAGAGAAATACATGGTTCTTTGAGGTTGAAGAGAAATTTGTTGTTATGGAGCTTGTGAATGATATGCTTTGATTGATGATGATGAAATCTTACTTGCAAGATCCCTGAGCATGGTGAATGGTGACGTGTCTCTAATTTTTTCATGTTTTCTTGTTTATCATTATGTCCATATTTCTATGTTGCAGTATATCAAAAAAGTATAGGCTAAGAAATATTGTTTGAGGCACCTTAGTTTTCCTGTTTGCTACTGTCTTTATGTTTTCCTCTGCTGGGTGTGTTTAAGGAATTATTAGTTGCTCCTTAGGCCTCTTTATGCTTGTTTATTTCATCAATGGATTAATATGCTAGTTTCCAAATATGTTTCATGGCAAGCCCTGCTTATTTGATGCTATCTAAAATCTGTTTGTGAAATCTCCCTTTGAAGTATTACTGGGTAGGTTAAGTCAAGGAGGTCATGTTTCGATCTTGCCCTTTGTCCATGCCTATCAGTTTGCCTCAAAGTTCTTTATATATTTATTGATGATGTCTAGGAGTTCCCTCTTCATTGGTTAATGTTATTTTTCATCTTATATGTTTTCAAACTTTCTAGGTGAAATCACTGAAGTTAGATAGGATTTCTTGCTTTTTTTGTTTCACTAAATTGTTCATCTTGAATGTCTATTTGTTTAAATTATTGTCATCAAGTTAATGGCTTTCCCTATCTCATGATTATTATCTTTTTCTTATTAGTGTTTGAGACCTTCTTGTTTATGGGTATATGACAAAGGATTCTTAACTTCCCTTTTCCCTACCTTGTTTTCCCAACTTAATGTCCATTTCACTTCACACATAACCTTAAAAGATCCATTGACTACACTAGATTTGCACTGTGATGAAATCTGACTCATTGTTGACATATCCATAACTTTCATAGACTCCATAGCCCAATGATTTAATGACCTCTCATTCCACCTATTCCACTTGATCATTTTACCCAACCCAACCAAACAAACAAAACCATAAACTTTACAACTAGCCTAAAATCAACCATCTAAAGCAAACAAGTTCACATATTTTGCATACAATAGAGAGAGACCTCTTTGAGTCCAGGAAGGCTAGGTCCTAGGACTCCAAAGACTGGTTTCATGTTACCCTGTGCATTTGGTCTACCAATCTGCTAAATCACGGGAGCCTAACATTCTGGTGATCACAATGGGACTTTCTGAGTAAGTTCATGCTTAGATATTCCTTAAAATATTCAGAAACCCTTGACATATAGTATCTGGTGCTTCATCTCCACTCATCGCCTAACATTCTGGCGATCATGGTGGGAATGAGTAAATAGTAGCCTAAAAACTCTTATAGACTCATTTAAACCCTTAGTTAAGCTTAGAAAATAAATTGATAGCCAAGAGTATAATCTGTTTGTTTCACCATCCTAGAAAAATGATGACTCAGTTGTAGGACACTCTTACAAAACCTAGGGATACATTAAAGAACTTAGAAAAACCCCAAAAACATCCCTAGATTGGTTTTTTGTCAATATTGGTGGTGGACCATACACATATCTCTTCAAAACAGCTAAAAACATCCACATGGCGGCTCCACTAGCCTCCAGTAGGCCTACTACTCCACTAAGTTCTCATAGACCTCCCTAGGAATGCATTAAGCAATCGTAATCGTGTTGATGGTGGACAGAAAAGTTGAAATCCTCCACATGTCGACTCCACAACTCTCAATAGACCTAATGACTCCACTGGTATAAGACTCTAGACTAGTTGAAAAGATGCACTGACCCTTTGTGATTAAACAAATAGGGATCCAAGTATAAAGAGAGAGGCAAAGCTAGAGATGTTGATAGATACAATCAACAAAATGTTGCATATACTTGGTAGGAAAGAGGAAAATCACAAGGTTAAGGTTGGTGTTGCTTATTCAAAAAAACCTATACTTTTTCCTTGGGAAGAACAAACTTAGTCACTACAAGAGAAGAAAAAATACCAAATATGCATGATGAGCAAGATTGCAAAGAAGAGAATGAAGAAGGTTTTCAAGTAGGTAGTAGTTACTTTCCTACATCTTGTGCTTCACTATTAAGAGAGCATTACAAGCAACTTGTAAATAGAAACAGAGAGGAGTCCTCTAATGAGTCAATCAGCCATCTTGAAATCATAAAATATGAAATAAAGAAGGAACCAACACATTTAGAATATCTACCCTTATGCTTTAATTCATTTCAGATGATAAAAATAAATTTGTACCCTGAGAATCCATCAGAGGCAACTCATGAATCTCATGCTCAAAGTAAGTATCACGAAAGTCAACAAGAGTTGGTTGAAGATGAAATCAATCAGGGAATGAAATAAAACCCACAGGATCTCTCTAAAAGCACAAGTGATGATTCATCTTCTCTTCTAGGTAAGGCTCAAGAAGGCATTCAAACCCTCAATCAGCTTTCAAAAGAGAAAGAGAGCTGCTGTAGTTATTTCCAAAGAAAGAGAAAAATGCCTCCTTTTTTAACTAAAGAAGAAATAAACCAGCTTCTAAACATGTAGACAACCTCTAAGCCCTCATGTTAATAAAATATTTCTGTTCATTCTCCTACTAACTATGTCTACCATAAGTCAGAAAGTGAGCTTGTAGACCAATTCAAATAAGAACAAGCTGGTAATCCAATATGTTTGATTGGAGAAATTATTTATGTTGATGATTCTCCAAATTTTGATAAACTTGATGACGATGATGTTCTCCAAATAGAAGCTAACCTTGCAGATCCATCAGTAGTTGATTTTTGGGATGAAGTTCACTATCATCAGATTGAAAGAAGTAATCAGCCAAGATAGGTCACATATGACACTGATGAGGAAAGCCTTGAAAGTTTAGAAGTAAGTGAAGAGTCTCTGACTCTTTTCTCTACTTCGCTTCAGTCCATCATAAATAACTTTCACATAATTGGAAATCAGCAGTCTTTCAGCTTTGATGTTGACGTTGAGGAGAATGATGAACTTCTTCAGTAAATTGTCAATAAGAAGCCTTCTCCTAAAATAGTTGAGGATATCATTTGGAACATGGAATCATCCTTAGCTCCAGATCTATACCCACCATGTTCCATTGAATTACGAATTGAAAACGAAGGCTTAGAAGTTGATAATCACATGAGAGTTATTAAACTACCTTCTTGGGAAGAGTTATTGTCAAAGAGTGCTCCTGTTCATCAATATGATGGCCTTCACACATATTTTAGCCCATTATATCAAAGCAGAATAGGTTTATTAGAGGATAAAATTGCAATATATTATGAGTCTGACAGCTTAGGTGATCATGAGGAAGAGGAATGTTTTCTTTCTCAAAAGAATCCCAAGTTTAGTCAAGTGGAGGAAGAAGCAGTCCTAGATCAAGCTTATTTTCCAAATCCTCACATTCAGAGATTGTTTCAAGATCCCTTTTTTGATTTATTAGAGACATTCGAAGAGGGGGTGAAATATGTTAAGAGCAGTTTAATGCATAATTTGAAGAACATTTTAGGCACTACTGTTCAAACACAAATGAGTTGGGAGTGGCCCTTTGATTTTTTCAAAACAATGAAAGAGTTAAACCAATACCCGTCATGGAATCATCTGCTTGATTGGCTGTATTGGAAAAGATATTTCACCAGTTGAATGTATATCATGTATAGGTTAGATTAGGATAGATAGGCAAGCAAATAATCCTAGCACCATGAACATCTTTCTGCCTTTAGTTTTAGATTGTTTTGACCAAAAAGAGAGAAAAATATCAAAAACATAGAAAGAAGGAAAAGAGGGAAAATTTGAAGAAAAGGTACAACCCCATACCCAAAAAATAGTGATGCTGAAAGTGTGCAAGCCTAAATGCCACTACTTGTTCAAAAAGAAGGTCTTGTTTAGTCATCTAGCCTAATCATGGCTAAGCATGTTTTCAATTTATTGTTGATAGGTTAGTGAAAGAATGTTAGTCAAATCATTTAAGATTAAATTATCAAAAGGAAATAGATTAGGAACGAAAGATATTGGTTCCACATGCTTAAATCTGAACCAAGGAGAAGGATAGGGATGATTAACTAATGATGAAACACAACCCTCATACCTTCTAGTTTTGTTTGTATGAAAATAATGTTTGTGTGTAGCTTGTCCTAATGCCGCAACTCATGGTAAGTCAAATTGTCTAATCCTGATTTAAACCATGCTTTTAATTTCATGTCTATAGTTTAGAGAATGAATTTTTTCATACAACCTAATATTGATAGTCAGTTAGACTAGGTAGAGAAAAAAAAAAGTTCATTAGCATAATCTGAACTCTTGGAAGTAATAAGAGTACAAGTAGATAGTTTGTTTTTGTTTTCAAAAGAAAGGAATGTCATGGGTTTTCCCGTTCAAGTGCACCCAAGGAAGAAAAAATGCTAGGAAAAGTAAGTTTTATAGGTAGATATGAGTTTGAATCTAACATTTCCTTCATATTTGTAGATAATAGCTTCAAGTGAAACATCAGCAAATGAAAAGAGGTAAAAATATGCCCAATGGATAAGGCACTGGTCTTCATAAAACCAAGAGATCTTAAATTCTGGACACCTCTTGAAAAGGAGATGCCATCCCCAAGTGGAGCCAATGTTAATCATCAATAATTTTTTGCTTTCTATAGATGAATAAATTTTTATCCCAGATTTCTAGAAACAAAATTCATGAATATTGTGAGTTCTAGAAATCTCACTGCCTTCATTATCCTCAGGATAATTTTTTCATTATTTTACTACTCTATCAAGTCATGGATAGCTTATTAGTCCCATAAGACCAAATCATGGACTCATGCCACTCATTCTCACTATGTTTTCCACCTTTGACCTTACCACTCTGTGTTGAATTGCCTAACCCTTCTACTTACACCTTTCATTCCCAAGTAACCTAAATTTTTCCCCTATTCACCAAGTGCCTCAAGCATTGGTGGTTTTAAGCTACCTTTCTAGGCTCTTTAGATAAATCAAAGTCATCATTTTCTAGGATTTCAATGCATCAAGGTTTGTCAAAACTTTGTTTTACACCTAAAAACCCTAAGTTAAGTTTCTAGCTAAACGCCAAGTCCAAAAGGCCTCCCAATAGGTCATGTAGGGTTTCATAGGTTATTCATTGTTTTGGTTTTCTAAAAATCAATGTATTTCATGTGCCAAGAAGGTAAATCAAATGGAAAAGGATGGTTAGCTATGTGATAGTACAAATGGATCAGAAAATATTCCAAGGAAGGCCTCCTTGATCAAAAGTACAACTTCTGCAAAAAGAAAGTTTCCCATCTTAAAACATTTCTATGGGAATGGTTGATGATGGTTATCAGCAAAATAGAGGCAAGGTGAGAAGAAAAAATCCTCAAGGAAATTCACAGCAAAGGAGAAACAACATGCCTAAATTCACAGAGAATAAGGGTTTTATGGCCGATTGGAAAAACAATGTTGCCAAGAAAAGAGCCAAAGCCAAAGCCATAAGGATAGAGGTGCATCAACACCACTGAGAATGAATTGAAGATTTATTAAGAATAAAATTGATGGGCCGCCATCATGACAACATGATTTTTTCAAAAAGGCTTTTCAAAGTGGCCTTAAGGTTTGTCAAAACAACACTGTTTCACTGCACCAAAGGGAGAAATTGTAAAGAATATCAGTGTGAGGTAACCTAAGTTTTCAAGTGCAGTCAAATGTCTTCAAAAAATGGGGAAGAGAAGGAAATCAGGAGGTTATGTGTCAAAATAAAACACCAATAAAATCATGAGTTTGTTGTTGTGTGACTAAAGTTATCAAGATTCCAAAAATGAGCAAGGAAACAAAATTAATTTTTGTCAAGGCACCTTTATGAGTAACATAGAAGTGGCCAAAAAAATACATGGTGGGCATGATTTACAGTCTTGGAAAAAATATAGATGTCATTTTCAAAAGTAGTAAGAGGGGGAAGAAAGTTATATTTTCAAAATCACCCACAAAAGGATCATTTTTATGCTTAAATCACCTCCTACAAAAAAGGTAAAAGAAATATCAGTAAAAGGATAAAAAGATCAAAAGTAAACATTAGAAAAGGTGGGTTTTGGTTTTAATTTATTAATTCCAAGGGTATGAGGGCACCACATTCATCAATCAACACCATTTGTCACTTGCAAAAAGGAGTAAGAGGTTTTCAGGGAGAAATTTCAGGGTTTCTAGAAAGTTTCGAGCAGGAGAAGCCCTGCACTATGCTCCTGTAAAGCTTTGCTACGCACTTGTGCGTGCCTTCTTTGAAAATTTACACAGGGTAATACGCGCCTGTGTAGTGGTGCTACACGTTTACCATGTGCAAGGCTGACCAACACCATTCTGTCCATGGCGCTACATGTTTAGCGCATGCAGGACCACCCGACCAACTCGCCCGGGCGCTATGCACATGGCTAGTTCAGCGCTACCTTTTCTGCGTGCAGGAGAAGCCTGACACCCAACTACATTTAGGCCTACCCAAGAGAGCCCGACACCATGTGCAGTTATGCTCATGCTGCGATACTGTGCTATGTTCAGGGCCAACCCGACAGCCCGTGCAGGGTTGACCCGACTCGCCCAAGCGCTACACCCCTGTGCTGCGCTTTTAGCCAGAAAGCCTCTCAAGCAAGTACAAGCCTCAAATTTTCCTCAAATTGCCTCAAAATATTTTCTTGATGCCTAATGAAGGTTTTTGAAAGAGGTATTTAGATTTTATACCCCCTCTCATGCTGTTTTAAGGGGTGAATTTAGAAATAAAGTTAGAAACCCTAGAGGAAGAGATAAGTTTGGGAAACATGCTAAGAAGTGGCTCTTCTACCAAATAACATCTCCATTTGCATAACTAGCCTCTGCACTACTAAGCCTTGACACTACTGTCTTCTCACCATCCCACTCACCCTCCTCATATCATTTCACAAGCAGCTTCAAGGTTTTGATTTCAAAGCAAGAGTAAAGGATAAAATTCCTAGAGAAGGCAGTGTTGATAGTGGCGAGGGAGGCCAAAGGCCTATGGGACCACAAAGAAAAGGTGGGAGAGCAAACAGGTTTGAGACTTTGAGCACCAAGGAGTTGATAGCCTCTGCTACCACAATTTCATATTTCCAAGAGGTAGGATGTTTTGATTTCTGTGAAAAAGTACAAAGAGTCAAAATTCACCCTTAGTTGACGAGAATTTTCATCCTAAACCTCCATAACCACCAAGTACACCTAGCTGGGGTAGATTCTTAGATGTCGACCAATACAATTTCTATGGCCATTGGGATACATTGCATGCGAGAAAAATGGTTCAAACAAGTGAATTTGGACTTAAGCCATTACCCGCCTTTCTTGAAACCAAGATACCAAGCTTATTGCAAGACTATTTTTCCCTTTTCCCATCTGTTGGAAAGATATGCCCCTTTAATGAAAGTCATCATGAAATGCTTCACCTGTGAGGGTAGGTTTTCTATGCTCTATTCCTACCATATAATACTTCTCATGCATTTCACTAGGGCCAAGCTACTTCATTTTCGTTATTACCTTTATATAAGTATTGATAAGATGTCATACATTGTGCAAAAGAGGCCTCCTTCACAACAAATGCAGAGTCTTTTCCACCATTCTCTTATGAAGATTATTGTGTTGCATCAATTAGAGAAACAAGGTATCCCATGGGAAGTTTTCATCACCCATGGTGTTTTCACAAATCCACAACCTCTTCCTTTGCAAAGTTTTCCCTCCTCATCTCATCCACCTTCCTCAATTCCTCCATCAACCCAAACTGACCATGATTCCTCATCCACACATAAATCCTCTCCCCAAGAGAACTTCCCTCCTTCACCTTCTCCTAAAGCATCATAACAAGAATAAAGTGATGGAGAACATGAGGAAAACAATGACAAAGAGAAAAATTATAGCCAACAATAAAATGACAGTCAAGAGGAAGAGAAAAGTGATGTGGGAGAGGAAAATGAAAATGAAGAAAGCAGTGATGATGAAGAAGAAACAAAGGACAATGAGGAAGAAAATGAAAATGATCAAGAGGGCAGTTTAGAACAAGAAGACCATGAAGAGGTAGAATTTGAAGACAAAGGCAGTGAGCCCAATTGTGAAGGAGAAACAGATGCAAGCATTAAAGAAGAGACTAATGAAGAAAAGGCAGATGCAAGTAGTGATGAGGTAGATTTTTAAGACAAAGGTGGTGAGTCCAATAGTGAAGAAGAAAAGGGTAGTGAGCCAAATGAAGAGGAAGAAACAAATGATAGTCAAGAGACAGAGGCATAATTTGAAGTAGAGACAGAGGTAGAATTATAAGAAGAATTCAGTGAACATAATAGTGATAAATATGAAAATTGTGAGCATGAAAGTGGGAAAAATAATGACTCTCATGAAGAGGATAGTTTGGAACAAAATGACAATGAAGAAGATATGGAAGAGGATGGAAATCATGAAAATTCTCAAAACAGTAATGAAGACACTGAAAAATACACCTTTAATAGTGACAACACAGAACATGATGATGGCAATGATAATGTTGCAAACACAGAGGAGGATAATGAAGACACCATCATGATTGATAGCCCTAAAAATAATGAAAGCAGTGACACTATGAACCCAAAAAACAGTCAAGATATTGATGATAGTGGTGAAGGTAATGACAGTGATGTTAGCATGAAGGAAAATGAAAAAAACTCTCAAGAGGGAAGTCAAGAACAAAATGAAGATAACATAAATGTAGAGATCATTGATGAAAGGAAAGGAAATCTTGAAGTCAGTCATGGTAAGAGCATTCTAGTAAACAAATTTGATTTCCTCCCTCTCACATATCAAAGAGGATCAAGGAAAGTGTTTGTTGCCTCCAAGAGGCAAGGGACCTTGCCATCTACATCAGTTCAAATACTTGACAAGGGAAAATAAAATATGAAAAAGGATAGGAAAGGTAAAGGAGGCAAGAAAACTACTCAAAAGCTACAATTCATTGACCTATATAGTGATAATGAAGATGAGGAGGTGGCCACTAGACTACTACTCCAAAGAAAAGATGCACAAATCAAGGAGTGGGAGAGGGATTTTGAGATGGCACAACATATCATTCAGTACTACAAGAATGAACACAAGTACTTCAAGAAGATAAAGAGGGGCCTTGCTCTCCAGAAAAAGATGACCAAACATTATGCCATGAAAAAAAAGCTTGCTAAGTGCCAAACTGAAGGAAGCCCTCATGGAAATTCAAGAAATAAAAGAATAAAATTCCAAGCTAGGATTGGAATCTTGGCACAATCCTCTCTACAGGTCTCCCAAAACCCATGAGGCACTCATCCACCAAATTTGGGAGAATTTTGACATTTTTTTTGTTTTTTGCTAATTTTGACGCAAAGGGGGTAGCACACATGGTGCTATGCTCTTTTCCAGAGCATCTTCATGAGTAAAGGATTACATTTTTGGAATCCGCATCATAAGAATATCATGCTCACAAATTTTCAGATCAATCGGAGTTGTTTTGGTCCTCCAAAAGGGTAAAAAACACCCTATTTTTCACCATTCTGCCTGCTCTTCAGGATATGTACTGCGCCTTTACCTATCTTGGAATTTTTGGCTTATGAACAGGTTACAGAGGTTCAATCAGAGAAACATGGGTAGATATGGAAAGTATACTTTAAGGCATTTACAACGCGCCATCACGGAGCCTTTTGATTGATTTTTTGTACCATACTTTAAGGAAAGGGTTGGAGATTTTTTGCACCATATGTTGCTTTATGTAATTTGATTGATATCAGTAATACAGAGGATTTCTTCTTGACAGACCTAATATTCTCATGGAGTTTTTAATGTCTTTCTAATCTATATCTTTATGTGTATTGCTTACAGTAGATTTCATATTTATTACTCAGAATTCATATGTGTATGCTATGACTTCCTTTAGATGAAATGACTGTGTTGCCCTATGTTCTATGTATGATTTTCCTTTGTTGAAGACTGTTATCTACCTTAGCTTCCATGTCAAGAAACCTTGCCACTAAAGCTATTGATTTGTTGACTCCATAAGCCCAATGGTTGCAAGACTGCATTCTTTTCAACCTACATACACAAAAATTAAGTTACTTTTCAAATAGAGTTAGCCATCTAATCTTATCATTATCTAATATCATAAACCCCTTTGAGAGAGCCCTCTGAAACTGAAGAGGATAAGCTTTAGTCAAAAGCTGGTTTGAAACAATTACACAGGGTTGTTTGATTAGCAGCCAATCAAGTGCAATTTTTTGATAACAGAAGAGATAACTGACAAAAAACAAGAGCAAGAAATTCCTACTCGTCATATTTCTTTAGACTTACGACCCGGTGAACCGAAATTTCCTTTAGATTTACCTTTTTATCCTTTTCAACCAGATCCTTGGTACCTTACCATCCGTGAATTTATACATTCATCTGGTTACGGTCATCCACGTCATCAAATCCCATTTTACTCTTTACCTAGATACAGTATTTATGATATCGCTTCTTGAAACATGTCTACTAATTCATCCATATTCTCATATTTTCCAGAAAAATTATTGTACAGTGCTCTTTCTGTTCCTGCTGGGTACCAATCACTTACAGAAAATTTTCCAAGAGCATCTCCTTCCCCTCAAGCTTCTACTATGTCAACTAGTTTAATAGATTCTACTGCCCAAACTTTGACTATGGACTATGTTGGGTACCGGATTTGTATACTTTCCTCTCCCATTTTACCCTATATTTCTATCTCTTTCTACCATTATTATTCTTAAATGCATGAGGTAAAACCCTTTTCCTTATCTTTCATGGGATATTTGGCTAATGAAGTATTTTTCATGTAGGTTTTACCTTTTTACATATTAAGTCTGATATTTCTACAAATTTGGATAAAATAGGAGCATTGCAGCCGTGAGTCGAGGAACATCCCATCTATAGTGTTTTCCTCACTTGTTGTTACAACGTAACACACTTGTTTGTACCAACTCCATCTCAGGCCTTTTCATGGTTTTCTTATGGGCAACTAGGTTGTCGTTGTAACAAGATGTAGTTTTGTAACTATGGGGTTTCTGAGGGAAATTGATGGTTCCAGGACATTTGTATAAAGAGGCTTGTAGGCTGTGAATTGGGGTTAAGCCCTTTTGCATATAGATCTTGTAACAAATCTCTTTTATCATTAATCGAACGCACAACAGCTTGTTGTTTCTTCTGTATTGCGTGAGTTTACCTAAGCCCTTATCAGAGAGTTGGCCCCACTCTTCTGATCAGGTGCTACATTTTCATTTTTCTTGCATTATTTTCATTTTAGTGTGATTTCCTTACTGTTGTTACAGTTTACTCTTAATTGCTGTGAATGTCTTTTAAATTTTGCATTTTATTTAATTGTTGTTGCACTGGTTTGTGTGTTATGGATTTAAACATGTGATCTACAGTAGGTCATGTGCTTGTATCCGCATATACTTTGGCATTAGTCTTGAAATAACTAATGCCCTCGGGTTGATAATTTATGTGGAGAAAGGGTTGAATTTTTCTCATATCCAAACACCAACATTTTGGTGTCGTTGTCAGGGAAGGCTAACAGGTGCAAGAACAAGATTTGCAACAGATCTAAAGGTCAATCTCCCGTCTTGGGGAGGGAATTTATTACCCTTCTTCAAGTCCTAAACGTAAGTGCTTTGTGTTTTTCTTTCTTGTTTTTTATTTTCCGTAGAATCGATCTCTCGTCTTGGGGATGGCGTTTATTACTCCGCTCCAAGTCTTGAAGCATAGCATGCTATTTTTCTTTCTTCTTATTCTATTTTTTCATTAAAATTAATCCCTCGTCTTAGGGAGGGTATTTTGAAACCCTACTCTAAGTCCTAGGCATAGTTTATAGTTTTTCATTCTTGTTTTATTTTCTTTGGGAAAATTTCTCATCCTGAGGAGGGTATGCGATTACCGTACTTCAGGTCCTGAACTTAAATTTTTCTTTTTCTTTTTATTGTTTGTTTGAATTTATTCTCTCATCCCAGGGAGGAAGTTATCTATCCTGCTCTAGGTCCTGAGTGATTGCTGTTACTTTTATGAACCCTCCTCACAATTTGTATGAACAAGGATCCGAATAAGAGGGGCAGAGCAAGATCCCCAAAGAAAGGAAAGGATCTAGGAAGGAAGAAATACATTCAGGAAATTATTGAAAAATCTAGATTTGAGGCATCATCCCATGCTGCTGTTAGGATTAGAGTTCAGACGAAGTCTAAAGGACAGTCTGTGGAGAAACCAGTGCTATCCACAGTACCAGAAGGTGTTGTTTCGATGACAGAAGACTTAATAAGCAGGGTATTAGTGGAGGAGGTATTAGGGGATCAAAAGAAATAAGCAACTCTAACTAGGAAGAAGAACCTCTAAAAGGGTTTTCATCCCACGAGAGCAAGGCAACAATGTCAAAATTCCTGTAGCTGAATGAAACAATTCTAATTTGGTGAAAGAATTTTTGGAAGATTTTGAGTCACCAAAGGACCAGGGGAGCGTGATGCAACCTTCTACTGCTGAATCACTCCAAATAATAGCTATAGAACCAGTCTAAATTCCAAGTGAGTATTGGAGGGTATTTATGGCATCTGTAAGTTCCTCTATTGATTTTCCCATAAAAAATGTTACAGGTGATGCACCAATTAGACTCATCCCTTTAACAACCTTACCTAGTTTCCATGGCTTTCTTCTAAAGACCCTGACACGTTCCTTTTTGAATTTGATATTGTTTGTCATAGATATGACTATATTTCTCATGCCTAGAAATTGAAGATATTTCCTAGTACCCTAAAGGGGACGGCCCTGAGATGGTTCATGGGTTTAGGAGGGAGTATGATTACCTCATGGAAAGGAATGAAAGAATATTTCTTGGAGAAATACCCAGATTACTATAAGTCCCGTGACATTAAGGAGGAAATATTTAAATTTGCACAGAGATAGGATGAAAACATGGAGGACTGTGTAGAATTATTTAAATACATATTGGAGAGGTTAGGACATAGTGACCTAGATAAGGACATTTTGAAGATAATTCTTCTCTGAGCACTTAGGGAAGAATCTCTGCAAGTTCTAAATATAGTAGGAAAATGGGATATTTCGAAAGAGAACTTCGATACTATCTGTGATTATTTTATTATGTGTTCACGGGGGTTGCAAGGAGTGGACAAGGGAATCGGTCATCAATGACTTCCAGTGGAGGGGTCACAAAAGAAGAAATTGGAAATCTACTGGAAAATCTAAGGACCAATATTATGAGCACA
The DNA here is from genome assembly GCA_034641835.2 of Pinus albicaulis. Taxonomy (NCBI): domain Eukaryota; kingdom Viridiplantae; phylum Streptophyta; class Pinopsida; order Pinales; family Pinaceae; genus Pinus; species Pinus albicaulis. The sequence continues at coordinate 404,857,994 of CM076571.1, read as the reverse complement.
CTATTAGCACAGATGGACACTCTACAGGCAAAACAAAAGCAGATGGAGTTGTAAAAAACCATGGCCATATTCTTCCCACAGTGCAGAAAGAATCACCCTTTGAAGGAATGCCCGTTGAACATGGTGGAAGCCTACAAAATCTATGAACAGACTCACGCAACCAGTTCCTGTCCTTCCTTGCCTCAACTGAAAGCATTTTTCCAAGGAGAAGGTGAAGAAAGCGTGGTAGACTAGCTGTACTTCATGGGACAAAAGAAGCCATGGCAACCTCGACGACCAGCTGTGAATCTAGGTATGTTTCAGGACCCATATCAGTAGTTTAATAATTTTCATATGGGTCCCCAATCTGCACCGTTTTCAGCCATGTGGTCTCAATATGAGTATCCCCCTTGGCAAAAATGGGTTCCTCAAGCCAGTTTGAATCCTTCATGGAATCATACCTGGCATGGACCCTCTCCTACTAGACATTTTACTTAGTCTATGCCTCAATAACAACTTCAGTTGCCCTCCAATGTACCCCTAGGAAACCCAGCCATTAGGCCCCAACTTCCTATCCATCCTAACCCGAATCTGAACAATAAAGGGGTCCAACAAACAGACACTATGAACCTTTCGTCTTACGAAATTTCTACCATGGGACTTAATGAAATAAATCTATGGTCTGGCCGGGTAGTAAATGCACCTACTTCACCTATTATTACAGAACAATTTGACAGTGAAGATACAGAACCAAAAAGGAGAACAGTGAGGAAGAATTTATATCAAAAGATAATAAATCAGACATCTCCCCAAGTTGTTCCTAGTCAAGGTCATTTAACTTCTCCTCCATACCCTGAAAGACTTACCTTGAGTAAACCAAACCCTTAAGAAAAATTTGACTTCCTAGGGGAACTGCAGAATCTCTTTGTCAAAATACCCCTGTTACAAGCTATGAAGGATGTACCTATATACACAAAAAATTTGAAAGAATATTGCGCAAAGAAACTAGGGAGGAAACCTAAAGATCCATTAACCATTCATGTAGTGGGCAGCATATTTGATATCATGTTAGAAAAAATCATGCATGTAAAATATGAAGACCGTAGGAACTCAATTCTAACAGCACAGATTAATGGGGTGGAAATCCCAAACGTTCTGGTGGATTTGGGAGCGGCCATTAACATTATTACTACTAAAACAATGAACACATTAGGACTTGGAAACATTAAACCAACCCTTACTGTTGTCGCTCCTAGAGACAGCCTAGAGTTGTCATAGACTAGTGCCTAGGACATCTTAGCATAGCAAGGAGCGTATAATATAATGTATGAAGTTTTCAACTTCAACTCACATGCTATCTCCTTTAAACAGGGAAATAAAGTAGAATGGGACCAAGACCCTCAGAAATTGACACAGAGAAAGGGATACTGCAGAGGCAAAGTGCATAAATCTAATATGAAAGCAACAGACAATTCAGAGACAGTTTACTGCAAAGTGGGCCAATTCAAGTAATATGTCACAGATATCAATTATCAGAAGGTGTATGTAATGAAAGAAATGTTGAGAAGATATTAGTCAACCTTGAGCTGATATCCAGATACACAATACCACCATGCATGGGCTTACCAATCTAAGAATCCATACATGATAATAGCATTTTAAAAACACCCTCCCAAAGCAACTAATATAGCAGAAATACGGTTTAGATGAGTAATGGAACAAAATATCATGCATGAGCCATATTTAAAGTGCTTGAATGATCTAAGCATGGGCATCAACTAGGATGAATCCATACCAAAAATTAGTGAGCCACTCGCATTCCAAAACATGATACAAGAAAGATGGATGAAGTGAAATGATCTATTAATATAACACATAAGAGAAAAGGTTACACACTGTGAAATACCAAAGACCAGAATCCTCTTTAACAGATAGAACTCCTCCTCACTGAGACCCTATGGGCTCTAAGCCTCCATACAAGAGCTTTACAAAATGTATACAAAAAGCCTTTCACTGCATAATTTTCTGATAAAATCTGGAACCCTAAATAATTCGTTCTCCTGGAATCTTATTGGAGAAACCAAAACCTAGTGAAAGAGGTAGGTGATGAACATTTAATTTGCATAATTAAGGCAAAATGGTGGAAACATTCGTGCCCATACTGCTGAATGACTATGCTGTGCTGTTTGTACTTTGTGGCCTGCTTTCTGAAATAAATGCTCTGGGTGAAACTCTCTTTAGGAACACGATATAGAGATAAGATCATATAAACATTCCTTCCTTTCCTGAAAGAAAATTCTGCTAAAATAAAACCTGGATGGTATTGTTTTTTGTGCATTGTACCCTCTGCCTTCTAAACCCTGAATTATGATTTAAAATCTTCAATGCCGAACACCAAATTCCTTGATCTTCCACTGGTACTCTTTGCTGCAACATTTATGTCTCCATCTATGATATCTGCCTCTTGAATGACACTAGGAAGCTTGCCAAAGTATAACCATGTTTCTTTGTTTCTTTAATGGATGTTATGTCGCAGCAACTACCCAGGACTTTCTTCATAAATTTCGCCTCTGAAAAACTGGTCCTTTGATGCATTCTCGGCTTTTGTAATGGATGCTGCAAATTATGATAATTCTTCGTCACTGTAAACCTGCAAAACACACAAAGTTGTGAAGAAAAAAAATGCATGGGGGACGGCGATGCAATGGAGGCGATTGTGTAGTGACGCAACATGATGAAATGGCGGAAGCATGCAGGGTGGTGATGAAGAAAGTGTAGTGGAACAATGGTAGGTGAACTGGAAAAAGTTTTAAACGAAAAATAATGAAATTTGACTTATGACTGACATATGTAATGGGCGGAAGAGAAATGCGACGCACACATGGGATAATGACGTGGTGGGAGACTAGGTCGAAGACATATATGTGACTAGATGTGGACCATCTGATCTCAGGGGGAGATTAACGGTTGAAAGAGCATCGGAGGTGATGGATAGTGGGCCAGGGGCATGATTTTCCTGTAGATAAAACTTATGAAGCTTCGGAGCGCGACGATCGTCGGATGAAGACCCCCGAGATTTGATGGCTGACAACGATATCGCTGTGTGACTTTTACCGATCAATAACATGCGATGAACGGCGGTTTTGGACCCATACGCGAGGACACACGGCAAACTGCGTATGGAATCCCTCCATTTTGAGAAATACCGCCCGCCTCCGAAAGGCGGTGCGATGAATACCTGGCATTTTTAAACAGTGTTTTTGGGTGTGGGAACCACAATGGCAGGAGGGCTGCGGTACATTGATCTATGGTTTGGTCGGACGGCTCAGAATGCGCCCGATATGATTTGATAAGCGCCTAGTGCTTTTGCCCTCGGTTCCAGCACTAAATTACGTGGAGGGAAAGGGTGCAGGGGTCTGGCCAAAAGGTTCTAGGCTTTATAGATTTTCAAATATGGGTTTTGCCGCCTTTTTAAATGTAATTTGGGGGCAGGAAAGGTAACGGTAGGCCAAAAACGGATTCCTTAGGCCACGAGAGGGGATTTGCAGGATTTAAACAAGGTTGCTTGCAAAAATTTAATAAGGAGCTGATTATTATCAACATTGGCTCCACCTGGGGACGACACGTTCATCCCTGAACGTGTCGAGAACTTCGCAGACCCTCCCGATCCGCTTCTATGCAGACTCTGCTTTTTAGCACTTCTTACTTTTCACTTGATCATAACATCCACATTATCAAATAAGGACAAAGCAAAAAACTTATATACAATATGGTACATTCGGCTCTCGTGGCCTGAATCAAAACTGGAAGTACGGCTTAAGAAACTGACCATTCACAGGGGCGTCGAGTAAGTCACCCTGTAAGTTCTCCAACCTGAAAGTGTTATTGCCACCCTTTTCCACAAATTTAAAGGGGCCAAACCAGAGAGGGTCAAACTTACCATGCTTCCCCTTCTCAACTCTCCGGATGTCCCATCTTAGCACTAGAACACCCACTTGCATATTCCTATCTTTAGCATGCTGATCGAAAAGGTATTTCATATTCTCCTGATATTCCGTCAGCCTTTGATTTACCTGATTGCGTGTTTCTTCCAATTCCACCAGCTGGTTTATTCTCCTGATCATATGATTAGGCTCTTCTTGACTTTCCTGCATGACTCGAGCTGCTGGTAGGGCTAATTGGATAGGAAATACTGCTGCCCTCCCATATACCAGTTCATATAGGGATTTCCCAGTTGCTCTCTTGCTGGTAATTCTATTGGCCCACAGAGAAAATTTCAATTGGGAATCCCAATTCCTCTGATTCTCATTTATAGCCTTCTTCAATGCCCTCACCAGGGTTTTATTGGAAGACTCTGCCAAGCCATTTCCTTGTGGATAATAGGCTGTAGAGTGAATTAGTGTAATATTATATTGCTGACAGAAACTCACAAATTTTGCAGACTTGAAAGCCTGTGAATTATCAATTACTATTCTGGCGGGACAACCAAACCTGGATATGATGTTTTCTTCCATGAATTTTATTATCACGTTGTCCGTAGCATTCCTCGTAGGTATGGCTTCCACCCATTTAGTGAAATAATCTGTGGCAGTTAATATCCATATATGCTGACCACTTGATGGAGGATGTATTTCACCTATGAAATCAATTCCCCATTGTCTGAAAGGTTCATCCACGTGCACGGGAATCATGGGAAGAGGCGCTATCTTCTATCTTTTAGCAAATTTATGAAATTTCTCACATGCTCTAACCTGGGAAAAAACATCTCCAAAAATCTTGGGCCAATAAAAACCAGCCTTCAGGATTTTATGAGCAGTGGCTCTCCAACTGTAGTGACCCCCACAGATCCCTTCATGAAATTCAACCATAATACTCTCTGCCTCATCCTCTGTGAGACACAGGAGTAGGATGCCTGAGGGATCTTGCAAGTATAGCCAGCCATTTGCGACTATGTACTTCTGTGATTTCAATCTTAGCGCTCTGTATTTAGTTTTATCATAACTTGGAGGGTAGCTGAGTGTGAGGAGATATTCTACTATCTATTTGTACCACTGACTGGTGAGGTACTTCATATGTGTTTCTGGAGTAGCTACCCCGATTCCCTGTCGCTCTTCTTGCTCTTCAGATTCCTCACCTGCTATAATGGAAAAATTTATGCCCAGAGCTTGATAGTTTGATTCAGATAACATTTTGGCAAGCCCCTGTCCTTTGATCAGATTAGTAGGGCGAATGTCTAAGTCATACTCCTGTATTTTGGCAATCCACTTCCCCCTTTTTCCTTCATTGTCCCCTTGGATAAGAATATCTTTTACAGCAGCTGCAGGCACAAATGTAGTGATATGGGACTGCAAAATATACATGCAGAATGATTTGAGGGATTTTACTAAGGCATATGCTTGCTTTTCCAATATGTTATATTTCAGTTCAGCATCATGAAGCACCTGGCTGAAAAAGGTAATAGGCTGCTCATATCCTTCTTCATTTTTCTGCAATAAAACTCCAGCCACTGTATGAGGTGATGCAAAGTAAAAGATCATAAAAGGTTTGTCATAATCTGGCCCAGCTAGCACAGGAGCTTCTGCAAAAGCGTTTTTTATCCTGGTAAATGCCTCTCGTGATTCCTGTGACCACTTTACTTCATTATTCCTCTTGAGCATGTCTGTTATATGCCTAACTATCTCAGCATAGTTAGGACTAAACCTTCTTAGGAAATTAATGCGCCCAAGAAATACTTGCACCTCTTTCTTATTTATGGGGAAATAAATACCATTTATAACCTATACCCTCTTAGGGTCTATTTTCACCCCATCTTTAGTCACAATGTGTCCGAAAAGTTTACCCTCTTCTAATGCAAATAAAGACTTTTGAGGGTTTAGAGAGAGACCATACCTTCTGCATTTCTCAAAGGTTCTACGCATATGCTCAATGTGTTCAGTATCATTCTTTGAAAATACAGTGATATCATCGAGGTAGACCACAAAAAATTTATCTTGTTCCCCAACAAAAGCAATGTCCATGGCCCTCTGAAAAGTGGCCCCTACATTAATCAATCCAAAAGGCATCCTGGCATACATAAATGTACCCCACGGTGTGGTGAAAGCAGTTTTCTTTTGGTCTTCTGGAAGTACAACCACCTGGTTATAACCAGAGAATCCATCCATCATTGACATCCTAGAAGCTTCAACCACTTTTTGCAGGATGTGATCCATCTTAGGAAGTGGATAATTATCCTTTAAGGATGCTCTGTCTAAATTTCTAAAATCCACACATAGCCTTATTTCCCCATTTTTCTTTTGGACAGGGACTAGATTTTCCACCCATTCAGAATACCTCAATGGCACAATTATTTTGTCCTTTAACAGCTTCTTGATTTCCTTCTCAATAGAAGGAAGCAACAGGGGATTTATCTGTCTGAGCTTCTGCTTGTGAGGTTTTGCATCTGCCTTCAATGGAATTTTGTGCTGCATAATACTGATATCAAAAGTTTTCAGGTCCTGATAGGACCATGCAAACACATCTTTGTAAGACTGAAGCAATTTCTGATATAACCTTTTATATTCTCCAGTGACTTTTTTGGACAGTCTTACAATTTTGGGGTCAACTTCAGTACCCAAATTTAGGTCTTCTACCTGATTTTCTTCTATCATTTTGCTTGGCTGCAATGAGACATCATTCTTGTCAAATAATTTTTCTAGAGGCACCAGCCCTCTAGGTATCACGTTTCCCTTCAATTACAACACTTTATTACCTGCCACTTTCTCCACCCAATTTATTTCTGAATTATTTTCGCACTCAACCTCTTCTTCATCAGTATCAATCTCCATATTAGAGAATTCTCTCACTGTTCCTAGGAATCTCTTCATTTGTTCTTCATCTTCAAATACCTGCCAGTGTTTGATGTTATCTAGGATTGAAGGCCAATAATGCATGTCAACTTCATACCTGAAAAGAGGGTTCTGAGGTGGTCGAAATGTACTAGCAGCCATAGCAAGGGAATCAACCATCCTATTCTGTTCTCGGGGCATGAACTGGATATTGAATGCCGAGAAGAAATTTTCCACTAGGTCCCAAACTTCATTCCTCTAAGCCTTCAGTCATGGATGTTTGGTTTGACACTGATTCCTGACTTGTCGGACCACCAGTTCTGAATCTCCCAAAACTTTTAAACTTTGTATGTTCATGCTCATGGCTGTCTGCAATCCTATCAGCAGTGCTTCATATTCAGCCATGTTATTTGTAGCTTCGTATTCCAGCTTGAAAGACAATGGCACCCATTTTCCTGTAGGAGAAATCAATAGTACACCAGCTCCATTACCTTCTCTTGAATTTTCTCCATCAAAATGAAGTGTCCATATTCTGGCTTCATGGCTCTCTGAAGGCCGCTCAGTCTTGATCTGACATAAGGATGGTTCATGAGAAAAATCCTGATCTTCTTCCAGCATTAAGCATGAAAAATCTCCTTCTTTACTGTAGACTGGTGAATTAACAGAGTTATCTGCCTTGCTCACCATCTTCACAAATATAGTCTCCCTGTAAAACCTCCTCTCTTGGCTACCAAAAACTGGGATTGTGGCATATGTTAAATCCATCTTGAGTGATCCACCAATTTTTGTTCCCCAGGACCTTGACAGCAACATACCAAAACGAGTTGGGATGTCAGCCACCATGATGTCCATTACCACACTTTTAGCTGGAATTTGGGCCAAATTATCCACCAAATCCTTGATCATCCCCAAGCATTTAACTCTTTTGGAGTCAAATGAATAGAGGTCCTTGTATAGACGGGTGATTTGTAATCCTAGTTGTTCCATGACTGACAGAGGTATAAGATTATGGGACACTCCAGAATCTAATAGAAAATTATGTAATAGCAGGTCATGAATCACTAGAGACACATAAAAGGGAGGAGTAGAAGCATATAATTCCTCAAAATGTGGACCAAAAACAACCATGGGTATTTCTTCTTGAAGGTTGAGGCTATCTGGAGTGAGTGTTGCTTCTGGGGGAAGCATGAATGAGGTGACTTGGGATTGATATGCAGGTTGCTTTAATAATTTAGTCAAGGGGACTGGGATTTTGAATTTCTCAAGTTCCTTTTGCAAGCTAAAAGAAGATGGGGACTTTTCTATTACAATCTCTTTGGATTATTTATTTTCAGCTGAGGGTTTGGCTTCTTTTGACACAAATTTGGCATTAGGGGAAGTGAATACTTTTTAAGAAGAAGGAATTTGATTATTAGACTACAAAGGTTTGTTTATAGGACTCTTACCTTTGTCTGTGACTTTCTGCATTGTTGATTCCTTCTGAGCAGGTGCTTCCTTCTGGGGAGGCTCCTCTTATTGATCTTGAGTACGGGTCCTCTTCCTAGAAGATCTGAGATCATATCTTCTATTGAAATGTGCTTGCATGAAATCAGTAAATTGTTTACAACAATGATCAATTTATGATTCTTCTGTGTCTCTGGTCTTTTCTTCTTCTTGTAATGGGCACTCAGCTCCATCATCTCCTTGCAGAGGGTATTCTTCTCCATCACTACTTGAAAAGGCAAGATTTTCATTCTCCAATCCATAGGCAGCGTCTTCAGCAAAATCATCTACTGGACCTCCTAGGTACAATGGGTGTGGTACCTGATCCTGTTGCTCCTTTGCTTCCCTTGGTAATATTTTCAGGCGTGGTTTCCTGTACTGAGGATTGTAACCTCTATTTTGAGCATTGTGGAAGTTCTTGGGGGATTAATTCTTGGCCGCCAACTCAAGCTTGACCAGTTTACCAGAAAGGTTCTTAATCATTTTGCTCATTTCTTCAATTCTATCATTAGCTGAGTCTCTGTCTTGGTATGAGGTAGATACCTCCTCTTTTCCCCTTCTTCTGGTATCTTGTTCAGTTTTTCCCTTTGATTTGCCAGTGGAGGCAAAATTTGCCTCAATTTCTAGTGCATCTGACTGAGCATCATCAAGAGTAGCAGGATTTCTTTATCTGAGGGAGAAACCAAATTCTGAATCAAAGGCTGCTACAAAAACAACTTTAGTAGCAATTTGATGAGGTTTCATATCAGCAGGGAGACTCAGATACAATTTATTAAATCTCTTGATAAATTCTGATACCCCTTCATTATGTCTTTTCTTGAGTGTATTAAACTCAGTAAGACATTGTCCATGATCTTTCTTCTCCCCCCATTTTCTGATAAAAGTATCTTCCATATTATCCCGAGTGATAATAGAATTACCTGCCAATGTCTTAAACCATTTTCGAGCTTCACCATCAAGAGACTGGACAAAAAGCCTTAAGACCACATCTAAGTGTTCAACATTAAAGTTCTCTACAAAAAAGCAGAAAGTCTCAAGGTTTTTTTGAGCATCTATTTTATTTTCCCCATTGAATCTGGGCAAGATCTTCAGATAATCCTGGGGCATATCATTCAACACCTGGGGTAATGCCAGAGGAGAATATTTATTTAGCAAGAAGCCTGGAACGTTTTCCATTGGAGGGGGTGGAGGTAGCACAATAGTTTGATGAGTAAGAGGAGGAGGAGGAGGTGGAAGTGGGGTATGAATAACAATAGGAATATACTCGACTGCAACTTGAGGGGTTGAGGGAAACAAGGGTCTGTTAATAGCAGATAATTCGGTGACTTCCTTGACCTCTTCGACCTCAGGAATAGGATGAATATTGTTTTTAAATTGGACACCTCCTCGGGGTGGAATATCTGAAGAGTAATCGGTATCTCCGATAGTGGAGTCAGGAATTTTCAATCGAGAATCTTGAGAGGAAGAGGACGGAAATTCTTCTTGAGAGAATTCGGGAATCTCAGAATGGACTGATTTTCTTTCCCTCCAATTCCTTCTATGTATGATATTTTCAGGGTTAGACACTGAAGGTGTCTTTGGCTTAGACGTATCTTACCTCAGGTGTGGCTTACGAGGAGCCAGGACTGCAAATAGATTTATCAAATGAACAAATGTGGAGTGGCCAAGGTGAGGGATTTACAACTCTCAACTCTCCATACTCACCTGCTTGAAGAGTGAATTATATTTTGTCGAGGCCCAGGGATTTTTAAAATTTATCAACTTCATTCCCCGGCAACGGCACCAGAAAGATGTTGTCACTCCTAGAGACAGCCTAGAGTTGTGATAGACCAGTGCCTAGGACGTCTTAGCATAGCAAGGAGCGTATAATATAATGTATGAAGTTTTCAACTTCAGCTCACATGGTGTTGTGTAACCAGCTTCAAAAATAGAAGAAAAGAGATATAAACGCCTTAGAAATAAGCCACTTCGAGGGGGCAACCTCCCATACATTACATAAATGAACAATTCTTGGATGATACAAATGAACAAAACCTCCTTCTATATATAGGAGTCCATGGGGCCACAATATAATCCTAGTGGGGCCACAATGTAATCCTAGCCGACCTAACAATAATAATGTAAGGGCACAATAATAACAATATGGGGGTTACAGGGGTACAACGATAACAATAAGTGGGGCTACACTAACATAATAAGGGACTACACTATTAATATAGGGACTTAACATGCCCCTCTCCTTCAAACAAGTGTTGTCCTCAACGCTTGATTATTTCTTGATGTTTCTATATAAAATTATCATCCTCCCATGTGGAATATTTTACAGGAAATTTCTTCCACTTGCTGTGATACTCTAAAATTGATCGTACTGGTCAAGTTCTTGTTTTTTTGACCACTTCAGAACTTCTTTCGACATGATGTTGATATTCCTGTTGTTTCATTAGATTCTGCACCAAAGTTAGGTTATCCTTTGAGAGTTGGAGACCTTGTTGTTGATGCTTGATGTCCACTAATTTATCATCCATATTAGCTATTATTTTATCCTTCAAACTGTCCAACTTAGCCTCCATTTCTTCTTTTAAACCATCTATGTCAGCTTCGGTTGCTCTTCGTAAGATCGAAATTTGTTGCACTTGGTACCGTAATTTTGATATCTCATACTGCAATTCTTCCACTTCATGCATCATAGTATAGATTTCTGAGGGATTAATGGGTGTTGAATTCATTTTAGGAGGCATTTCAGAACGCAATACTGAAATATATGCTCAATAGGCCCTTGGAATCACTTCAAACTGATTTTTCAAACAAGATTTATGCAATTCGGGAAAAATAATACACCTTTTACTTGCTTTTAAGGAGCTCGATATTGAAATTGTATTATCTTTGTGATTGCGACTCTTAATATCTGAAATTCAACACTGAAGTAGTCCTCTGAATTCTCTTTTGAATGCCACAGGTCTGACTTGATTTGGATTCTCCAAGACAAATTTGTGTCCAATCTCCTACAATGACCTAATTATCGACTGGTTCAGTAGAGAAAACTTGTACGACTTGCCACATGTCACTGTTTCATCCTTTGTCTCTGAAATTGATAGCTATGAAACGACAGTCCGTTTAATTGTGACCATTTTTTACGGTACTCCAATCCGATGCTCAGAGAGAGAGTTATTGAAATTTTCCCACGATCACCTTTTTTAGATGAAATTCAGGGGCCTGAAAAAGCACTACCTTCCACAGATCATATCTCCAAAAATATTGTGAACCAAGCTCTGAAATATTTTTATGAGTTTCCTTAGGATTTCAGCTTCACACCATATGAATTTTTGATTTTGAACCTTCGTAGAAAAAACGTTATAGTGCAAATTCCACGATGACCTGTTTAGGAGCCTGAAACAAGACCTAACTTCCACAGATCATATCTCCGAAAATATTGCGAACCAAGCTCTGAAATTTTTAGACAATATTCCTCAGGATTTCGGCTTCGCATCCTAAAAATTTCAGATTCTTAACCTTCGTAGAAAAAAATGTATAGCGAAAGTGCCACGATGACCTGTTTGGAGCAGCGAAACCCTAGAATCCAAAGCTCTGATACCAAATGTTGTGTAACCAGCTCCAAAAATAGAAGAAAAGAGATATCAACGCCTTAGAAATAAACCACTTCGAGGGGGAAACCTCCAATACATTACATAAATGAACAATTCTTGGATGATACAAATGAACAAAACCTCCTTCTATATATAGGAGTCCACGGGGCCACAATATAATCCTAGTGGGGCCATAATGTAATCCTAGCCGACCTAACAATAATAATGTAAGGGAACAATAATAACAATATGGGGGTTACAGGGGTACAACAATAACAATAAGTGGGGCTACACTAGCATAATAAGGGACTACACTATTAATATAGGGACTTAACACATGGTATCTTCTGTAAATAGGGAAATAAACTAGAACCAAGACCCTCAGAAACTGACACAGAGAAAGGGATACTGCAGAGGCAAAGTGCATAAATCTAATATGAAAGCAATAGACAATTCAGAGACAGTTTACTGCAAAGTGGGCCAATTCAAGTAATATGTCACAGATATCAATTATCAGAAGGTGTACGTAATGAAAGAAATGTTGAGAAGATATTAGTCAACCTTGAGCTGATATCCAGATACACAATACCACCATGCATGGGCTTACCAATCTAAGAATCCATACATGATAATAGCGTTTTGAAAACACCCTCCCAAAGCAACTAATATAGCAGAAATACGGTTTAGATGAGTAATGGAACAGAATATCATGCATGAGCCATATTTAAAGTGCTTGACTGATCCGAGCATGGGCATCAACTAGGATGAATCCATACCAAAAATCAGTGAGCCACTCACATTCCAAAACATGATACAAGAAAGATGGATGAAGTGAAATGATCTATTAATATAACACATAAGAGAAAAGGTTACACACTGTGAAATACCAAAGACCATAATCCTCTTTAATAGATAGAACTCCTCCTCACTGAGACCCTATGGGCTTTGAGCCTCCATACAAGAGCTTTACAAAATGTATACAAAAAGCCTTTCACTGCATAATTTTCTGATAAAATATGGAACCCTAAATAATTCGTTCTCCTGGAATCTTATAGGAGAAACCAAAACCTAGTGAAAGAAGTAGGTGATGAACATTTAATTTGCATAATTAAGGAAAAATGGCAAAAACATTCACTCCCATACTGTTGAATGACTATGTTGTGTTGTTTGTACTCTGTGGCCTACTTTCTGAAATAAATGCTCTGGGTGAAAGTCTCTTTAGGAAAACAGTATAGAGATAAGATCGTATAAACTTTCCGTCCTTTCCTGAAAGAAAATTCTGCTAAAATAAAACCTGGAGGGTTTTTTTTTTTGTGCATTGTACCCTCTGCCTTCTATTGGTTGTGGAGCCTGATTATCTTGTTTACTTTTTATCACAGCATTGGACCCCTATACCTTCAAATGGGCGGCAACGCCGCCCATAATTAATCGCTGCCATGGGGGGTCCAGGGGGGGGCAGTGCTTTTCGGAGCCCCCCCCCTGGCGGGGGTTTCGGGGGCAGCGCCCCCGAAGCTAAAAATAGATGTAAATTTTTCTTGTAAAATTATAGTAATTTCTAGTCAATCTGGGCCATTCATTAGGCAAATGATCTGACGGTAGAAGTTATGTTTAGATTAGGGTTTTTTGCCCTAGAAGGCAACCCCTTGCTTTTTATGAGGGCATTGTATTGCGGCTGTGCATTGTATGTGTGTATTCTCAAAGCGAGAAACAGAGAGGGAGACTATGAGAGAGAACATAGGATATTACAGCGGATCTGCTGTAGGTTTTGTCTCTTCAATTTTTGCTGGATAATAGAAAGGAAGGACTGGATGTTCGGGGTGGACGTAGCCCAAAATGGGTGAACCACGTATGTCTGTGTCTCTTTGGTTTTATGTGTTTTGTGTGCTTGTATTTTTCCGCATATTTTACGTGTTGCATTGCTCCATAATATATAATTTTCTAACACCTTCTAAACCCTGAATTATGATTTAAAATCTTCAATGCTGAACACCGAATTCCTTGATCTTCCACTGGTACTCTTTGCCGCAACATTTATGTCTCCATCTATGATATCTGCCTCTTGAATGACACTGGGAAGCTTGCCAAAGTACAACCCTATTTATTTAATGGATGTCATGTCGTAGCAGCTACCCAGGACTTTCTTCATAAATTTCACCTCTGAAAAACTGGTCCTTTGACACGTTCTCGGCTTTTGTAATGGATGCTGCAAATTATTATAATCCTCCGTCATTGTAAACCTGCAAAACACACAAAGTTGTGAAGAAAAAAAATGCATGGGGGACGGCGATGCAATGGAGGCAACTGTGTAGTGATGCAACATGATGAAATGGTGGAAGCATGCAGGGTGGTGATGATGAAAGTGTAGTGATACAATGGTAAGCGAACTGGCGAAAGTTTTAAACGAAAAATAATGAAATTTTACTTATGACTGACATACGTAATGGGCGGAAGAGAAATGCAACGCACACATGGGACAATGACGTAGTGGGAGACTGGGTCGAAGATGTGCATGTGACTAGATGTAGACCGTCCGATCTCAGGGGGAGATCGACGGTTGAAAGAGCATCGGAGGTGATGGACAGTGGGCCAGGGGTGTGATTTTCCTATAGATAAAACGTATGCAGCTTCAGAATGCGACGATCGTCGGATGAAGACCCCCTAGATCTGACGGCTGACAGCGATATCGCTGCGTGACTTTTACCGATCAATAATGTGCGATGAATGGCGGTTTTGGAGCCATACGTGAGGACACGTGGCAAACTACGTATGGAATTGATCCATTTTAAGAAATATTGCCCGCCTCCAAAAGGCGGTGCAATGAATACTGGGCAGTTTTATACAGTGTTTTTGGGCGTGGGGACCACAACGGAGGGAGGGCTGCGGTATGTTGATCTATGGTTTGATCAGATGGCTCAGAATGTGCTTGACATGCTTTGATAAGCGCCTAGTGCTTTTGCCCTCGGTTCCAGCACTGAATTACGTGGAGGGAAAGGGTGCATGGGTCTGGCCGAAAGGTGCTAGGCTTTATATATTTTCAAAGATGGGTTTTGTGGCCTTTTTAAATGTAGTTTGGGGGCAGGAAAGGTAACGGTAGGACGAAAATGGATTCCTTAGGCCACGAGAGGAGATTTGCAGGATTTAAATGAGGTTTCTTGCGAAAATTTAATAGGGAGCTGATTATGATCAACACCTACTATCCTGGAACTTGCAAACAGATCCACAAGTAAGCTAGTTGGGAAATTAGAGGATGAGATCATTTCAGTAGACTCATGGCATTACCTTGTGGACCTCCTTATATTATAGACCCGATCTTCAGTAGGTGGTCACCCATTGATCCTAGTAAGACCCTCGCTTGCAACTACCAACACCTACATACGGTGCTGATCTGGGCACATGATTATATGAAACGGGATAGTTACAAATAATCTCAAGCTTTATCCTGCTGTGTAACCAAGCCAGTCTGAAAAATAATTACCTAGATAGAAGTCTCTACCTGTAGAACAGCTTGAACCCGAAAATGAAGATGTTAGAACAATCCTCACTATTGGGCAGGCCCTTCAATTCAAAACAGAAACTGAGGATGATGCCATTAGCGCTTTCACTAATGATTTCAGTTCTATTTCCGATTCAACTCGACATATTATAGAATCTAATATGAGCTATGAGACGCAGGAAAACATTGAACATGAATATGACATCAAAGACATTCCTGTAACGTTATCCCATGATAGTACTCCAATTGATATTGAACCAGGGAAAACACTTAAAATCAACCCAAACCTATCTAAATATCAGACAAAACAACTTTTGAAAGTCCTTCAATATCATCAGGAAGCTTTTGCCTGGGATTATACCGACATGAAGGGGATCCCTGCCAGTCTATTTACTCATCATATCTATATTAAAGAATATTTCTTCCCTACAAGAAAACCTCAACAAAGGATGAATCCTGCTCTCAAAAACATTGTCAAGGAAGGATTACAAAAATTATTGAATGTAGGATCCATTTACCCCATCTCAGATAGCCAATGGGTATCTCCGCTAGTTATTTTTCCCAAAAAGAATGGTAAATGGTGGGTCTGTGTAGACTATGGGGAACTAAATAAGGCAACGCAAAAAGGCCATTTCCCTTTGCCATTCATTGACCAAGTCTTGGATACCTTGTCTGGGAAGAAGTTTTTTTCCTTCCTAGACAGATTTAGGGGATATAAAGAGATCCAAATAGCTCCGGAAGACCAAGATAAAACAACTTTGACATGCCCCTAGGGAACCTTTGCATACAGGGTCCTCCCATTTGGCCTCTGTAATGCTCCTGCTACCTTCCAGAGGGAAATCTTGGGAATATATTCTGATTTGGTAGATGATAGTGTTGAAATATATTTGGATGATTTTACTTCATATGGTAACTAATTTGACGAAGGATTGGAAAATCTAGAGAAGGTACTCAAAATATGTAAACAGAACCATGTATCTTTGAGTACAGTAAAATTCCATATGATGAGGGAAGAAGGAGTAGTATTGGGAAATTTGCTCTCAACTGCAAGAATTCAAGTTGTTTCGGCTAAAGTATAGGTAATATTACATTTCCTGGTACCCAAAACACCCACACAGGTACTAGCTTTATTGGTTGTGCTGGTTATTACAGACGCTTTATAGAAATTTTTTCTAAAATAACACACCCACTTTTTCAATTTCTAACAAAAGATGCAGAATTTTTATGGATTGAAGATTGTGAGACAACTTTCACGAAAATTAAGGGGTTGGTGTGCATGGCTCCAATCCTACGAGGACATGATTGGGCATTGTCATTTCACATACATTGTAATGTTCCCAATTAGTCATTGCTACTTGGAACATTATTATGTTGAATCCTTAGTTAAACTGAGAGGGGGGGGGGGGGTGAATCAGTTTAACACATTCATGGACTTCTAAACTTTTTTTATTAAAAACTAATTTACACCTTAATTTCATGATCAACATAATGTGTGAGAAACATTTATTTGAGAGCAGCAATTATTAAGCAGAGTAGATAATGTACTAGTAGTCTTAATATGTGAGCATCAAGTATTAGCAGAATAGATATACCATATCAACACATAAACATCATGCACATAGACACCAGATATAAGTGGAAACCCATAAAGTGAAAAAACCACATCTTATTATTTTTGTGATGCAAAGGCAAGCTCCAACTCCCTCTAACCACTGATTTTCCGTAGGCACCAACCTATAGGAGGATCCTACCTCAATTTTGCAAGCTACAACTTGCAAGGAAGCTCCAACTCCCTTACTCGTTCAAAAGAAAAACACTTGCTAATTTACCTTGGTTATCAGCTCTATTCTTGTACCATATTCTTTGTTGTTTATCAGTTCTCATATCTACTTTGCATCATCTCTGCATCTTCTCAGCTTTTCTATCTGCTCCACTTTCTTCTCTTCCTCACTGCTTCATTTCTGCATTCTCTGCTTTTCTATCAGTTCCTCCTTCTTCTCTGCCTCACTGCATCTATTCTACATTCTCTAACCTCTCTAACATCTCTAACCTATTTATGCATATCAATAAGATATTATTTATAGAAATTTCCTTATGACTGTTAGCATTCCTCAGGGAACTTGAAATGGACAACCATGCCTCTCTGTCTTCTGCCTTCTTATTTCTTTTACCAGCTTTTTCAGAAATATGGATTAATTTCAATTTTACAGTGGGTTTTTTGTTTTTCTCAGGGGTATTTCCAGTACATCAAAAACAATATAAAACCAGTTAAAACATTTACATTCAATTACAATATATATTTCAAATCAAACCATTCAATAACTCGACTCACTGTGTTTTCTTTTTCTTTTTATGTAGCCCACTCTATCTCTTTCATTTCTGCATTTTCTCCTGTTCATTGCAGTTGTGTAACTAATGTATATACAACTCTCTTTTAATATAACTCAACCAACTATCAGCGTTATATTAAAAACATTTTAAACCTCTTTCATATAATTATAATAATGTCCAACACACATTTTCATCCCATACAATGTTCGGCAAACAATATATATATTAACGCTTGACTTTAATATTCGACTCTTGTTTTTATAAGTCCTAGCATATCATACCCCTTGAAATATCATACTTCGGCTTGACCTTCTTTTCGAATCAATGTTCTCCTTTTATACACCAAATATCCAAACGGAGCTTTACCTTTTCCACCAATGGTCAAATTCCAACTCTCCCTTAGCTTAATTCGAATTCATACCCGAATATCACACTTAAACTCATAATGTAAGTCTCACCCATGAAACTTCACATATCCTCCCACTCTAAGGTTTTAGAACCAACATATAATGATGACAACACATCTGTTCTGGGGATATTATCGTATTCACGCATCCAACCCTTACCAACTTTGATTTGAGTTTAAACAACCGCACATCTATGCATGAATCTGCGGCTATGACAGTTAGCCTAAATCCAACCAAAGGCCAACCTATATTACGATTCATATTTGTTTAATCTCACAGTTTCATAAACCCAAATATCTAAAGGTTTAATACGAACCCATCGACAAATTATAGTATAAAAGCTCGAACTTGGTAAGTGTAATGCCGATGCATATTTCTTTTATGCATCCTGACACAAGTAAACATTATATGAAATACCCATGCCAACATAAAACAACGATAAGTCAATTGGGCCCCACAGAAATGAACCTTATATTAATTTTCACACATCGCGCAATCATGATCACCATTGATTCCAAACACTGACTATCAGACGGCCTAGGACATTATCGTGTTATTTTTCCTCCCGAACTTTAACGCACCCAAATTGCGTGATAAAAATGGTTTTACCGCACCGCCTGAGGCCACGCGTCACACAAAGACTTAGACCGCGTTCCAAAAATAAAATCTACTTACCAGGTTTGGAGCCACGCGATACTACTGGTTTTTGCTCTCGAAATTGCCTTCACTTAAAATATGCATTTAACAGAGCTCCTTACTGTTTCATCTGACAATTATGCCTCTACATACTTGGTTCAACATTTCGGTTCGAACAAATTTTCGAACAGAGCCATCAACGTTACAATATCTACCTTTGATAAACTCAAATGGTTTTAAACTTCTCTACCCTCGCTTCAACAGATCGTTTTCCCATTCGACCTCACAATTCAACACTTTCTCGGCCACTCTTGATTCAATTTCATTGAACTGATTCTCATTTCCTTGTGTCTTCACTAATTGAATTTTCTCTTTCTCCATTCAATGACTGTTGTGAATCAACTTCACAGATATTGTTTAACCAACGGAGGGTTCAATGCAAGGTCAAATATATTCGACAATCAGATGTTAAACTCATTTGCACCCTTCCTCAATGGCCAAACTCCATCTATTTCTTGTATGGCGGTTTTAACATAAAGATTGATAGCTACACTAATTGAATCCCCTTTTGATATCTATCGAGTTTCTACATGGAAGGAATTTAATCGATTCCATACAGCACATGCATTTCAACACAAATTAACATTGATTCTTCCTTAGAACTGCGCATCAATTAAACCCCCATATTTCAGGACTACAACTTCATCCTCCTACACAGAGATTTCTGCATTGTCCCGAGTTCTATTGCACTTATTCTCATACATGAACATTTAGTCAGACTCTTAAACACATTTTACAGAGTCCTACCCATACATGGTAATTAAGGCAATTTCACAGAGGAACAAATCAACGAATGCACAGATAATGTTGGAACAATTTCTCCATCATACAGTGAAGTTACTTACAAAGCTCTAGCCTATATCTTCGATCAATTGGTCCTTCTTCACCCCTACTATACCTCTTCGGCCTTCTAACCCTATGCATCACTATGCAGTTCTCTATGCAGGTCTGTGTTTTGATTCACTGCTTGTCTCTCTTCGATACACTGCTCGTCTTTTCTTCAATTCACTGCTTCCTCTACTCCTTGACTGATGCTGCTCCTTGCTTCTCTTTTTCTTTCTTTGCCATATGCTTTTCCATCAATGACAACATTTCCAATAGTCTCCCCCTTTGGCATTGATGGAAATACACTTCCTCTGCTTTCCTTTTAGGACCTTTCTTTTGTTGCTTGGTTTTCCTCCCCCTTTGACATCAATGGAAAAGGGTTGCCCATTTTCCAGTGTGCTTTCCAAATCTTGTCCAGAATATTCTAATCCTGAGGACCTATTCCATTCTCTTTTGTTGCACTCCTTGTTAACTGGTCTCCCCCTGGAATCATGTCTTCTTTTCTGTTCTCCCCCTGAAATGATACTTTCTCTTCATGTCAGAGAGTAGCATCTGTAGACACTACCCCTATTTTTTCTCTCAGATATTCGAATGGTTCTCTAGCAAGAGGTTTTGTGAATATATATGTTGTTTGTTCTTTTTTTGGCACATATTCCAAGTTCACTACCTTCTGTGCTACTTGTTCTCTGAGAAAATGGTACTTGATTGGAATGTGTTTAGTTTTTGAATGAAGTACATGATTTTTTGATATACTTATTGCACTTGTATTATCACATTTGATAGAGGTAGGTTCATCAATGCTTACCTTCATGTCTTAGAGGGTTTGTTTCATCCACGTGACTTTTGTGCAACATGTTGCTGCTGCTATGTATTCTGCTTATGCTGTAGATAGAGAGATATATGTTTGTTTCTTTCTTAGACATGCCACCAGACTTTTTCCTAAATAGAATGCACCTCCACTTGTGCTTTTCCTGTCATCCACATAGTTGGCCCAATTTGCATCTGTATATGTTGTCAAAATGAAGTATTTTTCTTGTGAGATGAATGTGCCTATGTTCTTTTGTTGAATTTGAAGTCCTAAATAAAAGGTGAGCTCTCCAATCATATACATCTCAAACTCTGATTTCATTTCATCAGCAAACCCTTTTGCTAACTCATCTTTGTTGCTTCGAAACATGATATCATCTACATACACTACTACAATTAAGAGTTTATTTTCATTTGCTTTTATGTACAAATTTCTGTCTACTCCTCCTTTCTTGAACCCTTATTTTTTCAAGTATTTTTCCAACCTTGAATACCATGCTCGAGGAGCTTGTTTCAGCCCATATAGTGCTTTCTTTAATCTGCACACATAGTCTGGATTATATGTTAAGAAGAATCCTTCTAGTTGTTCCATGTAGACTTCTTCCTCTAAGTCTCCATTCAGGAAGTCAGACTTCACACCCATTTGATATACCTTGAAGTCATGGTAGCAAGAAAAATCCAAAAACATTATGATAACTTTCATTCTAGCTATAGGGGAAAATGTTTCATCATAATCAAGACCTTCAACCTATGAATATCCCTTTCATACAAGTCTAGATTTATTTTTGATTACCTGTCCTTGTTCATTCATCTTATTCTTGAATACCCATTTTGAGCCAATGATATTTTTCTCAGTGGGTTTTGGAACTAATTCCCAAGTATTGTTCTTCTCAATTTGGTCCAATTCTTCATTCATAGCATTCACCCAATATTTGTCTTTGCTGGATTCTTCAAACTTATTTGGCTATATTTGTGATAACATAGCTAGGTATACCTCTTCTGTTTATTCAATTAGTTGTCTTCTTGTCTGGACACCTACACTCTTGTCCCCAATGATTTGATCTTCTGGATGATTATTTTGAGTGTATCTTAAGGGGCCTTTTGAGCTCAGTTCAGTATCTTCTATTGTCTTTCTTATTTCATCATCATCTTGGTTCTCTTCTTCATGATCTTCTGGAGGATTGTTGCAACCTGTACTTCTTGTCTTGTCTAATAGTTCTTCATAAAATCTTATATCAATGTTTTCTACAATTTTGTGAAGTATTTTTTTGTAGCACCTGTAACCTTTACTCTTGGATGCATATCCTAAAAATATTTCTTCATATGCTCTTGCATCAAACTTTCCTAGATTTTCATCATTATTTTTTATGAAACACTTGCTTCCAAAGACTCTAAAGTGCTTGATTGATGCTGGTTTACCATGCCATAGTTCATAAGGAGTCTTGTCATTGTTTGGTCTTAAATGAGCTTTGTTTAGTATATGCACAGTTGTGTGTACTGCTTCTACCCAAAAGGTTTGAGTAATGTTACTTTCTTGCATCATGGCTCTGGCAATCTGTTGTACAGACCTGTTTTGTCTCTCTACCACTCCATTATGCTGAGGTGTACCTGCAATTGTGAACTGTTGTTTTATCCTGTGCTCATTGCATAGGTCTGCAAAATCTTAGTCTGTGAATTCACCTCCTCTGTCTGATCTGATGCACTTTAGCTTGTATCCTGTTTGATTTTCTGCCAATGCCTTGAATATCTTGAATTTCTCAAGTGCTTCTGATTTATATTTGAAAAATGCAACCCATGTCATTCTTGAAAAATCATCTATTATCAGCATGAAATAGGATTCTCCACTTGGTGTTTTAGTTCTTGAAGGTCCACACAGATCCATGTGAACAAGCTAAAGAGGTCTGTTTGTAGATAGTTTCTCTTTGGTTTTGAATCACGTGCAGGTCTGCTTACCTAGTTAACAAGATTTAAATATGGTATTTGAAGGCTTCTTTATCACTGGCATATCTCTGACTGCATTCTTCTTGCTTAGACGTATTATATGGTCGAATTTTAGGTGTCCCAATCTCATGATATTTGAATTGGCATTCGAATATTTTAATATAACCCAAAATTTCTCACCCGAGGAGCTCAAATCAATAATTGAACGTTATAAAAGTCTAGTATTATTATATGCCCCGTGCACAATTCATTTCATACAAGGCTCGGTTCTCTATTCAAACATAATATATATATATATATATATATATATATATATATATATATATATATATATATATATATATATATATTTCTGTATATACCATGACTCACTATAATAGTGGCCCAGCTTACCTTTTACGCACATAGATATAATGATCAACACACATTTTCGCCCCATACAAGGTTCGGCAACCAAAATATATATTAACGCTTGACTTTAATGTTTGGCTCTTGTTTTTATAAGTCCTGGCATATCATACCCTTTGACATTTCATACTTCGTCTTGACCTTCTTTTCGAATCAATGTTTGCCTTTTATACACAAAAATATACAAACGAAGCTTTACCTTTTCCACCAATGGTCAAATTCCAACTCTCCCTTACCTTAATTCAAATTCACACCTGAATATCACACTTAAACTCATAAGGTAAGTCTCACCCACGAAACTTCACATATCCTCCCACTCTAAGGTTTTTGACCCAACATATAATGATGACAACACATCTGTTCTGGGGATATTATCGTATTCATGCATCCAACCCTTACCAACTTTGATTTTGGATTAAACAACTGCACATCTATGCATGAATCTGTGGCTATGACAGTTAGCCTAACTCCGACCACGGGCCAACATATATTACGGTTCATATTTGTTTACTCTCACAGTTTCGTAAACCCAACTATCTAAAGGTTTAATATGGACCCATCAGCACATTATAGTATAAAATCTCGGACTTGGTAAGTGTAATGCCGATGCATATTTATTTTATGCATCCTGACATAAGTAAACATTATATGAAATACCCATGCCAACATAAAACAATGATAAGTCAATTGGGCCCCATATAAACGAACCTTATATTAAGTTTCATACATCGCACAATTGCGATGGCTGTTGATTCCAAACACCGACTATTGAAAGGCCCAGGACCTTATCATGTTATTTTTCCTCTGGAACTTTAACGCACCCAAATCGCCTGATAAAAATGGTTTTACCAAACTACCTGAGGCCACACGTCAAATAAAGACTTAGATCGCGTTCCAAAAATAAAATCCACTTACCAGGTTTAGGGCCACGCAATAATGCCAGTTTTTTCTCTCGAAACCATCTTCACTTAAAATATGCATTTAACGGAGCTCCTTACTGTTTCATCTCACAATTCTTCCTCTGCATACTTGGTTCAACATTTCAGTTCAAAAAAATTATCGAACAGAGCCATCATCATTATAATATCTGCCTTTGATAAACTCAAATGGTTTTAAACTCCTCTACCCTTGCTTCAACAGATATTTTTCCCATTTGACCTCACAATTCAACACTTTCTCGGCCACTCCTAATTCAATTTCATTGAACTGATTCTCATTTCCTTACGTCTTCACTAATTGAATCCACTCTTTCTCCGTTCAAGGTCTGTTGTGAATCGACTTCATAGATATCTCTTAACCAACAGAGGGTTCAATGCAAGGTCAGATATATTCGAAAATCAAATGTTCAACTCGTTTGCACCCTTCCTTAAAGGCCAAACTCCATCGATTTCTTGTATGGAGGTTTTAACATACATATTGATAACTACACTAATTGAATCCCCTCTCGCTCTCTGTCGAGTTTCTACATGGAAGGAATTTAATCGATTCCACATAGCACATGTGTTTCAACACGAATTAACATCGATTCTTCCTTAGAACTGCACATCAATTAAACCCCTAGATTTCAGTACTGCAACTTTATTCTCCTACGTAGATATTTCTACATTGTCCCAAGTTCTATCGCACTTATTCTCATACATGAACATTCAATCAGACTCTTAAACACATTTTACAGAGTCCTACCCATACATGGTAATTAAGGCAATTTCACACAGGAACAAATCAACAAATGCACAGATAATGCTGGAACAATTTCTCCATTATACAGTGAAGTTACTTACAAAGCTTTGGCCCAGATCTTTGATCAATTGGCCCTTCTGCACCCCTACTCTGCCTCTTCGGCCTTCTAACCATATGCAGTACTATGCAGTTCTCTATGCAAGTCTGTGTTTCAATTAACTGATTGTCTCTGCTTCAATACACTACTTGTCTCTGCTTCAATTCACTTCTTCCTCTTCTCCTTGACTGATGCTGCTCATTTCTTCTCTTTTTCTTTATTTTCCATCTCCTTTTCCATCAATGACAACATTTCCAACATATAATTTCTCCATTTTTGAAATAAGAGGTAGGAAACACAATAAAATCTATCCCAGTGTGAAAAGGGATTGAGGTAGGAGGATAAAATAAAGCCTCTTGAGTGTGAAGAGGAGAAAAATCAAGGAGCTAGCTGTATTTGACCAAGTCAACAACACTGTCATAGGGGAGGGAAAGCCACTAGGGTAGCGTAGTTCTGAAGGAGGAAAATTCTCAAGGAAGCTACATCACCAATGAGTGGGGCTTGGGATGGAGAATCTCACTTAGGATAAAAAGGAAGGAATAGCAGCAAAAGGATTCATTCATTCATACTTATTGTTTTAGTCTTATGAGTGATTGAAAGCTTCAGCTGTTTAACCAGAGTTGCAACACTTTTTAGTGCAAGAGTTCTCATGTGGGAATTCTAGTTTCTTCATTGTTATAGCTAGTTGGGAGAGCTAAGGAGGAGGTCTTGAGTTCAATTCTCATCAACTATCTTGAGGAAAGCCATCCTCTGACCTTAACAGTGCAGTCACTTCCATTGAATGCGTTATTTCTGCAGTAGCTGTAGTTGCTGGGGTTGTATCCATCCATTTGTGCTTATTTCAGAAGAGGAGGAGGTGATTACCACTCCAGGAGTTCTATTGAGGCAGGCCTTGAGCCAATTCTTGTATTGTGTGTCCCTTTTCTAGCATATCAGATATTTCTCAATACAGAGTTGCTAGGTACAATGTTATTTTCTGTAGTGCCGTATCTTGAGTTGTTATTTTGCCGGAAACCCTTGCCGAGGGGTCCTAATGTGTTTGTAAAAGAGGTCAATCCTCTCATTTATGATATTATAATGAATTAAAGCTCTAGATATGTGTTATTCCATCTATTTCTATAGTTTTCATAATAAAAATAACGTTGTTGTTGCCTCTGGCATTTCTATTTTATGATGTACTGGGGTTGAGATGCCTTTTAGCATATTTGAGTTGGGGAGATCTGTTTAATGTAGATAGAGTTATTTGTTTCTGATTCCATTCCATATTTAAGCTACATACAACATATTTTAGAGGCTCCAAGCCCTGGACAATGTTATTCTTGCACTGGTTTTCTTATACAACGTCCTCATTGGAGATATTGTTGAAATTCCTGAAAAGGAATATTATAGTGGTATCGGAGCTCTGCTCTTGGCTCAGCTTGTGGGGGAAGATTTATCTTCAGCATGGAGAAGGAAGACATCTCAAGGCTCGTACTTCAAACCCTACAGAACATTGCAAGGGATCTCAAGGAGATGAGGCAGGAAGAAGACTCTTTAGGGTTTGGCCATAAGGCAAGCACCAGCACTGCAAATGGCATGGGACATTCAAATAAATCACAACGCTCCACAATGCCTTCATTTTTAACTGAAGGAGATAAGGAGGGTTCTTGGGGGAATATTTTGAAGAATATGAGCTCCAGTCTCAAAGGTTCAAGGAGCACCTGAGCTTTCAGGAGTTTTTCCAGATCAAGGATGGAAGGAGGAATGATCCTCATCAAAGGGAGGATAAATTAATGCAGGGATCAGCCCTACAACACAGTATGGTAGGGTTCTTCTTGCCCACATTTGATGGGAAACCTAAGTGCACAACAAAAGCATGGGTAGAGAAGTTGGACACATACTTCCAGCTCCACAAGGTTTCTGAGATAGAAGCTATCAAGATAGCTGCATTGCACCTGGAAGGGGAAGCTAACGATTGGTGGTTTCATGGACTAACCACACTTGGGCATCATCATATCACTTCATACTCAACTTTCACCAAGAAGCTAGTGGAGAGGGTTGATCCAAGGGATCTAGAAGCCCACTTTGCTAAGATAACCAAGCTCAAACAGGAGGGAGATCTTAAGGATTACATTGCTGAGTATCTGCAGCTGTCAGTGACGGTATCCAACCTCACTATTAGCAGGAAGGTATCCATGTTTTTTAATGGGATGGCTAAACCATTACAAGGGTTGGTCAAGTCTACCAAACCAGCTACACTCCTTGAAGCCGTGGAGAAAGCTAGAGATCTACAACACATCTTGCTTAGGGCAAGAACCTTTTTACAGCAGAAGACCCACTCAAGACCAAGGGAGACAATCCCTGTTTAGGAATTGGAGGAGAAATGTGTTATAAGGGAAGCACTTCATGTCAAGAACTTCTCCAAGAAGGATGCCAACACTGTACAACCCATAGAATACTTTGCTCCAAGAGGACGAGTTGTTGCAACGTTAAGAGGGGTCCCAAAGTATCTAACCTTTAGGGTGAGAGGAACCATCATGGGGCAAGGAGTTTCTATATTGATAGATAGTGGAGCCACTCATAATTTTATTGATGCACAACTGGTACACAAGAGAGGAATTCCCATGGAGGAGTTTGAGGGATTTTTAGTTTTGGTCCCACGAGCCATGACTCTGAAATGTGCCAAGTATATTCCAGCGCTGACCATTATTATGGGTACCTATACCTTGAAAAACCACTTCTTTGTGGAAGATACTCTAGACACTAATGTCATATTGGGAGTCCAGTGGTTATTCACTCTTGGGAGAGTAACCACTAACTTGAGAACTTTGGAGATGGAATGGACTAGAGGGGAGGATGACCAGCAACAAAAGATCAAGGGTATGAACACATATCCCCCTTAGGTTTTTTCAGCACATAGGATGGAAGAAGATCTGCGTAGAGGAGTTGTTGCATGGTTAGTGGAGCTGCATATATCCGAGGTGAAGGGCAAGGACTCACCAATGCATTTAGATGTTCAATCTCTTTTGGACCGGTATTCTACAGTATTTGGAGATATCCTACCAGGGAGACCTCCTGGCCAAGGGTTTGAACACACCATTGAGTTGGAACAAGGGGTCCAAGCAGTTATCACCACTCCTTATAGACATCCCAAGGCCTATAGTGATGACATTGAAATAGCTATCCAAGAGCTGCTAGCACTAGGGCACATCTAGCCTAGTACTAGTCCTTTTGCTTCCTCAGTGGTTCTGGTAAAGAAGCAATATGGAAAATTGAGGATGTGCATTGATTATAGGGCCTTGAACAAGAAGAATATGAAGAACAGGTACCCTATACCTAGGATCGATGAACTCATGGATGAGCTAAGTGGATTCAAATATTTATCCAAGATTGATTTGAGGTTCGGGTACCATCAAATCAAGGTGAGGGAGCAAGATATCCCCAAGATAGCGTTCAGGTGTCACTATGGGCATTTTGAATTTCTGGTAATGCCCTTTGGATTGACTAATGCTCCAAAAAATTTCCAATCCTGTATGAACCATATCTTCCGGGGTCATTTGAGAAAGTTTATATTGGTCTTCTTTGATGATATTCTGATCTAGAGCCACACTTGGGAGGAGCACTTGCAGCATATTTAGACACTCTTACATATCCTCAAGGAGCAGCAATTCTATTCCAAGCTCTCCAAATGTGAATTTGGCCTCATAGAGATGTTGTATTTGGGGCATATCATAGGAGTGGATGGAGTGAGGGTACATGAGGAGAAGATTCAGGCTATCAGAGATTGGCTTGAACCTAGGAATGTTACAGAACTCAGAGGGTTTGTGGGCATATGCACTTATTACCGGAAGTTTGTGAACTGTTTTTCACAGTTAGCAACATCACTTATAGACTTGACAAAGAAGGGGGATTTCCATTGGACACCTACAATGCAGAGAGCTTTTTATAAGCTCAAATAGGTAATGAGTAGTTGTCCTATTTTTGTTTTACCTAACTTCTCTCAACCTTTTGTGCTAGAATGTGATGCATCAGGTGAAGGTGTTGGGGAAGTCTTGATGCAAGGAGGGAATCCTATAGCCTTTGAGAGAAGGAATTTTCTCCCTCATGAGGGGCTATGCCCCATATATGATAAATAAATGTTGGCTATCATGCATGCATTAGCCAAATTCCGGCAATATTTGGTGGGGAATAAGTTCAAGGTGAAGACTGATCACAACAGCCTTAGATTCTTTCTTAAATAGAGGAAACTTCATGAGAGACAACAGAAGTGGGTGAGAAAAATCCAAGCTTATGACTTTGAAATAGAGTATGTCAAGGGGAAGAGCAATATAGTAGCTGATGCACTTTCTAGGAGGCCTACAACGCTATCCTTGAGGGGCATGGATGCAGATTGGAAGGCTCAACTCTTAGTTGAGTACTCCAAATATGACTTTGCATTTGGGATACTTGATGGGGTGGTATCAGATGAGAGATTTAGAGTAATGGATGAGGTTATCTATTACAAGGATCAGATCTACTTGGCTAAGAATTCTAAGCTCAAGGAGAAGATCTTATTGGCCTCACATGATTCACCACATTTCGGGCATCAAGGTTTCACAAAAACTTACAGATCTATCAGGGAGAGATTCTCATGGAAGGGTCTCAAGCAGGATGTGCTCTAGCATGTCGAGGAATGCACCAATTTCTAACAGAATAAGGGAGAGCACACTTATCCTGCTGGGTTGTTGTAGCCACTACCTATTCCGGATGGGAAGTGGGAAAGTATCTCTATGAACTTCATCACCGGCTTACCGACAGTGCAAGGTAAGGACTGTATCTTTTTTGTTGTTGATAGAATAACAAATTACTTTCATTTCTTTTCCATTTCTACACATTATACTACTTTACGGGTAGCTGAGCTCTTCTTGAGAGATTTATTTAGACGCCAAGGTCTTCCTAAGACCATAGTGAGTGATCGGGACAACTACTTCATGGGTGGATTTTGGCAGGAACTTTTCTGATTAGTGGGGATTGATTTGACCCCCATCACCAGCTATCACCCCCAAAATAATGGGCAGACTGAGATAGTGAACAAGTGGCTAGAAGGCTACTTGAGGAACTATGTGGCAGGGCAGTAGAAAGAATGGTTGTGATGGCTTCACTTGGGGGAGTATTGTTACAACACTACTCACCACATCTCTATTGGAATGACTCCATTCCGATCCTTGTATGGATATGAGGCAGTTTCATTTGCTGATGTTATGTTTGGGGAAAGTAAAGCTCCAAGGGCAAGGGATTGGATTCAAGAGAACCATGAGATAGTTAGGGCACTTAAAGTTAACATTACTACTACTCAGAACCAACAGAAGATGTATGCAGACCATGGTCGAATAGAGAGATAGTTTGAGGTGGGAGATCTTGTCTACCTACACCTTTAGCCTTAAAAATAGTCCACACTCAAGGTAAAGGGAGCTGAAAAGCTCAAACCATGCTTCTATGGGCCATACAAGGTGAACAGATGTATCGGTAAGGTAGCATATGAGCTGGAGCTTCCTAAGGGGAGCAAGATCCACAATATCTTCCATGTATCTTGCCTTAAGAAGGCCATTGGGAGGAATGTAGTTGCCAACATGGAACTTCCTCCTATTGATGATGAGGGCCATTTGATCTTGCAACCAGAAGCAATATTAGACACAAGGGAGAGGCAGTTGAGAAACAGAGTCATCAAAGAATATTTGATTCGATGGAGGAATCTACCAGATGAGGATGCCACTTGGGAGGGGGAGAAGATCTTGCAGCGTCCTTCTTTACTATTACTTGTGGGCAAGAAAATTTTGAGTGGGGAGGACTGTAATGTTCCTAATTATCCATTGCTACGTGGAACATTATAATTGCTCCATTTTTTAAATAAGAAGTAGGAAACACAATAAAATCTATCCCAGTGTGAAAAGAGATTGAGGTAGGAGGATAAAATGAAGCCTCTTGAGTGTGAAGAGGAGAAAAATCAAGGAGCTAGCTATAGTTTACCAAGTCAACAATGCTATCACAAGGGAGGGAAAGCCACTAGGGCAACACATTTTTGAAGGAGGAAACTTCTCAAGGAAGCTACATCACCAATGAGTGGGGCCCGGGATGAAGAAAATCACTTAGGATAAAAAGGAAGGAATAGCAGAAAAAGGATTCATTCAGTCATACTTATTGTTTTAGTCTTATGACTGATTGCAAGCTTTAGCTGTTTAGCTAGAGTTGCAGCACTGTTTAGTGCAAGAGCTCTCATGCAGGAATTCTAGTTTCATCATTGTTATAGCTGATTGGGAGAGCTAAGGAGGAGGTCTTGAGTTCAATTCTCATCAACTGTATTGAGGAAAGCCATCCTATGACCTTTACAGCACAGTCACTTCCAGTGAATGCGTTATTTCTGCAGTAGCTGGGGTTGTATCCATCCATTTGTGCTTATTTCAGAAGAGGAGGAGGTGATTACCACTCCAGGAGTTTTATTGAGGGAGGCCTTGAGCCAATTCTTGTATTGTGTGTCCCTTTTTTAGCATATCAGATATTTCTCAATACAAAATTGTTGGGTACAACATTATTTTCTGCAGTGTTGTATCTTGAGTTGCTATTTTGCT
Source organism: Pinus albicaulis (assembly GCA_034641835.2). Lineage (NCBI taxonomy): Eukaryota > Viridiplantae > Streptophyta > Pinopsida > Pinales > Pinaceae > Pinus > Pinus albicaulis. The sequence continues at coordinate 404,826,856 of CM076571.1, read as the reverse complement.
GGAAACCCTTGCCGGGGGGTCCTAATGTGTTTGTAAAAGAGGTCAATCCTCTCATTTCTGATCTTATAATGAATGAAAGCTCCAGATATATGTTATTCCATCTATTTCTATAGTTTTCATAATAAAAATAACGCTGATTCTGCCTCAAGCATTTCTATTTTATGATGTACTGGGGTTGAGATGCTTTTTAGCATATTTGAGTTGGGGAGATCTCTTTAATGTAGCTAGAGTTATTTGTTTCTGATGCCATTCCATATTTAAGCTACATACAACATATTTTAGAAGATCCAAGCCGTGGAATTCGTTATTATTGCACTGGTTTTCTTATACAACGTCCTCATTGGAGATATTGCTGAAATTCCTGAAAACGAATATTACATACATACTGATGCTTCTCAGACAACATTAGGGGTTGTTTTAGGACATAAGGTAGACAAAAAACCATACACAATTTACTATGTCAGAAAGAACTTAATTCTTGTTGAATTAAATTGCACGGTAACAGAAAAAGGATTCTTGGTTGTCATTTATGCTGTCAATAAGTTCTGGCATTACATCACTGGGTATTCTATTGTTGTCGATACTGAGCACACATCAATAAGGTATTTAATGAATAAACCTATTATTCCTAGTCATATTACAATATGGTTACTATTGCTTCAAGAATATGATATTACAATAGTGGACAAGCGAGGAAAATATAATGTAGTGGCTGATTTCCTACCTACAATGGATAACAATGATGAATGCACACTTGTAGAAGATAGTTTTCCCAATGAACATATTTTTTTAGTTACGACTAAACCTCCATGGTATGAATATATTTCTAACTATCTTGCTACAAGTAAAGTGCCTCCTCATTTTTCATACAGGGGACAATGAAAAATTATTCATCACAATGCCCGATATTCTTAGATTGTAGGGTACTTTTTCATACAGGAGCAGATAAGATCCGATGCTGTGTGTCTGAGGATGATATTTATGACGTATTGAAAGCTGCCCATGATAGCCCTTGTGGAGGGAAATTTTCAAACCAGAGAACAAGCCATAAGGTGCTACAAATGGGATATTACTAGCCTTCCATCTTTCATGATGCTCAGAATTATGTTAGGAGGTGTGATAGTTGCCAACGTATGGGGCATATCGATCGAGCTGATGAAATTCCTTTGCAGGCACAGATAGTCCTCGAGCCTTTTGAAAATTTGGCTATTGACTTTTTTGGACCCTTTAATCCACCCTCCCAACAAAAATTTCACATCTTGGTCTGTATTTATTACGTGACTAAGTGGGTGGAAGCCAAAGCTATTGTGAAAGCAACAGAGCAGGTGGTTTCAGATTTTCTATTTGAAGAAATTTTTGCTTGTTATGGTACTCCAAGAGAGGTTGTTTCAGATGGAGGAGCACAATTCACATCACACATGATAGCAAAGCTCATGCAAAAATATGGGGTCAATCACAGAGTGACATCTCCATACCACCCCCAAGCGAATGAACAAGTGAAAAGCATAAACAAGACATTGGAAAACATTTTGAAAAAAATTGTGGCATACCATCATCAGGATTGGACTCAGAAGCTCCCAAAAGCTCTTTGGGCGTACAGAAAAACATGGCATAATACAACCGGGTTTTCACCATTCGAGTTGGTTTATGGGAAATCCCTGTTGTTTCCAATAGAATTTGAAATCAATACACTCAGAACAACTCTGGAAGTTGGTTTAGATCTATCATATGCTCAGAAACATCGACTGGCTCAGCTTAATGAACTCGATGAAATCCATTCAATGGTTGTCCAGTGAACTACTGCTATCCAGCAGCAGAGAATGAAATGGCATGATAAGTTTATTAAAAATAAGGGTTTTCAAAGTGGAGATTGGGCACTACTTTATGACTCCTGTTTTAAGGATTTTAAGGGGAAGCTTTGCACTTGTTGGATGGGATCTTATGAGGTGGACAGTATTTGATAATGGAACAGTCAGGCTAGTCACAATTGATGATACACGTACTTCATTTATAGTCAATGGACATTGCTTGAGATTATACCACTGCCTGGCCTCTAAGGATTCTTTTATTAAACAACTCTCTGAGAAATCTGGTTTGAAGGTCATCAGTACAGAGAATCCTTCCTCTATACCCTTGTTGTAAAAAAAAAAAAAGAATAAAAAAAAGAATAAATAATTATATTGTTTATCTTATTGTATTTTTGCAGGAGTTACTACTAAGGAGTAAAAATCAAAGAATTTTTTTCCAAAGTATCAGTTGCTGCTACACATGATGCTGTTAGTCAGTTGCCGCTACTCATAATGTTGTTACTCAGCTGCTGCTACACATGATGATGTTACACCGGATGCTGCTACTTGATGCTGTTACTCCTTGCTCGATGCTACTACACTAGATGTTGTAACTTCAATGTTGCTACTCGATGTTGTTACTCCTTGCTTGATGCTGCTACACCAGATGTTGTTACTCCAGTGCTTCTACTCGATGTTGTTACTCCAGATGCTACTACACCGAATACTGTTACTCGTACTCCTATTACTCTGATGCTATTACTCATACTACTAATACTACGATGCCACTACTTGCACTGATGTTACTTTGATGCTGCTACTTGTGATGATGTTACACCAGATACTGCTACTCAATGTTGTTACTCTAGATGTTGCTACACCAGATGCTGTTACTCGTACTGTTGTTACACTGGATGTTGCTACTCAATGCTATTATCCAGATGATGCTACACCAGATGTTGTTACTCGTATTGTTATTACTCTGATGCTGCTACTCGTACTACTGTTACTCCATCCGCATCATTACTGTGTTGTCACCCTACCAACCGTCACATCATCCAGGTAGGCTGTCAGGTACGCCTCCACGTGACTTTTCCCGATTTAATTAAATATCCCATGTGAATATTTTAATGCCGCAGACGACAAAAATTTAAGTTGGGGGACGGGGGGTGTCGTCATAGTCAAGGATGGCGTAATAATTTCCTCATAAATCAGTATGACAATCCGTTCATGATACACCTTATGATTCCCATCAACATGTGGTATCATCTTTTAATACATACTAGGATCCATAAGATGTCCCGTCCACTCTATATGAAACAATTATTATTTTATTTCACCACACTTACCATATTATTTTATGATTTTTCTCGATCTCCGAGAATTACCATCCATATTTACCGTTACTATTTTCCATTTTCACCATGTTGTTTCTCCGAATTTGGTATCCACCACCTTGCCCAACGATTTGTTGTTACAAGAAGTGCTGCTACACGTCTCCATAGTATGGGTGGGCTGGATGTACAGCATGAACCTGAAAACATAGCTTCAATCCATAGTAATCCAGAGGTATGGCAAGTCTTTGTCGACATAGGGTGGGATACCTACTTTGACAGATTGCAGGGGTTTCTTGGAGGAATCACAATGGAATTCACACTCAATTTAGAGGATAAATACTCGCGGGTTGGAGGTTTCTAGGTTCCTATCACAGAAGAGGTAATTGTAGAGGTTAGAGGGGTGAGATAGCAGGGGAAGAAATGGTTTTCTCAGAAATTTTCTCTCCCAGAATTTCCTGAATTGTTCTTGCAGACAGGAGAAAGTGTCGTTCAAATGGGTAGAGGATATGAGCGTCTAACTGTGTCGTATCCTTGGAAAAAAGTTGTAGGGTTTGTAATAAATACATAACCTGTGAGGGTTGGGCCACAACTTTGTTCAAGTATCATTTTAAAATTTTAACATGCCCTTCTTCCTATTGAAACAGCTGCATCATATGGCACAGGCTGCTTAGCATTCGCGCCAAATGCTGTCAGTGCTTTCCAATTAAGGATTGGTGCGATTATTGGTTATGCATGCAATAAATAGGCTTCGAGTCTCCTCGGCAAAATTTTGTGGATCCTTAGAAGAAGAGGTGGCAGCCAATATTGCCGCTAGAGAAGAGGAACCAGTCTCTCCAGCTGGTTTGGCAAAAGCAGAACATTCAGAGGGAATTGATGAAGAGGAACCTGAGGAAATGGAAATGAAAGTTGATCAAGAGGAACCTGTTATCACCCTAGTAATTTCTAAAGATTGTGGGCTTTTGGTTTTTAGTTTTAACAAAACTAGGGGTAACCACAGACCTACTTTGGAAATTTAGGATCTAGCCTTCCCAAATTTCAGAGAGGGCTCTCTCTTTGTAATTTAACTTTGTTTTTTGTTTAATGTTCTAGGCTAGTTATGATAGAACAATTGGTTTTGGTTTTGAAATGTTTGGTGGAAAATAAGATTAATTGAAGACAAATTAAAGAGGGATCTACTAGTCCATTGGGCTATGGATTCAATGTCTAGCAAGAAGAACTAGAAGGAAAGGCCAAAGGATGCTAATGTATTCAGGGCAACGTAGATAACCCTCAGAGATTTGGATAGATTGTTTTGATGAAATGGCTTGCTTAGGGATAAAGGGAAATGAAGGATCCTTTGATTCGGAAAAATAAGAAGGAGGTAGGGGTCAAATGGGACTAGGAGCAATTAAGAATTACTAAATCCAGAAATCAACAAAAAACATTTAAATGATTAAGTAGTTAAGAAAGGGAGTTTTAACACTAATCTTGATGTAATACTCCTAATTAATCATTAATATTGAACAACATATATGAAATCATATGTAACTTAGAATGGAAACAATGACAAGATAGATGCACTTTACTCTTCAAATTATCACATGAATCCTGAATTATGAAGTCCAATTGGCTATTGTCTAGACTACTGCTTTGAAATCAACACATGTGAGCCTCCAACGTACCAACAAAATGTCTATAATGTTCTTAGAAATTTTATTCCACCCTAAACACTTCATAAAGTGAAGTATTTATACAAATGTTTATTACAAATATCCTAGAGAGATCTAGGAATAACTCTAGGAAATATAAAATATCTTTACATATTAAGAGGGATAGCTGCTTAACAACTTTAGCAAGTTGTCCTCTTACCTAGAAAATATAGAGCTAATCTTATCAAACAAAAACTGTTTTTTGAATAGATGTCCATGCTTGATGGCATATTGAAAATTATCTTTTGGAAGATAACTTCACTGATATTCTTTCCACTTATACTCTTTGACATTGTACTTCATCCCTGAGGTTTTTTCACGCTATTTATTTATCATGTTACCGTTGTAAAAGGGAAATTATAGCAATCAAAATCTGTTGACTATTGATTTTATTTCTGATACACTTTTACTCTGCCCTTTCACTCTGATACTCTTTAACCTGATATTTTGACCTCTAACTGCTGTAAAAAGAAACTTTTCAGCAGTAAAAAATCAAAATCAAATACTTTTTTATTTGTTTTCTTCTCAAAATGACTGCTGCATCTGTACTCTCTTTCACTGTTTGCTTCTTTACTGCTACAATAAATCTATAAACACCTCCCATTATTCAGCACTTGGTATCTTCATACTTTTCAGCTCTCTGTAGTTCTCATCTGCATTAGTGTACTTGGAAAAATTTGGTTAATGTTTGATTTCATTCTGAAGGAAGAATAAATCTTCAATGTATTGGAGAACAACTTTCCCTATTGGAGATCCCTGTGGTAGTTTCTTATTCACATGTTATTTGGCATGGTCCCTTATCTTTTTATCATATTCCTTTTGATCTATCAATTTATCATTGAAGACATGGATGTCCGGAATACTAGCTTGTATTAGCATAGTATACTTTGCTAAAAACTTGGTGATGGAAAAATTCATGTCATCACATTTTTCTTTCAAGTAATTCATCAGGGTTTTCTTTGTCAGTACTTTCTTGATTTTCGATATAGTCTCTGTCCTGTCTTGTATCTTCAATTCTTCTAGATCAATCCTATTCTTACTGTTTAAGAAGGTAATTAGCTTTAATTCATGTGCTAGTTTATCTGCTAATTCTTTTTTTGTTCTTTGTATTTCAACTTGAGCTGCTAGAAGAAGGTCTCTTTTTTCATATATTATCTACATTGATGGCCACTGAAGATGTATGGCCTCAATAATATTGTTCCATAGGTGATTTATTATATAATAAATCTGTGTAGTGAAACTCAAATCCTTCTGAAGGCTTTTGAATCGCTCTTCAAGTATTTTAGCTTTTTGTTCATAATTGATGGCATTAATCAGTGCTTCTTTATTGGAAACTTCCATGTTCTAAATTATTTTCTTCAAACTGTTAATTTCATTATTTTTCAGGGACATTTCCTCCATTTCTTTGACTATTTTCCCTGCATCATTTGTCTGTTGTACCTATGATGTTGAGGATTCCGTGTTGGAGGTAGTAGCTGATTGCACTGACACTGCAGTTTCCAGTGGCTCTCTGGCTACTAAATTTTATCCCAGTGTAGAAGGAATAGCAGCTATAATGATGGGTATGACTGTAGGAATGGTGGAAGTATCAGTTTCCTTCATAGTTTCTTTTTCTTTCATCAGTATATCCAATTAAATTTCCATATCCTTGATTTGGGCAGTTAGCTTTATGATCAACTACATCATATCTTATTTCTCTTTCTGTTCTTGAAGTATTTCCTTACTCTGTGGCTTCTCACTTTGAGGAAGTTTTAACTATTTCCTTAAAGACGCAATATCATCATTTTTTATTCTTTATTAATACTTTAGCAGCTTGTGCATTTGATGGGTCAACTCTTGTTTGTAGAATCAAATCTTCTAAGGCCTTGATCCTTAGATCTTTTGCATATAAGGAGCCTTTGTCAAGTTTCATTTGATCTTGCAAGTTGATAATGGTATTCTGCAAATTGGTCACACTCATGGCCTTTGTCACCATAGTGGAATATAGCATCTCAGAGCTATGTCTGTGGAATTCCATCTGATCCAATTCATGCACTTTTTCAGTATCCACTTCAAATTCCATCTTTTTGTAGTCAACCACTGTCTTTGGAGTTGAAGTAGTAGGTTGTAAATAGGACATGATCATTTTATTTGAAGAATAATCAAATGTTGTAAGCAATCTATCCTGATTTCCTAGTTTCTGCTTGAGAAATTGAGAATCAATCTCACTTTTAATTTCCTCATTCCTTTGTTTGATTTTCTTATATATCTCCTTGATGTCCAAATCCTTTTCTTCTTCTGTTTGAGAAGAAGAAGATTCTACATTAACCTTCTTTTCAATCATCTTAGTGTCTGATCCTTTTCTTGCTGCTTGTTCCCTTTCTATCTCTGTCAAAGTCTCCTTTATTATTGTAGTGGCCTCATCATTGTTGACCTCTGGTTCGTCTTCAACCTCAATAAGTTTTTCTTTGCCTATGGAACCAAATCTTAGCCTGTTGTTGTAGATGAGCTTGAACTTAGTATTTGAAGTAGTTTCTGTTGTGTAGGTTCCCTCATCTCTGCTCCTTTTGTTTGAAACTTCTGGCTATTTAGAAGTTACCACAGTAAGTGTGGTATCCCTTTTTCCTGTTGGCTGTGTATTTGCAGTTAAATCTACCAATGTATTTTATTCCCATTCTGTCTGATTGGAAAAATTTTCAATATCAGGCTTTGGCTGATGTATAAAAGGAGGAAGCTTATTTTTTAACCATTATACTATTTAAAAGACCTTGGGGGTCATAATTCCAAGGGAAACTCACTTGAAATTTCAGCTCTGATAATATTTTTTCTATATCTTTCTAAGCATCCCTATTATTCACTATGAAAGGACCAATTTGATTTTTTAGTTTGAATTGTGTCTTCTTTTTGGAAGCCATGAAATGGATAGCATCAACATTCAAAACTTGTCTCAAATACTCTAGAGAAAAGACTTTGATAGTCAAAAACTTAGGTAATTTGTATGGAAGAAGATTGGTTCCAAAAATTATTAATTCAGTGTGTTTCTCATACAAGTACCAATCTCCCATTTTGCATTCTTTTGACAGTTGTAATATCCTTTTCACCTCTTCACTTACTCTAGGCTGTTCTGATTTATGTAGCAAATTCATAGCTGGATTGATGAAAAAATATGTAAAATCTGAGTAGCTATATTCACTTCCTTCTTTTCTCAACAGTGATGTCCAAAAGACAACTGATAGAGGCTGGCCCTCTATATTCATTTTCTGTAATGTTATTGAGAAGTGATGTGCTTGTGAGAATACGAACAAATGAAATAAATAGGAAGAATACCTAAATACCCCTTCAGTGGGTAACTTGGTCAATTGATAATGAATGGAATCAGCTATAAACCTGGCATATTCAAATATCACAGCAGGAGGTTAACCAGAAGACAAGGTAGACAAAAACCCAAGGATGGAATCATTAGTAAATTCATTAGTAAAATAGCCGAATATGAAGGATAACATAGAAATTACATGTCTAGAAGCCTTCGGAAACTTGGAATTGGAATAGGGAGGATTCAACTTTGGAATATCTACATTACTAGGCTTGAAGTTCTGATAAATCATGAATCTTTTGGGAAAATCCAATCCAAAATATAACTGTGTTAGTGCTTCAATGGATAGGGGAACTTCCCTAGGGTCAAACTATAACTGCAACATTTCAATGATTGATTCTGCAGTGATAGAAAAAAGGATTTCCCTGTCATTACACAATTCATCTTTGGTCTGGGACATAATACTTCTGACACAGTCTTATCAAGTCCTGACTAGGGTGTGTTAATGGGATTACATACTTGGGTAAATTTGTATCCCAGAGAGGCATTTCTTCTTTATCTAGGAATTTTTCATGACACCAATTATGAACTTCTAATAAGTTAAATTATACCATTGGATCTGCAATTTTATAATCTACATCAACCAAGGAAATGACTTCTTCATTAGACACTGGAGGTTGAAGAGGATTAACAGTCACAATGGTCTTTGTAGTGATAGAAGGAGTATATTTTGGGGCTTTTACTGCTTTAGACTTGGAAGGTTTGGATTCTCCAGGTTTAACACGTTTAGATCCTCCAGCCTTAGGTGTGATTTTCCTTTTTGTCATTTTTAGATAACTATAGCAATATTATACAGTTTTCTATTGTTGATTTTTCTTCAACAGAGGGTAATTGAGCAATTTTGTAAGCAAAGAGGATGACAGTGGACAATTCAATGCTCAATTTAGGAATTTTGGATACAAGGAACAAGTTTGAGACATAAAACACAGGTTTTCTGAAAGATTGTGACTGTAAAAGGGATTTTGAGGTATTCTGTAGGTTTAAAACCTTTCTTAGCCGTGGAATTTGTTTTTCAAGGGTGTCTGACTAAGAATTTTTCTTAAAAACGAGGTTTTCAGTGAATGGCAATTTCTGGGAAAAAATTGTGAGGGTTTGCCCTATTTTTTCAAGGTTTTGGACACACTAGGGTGAGCACTTTTGCTAGTTATAGCTCAATTGGTTCGATTGGGGGTTTAAATTGTGAAATTGCAGGTCAAATTCGGGAAAATACCTGATTTGCAAGTATCTTGATGCTTTTGAGAAGAGTTTCTGAAACTTTGTTAGTTCCCGCAGATTGGTCTGAATCACTAATGCAGAGAATTCCTTTAAATAATTTGCAAATAGTGGAACAACGGTTGAAATCAGGTTTTTTCTCTTAGAAAAGGTCAATAATTTGAGCAATATGATTTTATTTTGCATATTCGGGCGGCCTTTCACAGTCGGAAATGCACAATATGTTAATAAACATTATAAAAAAGGTTTTATCCTTTGATATAAATCTTTGAAAATTGTAATAAATGTGAGGCAAATCATTGGCGGAAGTGGTTTTCATTTTATGAATGCAGAAAACCATAGGTGGGTTTCACGTTGGGTTTGAGCAGTAAGTGGGATTGGGAAAAATGAACGCGATCATATCATATTTGGACACGTCACAAGAGGCGTAACGAGAAAATTGCTCATTTTGGGCTCGTTTGGGCATTGAGTGATCGATTGATTTGTGGACACGAAAATAATCGTTCATCGTTTGATCTAACAAGTTGAAGTGAACGATTAGGATGAGTTTAAAAGTTGTGGTCGAAAGTTGTGTGACCAGGCGGCTTTATGCGCTGGGCAATGAAATAAAACCTTTATATCATATTGATTTAAATACAAAGTCTTATATCAAAGGGTAATGCTTATATGCAGGGTATATGGTTCCAAAGGGTAAAAATGAACGGTGATATATATATATATCAAAGGTTTATACATATGGTAAAATGTGCATGAGGCGGGGTAATATAGGATTTAACCTTGGTCAAGCTTATGTATAGCATAAGGCTATTACATATTGGGGAGTAAACACGGGAAAGGTTAACCTTTTTAAAGGATTCAAAATATTAGTTGCATATGGCTAAAACCTTAGGTTAAAAGTTAGGATAAACATGGAATGGGGAATATTTTTTGGACATTTCAACATATAGGATATGTATGAAAGCACTTTTCTTATTTTTTATTTTATTATATAGTTTTAAAGTTTTTTAAAGGTCTTTAACCATAGGGGGCGGTAATATTTGTATATAGTTAGCTTCAAAAGGGATATAATTTGGGTTTTTTATTTAAACATGTGGATAATTAACTTTCGAAAAAAGCTTATAATAGTGGGTTTTTGGGGATAATTAAATAAAAGGAACTACAATAATAGGATAAGGTTTGTTTTTAGGGATTTAATAGATAAATTAAAAGTTAATATGACCAAGGAAAATGAAAAACACCAAAATATATTTATATAACTAAGTAAAGTGATGATGCAAAAAGCAAAGCTTTATCGTTTATATTTTGACCACTTTGACCTAGAATATAGTATTTTTGGATGGTTTTTATGTTTTTATGAATGAAGGAAATTAATCAAGAGGGGATTTTATTTTTCATTAAGTAAATAGGTCTTTACTTATGAACTTGAAGTGCAAATGGATGAATATAAGGTAAATGATGATAATTAGCGATTAATATAGGAATTCAACACTTTTAACTTAACAGTCATTGAGCCTTGGGTCCGGTCCTAACAAAAGTCAGAGAAATGCTCTGAGCCTCTTTGACTGAAAGTCTAGAATTTAGAATAACTACAGTCTACCAATGTAGAATGCTTTGAGCCTCTTTGACTGAGCCTTTGAGCCTTTGTGTATTTTCAGTTAAATCTACCAATGTATTTTCTTTCCATTCTGTCTATTGGGCAAACATTTCAATATCAATCTTTGGCTCATGTATAAAAGGAGGAAGATTATTTTTAACCCTTATACTGTTTAAAAGACCTTGGGGGTCATAATTCCAAGGGAAACTCACTTGAAATTTCAGCTCTGGTAATATTTTTTCTACTCTTTCTCAGCATCCCTATTATTCACTATGAAAGGACCAGTTTGATATTTTAGGTTGAACTGTGTCTTCTTTTTGGAAGCCATGAAATGGATAGCATCAACATTCAAAACCTGTCTCAAATATTCTAGAGCAAAGACTCTGATAGTCAAAAAATTAGGTAATTTGTATGGAAGTAGATTGGTTCCAAAAATTCTTAATTCAGTGTGTTTCTCATACAAGTACCAATCTCCCATTTTGCATTCTTCTGACAGTTGTAATATCCTTTTCATCTCTTCACTTACTCTAGGATTTTCTGATTTATGTAGAAAATTCATAGCTGGCCTGATGAACAAATATGTAAAATCTGAGTAGCTATATTCACTTCCTTCTTTTTTGAATAGTGATGTCCAAAAGACAATTGATAGAGGCTGGCCCTCTATATTCATTTTCTGTAATGTTATTGAGAAGTGATATGCTTGTGAGAATAAGAACAAATGAAATAAATAGGAAGAAGACCTAAATACCCCTTCAGTGGGTAACTTGGTCAATTGATAATGAATGGAATCAGCCATAAAGCTGGCAAAGTCAAATATCATAGCAGGAGGTTGACCAGGATACAAGGTAGACAAAAACCCAAGAATGGACTCATCAGTAAATTCATCAGTAAAATAGCCCAGTATGAAGGATAACATAGAAATTACATGTCTAGAACCCTCCGAAAACTTGGAAGTGGAATAGGGAGGATTAAAATTTGGAATATCTACATGACTAGGCATGAAGTTCTGAAAAATCATAAATCTTTTGGGAAAATCCAATCCAAAATATAACTGTGTTAGTGCTTCAATGGATAGGGGAACTTCCCTAGGGTCAAACTGTAACTGAAACATTTCATTGATTGATTCTGCAGTGATAGGAAAAAGGATTTCCCTGTCATTATTCACAATTGATATTTGGTCTGGGACATAATACTTCTGACACAGTCTTATCAAGTCCTGACTAGTGTGTGTTAATGGGATTACATACTTGGGTAAATTTGTATCCCAGAGAGGCATTTCTTCTTTGTCTAGGATTTTTTCATGAAACCAATTATGAACTTCTAATAAGTTAAATTCTACCACTCGGTCTACAATTTTATAATCTACATCAACCAAGGGAATGACTTCTTCATTAGATACTAGAGGTTGAAGAGGATTAATAATCACAGTGGTCTTTGCAGTGATAGCAGGAGTAGATTTGGGGCTTTTACTGCTTCAAACATGGGAGGTTTGGATCCTCCAGGTTTAACAGGTTTAGATCCTCCAACCTTAGGTGTGATTTTATTTTTTGTCATTTTGAGATAACTATAGCAAGATTATACAATTTTCTATAGTTGATTTTTCTTCAATAGATGGTAATTGAGTAATTTTGTAAGCAAAGATGATGGCAGTGGACAATTCAGTGCTCAATTTAGGAATTTGGGATACAAGGAACAAGTTTGAGACAGAAAGCATAGGTTTTATAAAAGATTGTGACTGTAAAAGGGATTTTGAGGTATTCTGTAGGTTTAAAAACTTTCTTAGCTGTGGAAATTTTTTTTTTAAGGGTGTCTGACTGAGAATTTGGCTTAAAAACGAGGTTTTCAGTGAATGGAATTTTCTGGGAAAAAATTGCGAGGGTTTTCCCTGTTTTTTCAAGGTTTTGGACACACTAGGATGAGCACTTTCGGTAATTATAGTTCAATTGGTTCGATTGGTGGTTTAAATTGTGAAATTGCAGGTGAAATTCGGGAAAATACCTGATTTGCAGGTATCTTGATGCTTTTGAGAAGAGTTTATGAAACTTTGGTAGTTCCTAAGGATTGGTTTGAATCGTTGATGCAGAGAATTGCTTTAAATAATCCTCAAACAATGGAACAGTGGTTGAAATCAGGTTTTTTCTCTTAGAAAAGGTCAATAATTTGAGCAACAAGATTTTATTTTTCATAGTAGGGTGGCTTTTCATAGTCAAGAATGCACAATATGTTAATAAAAATTATAACAAAGTTTTTATCCTTTGATATAAATCTTTGAAGACTATAATAAATGTGAGCCAAATCATTGGTAGGAGTGGTTTTCATTTTATGAATGCGGAAAACCATAGGTGGGTTTCACGTTGGGTTTGAGTGGTAAGTGGTATTGGGAAAAATGAACGGGATTGTATTATATTTGGACATGTCACAGGAGGCGGTAACGAGAAAACTGCTCATTTCGCACTCGTTTGGGCGTTGAGTGATCGATTGGTTTCTGGACGCGAAAATGATCATTCACCATTGGATCTAACAAGTTGAAGCGAACGATCAGGATGAGTTTAAAAGCTGCAGTCGAAAGTTGTGGGACCAGGTGGCTTTATGCGCTGGGCAATGAAATAAAACCTTTATATCATATTGATTTATATCCAAAGTCTTATATCAAAGGGTAATGCTTATATGCGTGGTATATGGTTCCAAAGGGTAAATATGAGCGGTCATATATATATATATATATATATATATATATATATATATATATATATATATATAAAAGTTTTATATATATATATATAAGGTTTATATATATGGTAAAATGCACGTGAGGCAGGGTAATATAGGATTTAACCTTGGTCAAGCTTATGTATAGCATAAGGCTATTACATATCGGGGAGTAAACACGGGAAAGGTTAACCATTTTAAAGGATTCAAAATATTAGTTGCATATGGCTAAAACCTTAGGTTAAAAGTTAGGATAAACATGGAATGGGGAATATTTTTTGGAAATTTCAATATATAGGATATGTATGAAAGCGCTTTTCTTATTTTTTATTTTATTATACAGTTTTAGACTTTTTGAAAGGTCTTTAACCATAGGGGGTGGGAATATTTGTATCTAGTTAGTTTTATGCCAAAGGGGATATAATTTGGGTTTTTTATTTAAACATGTGGATAATTAACTTTGGAAAAAAGCTTATAATAGTGGGTTTTTGGGGATAATTAAATAAAAGGAACTATAATAATAGGATAAGGTTTGTTTTTATGGATTTAATAGATAAATTAAAAGTTAATATGACCAAGGACAATTAAAAACACCAAAATATATTTATATAACTAAGTAAAGTGATGATGTGAAAAGCAAAGCTTTATCATTTATAATTTGACCACTTTGAAATAGAATATAATATTTTTGGAGGGTTTTATGTTTTTATGAATGAAGGAAATTAATCAAGAGTGGATTTTTTTTTTCATTAAGTAAAAAGGTATTTACTTATGAACTTGAAGTGCAAATGGATGAATATAGCATAAATTATGATAATTAGGGATTAATATAGGAATTCAACACTTTTAACTTAACAATCATTGAGCCTTGGGTCCGATCCCAACAAAAGTCAGAGAAATGCTCTGAGCCTCTTTGACTGAAAGTATAGAATGTAGAATAACTATAGGGGAGGGGAAATTAGTTATTTTTTCCATGGTGAAAAGTATTTAGATGATTCTCCCATTTTTTCTACCTACCCAACTTTGAATCTAAAATTTTTTCTTCCATTTTGCAGGTGCATTTGAGCTAGCAACCTTGAACATTTTATTTTTTGAAAGCAATAAAAACTATCTAAATCTACCTCATATCATCTGAGGGCTCAGATTAAACTGATGAGCTCCTCTTTATTCTCTACCTATCTACTAATTAGTCAGGATTAAACTGTCTAACTAATATTTATTCACTATTTAAAACAATAAAATTGAAATATGACAAGTCAAGATTAAGTAGTTCAAGTCATCATGGATTATGGCATTTATTGACACTTTTTCATAATCATCAGTAACAAAGTAAAAAGTAGTGGCATTTGGACTTGCACACTTTCTTGTTTTATTTATTTTTCTTTGGGGTATATTATTTTTTCTAAGTCCTTTGATTTTTATTTTAGGACTTTACTCTCTTTTTTTATTCTATTTATTTATTTATTTTTGTTTTTTTTTTTTTTTTTTACAAAATATGGGAAAACAACTTGTAGAAAGAAAAGTATGTACATATTTACAAGACTATAATACGTCAATTCCAAATTATGAATCCTATACTTATAGGACCCTAACAGAACCTGAGGAAGAAGAGATGATGATTGATCAAGAGGAACCTGAAGAGATGAGAATGGAGGAGGTAATTGGAAACATAGCCGAGGCTGCCACACGAGAACCAGCCTCACTTGAAAAGCCCACGGAAGAAGAAATGAGAATAAAGGAAGTAATTAGCAACACAGCTGAGGCTGCCACACAAGAAGCAACCTCACTTGAAGAACCCACAAAGGAATAAATTATGGATATCGTGCAAGAAGTCGATACTGTTATACAGTCGTCGAATTTTGTCAATGAAGAACAAGGGAATGAAATGGCGGTCAGAGGAATGGAAACTGATGTTGTTTTGAAAGAAATAGCATCACCTTCCCAAATAGACATGGATGTTAATACAAGTGGGGTTGTTACACAAGAACCACCCCCAATTCGGCTAGAACAGGAGGAGTCGACCTACAAAATCGATGTTGTTCCTCAAGAACTGGTACCAACTGTGGAAAAAGAGGAAATTCATGAGGAATAGGAAGGTAGAGAAGAAATGACCCAGGAGGTCGATACTATCCCATAAGAACCAGTATCGAGACTAGAAGAAGAAATGGTGAACAAAGAGCGAGAGGAAAAAAGGGAAACAAGCTACAGAACCGATGTTGCTCCACAAGAACTAGCATCGACCCCGGTTGAGGTAATTGTGCGTGAAGTTCCAGTTCTAGCCAAAAATGAGGATGATGAGTCTATCCCCCGCTCTCCATTCCGGTCCATGATTCCTAGAGGGTCGAGGGGATTCCGCTCACCCAAACGAATAACAAAGGAAGTAGTTGTCCCACTAGTTCTTAAGTTTGTGGACACGACCAAAATTGGCCCATCCACTACCAAACCTCTGTTGGAGTAGTTAGAGGCTTGCGGAGAAGATAGAATTCCTGTCGAGACACCGAAACACAGAGTGGTCATTGAAAATGTCATCCAGATGGCAGGATTCCTCGAAGGGAATATAGAGAAGGAAGCCCTTGGAGATAGGGAGCCCAGCCAGACAGGTTTAACGAGAGAATCCATTGAGAACACCGACAAAATTTCACCACCTCCTGAGCTTACCATAGGCCTAGAGACTGAATTTATTGTTAAACATGAATGGGTTGCATAGTGTTAGAAAATAAGGTTACCTCTCAAAAAGAGGTATCAACTGCAGTTCAGTGAAACCATGAGACTAAAAAGGGAGGTTCAAGATTTGAAAAGGAAAGTTTCTGGCTGAAAAGGAAGGTAAAAATATACAAATGGAAGGAAATAAAGCTGAAATTTGAGGTCTCCTCTGCAGCCACCCAGACCGGCCTGATCGAAGAATTATTTGAAGGACGGGAATTTGTATTGGCTGTTGAAATCCAGAAGTGGCAGTTTGTTGCGAGTGATCATAATAAGGAAACAAATTGAGTTTGAGAATAGGCTACCAGAGTCGTCACAGGGTACATGGATCAGTTATATAAGGCGCAACTGAAGCAGGCTAAACAAAAGGCCAGAATAGAAGAATTGGAAGAACAAGTGCAGCTTCTACAAACAGATAAGGAGAAGATATTCTCCTTGGCACAATAGGTAATGGCCTGCAGACCTCCTATACGTAGCTATGCCTTATTCCTTCAAGAGAAATTTCTTTTTTTGTTGTCTTGAAAGTATATATAAGGACTTTTGGTAAGAAATTAAGGACTCCATTCAGTTTCTCCGTATTTTAAAAATTCATGATATCATAGGACAACACTTAATGTGCGAGATCTACATGCATGTGTATTTCTTAAGGCATGATCAATCCTTTAACCTCGTTCCATTCATGGGGGACATGCATTTAAGAGCTTTCACCTCTTCTACCATCAATAAGATTAAGTGGAGAAAGGCTTGGGATACATTTGAGGAAAACCAAGCTAGAAGGCCATTAATGATGAGGAAAGAGCATGGCCAGTCCTCAAATATTTATAGCAAGAATTATACATTCTTACATAATGAGGGCCGAAAAGAAAAAATGTTGGTAACAAAAAAATGGTGTGCTTACCTATGTGTCAGCCAAACTATGATGTTCCGTAAGGAAGCGCTTGACAATTTTCAGAAAAGGTCGATGTTATCATCCTCAGCCATCAGAGAACGAGAACCATTTCGGGCACCTAACTTTGCATGGGGTTTAGAGAGAATGCCATATTTCGTGGCATGCATTCATGCATGTATGGTCATATGGATGGGATTGAGATTTCAATTTCCCCTTATCTGGTTGTTAGCTGAGCAGTATACTCCTGCATAAAACGTTGATCTAGACTCGTGGAAGGATGTTGTTTTGACAGAGGGATATAAACCACCGAGGATAGAAATGGCTGAAGAGTATGACCTCACAAAGCTTCATGTTGATCACATTCAGTCCAATCCAGATCTGAGGAGACGACGAGCTACATGAGGACATGCAGATAGACCATTTGGGGGGAGATGTTGGGTACCGAATTTGTATAATTTCCTCTCCCATTTTACCCTATATTTCTATCTCTTTCTACCATTATTATTCTTAAATGCATGAGTTAAAACCCTTTTCCTTATCTTTCATGGGATATTTGGTTAATGAAGTATTTTTCATGTAGGTTTTACCTTTTTACATATTAAATCCGATATTTCTATAGATTTGGCTAAAACAGGAGCATTATAGTTGTGAGTCGAGGAACAACCCATCTCCAGCATTTTCCTCACTTGCTGTTACAACATAACAGACTTGTTTATACCAGTGCCATCTCAGGCCTTTTCATAGTTTCCTTCTAGGCAACTAGGTTTCCATTGTAACAAGATGTATTTTTGTAACTATGGGGTTGTTGAGGGAAATCGACGGTTCCAGGACATTTGTATAAAGAGGCCTACAGGCTATGAATCGAGGTTAAGCCCTTTTACATATATATCTTGTAACAAATATATTTTATCATTAATCGAATGCACAACAACATGTTGTTTCTTCTGTGGTTCGTGAGTTTACCGTAGCCCTGATCAGAGAGTTGGGCTCACTCTTATGATCAGGTGTTGTGTTTTCCTTTTTCTTGCATTATTTGCATTTTAGTATGATTTCCTCACTGTTGTTATAGTTACTCTTAATTTCTATGAATTCCTTTAAATTCTGCAGTTTATTTAATTGTTGTTGCAGTGGTCTGTGTGTTATGGATTTAAACCTGTGATCTACAACAAGTCATGTGCTTGTATCTGCATATACTTTGCCATTAGTCTTGAAATAACTAACTACCTCGGGTTGATAATTTATGTGGAGAAAGGGTTGAATTTTGTTCATATATAGACACCAAAAGACTATATTTATATGCTTTCCAGGAATACCCCTCAAGTTCACTCATCAGGTGGTTACATTCCAGCTGGGGGGAAACAACCTCTTCCGGGAGGAAAACCTTATACTAGAACCTATCCTACAATTGTAGAGAAACCTTTACCCGGTAATTATCAAATTTATGGTCCAATGCTTCAAACTAGTTATGGTCAACCATATGTGTTACAACCCTTAGTAGAAACTCGTTATCCATGGATGAACACTATATGGAGTCCTTCATCTACCACCCATATGCCTTACAATCAACCCACTTAGTCAACTGGGCCATTTGGTTATACTTAAGTCTAACAAATTATTCAGGGAATACCTCAAATTACACCGAAGGAATCTATGCCATGTAGTCAGCAGGTTGGTCTGAGTACTCCTCATACTCCAGTCCAAACTGCTGTGAAAAAGTTCGTTCAACAAACCAAAATTCCTCACACACCCATCTTGGGAATTTCTCAAGTTTCTATTTCTACCACCCCTCAAATTTCAATGTCGACTACCACACAGGCCATCCCCCAGACTACCATTTATCAAACTAGACCTACAATCCAATATATACCTCAAGTAAGTCTTTACTCCCAAAGATTACTGAAGATGTAGCCAAAGTAGGCGTTGTCACTGGAAGAGTAGGTAATTTCTCAAGCCCAATATCTAGACCTCCCCCTTGTCAAGTTACTACAACTCCTTCTGGTTCTCATGCCGCGAATGGTGTAATCGGTACAGTTAACACATATAAAAGTAAAAATAAATAATCTAAATCTAGCACTATGATTATAAATTTACCTGATTCACCTAAAGGAGTCTCTTCTCTCGAAAATACTTCCGAAATTAATGTCATAGATTTTGTTGGGTACCGGATTTGTATAATTTTCTCTCCCATTTTCGCCCACCTTTATATCTCTTTATATCATTAATTATTTTAAACATACATGAGGTAAACCCCTTTTCTCTATCTTACATGGAATATTTGATTAATGAAGTAATAGACATGGAGGTTTTACCTTTGCAAGAATTAACTCCAATACTTTTACAGATTTGGTAAAAGCAAGGGGATTACAGCTGAGTCACCGAACAACTCCTAAATTCCAGCACTATCTTTACTGCTACTACAGCGCAACACACTCTGTTTCACCCCAGCAATATTTCAGTCTTTTCCATGGTTTCCTTTTGGAAACTAGGTTGTTGTTGTAACTAATTGTATAATTGTAAATATTTAGTTGTTAAGGGAAATCTACGATTTTTGGAACAGTTGTATAAAGAGGTGTTTGGGGCTGTGAATCAGGGTTAAGCAAGGATATAGAGATTTTGTAACAGAATTATTTTTCTAATTAATTAAATGCATAGCACTTTGTTGTTTCACCTGTAAACTATGAGTTTGCCGCAACCCTGATCAGAGAGTTGGGCCCAGTCTTCTGATTAGGTGTTGCGTTATCTTTCTTTTTTTATGTTACATTTTAGTTTGGTTTTGTAACTTTTGTTTCAGTATAACTCTGAAATTGCTGTGAATACCTTTTGAATTCTGTAATCTATTTTAATTGTTGTTACAGTAGCTTGCTTGTTCATTAATTAAAGTCTGTGATCCAATAGCACGTTGTGTGATTGCTATTGCATATAATGTGTGTGTTAGTCTTCAAATAAATAATGCCCTTGAGTTGATAATTTATGTGGGAAAAGGGTTTGAATATTTGCTCACATCTGGACACCAAAATTTTGGCATCGTTGCCGGGGAAGGCTAACAAGGTGCAAGAACACGATCTGCAATTGATCTAAGGGTCGATCTCTTGTCTTGAGGAGGGAATTTATTTCCCTACGTCAATTCCTGAGTGTAGTGTTCTGTGTTTTTCCACTTTTTATTGTTTTCTTTAGAATTGATCTCTCATCTTGGGGAGGGCATCTATTACCCTACTCCAAGTCCTGAGCATAGTGTGTTATTTTTCCTTTCTTTTCTTTTCATTAAGACCAATATCTCATCTTAGGGAGGGTATTTGTTACCCTACTCTAAGTCTGGAGCATAGTTTTTAGATTTTCTACTTTTGATTATTTTTTTGAAAAGGGCCAACTTCTCGTCTTGGGGAGGGTATTTGATTACCCTGCTTCAGGTCCTGAACTTTGATTTTATTTTAGTTTATTTGATTTTCTCTTTAAACCCACTCTCTCATCCTGGGGAGGAAGCTATCTATCCTGCTTCAGGTTGTGAGCACTTTTGCTATTTTGATTAATTCTTCTCACCAATTATATGTACAAGGATCTGAATAAGAGGGGTAGAGGAAGACCCCCAAAGAAAGGAAAGGATCTGGGGAGGAAGAACTATATCCAGGTAATCATTAAAAGGGCTAAATATGAAGCATCTTCTCATGCTACTGTTAGGGTAAGTGTGATATCCAAAAATAGGGAAAATAAGCAGTATTGGGAATATCTTACAATATTTCAAAAAGGGACTGCTCAGCAATGCATTCACAGAAAAATATATTTCTAGAAATATAAGCCATAAAAATGTAAAACATCACTTGGATACATTATATATATCCATCTAGCATCTAAATACATGAGGATATTAGAAAAAAAGGAAACTAGGTGAGGTAAACAGACCTCCCACACCTAGTGTAGCTGAAAATCACTAAAACCCCAAAACATTACGACTCAGAAATAATACACAAAGGAGACTGCACAGTATTATAAGGGTTTTAACTCAAAAATTGTGAGAACAATTATATCTACTCATACATTAGAAAATCGTGCTCAAAAACTGAGATCTAGTCTCCTTATTACAATTACAAGAAAACTTAGAAAGGGTTTCTTGTCATACACTTTGAATACAAATGTGATCTTCAGAAAATCACTGAATAATCACTGCAAAACTAAAGAATGAGACTGTATAAGGCTGAAATATATCATATCTGATTTAGATCCCTCAAAGGCTTCCTCCCATGAAAGAATGACCTATCAATCACAAGGAAACACTACAAAGAAGCCACTAGATCATCTACTGAAGCTGCCTCCAAAAATAACACATTCCCTAGCTGGAACAATGCTAGGAATGTTGGGAAATGTGTGGCCTGATACCACAGATATTAAATGAGCTCAATATCTCTCCAAACATATATCCCAATGGAAGGAAACATCCCTCCTATGAGAAACTAGCTCAGAAAGTGGGATTCCAATCCCCTCCACTCCTGCACCCTGCAAAACAACACAATAACCTGCAGAAACTGTGATGATGAAGTAAGCTAAAGCTTGGCCTAAAAACCTGATGTGGAAATTAATTAAAAACTCTCCCAAGAGTCTCCCTAAGGAAAGAGGTGGGATTCCCGCTCGGGAACACCTGGTGCTAAACAGCACAACAACCCTGCTAAACAACAAGAGGAAGAAAAAGTCTGAGCAGACCAAAATAATAATCTAAAAACATGAGGAACAATGACTGCCATAATGTTCCTTAAATAAAATTTGAGTTTTCTTGCCCTTGGCCTCACTCAATTAGGTCATTTCCATCAAGAGATTCATCTCCCTCCAAAACTGCGTTATTCCTTCCTTGATCCTTGCTCCTCCACATCTGCGTTGTTGACTTGGTCAAAGTAGACTGAATCAACCTGATATTATCCCTGTTCACACATGGAGGTGTTTTATTGAGCTACAAAGAGGGTCTCCTTTCACACTTGAAGTGTTTTTATTCCTTCTTAAGAGACTTATGGGATTTCTTACCCATTTATTCACCGGCTAAAGATATTGCTAACTCTAATGTTCCATTTAGCTTGAAGCTCAAATTTGAGAACATTATAGTCCTCCCCTCCAAAATTTTTTCTTGTCCTCAAGAAAATTTATAGGGAGAGAAAAATTTCTCCCCTCCTCCTCTTGTGGTCTGCCATCAATGGCCTCCATAATTGGATCAAAATTATCTGCAATAAAACTTCCATCCAATCTTTCCTCCCAAGTATGAAAAACCAAATGGCTCACATCAATCAAAGTTGGAAGGTGTGAGTAGAAACTTGCTTGTTGTCCCATGCACTCCTCAAAGTAAGAGTGATGAAAAACATGGGGAATCTCATTCCCAATGAGTTACACCCTCACCCATGCTATCATCCAAATGAAATGAGCCATCCTAGGTAGCTCATCAAAATAATCATCAACCCCGGTTTTATACAATGTATTGGGGCTGAATGGAGAGATTGGATTCTTCCATCCAAATGGTTTCTCTCTCCATTTATGGTAAACATGGGCCTGTTTATGTCCTTGGGCTGAAATAACATGGCCTCCAAGAATGGCCCAATTTCCCCCATCAAACAATTCAGCCATAAAGTGCCTCCTCAAGTTCTTCAAGTGGATCCTCCCACAAGAAGGGAAAAATTGTGATGTGGAAACCATGGTTTTCCCATGGTTTCTCCTGAAATGTACAACATGTAAATTGGGGAGAATAATGCTCCTAATGCGCATATATAACACCTCCACCACTCTCGAAACAATGCTCCCCATGAATATAAAAATATCAACAGTAAATGGAAGCAAAATGCAATAAGAACAAGCTGCCATATGACAATCAGAGAGCGGTCTATAGTTCCACAAATGGAACCAGCAAAGTGCATCCTTTGCCTACATCAAAAAAAAAATAACAAGTGCTTTCCTAGCCACTTCTTTTCTGCCACAATCATCCCATAATATGGAATTATGAATATACAATTAGGTGTCAATGGTGCACACCAAGAATTATGTGGCTTCCCCCACAAACCACCAATAAGATAGCCAACCTCAATGCTGCAATTAGCCTCAAGTACATCATAATATAAATTATAATAAGGGATGATCCTCCTTAATACAACATGCTGCTCATATAAAGTAAAGAAAGTAAAATCATAATGCAAATGTATACCTTCTCTACCATGTACTTCAGTCCTTGAGCTAAAATGGCTCAACTGAAAATGCTCCCTTACTCCTGATGAGTAGAAAAGTGGTTGTGACATCCTATCTATCACCATCTGGGCTATGCATCTCTCCATATGCAGCAATATATCCTATTGGATTCCCTCCCAAATGAACTCCTCTGCCAAGGAAAGATATGCATCAAGGTGCATGGAAAAAAAGTCCGCATGTGCTGCATGTAGCAACTTCTACTTGAACTTAGAAGCTCTAGTCAAGAAGACTCTGCCATAAGAATATATGACTACATCATCCACCATATATCTATCATCTCCATCAAGGTCATCAAGAATCATGCAAGAACCAAGATCTTTGGAGTAATCTACCAAGAGTTGAGACCTTCAATATGGATCAATCCTCCCAATATATAGCACTCGTGATCTAGCATATGAAGCTCTCCTCATGCTGCTACCTACTACTTTGACATCCCCCATGCCAAAGTATTCCTACAAGCTTTTCACCTCTCCAAAATCCAAGAGTGTTGAGTCCAAAGACAAGATATATTTCATCAATCCTAGATCTGGTGGCCTCCCAGGTGGAATGCCTCCATGTAGTGAGACATCAATGTCAAGAGTAGACTATACATATGGTTGGGTAACCTTGCCCTTGCCCTCATAGGACAAATCAGTCTGCCTCCCCTTTGAATTAGCTCTATGAAATAGAGAAGGGTGTGTGCCTCTCATCAAGTGATGTTGCTCTTCCTTCCTACCTTCTCCTTCCATCTGCAATGCTTCACAAACATGCTGCTCATTGATTGTGCTTTGACCTCCATGTATGAGACCTTGGGGAACTTCTTGCAAGGATACAAGAATCCCTCCCATTGGAGCATGTGCTCCTCCTTCCTTTGCATGAGGTATTGGATGTGCTCTAGATGTGACATCGTTGTTGCCCTTATCTTCTTCAATGTGTATGGGCAACCCTCCAATAATTGGATCCTCTTATGAAAAAGAGAACTCCATGCCCTCTTGTTTAGGAATATGAAATAGGGATCTTGCCTCTAGCAAGGTATCATGCAAGATGTGAGCCTCTTCAATAGGTTTCTGAAGTGGTTTTGAGTTTGTCGGCCCTTCCAACTTATGCAAAATTTTTATTTGTCTTCGTTTGGCTGTTTCTTTTTTTATTATCAAACCTCTCTACCAATCTCTTAGTGAAATTTGAAAAAGAATAATTATTGACATTTTTCAATGAAAATTACTCAAACATCCACCAAGCATAGGCCTTACCTTCAAAGTGCAGCGCTGCAACTCTTATGGCTTCATCTTCAGAAACTTGGAGCTACTACAAATAAGTATGCAACTCCTCCACCCAAGCTTTGGCTGAACAAGTTGGGGATAAATCAAAGGTAGTTAGAGAAAATATATCCATGTTATGCAGCTTGCTCCTCTCCACCTTGATCTTGCAAAACTCCTTGAAAGTGATATGATCTCTAAAATTTTTAGTTTCAGATTCATACTCTTGCAAAAAGTTACTAAGAGTTTCCCTCCTTGGAATTTCCTCTTCTTTCATCTCTTCCATAGCAGATCTGGGCATTTGACTGCGATGTGAATAATAGGGTGTAGCTTCATGCTTATACCTATCATTTTACAATCTATATCTGACTCTAGATTCAAAATTATCTGGAGATTCCATCTCCTTTCTCATCTTCTTAAGATCTTCATTGAAGCTCTGCATTGATTTTGGAACAAGCTTTGAGAGCCTCTCCTCCTTTATTCCTCCACATAATGGAGTCTTCTTTCTGTTCATATCTCCTCCTCTTGATAGCAACCCAAGAGGCATATATTAGGGAAATTGCACAGAAGAAGAGTGCACACACCTCTAATGTACCTCTTGGCAACCCAGACCTTCGACCCCAGCTTCCTGCCCGGCCCAATCCAAATACTAATAATAAAGGGGTCCAATAAATAGATACTCTTAACCTTCCATCTTATATCATTTCTACTGCAGGACTTAATGAAATAAAATTACGATCTAGGCAGGTAGTAAATGCTCCCACTTCACCTATTATCATAGAACAGATTGAAAATGAAGTTGCTGAACCAGAAGAGAGAACAGTTGAGGATAAACCAGACCAAAACATAACAAATCGGACACCTCCCCAACCTGTTCTTAATCAAGGCCATCCAACTTCTCCACCATATCCTGAAAGACTGACCTTGAATAAACCAAACCATCAAGCAGAGTTTGATTTCCTGGGGGAATTGCAAGATATTTTTGTCAAAATACCCTTTCTTTAGGCTATAAGTGATGTACCTATATATGAAAAAATTCTCAAATATTTTTGTTCTAAGAAACCTGGGAAGAAACCGAGGGATCTCTTAACCATTCATGTGATGGGTAGACTGTCCAATATCATGCTAGGAAAAACCATGCCTATAAACTATGGAGACCCAAGAAACCCATTTCTAACAGTTCAAATCAATGGGGTTGAAATCCCAAATGTACTAGTGGATTTGGGCGCTGCCATCAATATTATTACCTCTGAAACAATGAACACATTAGGTCTCAAAAATGTTAAGCCAACCCCTACCATCTCGGAACTAGCAGATATGCCTACAATTAAGCTGGTAGGGAAATTAGAAGATGTGACTATTTCAGTGGATTCATGGCACTACCCTATGGACCTCCTTGTATTCAGTTGGTGTTCACCCATTGATTTTGGGAAGACCTTGGCTTGCAACTGTAGATGCTTACATAGGGTGTCGATCTAGGCATAGGATCTTATCAAATGGGATGGTTACAAAGAATCTTACTCTCTACCCTCCTGCGAAACCTAGCCCATTTAAAAAATTATTAACCAGTCAAAGACCTCTACCAATAGAAGAGTCTGAACTTGGAAATAAAGAATTTAGACCAATCATCACTATTGGGCTGACCCTGCAATTCAAAACAGAAACCGAGGATGATACTATTAACACTTTCATCAATGATCCTGGTTCTGCTTCCAGTTCTACTCGCCAAATTTTAGAATATGCTATGAGATGTGAGACATAGGAAAGCATTGAACCAAAGGATGACATTGAAACATTGAAGACATTCCTATAACTTCATCCCATGATAGTATTCCTATTGAAATTGAACCAGGGAAAACAGTCAATATCAACCCCAATCTGTCTGAATCCCAGACAAAACAACTTTTAAAAGTCCTTCAAGACCATCAGGAAGCTTTTTCATGGGATTATACCGACATGAAGGGAATCCATAATAACTTATGTACTCATCATATTTATATTAAGGAACATTTCTGCCCTATGAGACAGCCCCAACAAAGAATGGATCCTACTCTAAAGAACATTGTCAAAGAAGAATTACAAAACTTATTGGATGTGGGTTTCATTTACCCCATATTAGATAGCCAATGGTTATATCTGCTAGTTATTGATCCTAAAAATAATGGTAAGTGGTGGATCTGTGTAGATTACAGAGAGCTAAACAAGGCAACTCAAAAAGACCATTTCCTTTTCCCATTCATTGACCAAGACCTCGACACCCTATTTGGGAAGAATTTATTTTCCTTCTTAGACAGATTAAGTGGATATAACCAGATCCAGATAGCCCCAGAAGAGCAGGATAAAACAACTTTCACATGCCCATGGGGGACCTTTGCATACAGGGTCCTTCCATTTGGCCTGTGTAATGCTCCTGCCACCTTCCAGAGGGAAATTATGGGAATATTTTTTGATTTGGTTGATGATAGCATTAAAATATATATGGATGATTTTACTCAATATGGAAACTCATTTGAAGAGAGATTGGAAAATTTGGAGAAAGTACTCAAAAGATGTAAGTAGAGCCATATATCTCTGAGTACAGTCAAATGCCATATGATGAGGGAAGAAGGGATAATATTGGGACATTTTGTCTCAACTGTCAGAATTTGAGTTGATTTGGCCAAATTAGAGGTAATATTACACTTCTTGGTACCAAAGACACCCACACAGGTACATAGCTTTATTGGTTATGCTGGTTATTACAAACATTTTATAGAACATTTTGCTAAAATAGCAAATCCACCTTTTCAATTGTTAACAAAAGATGCAGAATTATTGTGGACTAAAGACTGTGAGGCAGCCTTCATGAAAATTAAGGGATTGATTTGCAAGTCTCCAATCCTTCGAGGAATTGACTGGGCATTACCATTTCACATACATGTTGTTGCTTCTCAGACAATAGTAGGAGTTGTTTTAGGACAACAGGTAGACAAAACACCGTATGCAATTTATTATGTCAGCAAGAATTTAATTCCCACTGAACTGAATTACACGGTGACGGAGAAAGAATTCCTAGTTTTCATTTATGCTATGAACAAGTTCTGGCACTACATCACCGGGTATCCTACTTTTGTACATACTAATCATGCGGTAATCAGGTATTTGATGAATAAACCTATCACTCCTGGCCATATTACAAGATGGTTGCTATTGCTTCAAGAATTTGATATTACAATAATAGAAAAACTAGGAAAAGATAATGTAGTTGCTAATTTCCTGTCTAGAAGGGATAACAATGACGAAATGCACACCTATAGAAGATGGTTTTCCCGATGAGTATATTTTTGCAGATTCTACTAAACCTTCGTGGTATGCAGATATTGCTAACTATCTTGCTACAGGGAAAGTGCCTCATCATTTCTCATACAAGGTACAGTGAAAAATTATTCATCACAGTGCCCGATATTTTTGGATGGTAGGGTACCTCTTTCTTACAAGAGCCGATAAGAAAATTCAGCATTGTGTATCTAAGGATGATATTTATGAAGTATTGAAAGCTACCCATGATGGCCCTTGTGGAGTGCATTTTGGAGACAAAAGAACGGGCCATAAGGTGCTACAAATGGGATATTAGTTTCATTCTATCTTTCAGAATGCACATAATTATGTTAGGAGGTGTGATAGTTGCCAACATATGGGGTAGCCCAGTCGAGCTGATGAAATGCCTTTGCAAGCACAAGTAGTCCTTGAAACTTTTGAGAAATGGGTTATCGACTTCGTTGGACCCTTAAACCCACCCTCCCAGTAAAAGTTTCACATTTTGGTCTGCACATATTACATGACTAAGTGGATAGAAGCCAAATCTATTGCGAAAGCAATAGAACAGGTGGTCTCAAATTTTCTATTTGAAGAAATTTTTGCTCGTTGCAGTACTCCAAGGGAGATTGTTTCAGATGAAGGAGCACAATTTAGATCACACATGATAACAAATCATATGCAGAAACATGGGTTCAAACACAGGGACATCTCCATACCATCCCCGGGCGAATGGACAAGTGGAAAGCACAAACATGACATTGGAAAATATCTTGTCAAAAACTGTGGCATACCATCGTCAGGATTGGGCTCAGAAGCTACCTGAAACTCTCTGGGAAAATAGAACAACATGTTGGAACACAACTGGGTTTTCAATAATTGAGTTGGTTGATGGAAAATCCCCGTTGTTTCCAATAGAATTTTAAATATGTACACTCAGAACAACTCTTGAAGTTGGATTGGAACTGTGAGATGCCCAGAAACACTGACTGGCCCAACTCAATGAACTACATGAAATCCGTTCATGTAGAAATTTGCTGAATAATGATTAATTATTCACCGAGACTATCCTGATCACATACAATTCGAATTTATATGCAACACATAATCTCTTCCACTCAGATCATCAAACATGCGGAAATAAAATCAAGCGATAACACATCAAATCATCATACACATTAACACAGTATGTATGGGGAAAGCTTATAGCTGAAAACCCCGCAGCTATTGTGTATATTATAATGGAGAAATCATGTAACAAACTCAGTACAATACTCCTCAAAAGTACTCAGTACTTTCTCATGAAGTTACACACAAACTAGCTCAGTTTTGAACAGGTTACTGGTTCAAAACTCACCGCCAATTGCCTTGCCTCTATTGCGCAATCCAGGCCTGTCTATATAAAGATCCAAGGTTCGAATCTCCTTGGCTTGACAACGCAATCATCATGGGAAATTCTTCCAAGTGTGGTGCAAATCTCATGCACAACTGATGTCGCCACTGATAGCTAACTCCACCCTTTCATCTACCTCTTTCACTGGTCTCCACTGAACTGATCATGCACTGTAGTGAACTGGTGTGTTCTTGAGTTGAATAATGAGTTACTAATTAATGAATTAAATAATATTTAATTCACTCCACTCATAACTAATTGATTAGCTAGTTAAACTAATCTCAACTAGTTCAACTAAAATAAGCAGAACACAACTCCACTATCTGTCTCATTAACTCCTCCAAACTTCTGCCACTGAAGTCCAACTGAAGTCAACCATGCATGATGCCATCAAACCCTTGGGAATCACGTGATTCCTCTGTCAGATGCATGAGCCACTTCTGTAGCTCGAACTGAAGTGCTCCAAGAGAGTAACTGAAGTTTATAGTCCAAATATTATTAAGGGTAAATAATATTTGACTTCCCTATTTTTAGGAGAGGCAGTCTAAAAATAGACTTCGACCTCTTCGACCTAAAAAATAGAGTCTCATCTATTTTTACCAACATGACCAATGCTCCAAGAATCTCAAACTGGAATCCACGAACCATGCTCCATATGTCTAAAAATAGACATAGTCTAAAAATAGACTTTGCGCCAGAATTCGCCTGCGGGCCCACTTAGTGAAGGCGACTTCATTTCACTAAGCTCCATCATCTTGCTGCATTTTCAACAGTTCAAAATTTTTCTAGAGGACTAATGCTATTCAATAGCAAAGAATGAAATGGCATGATAAGTTTATCAATAACAAGGTGTTTCAATGGGGAGACTGGGCATTACTTTATGACTCCCGCTTTAAGGATTTTAAGGGAAATCTTTGCACTCGTTGGATGGGACCTTACGAGGTGGAAGTTGTATTTGATAATAGAACAATCAGGCTAGTCACAATTGAAAATACACGTGCTACATTCATATTAAATGGACATATCCTACGATTATACCACCGCCCAGCCTCTAAGGATTCTTTCATCAAACATCTCTCTGAGAAATATGGTTTGAAGGTTATCAACGGAGAGAACTCTTCCTCTGCATCCTTTCTCTAAAAAACAAAATGAATAAATATTGTTACTATTTATTTTGTTGTCTTTTTTCAGGAGTTACTACTAAGGAGTAGTTTTTGAAGATCATAAATTTCTTCTAAGTAATGATGGTGTTACTCCTTGGAAGCGACTACTCATGATGTTGTTACTCTGTTGTTGCTACTCATGATGTTGTTACTTGGTTGCTACTACTCATGATATTGTTACTCGGTTTTTTCTACTCATGGTGTTGTTACTTGGTTGCTGCTAATCATGATGTTGTTACTCGGTTGCTGCTACTCATGATGTTGTTACGCGGTTACTGCTACTCGATGCTGTTACTCCGGATGCTGCTACTTGCACTGCTATTACTCCAAATGTTGTTACTCCAGATGTTGTTACTCGCATTGCTGTTACTCCATATGCTATTACTCTGGATGTTCTTACTCACACTGTTGTTACTCCAGATTTTGCTACTTGATATTGTTACTCTGGATGCTTCTACTCACACTGCTGCTACTCCAGATGTTGTTACTCTGGATGTTGTTACTCGCACTGTTGTTACTCTAGATTTTGTTACTCTGGATGCTATTACTCGCACTGCTATTACTCCAGATGTTGTTACTCGCACTGTTGTTACTCCAGATGTTGTTACTCGTACTATTGTTACTCCATCCGCATCATTACTGCGTCGTCATTCTACCAACCATCACTTCGTCTAAGTAGGCCGCTAGGTAAGTATCCACTTAACTTTTATGGATTTAATTAATATTCCATGTAAAGATATTAATGTCGCAGACGGAAACTCTTAAGTTGGGGGGGTGCCGTCATAATTTAACAATGGTGTAATAATGATTTGACAAGTCATTATTTTAATTCCATGTATGGTACACCCTACGATCCTTATCATACACCATATAATAATTAAATACGTATTGGGATCCGCAACACATCCTTTCCACCTCATATGAAATAATTACTATTCCATTCATCGCACTTACCATACTTTTCCATGATTTTCCTCGTTTCCCAAGAATTACCATCCATATTTACCATTACTACCCTTCGTTTTTCACCATGTTGTGTTGCCAAATTTGGTACCAACCACTCTGTCCAATGGTCTATTGTTCCAGAGTGTTGTTATAGTCTCTGCAGTATGGGCGGACTGGTTATGCGGTATGTGTTATCACTTAGTAATTTCTCAAGGTTAATGAAAGAACTCACCGAAGTAACCACAAACCTACTTTTAAGCCTTACGATCTAGCCTTCCTAATGCTCAGAGATGGCTCTCTCTATAAGATTTAACTTTGTTTTTTATGTTTGATTTTAGGCTAGTTATATGGAGAAAATTGATTTTGGGGTTTTTATTTGGTTTGGTGGGAAAATCACTTAATGAGATGGATAGCCGAGGTTCTAAAATCCATTGGGTAGATGGAGTCATTGTGTGAAGCAGAAAGATCAGGATCAAGGTCTAAAGTCAAATTTTTAAAGGGAAAGATAGTAGAGTCACTTAGGATCATTCAAAATTTGATGGTGAAATGGTTTTAATCGGGATAAATAGAAATGAAGAATTATTTAATCTGGATAAGGAGTGAAAAGGTAGAGGTCAATCGAAATCAAGGAGCAATTAAGGGTTCTCTGGTCTGGATATCAGCAAAAAACATTTAAATGAAAACTAGTCAATAATAGAGTGCTTTTAACAAATTCTGATATAAAAATTCCTGATTTCACATTAAAATTTAGAACAGATTTATGAATGAATGTAAAACATAAGTAAATTGACAAATGACATAAGAGAATACTTCACTTCAGTGGCCCAACACATGAATCCAGTAATATGATGCTTTATTCCTTGAAATCCGGTCTTCTAACTTGAACTTGATTACAAAAAACCCTTAGGTTCAGAATGTTCCAGCTATAGAAATCTTCAGCAATTATCCACACTCAATAGTTCAAATGATGAAGTATTTATACAAATTCTAAACTAGAATATCTTGAAAAAATATCAAGATTGGTTTACAAATATCTCAAGCTGTATTACATAAATAGAACTTAAATAAAGGACACTCAAAACTAATGAATCTATTTGGCACTATATCTATGGATTTATGGTGACATAGAAGAGAAATTCGAATTTGATAGCAACTCTTAGTTGATGATGAGGCTTCCATGTCACTAACTATCTCCTTCCTTTGTGCATTTTGCTCCAGAAATTCTGCAAAATTGGGGTCCAGTGATACCTTTTTATATCTCAATCTGAGATAGATATGTAAAAAATTAAAGATTTAATGTAGATAAATATGTTATTCAGATAAACCTCTCTCAATTTCCTAAAATTCTACTCTATTTGTTCACAATAGGCTCTGCAAAAATATGTGTAAAACATAATTTTTCCCGATATGAAACTTAGGTTGTGAATATGTAAATATATTTCTCATACTGTAATACCTGTGTAAAGCGTGAGATGGGTTTTTGTATATTGGCCTCTTAGGAACATAAACCTCCTCCAGTTTTGCAAATTTCATCTTGGATTGACCACAACAGTTTCTGCAAAACTATGACTTAAACAGGAAATTTCAGGGAAATGTCCCTTCCTGCTCTGTTTTCATCTTTTAACCTTTTTATTCTTTTAACTATTTTTTCTTTTACTTTGGATAGAATTCATTGTTGTTGGTGAAAGTGTTTTCATCTCTTTTTAACAATTATTGCCTCTGTATTTTCTTTTACTAGTTTACATTGACTGCTTTGTTTTTTCTGATTTGACTTTCACTCTGACTTTTATCTGATACACTTTAACTCTAATTCGCTTTGACTATTTTGTTTTCACTGTCATTGTAAATTATTATTGAACTTTTACCATTCACTGTGAAAATTTATCTCTCACTGCATAAATGACTTCTTCCTCTTCTGCTGTTTGGAATCGTTTGTTAAGGAATATCATTTAAAATTCATTTCTTTGTAAATTTTTTAGGAGTAAACACCTTTAACTAGTGTTAAACTGTTTATCCCAATTCTCCTTTTGGTACTAACCTGCAAAAAAAAACATTAATTAATGAGACAGAGGTCTGCAAGGAGGGATTATGGCTTTGATGATGGGAAAATACTGTAAAAAATTGGTTTGAACTGCAACAGGGTTTCTAGGTTATCGAAAATATTTTTGAGGCTATGATGGTCCTTAGTACTTTGGAGGTCTCCCTCCATGTTCATAGCAATCAAAATAGGTTGGTTTTGTTAAATTTAGGTTTAAACTGGAGACGCTAGAATTTTCTCAAGCTGAAAAGGACTCTTTTTGTGCGAAATTCTAACAAATAGGAGGAAAAACAGTGCAGTCATGTGTTTTTATTGGTTTTTTATTTAACACTAAAATTCATTAATGCACAGTCTTATCACATGGATGGATGGTTTGGCATGCAGGAGGGAAAAACCACGAGTGGTTTTCTCAGTAGGAAAAGGTGGTAAGTTGTATTTCTTTTGGCAATAAGATCGAATGGGAAATGGCCATGTTTCAGAGGTGGGAAATACAAAACTACACTTTTCGCAAGGCTATGGGTCAGTTAATCATTGCGCAATGAAATTTTCGAAGGGTGATCTCCACCGTTAGATCTGGAGGATAGAGATCGATGGAGCGGGTTGTGTGATAGAGGTGTTGGGTCAAAAGGCATGGGGCCCGAGATAACTTAATGTGGCGGGGGGTTGAATATGTATTAAAATCTAAGGTTTAATACATAGTCAAGTTATGATTTGTAAAGGGTTAATTCATTATTAACAAATGAGCTGTCAGTATATGTGATTTTATAGCTGGCGGGGATAGTGGGACCAACAATTATCACATGTACGGAATAAAACTTTAGTTTATAATTAAAAATATGGGTTGGGAATTAATATAAAGGATTTAATTAATACGGGATGAGGGGTATATATTGGAGCTAATGCATTAGGTTAGGAGTTAATATGAAATGAATTTGAAAAACATAAAAAATACACTAAGTAAAATGTAACCTATGTCCTTTGGCGGGATTTTCATAGTGGTGGCCCCATATTTAACATTTCACACTTATACTTACGATAACAACATTTTTGTGGGTTTTTGGGTATGTTTGTATGAAAAAGGAATTATAAAGGGGGTTTTACTTTTCCTAGGTGAATATGAATTTTGACTTAGGAAAAGGGGTTTTAGTAGGGAAAATTGAGTGATGTTAAGGGAAAAGGGCTTTAATGAGTTGGGATCCAATATCTTGGTGCCAGTCACTCATTAAAACATGAGTTCGGTCCCACCAGAAGTTAGAGAAATGCTCTCAGTCTTTATGGCTGAAGGATTTTAGTACTCGAACAGATTGTGGGGCGGAAAATTAGTAATATACCAAATTATTTTTATTCATGCCTTGTGAAATTGCTTTTGCCGACCCATCAACTACCTTAACATTTTTTATTCATTTACATGGGTGAATTTGAGCTTGCAAACCCTTATTCATTTTTATTTTTAAAACAAAAAAATTATCCAATTCTAACCTTATTTCATCCAAGGGCTCAGATTAAACTGTTGAGCTCCTTATTATTCTCTATTTTAACTATTGATCTGCCAAGATTAAGCTATTTGGCTAGATATTTATTCTCTATATAACAACATGAAATTTAAAGCATGAGAAGTCAAGATTAAGTTGTTTGACCTTCATGGATTGTGGCATTTAGGACAAGCTACACACAATCTTATTTTCAAAATTAAACTAATAATAGTGGCATTTGAACACGCAACACTTTCATTATTAATTTTAGTGGGGTTCATATTTAATATTCTTTCTTGATCTTTGTTTCTTTTTTTCCTTTGATTGTTCTTTTAGGACTTTTGCCCTCTTTAAATTTTTTAAAGATGGGAATACATTTGTAGAAAGTAAAGGTATGTACAATATTTTAAGATTTTAACAGAGTCAAATCAAAATTATGAATCTCATATTTATAGGACCCCAACAACGGCTTCACATGGGGTTGGCATCTCCTTGTTATATGTCAAGAACACCGTCAACTAGTAGCCTGATCCTTTGAGCCAATTCCAAACATGCATTTTCTTTGTTATAAAATCTCTGTGACTGAAACTCTTGAACTGAAATTTACACCCTTTTCTGAAAACTGAAATATACTCTAAGACTAAAAGGTGATGCAACCTTCAAACCAAACTACTAAATCATCAATATCTTAGGGCCTTTTCCTTGGCTTCAAATCTTAATGAATTATTTCAAAACTATTTGAAAACTGAAAACTGAAATAAGTTGAAATCCTACCTACTTACTCTAATCAGCTATCCAACTGTTGGTTAGGTAAAATGAAATAGCCAATGAAGCCATTCAAGAATTATGTACTTTGATAGATTTTTCTGCATTTTCTTGTTGATTATCAAAACTGTAATTCCACAACCTATTAGAAACTTGTCAACAATTGAGAGGATAAGGAAATACTTGATTTCCTTTGTTGACTCTAGAAAACTTTCAAAAGGATCTTCCAAGATATGTACACTAATGTTTAACTAATCTAAAAAATTGTACATTTGTTATGGATGGCCTCCATGCCATGAAATTGAAATGTTATTTTCATCTTTATCTCCCTGCAAACTTTTAGATAAACTTTGTGATGATATTTCTACTAATGGAAATGTCTGTTTGAGGAAAATTTTATCATCTTTATCTTGAAGGTCATAGTCAATAAATAGAGAAAGGCTTTGAATGCATTCATTATCCAACATATCTGCTATTGGATCGTGAAAAACTTGGGAATATTGCTGCAACCTATGATATATAGAATTCCATGGGACTTCATAAACTTCAACAAGTTTCTCATCCTTTTCTTTAAATATGTTATATGAAATTTCCTTTAAAAGCTGAAATGATTCAAAACATAGTGGTATAGAATCTCTCATGTATCATTTGATCAGGTATTTCAATGGAATTTGATAACTGTAATTGTGAAACTGAAAAATCTTGATTAAGAGTTTCATTGTCTTCTTTGTTATTAATCAGAATACCTAAAGAATGTTGATTATTGATCGCTTTAAAGTTGTTTATAATAAATCAAAATGAAGCAAAACAAATAGGTAAATAACCTTCAATTATTTCCAAATTTTGTGTTTTTTCTTCCTCACTCTCATAACTGATCTGTATTGGCTGATCACTGTATTCTGGCTGTTGAAACAAAGTTTCCTCATCCCACAAACTAGCTTCTGATTACTTTGTAAAGTTAGCTTGAGTTTGGAGAACATAACTATCATCATAATGATCATACTTAGGAAAAACATCAATAGTAGGAATGTCATCAAACATACACATTAAATCGGTAGATTCCTCTTCCACATATTGATATGTAAATCCATTTTCTGATCTATGATAATTGGAATTAGCAAGAATTTGTTCATGGCTATCAACCTCTTCTATTTCTTCATGGTGCTTTGAACAAAAAATTCATCTTTCATAGTGATATTCTATATGATTTAATCTAGTTTTCTTACCAAAAGGCTGATTTTTACCTCTGCAATGTTGTTCTTCTCTCCTTCTACTTTCAAATTTTCCTTTCTTATTTTCAAATTAACTTCTACATCAATTGCAATGTTCTGCATCTGTAAAGGTGTTTATGAATCTCGTTCTCTTAACTGAAATTATATTTCTTGATCAAAGGCACTTGGAT
The DNA here is from genome assembly GCA_034641835.2 of Pinus albicaulis. Lineage (NCBI taxonomy): Eukaryota > Viridiplantae > Streptophyta > Pinopsida > Pinales > Pinaceae > Pinus > Pinus albicaulis. Next base: position 404,789,668 of record CM076571.1, on the reverse strand, counting down.
AATGCAAGAGAGTTGAATCATGAAGAGGTCTTATATTTTCTGGAATTGAATAATAAACTTGATTAGATCTGTCAGAAAATTGTTGTATTTTTTCATTTGGATGTCTTTTTAATTGATTATATTCTTCTATGATCATAAAAATATTGAATTTAATTATCCATTTGTTAACAAACGTTTTGAAAAACTGCTGGAAATTTGAGATGCTTGCATTAGGCAGATTCTTGAACCAACTCTTTATTCTATTTTGCAAAGAAATAGAAAAAATTATGATTCTAACATCATCTTCATCAATCTCAAATAGGTCCAAATAATTCTCAAAACCTTGAATATGTTTTTGGGAAGTGATGTTATTATTTTCTCCATCAAACCTGGGAAGGTTTTTGTAATAGTTATCAGGGAAATTATGGAGTACAGGAGGTAAAATGAGGGGTTTATATCTATCAGGAAGTTTACAAGGTACTGGAATATGCACAGGGATTGTAAGATCAATCTTGATTATTTGAGGCTTCTTAATTGCAAAATGATCATCATAAGATCTAGAAGAAATTCGTTTGAAGGGATTAGAAGAATTAGTATTTACAATATTTAAAGGAAAATAATTAAAAACTAATCTAAGATCTTCTCTAAAATACAATATGCATTGAAAAAATTTCTTAATGAGAAAGAACATAATGCCTTGTATTAAGATCCAAGTTGAAAGCCTAATTTTTTCATATTGTTCTTTCAGGTTCATTCCTCCAGTGGAGTATTGATTTTGAAATTGATTTGGAGTCGCCAGGTGGATGATTTTAACCTTTGTGTGTCTGATCATTGTCCACCATCATAGATCCAATATGAATATGTAAAATATTTCTAAATAAAATGTTAGTCTTCCCTAGTGGAGTTGCCAATATGTTATCACTCAGTAATTTCTCAAGGTTAAAGAAAGAACTCACCGAGGTAACCACAAACATACTTTTAATCCTTAGCATCTAGTCTTACTAATGCTCAGAGAGGGCTCTCTCTATAAGATTTAACTTTGTTTCTTATGTTTGATTTTAGGCTAGTTATATGGGGAAAAATGGTTCTGGGGTTTAGATTTGGTTTGGTGGGAAAATCAATTAATCATATGGATAACTTAGGATATGAAATCCATGGGGTAGTTGGAGTCAATGTGTCAAGCAGAAATATCAGGATCAAGGTCTAAAGTCAAATTTTTAAAATGCAAGATAGTAGAGTCGCTTAGGATCTCTCAAAATCTGATGGTGAAATGGTTTTATTCACGATAAAGAGCAATTAAGGATTCTTTAATTCGGATAAGGACTGAAAAGGTAGAGGTCAATTGAAATTAGGGAGCAATTAAGGGTTCCCTAGTCTGGATATCAGCAGAAAACATTTAAATGAAAACCAATCAATAACAGAGTGCTTTTAACAAATTCTGATATAAAAATTCTTGATTTCAAATTAAATTTTAGAACACATTTATGAATTAATGTAAAACATAAGAAAATTGAAAAATTACATAAGAGAATACTTCACTTTAGTGGCCCAACACATGAATCTAGTAATATGATGCTTTATTCCTTGAAATCTAGTCTTCTGACGTGAACTTGATTAAAAAAAACCCTTAGGTTTAGAATGTTCCAACTATAGAAATCTTGAGCAATTATCCACACTCAATACTTCAAATGATGAAGTATTTATACAAATTCTAAACTAGAATATCTTGAAAAAATATCAAGATTGGTTTACAAATATCTCAAACTGTATTACATAAATATGACTTAAATAAAGGACACTTAAAACTAATGAATCTATTTGGCACTATATTTATGGATTTATGGTGACATAGAAGATAAATTCAAAGTTTATAGCAACTCTTAGTTGATGATGAGGCTTCCAAGTCACTAACTATCTCCTTCCTTTGTGCATTTTGCTCCAGAAATTCTGCAAAATTGGGGTCCAGTGATACCAGTTTATATCTCAATGCAACACAGATATGTAAAATGTGAAAGAGGTTATTGTAGATAAGTATGTTATTGAGATAAAACTCTCCCAGTTTCCTAAAATTCTGCTCCAGTTGTTCACAATAGGCTCTGCAAAATGATGTGTAAAATCGAATTTTTCCCAATCTGAAAATTAGGTTGTGCAGATGTAAATGTATTACTCATTCTGTAATACCCGTGTACAAAGTGAGATATTTTTTTTATACTAGGCTCTTAGGAACATAAAACTCCTCTAGTTTTGGAAAATTCATCTTGGATTGGCCACAATAGTTTCTGCAAAACGATGACTTAAACAAGAAATTTTTGGAAAATGTCCCTTCCTGCTCCATTTTTATCTTTTAACCTTTTTGTTATTTTAACTGTTTTTTATTTTTATTTGGATAAAATTCATTGTTGTTGGTGAAAGTTTTTTCATCTCCTTTTAACCATTACTACCTCTATATATACTTTTACTGTTTTACCTTGACTGCTTTGTTTTTTCTGATTTGACTTTCACTCTGACTTTTATCTGATACACTTTAACTCTGATGCTCTTTGACTGTTCTATTTTCATTGTCACTGTAAATTCTTATTTCACTTTTACCATTTATTGTATAAATTTATGTCTCTCTGCATAAATGACTTCTTTCTATTATGCTGTATGGAATCTTTTGTTAAGGAATATCATTTAAAATTCATTTGATTGTAAATTTTTTAGGAGTAAACAGCTTTAACTAGTAATAAACTATTCATCCCAATTGTCCTTTTGTTACTAACCTATAAAAAAAAAACATTAATTAATGATATAGAGGTTTGCAAGGAGGGATTATGGCTTTGATGATGGGAAAAGACTGTAAAAAATGTTTTGAATTGCAACGGGGTTTCTGGGTTAGCGGAAGGCTTTCTGACGCTATGATGGTCCTTATAGTACTTCAGAGGTATCCCTCAATGTTCATAGTAGTAGAAATAGGTTGTTTCTATTCAATTTAGGCTTAAAATAGGGTCGAAAACATTTTCTCAGGCTGAAAATGACTCTTTTTGTGTGAAATTCTAACAAATAGGAGGAAAAACAGTGCAGTCAGGTGTTTTTATTGGTTTTTTATTTAACATTAAAATTCATTAATGCACAGTCTTATGACATGGATGGAAGGTCTGGCGTGTAGGAGGGAAAAACCTCTGGTGGTTTTGAAATAGGCAAAGGTGGTAAGTTGTATTTCTTTTGGCAATGCGATCAAATGGGAAATGGCCACGTTGGAGAGGTGGGGAATACAAAATTGCGCTTTCGCAAGGCTATGGGTCAGTTAATCATCGTGCAATGAAATTTGCTAAGGGTGACCCCTGCCGTTAGATCTGGATGAAAGAGATTAATAGAGCAGGTTATGCGATAGAGGTGTTGGGTCAAAAGGCATGGAGCCCAGGATAAATTAATGTGGCGGGGGGGTTGAAAATGTAATTAAATATAAGGTTTAATACATAGTGGGGTTATGATTTGCAAAGGGTTAATGCATTATTAACAAATGAGCTGTGGGTATATGTGATTTTATAGCTGGAAGGGATAGTGGGACTAGCATTTATCACATGTGAGGAATAGAACTTTAGTTTATAATTAAAAATATGGGTTGGGAATTAATATAAAGGATTTAATTAATACAAGATGAGGGGTATATAGTGGAACTAATACATTAGGTTAGGAGTTAATATGAAATGAATTTGTGGAACATAAAAAAATACACTAAGTAAAGTGTAACTTATGTCTTTGGCATGGAGAATTTTTGGGGCTAATATTCGCAGGTGGGCCAATTTTCCAAGATTTTTCCGAAAAAAGATTTGCCAATTTCCATTTTTTCTAAAAATGATTCACCCAAAATTTAAAATATAAAATTATTTTACCTTAAAAATCTCCAAAATTATATAGATACTATATATAGAATCATTATAAATTTTAATAATTTTACAAATATATTATAATTTACATATTAAGGACTAGTGAGGTTCGCCAATGTTTTAAAATTCAAGATAATTTTCCATCCTTCAAATTTTCCCTGGTCTTTGTGCGGGATTTTCATAGTGGTGACCCCATATTTAAGATTTCACACTTATACTTAGGATAACAACATTTTTGTGGGTTTTTGGGTACTTTTGTATGAAAAAGGAATTATCAAGAGGGTTTTACTTTTCCTAGGTGAATATGCATTCTGACTTAGGAAAAGGGTTTTAGTAGGGGAAAATGAGTGATATTAAGGGAAAAGGGTTTTTATGAAGGGGAAGGGTTTTAATGAAGTGGGATCCAATACCTTTGTGCCAATCAGTCATTAAGACGTGGGTTCGGTCCCACCAGAAGTCAAAGAAATTCTGAGTCTTTATGACTGAAGGATTTTAGTACTGGAACACATTGTGGGGAGGGAAATTAGTATTATACCAAATTGCGTTTATCCATGCCTTATGAAACTGCTTTTTCCTACCCATAAACTAAGTTAAAATATTTTATTCATTTACATAGGTGCATTTGAGCTTGCAAACCCTTATTCATTTTTCTTTTTAAAACAAAAAAGCTATCCAATTCTAACCTTATTTCATCCAAGGTCTCAAATTAAATTTTTGAGCTCCTTATTATTCTCTATTTTGACTATTGATTTGCCAAGATTAAACTATTTGGCTAGATCTTTATTCTATATTGTTATAGGTCAATTTGGGCACCAATCCCAATGACCTGGTTAACTGGGCATCATTTCCAGGACCAATGAATAGGTTCTATCACCCCCTATCATTTCAGTTGTTATATGCCCTGAGAAAAAGAACAAGACAAATCATTCAAGACTTTCGTCTACAAAGGTTTCCAAGGTTTGAACTTTATAATATATCATATGAGAGCTCATCAACACTGTCTCTAAAGGGAATAAGTGCATTGCATATGCAGGTAGCCCTATGCAAGGTTGCTTTGCAAAGCACTTGTCGAAATCCAAGGGTGCGTTGGTCACATTTGGAGCGAAATTCTCATTGTTCCAGAATCTCCACTTGGCTAGTGCCTTCTAGAAGAGTTCACATGTGTCAAACTTTGAATCCATCTATCCATTTGACACCAACATGATTGGAAATATCTATTGCCTATTATTGGAAAGTCATTGATTGTAAAACTACCTTCAACTCCTCTTTAAATTGAGCACATATATTAGTGTTTGAAAAGGAAGAATTTGTGTAGAGAAATGTTGGTGGAATTCCAATTGAGGAGTTGATTTGAGTAACATATTGCTGGAGATATCTGCATTGTGATTAGGCTGGGATGTTGCTGGAGATGGTGACACTAAATCAATCATTGGGTTGTAACCTCCCCTTCTGTCGTCAATAAAGATTACTGCTTATTTTTCCCTATATGCATCTGTATAAGCTTTGATTTTCCATATCATGATTTCTTAGTTGATGTATATGGTTTATGCTTTATTGATTTAGCTAAATAAATTGAATAGACATCTGTATTATTTCTATCTCTTGTTGTTTAGTGTTCATTCTTGCAGGAAATATTTTGCACAGGCGGCTGGAATTTGAAGCTATAGTAAAAGCAATAGAAGGAGATTTTTGAAGCGCTTGGACTGCAAGTAGGTTTCTTATTTCATTCTGTGTGTCTGTTTACAGTTAGGAAAGATAGCCGTAAAGTCTTTGACCTGTTGTTATAGATTAGCACCTGTCTAGGGAAGAATGATTTATCCATAACTCATAATTACACATAACAAATTGGCAACTCTGTTGGGGGGGAAATATTCAAAATGGATTGTCATTTTGCATGAATTTGATTGGGAATTCATCAAATCCACGTCAAAGAAGTCTTTAGTTTTGGCAGAGCTTCTCTGTGACCTTCCGTCTGATAGTACTACAACTACTTCGAAACCATCAATTCCTGACTAGTCTCTACTTCTGATCGGATCATATGATCCTTGGTATGTGGATTTCATCATTTATCTCCAAACACAAAATTTTCGACCAGATACCTCTCGCTCTCAACAACGATGTATTCGATACCAAGCTAATGATTATCTGATCGTTGACAATACACTTTATCATCATGGTTTCGATACCATTTTAAGGAGGTGCCTCACTCATGAGGAGGCCGAAAAAGTGTTAAATTATTATCATGCTAGGGCTTGTGGTGGAAATTTATCTGTATATGCTACCATGCCTATTACTTTTGGCCTACTATTTTTCGAGATTGCACCCTCTCGATCATAATTTGTCATGCATGCCAGACTTTTTACTTTAAAATCTGCAAACCTTCAGCGCCAAAGCATCCTGTTGTCTCTTTGGAACCATTTTGGAAATGGGGTATTGAATCCATGATCTGTAACCCTCATTCGTCCAGGGGGCATGGTTATATTATTGTTGCAGTCGACTATTTTACCAAATGTGCTAAAGCAATGCCTACATTCAACAACACAGGACAAACAGCTGCATTGTTTTTCTTTAATCATGTTATTGCACGGTTTGGGGTCCCACAGGCTATATTTATAGATCATGGGAAGCATTTTTGCAATCACATGATGGCTGAATTGACTTCCAAGTTAGGATTTTCACATGATAATTCTACTCCTTACTATCCACAATAAAATGGACAAGTTGAAGCTATCAACAAGATTTAAACGTATTCTTCAACGAATGATAGGAGTTCATAAAAGAAATTGGCATTTGATCCTGTACTCTGCCTTGTGGGTGTATCAAACCTCGGTGAGAAACACAACTGGATTTACTCCTTTTCAATTGTGTATGGTTTGGAAGCTCTCTTACCAATCCAATGTGAAATATCTTCATTGAAACTCGCAATCGACTTGTTACCTGACACCTCAGAAGAAGAAGCACGTCTCCTTAACCTCATCCATCTTGATGAAACATGCCATGAAGCCCAATTGGCCAACGAAGTGCATAAGAGACGTATAAAGGCGCAACATGACAAAAATTTCTAGCCTCTCATTTTCTCGTAGGGCGACTTGGTCCTTCTTTACGATTAAGAAGCTGACCTAATAGGTACAGGAAAGTTTGAGCCATTATGGCATGGCTCCTATATTGTCGAAAACGTTCTTGCTAAGGGCGCCTACGAGTTGGTTGATTATGATGGAATTCCATTGGCGTAGCCTAGAAATGGGTTGTGTCTGAAATGTTACTATGCTTAATCATGAACATAGTAATTTTTTGTATTATATTGTTTATATATGCTATTAATTTGCATTCACTATCTTAACTTTTTTTCTTGACGTTAGTAATCCGCTTTACATTTCATCGCAGATGTCTAAATCTTTGGAACCCTTTGTTGGATATGCTAATGGTGTTAGTCATAATATGAATAATTTATCCTCTACAGCGTGGGCCATTTTCACTCTGAACAACGAGTTAGTGAGTTTTCACGGGATTTGTATTAGTAGATCGACGAACAATATTGTTGAGTATAGCGCGTTAATAGAATTTCTATCTGATGCCATTTCATTTGGTATTAACCGTATCATCATAAGGTTAGACTCACAACTTGTGGTATTACAACTTACTAGTGTTTATACTGTTATAAATCCAACATTGCATATATTGTTCCTAAGAGTTCAACTTTTGGAAAAACACTTTGATTTTATTCAATATGAACACATTTCCATAAATTTCAACACATTTACTGATTCTTTAGCTAATCAAGTTTTAGAAAAACATTGGAAACATATGTAAAGAAAACATTCACATCATTTAATAGGATTACACAATATAAACATAGGAAAACACTGAAATCATACAGATATATAGTTATAGGTTTTTAAAAAATTTGTGCCCAAGACACATTGGTCATCTGACCTCAAACTGCATGAAAAATGTTAAAATTAAACTAGTGGTGCTTGTGGTAACATGTTATAGATATATCTATCCTACGTAGTAACCACATCCAGCAGTTAGGAACCCCGATAGTGTGTCATTGCAGTCACATCGGTAACTCTTCGATCTTACAATCTAGAATTCTAAAGGTCAAACCTTCTATGTGCTATCGAAGCTTATCCAGAGTCTTAGCCATATCAAGATCGTGAAGGAATGCTCTCCCGAAAACCCTCTCTACTGGCACATTTGCTTCGCACTCCGGTTCCACTACTGGTTGAACACGACCAACATCTACATTACATCAAACATTTAGTTTAATCTTGGGAAAACATCAAAAATACAAAAACATTGTATAACCTTGGGAAAATAAAAAAATATATTCAAAACATTCTTACTAATTGCATGCAGTCAACAGTTGAAATTTGGGAGCAAAACAGGTTCAGATCGACTTTCAAATGGTAAAAATGAATAGTAAAACTCTTTTAATTAGTCATTTAATTGTTTTCAATGAATATTTATTGCTATGGCTATGGTTTTATTATATTTTTATCATGAAACAGGTATTTTTAATCCAATTTATGTTGATTTGAACATGTTTTACAACTGATGATCAAATTAGTCATGTAGATTTATTTCAAGAATGATTTGACCATAAAGCATACTTTTTCTCCTTATTTTTCGATCTTTGTTAAAAACGAAAAAGGATTTGAAGCGCACTTTTATGTCTTTTTTGAGCTTCGATAACAACGAAAAAGGAACCCTCAAGTCTTCTTTTAGCTCTTTTCAAACTCCGATAATGTGAAAAGATTACCAAGTACTTGTCTTTTCGAGCTCGTAAAAGTAAATGAATTGATATCTACTCAGTATAATTTTATCCCTTTTCCGAACAGTGATATATTATTTACGAAAAAGGAATACCTTGGTAAAACATGACTAAAGAGGTTCTCTTAGATATTATTTTACACTTTTTCGGATCTGCGCAACAACTTTACGAAAAATCAGTTATGGAGTTCTCTTTATTCCTCTTTTTAAAATTCTCTAAATATGAAAAAGGACTAGGCTATCACTGTCGTTAAGCTCGTTAAAACATAAAATAGTGACGGGCTTGTTGATCATGGCAAGAATCGAGTTTCATTCATCGCTAGACTATTTAAATTATTAAATAGTGATACTTTATTCACCCGAAGGGTGGAATTATAGATAAATAAAATGTTATCCTCCTCAACATTGTTAAAAAATAAAGAGGTACTGGTCGACAAATGACTGGGGAAAATTTGGAAAAGTGAGCAAAATTCTTTATGGTAGCAAGTCGCTCTTGAACATGACACTTCACTCCATGTCCATGACTGTTTGGGTTGAGTAACCTTTTTGACAGTTCATTCATACCTATGGTTCATCATACCTTCACTTCGGTTTTGGGTCAATGTTGCCAACTCATCTCAGTGTCGTTGATATGTTCAAGGGAAGTCATCCAGTGAAACTCATCCTTCTGAAATACCCATAAACCTTCATTCTCATGACCGTCATCCCTGAAAATTTCTATATCAAGTCATACCTTTGTCTCTGAAATCAGTAACTCCCATTTTTCAATAATGTGTCTTCCTGTCAATGACAAATTATTATCCAGGAAGTTCACTTAGAAACATCAAGTTCCATTACCGTGAGGCTTTTACAGCATCAACAAGATCCTCACTTCTGGACTTTTGACTGAAATATTTTGTTTGGCGCTCGACATCAAATCATCTATTCACACCTTACGAAATGTACTACAGTACTTTGAGGACCATTGACATCAATGGTGGTTCTCTCGTGTTTGTTAGCAAATCACATCATTGGCTGGTAATCAAACAACGCCTTTTCCTATTCGACGAAAAATCATATATTCACATGGCTAGACTTGTACCTGAATGATCGAGTGAATGAGATAAGAAGACCCTAGATCTAGTTTCATCCATACCGACTGCGATTTCAAGATTTTTGTAGACATAATCTGTATGGTGATCTTACATACAGATCATCATCTGAACATGGGCCTATATCTGTAGACATGTTTGTATTGGGAAACATTCCAATGTAGATAACTTTCTAAATTATGTACATGTTATTAGATTGTTTAAGTGCTGAACATGGGAATGTCTACCCTCAACAATTATGATCAAGAGGATATATCATGATGTAATGTATTGTAATATTTATGCAAGTTGCCACTCCGCTTCATCTCCAGCCCATCACGGCGTAAATCATTTCAATCAAAATAATGTTATTATTATTCTGACTTCATGCTTTACGGGGAAATTTTTATAGGTCAATTTGGGCACCATTCCCAATGACCTGGTTAACTGGGCATCATCTCGAGGACCAATGAATAGGGTCTATCATCCCCTATCATTTTAGTTTTTATATGTACTAAGACAAAGAACAAGACAAATCATTTAAGAATTTCATCTGCAAAGGTTTCCAAGATTTGAAGTTTATAATATATCATATGAGAGCTCATCAACGCTGCCTCTAAAGGGACTAAGTGCATTTCATATGCAGGTAGCACTATGCAAGGTTGCTCTGCAAAGCACTTCCTGACATTCAAGGGTGAGTTGGTCATATTGGGAGCTAAATTCTCATTGTTCTAGAATCTCCACTTGGCTAGTGCCTTCTAGAAGAGTTCACATGCGTCAAACTTTGAATCCATGTGTCCATTTGACATATACAAGATTGGAAACATGTCTTGTCTATTATTGGAAATTCATTGATTGTAAAACTACCTTCAGCTCCTCTATAAATTGAGCACAGATCTTAGTGTTTGAAAAGGAAGAATTCGTGTAGAGAAATTTTGGTGGAATTTCAATTGAGGAGTTGACTTGAGTAACATATTGCTGGAGATATCTGCATTTTGATGATGCTGGGATGCTGTTGGAGATGGTGACACTAAATCAATCCCTAGGTTGTAACCTCCCCTTTTATCATCAATAAATATTACTGCTTATTTTTCCCTATATGGATTTGTATAATCTTTGACTTTCCATATCATGATTTCTTAGTTGATGTATATGGTTTATGCTTTATTTATTTAGATAAATAACTTGAATTGACATTTGTATTATTTCTATCTCTTGTTGTTTAGTGTTCATTCTTGTAGGAAATATTTTGCATAGCTTGCTAGAATTTGAAGCTACAACAAAAGCGACAGAAGGAGATTTTGGAAGCGCTTGGACTCCAAGTAGGTTTCTTATTTCATTCTGTGTGTCTTTTTATAGTTAGGAAAGATAATTGTAAAGTCTTTGAGCTGTTGTTCTAGATTAGCACTTGTCTAGGGAATAATGATTTATCCGTAGTTCAGAATTCCTCATAACATATATCTAACAACATGAAATTTAAAGCATGATAAGTCAATATTAAGTAGTTTGACCTTCATGGATTGTGGCATTTAGGACAAGCTGCACACAATCTTATTTTCAAAGGTAAAATAATAGTAGTGGCATTTGAACATGCAACACTTTCATGATCCATTTTAGTGGGGTTCATATTTAATATTCTTTCTTGATCTTTGTTTATTTTGTCCTTTGATTATTCTTTTAAGAATGATACCCTCTTTACATTTTTTAAATATGGGAATACATTTGCAGAAAGTAAAGGTATGCACAATATTTTAATATTTTAACAGAGTCAAATCAAAATTTTGAATCCTATATTTATAGGACCCTAATAGTATGAACCTGAAAATACAGTCTCGGTCTGCATTAATCTAGAGGTATGGAAATTTTTTGTCAATGCAGGATGGGATATCTACTTTGATAGATTGCTGGGGTTTTCTAAAGGAATTAAAATGGATTTTGTGCTTAATTTGGATGAGAATTTCTCATTAGTAAGAGGATTGGAAATTCCTGTCACAGAAGAAATAATTGCATAAGTTAGCAGGCTGAGACAGCAAGGGCAGTAGTGGTTTGCTCAGAGAGTTCCTCTCTTAGAGATTCCCAAACTATTCTTACAGGAAGAAGAAAGTGTCATTCCATATGGGAGAGGGTATGAATGCAAGTTTGTACCATATCCATGGAATGAAGTAGTAGGTTTTGTAATGAAGTAAATAGCCTGTGAAGGACGAGCCACAACCTTGTTCAAATATCACTTTAAAATTTTGACCCACCTTCGATTTCCACAGGCTCAAGTGCATTCTTTAAATATTACTTTCTTTTCATTAAAACAATTGTAGCATATGGCATAGTCTGCTCGACGTTCACACTAGATTCCGGCAGTGCTCTCCAATCATGGATTGGTGCATTTACTAGTCATGCATGAAATAGTTAGATTTCAAGTCTCTTGGGAAGAACTCTACGAATCATCGCAAGAAGAGATAGCAGTTGTCATTGATGCTAGAGAAGAAGTACCAGTCTCTTCATCTAGTTTAGCAGAGGAAGAAAATTCAAAGGACATGGAATTAGACAAGGAAGAACCAAAAGATATGGAGATGGAGATTGATCAGGAAGAACATGAAGAAATGGGAATGGATGAGACAATTGGCGACATAGTCGACGCTGTCACACAAGAACCAGACTCGCTTGAAGAACCCATAGATGAAGGAATTATGGATATAGTGCATGAAGTTGAGACTGTCATACAATCGTCAATTTTTTTTAATGAAGAACAGGAAGGTGGAACATCAGACAAAGGGACGACAAGTGATGTTATTTCGCAAGAAACATCATCACCTGCCCAAACAGATAGGAATATTGAAAGAAGTGGGGGTGTTACACAAGAACCACCCCTGATTCAGCTAGAACGGGGAAACAGGGAAGAGTCAACCTACGAAGTCTTCACTACTCCACAAGAACTAGTGTCGACCGTAGAAGAGGAAGAAATCCATGAAGAACAGGAAGATAGAGGAGAAATAACACGCGAGGTCGATACTGTCCCACAAGAACAAATATCGACTACAGACGAGGAAATAATTCCCAAGGGGCAGAAGGACAGAAGGGAAACAATCCTCAGAATCACAGTTATTCCACAAGAACTAGCATCGACCCTGACTGAAGTAGTAGTGCATGAAAATCAAGCCCAAGCTGGAAATGAGGATGATAAAGCTATTCCCCATTCTCTATTCCAGTCTATGATTCCTAGAGGGGCAAGGGGATTTTTCTCGTCCCAACGATTAATGGAATAAATATTTCTCCCACCAGTGCTTAAGTTCTTCAACCCAGGAAAGGACATGGCCAATTTCGGCCTAGTAATTGCTGAATCCCAGCTGGCACACCTAGAGGCTCGCAAAGGAGACATAATTCCTTTGGAAACACTGGAACACAGGATGGTCGATGGAAATGATGACCAAACGGTAGGATTCCCTGAGGTAAATATAGAGGAGGATGCCCTTGAAGATAGGTAGCTCAGCTAGAAATACCTAACAGAAGAACCAATTGATATTATTGACAGCATTCCACCACCTCCTGAGCCTGTTACAAGCTCGGAAAATGAATTTAATGTCAAAAAAGAATGGATTGAATAGTTACAAGATACATAGACCAGTTAGATAAGGTGCGACTAAGGCAAGCTAAACAAAAGGCCAGAATAGAAGAATTGGAAGAACAAGTGCAGCTGCTGCAATCAGATAAGGAGAAGATGTTCTACCTGGTACAACAGGTAATGGCCTACAGACCTCCTCCATATACCTATGCCTTATTCCTTCATGAAGAATTTCTTTTCTTTTGTCTTGAGAGTATATATAAGGAAATTTGGCATGAGATTGAGGACACCATTCAATTTCTCTGTATCTTGAAAACTCATGATATCATAGGATAACACTTTTCTGCGAGCTCTACATGCATGGATACTTCTTGAGGCATGCTCAGGCTCTTAACCCCGTTCCATTCGTGGAGGGTAGTAATTTAATAGCTTTTTCCTCCTACACCATCAATCGTATTAAATGGAGAAAGGCCTATGATACATTTGAGGAAAACCAAGTCATGAGGCTGCTAATTATGAGGAAGGAGCATGTCCAATCATCAAATATTTATAACAATAATTTTACCTTTCTACAAACTGAGGGGCATAAAGAACAGATTTTTACAACCCAAAAATGGTGTGCTGACCTATGTGTCATACAGATTACAATGTTCCATAAGGAAGCGTTGGACAGTTGTCAGAGGAGGTGGATGTTGTCATCTTCAGCTGTCAGAGGTCAAGAACCATTTGGAGCACCTAACTTTGCATGGGCACTAGAGAGGATGCCACGTTTTGTAGCTTGTATTTAGAATTGTGGGGTTAGGTGGATGGGGCTGAGGTTTCAGTTTTGCCTTATTTGGTTGCCAGCCAAGCAATATACTCCCGCATACAACGTTGACCTAGACTGGTGGAGGGATGTTGTTCTAATGGAAGGATATAAACCCCTTGGGACAGAAACAACTGAAGAATATGATCTCACACAACTTCATGCTGGTCACAGTTAGTCCAACCCATATTTGAGGAGACGACAAGATGCATGAGGACATGCAGATAGAATAGGTGGGGGGAGATGTTGGGTACCGGATTTGTATACTTTTATCTCCCATTTGTATACATTTCTATCTCTTTGTATCATTAATTATTCTAAAAATGCATGAGGTAAACCCCTTTTCTCTAACTTACATGGAATATTTGATTAATGAAGTAATAATCATGGAGGTTTTACCTTTGCAAGAATTAACTCTGATATTTTTACAGATTTGGTAAAAGCAAGGGGATTACAATTGTGAGTCACGGAACAACTCCTTAATTCTAGTGTTATCTTTACCTGCTGCGACAGCTCAACAGAGTCCGTTTCACCCCAGCAATATTTCAGGATTTTTCATGGTTTTCTTTTGGCAACTAGGTTGTTGTTGTAACACATTGTATAATTGTAAGTATTTAGTTGTTAGGGAAACCTACGATTTTTGGAACAATTTTATAAAGAGGGCTTTCGGGCTATGAATCGGGGTTAAGCAAGGATATACAGATTTTGTAACAGAATTATTTTTTTTCTAATTAATTGAATGCACAATGCTCTATTGTTTCACCTATAAACTGTGAGTTTGTCACAGCCCTGGTCAGAGAGTTGGGCCCACTCTTCTAATCAGGTGTTGCCTTATCTTTCTTTGTTTATGTTACATTTTAGTTTAGTTTTGTAATTTTTGTTTCAGTATAACTCTGCAATTGTTTTGAATACCTTTTGAATTCTGCAATCCATTTTAATTGCTGTTACAATAGTTTTCTTCTTTATTAATTAAAGCCTGTGATCAAATAGCAGGTTGTGTGATTTCTCTTGCATATACTGTGCACATTAGTCTTGAAATAAATAACGCCCTCAAGTTGATAATTTATGTGGGAAAAGGTTTTTAATATTTGTTCACATCTAGATACCAATAGATTCATCTATTGCTAAGACCAAGTCAACTGGACGTAAAAAGAAAGGGAAGGCTAAAAAAAACAACTCTTCAAAAGAGAAAATAGATAAAACTGAACCATCTGACAAGAAAAAGAAACCTCATTATCCATGTTTAATTTGTGATGAAGACCATTTCAAAAGATAATTCCTCCATCGGGCTAAGGTGACTAAGTTCATCAAAGGTTCACCCACACCCACTATTCTTAAGGACCCATTTCCTTCACAAGATAGTAAAATCATTGCTCACAATGCATCCTCTTCCAAATCATTAGTGGATATCTTGATATTTTCTTATAAAGTTATGGTTGCAACATGATCTCAAGATTATGGAAAGGAAATTGGGTCATCCAGTCAACCTCCCATGTCAACTCCTCCTTATTTTGAACCATCACAAATCAAGAAACCTAGTTCTGATATGGTAATTAAACTGCCTGCTAAAGGCATTCTTTGAAAATCAACTTGCAATCCGCATGCTAGAGCTGCTCAGAATTACAACCTTGTTGAAGATCTAGCTATGTCACCTTTAACAATGTTGGCCCTCGAATTTCTAAAGAATTTCCAAGCCCAGAGGAGGTTACTCTTATCAGCTATTGGAGCTATTTACCCTCAAGACTCTAATCTCATGATATTTGATCTCGAAAATTTTGTACCTAGAATCCCACACCAAATGGATTTTCAAATACCTATCTTAGTTAAATCTAGGCGAGTTTTTAGCACGGTAATCGATGAGGGAGCATCCATTTGCATAATATATTTGGCTTATTGGAGAACCCTTAGTTCTCCAACAATCAATCAATCACCCACAATTTTTAAAGCCTTCGACAAAAGAGGTTTTCACCCTTTTGGAATTCTTCAGGATTTACCCATAAAGATAGAATGAAAAACTGTTAAGGTTGAGGTGGAGGTCGTTGATTCCCCACTTCACTACAATTTTTTTTTATGACAAAGTTGGTCTTATGCTATTATAGCTATAGGTTCATCAGTCTTTCGGCTAATAATGTTCCCCCATAAAGGCAAGATTTCCAAATTTAACTAGTTGTCTTACTATATTTATGATCCTGCCTCTACGGATAGTGTTCCTTATGTTGGAAAGTGGGTTACTCCGCATGAAGATGTTGGAGGAGTATTTCTTAAGGATTCAGCTCTTATGGAAAAATTTTCCATGCCTCCTCCAAATATTTCACGTACTATTTCCAATATCAATGTGATTACATCAATCACAATGCCATTTGATGACTCTTGGATTGTGCCTTTAACATCTGAGTTAGACCTCTATGGCAGTGAAATTCCTTTGAGTCGATACGAATTGGAATATGTAGTAGTTCAATCACTTTCTGACCCCCCATCAACTGAAACTAATCAAGTGAATGTGATCAATGACAATTATTCTCCTTTGTCAGGTCTACCAACCACACCTTTTTCTAATCCTTTCCACCAACTATTTTCAACTAATGAAAGTGTTGTGGAAATAATGTCATTTGATGATTTACCTTGGGAATATCTTCATCATTGCTCCTCTTTTTTACCGCACCTTGATAAACTTGAGAATCACTTTTCAAATATATTTTCGGCTGAATATTTCGGCAAATTTCAAAATCCCATGTCAATCCTTCATTCGAATTCCGAGACGAATTTAGGAAACATTTCAAAAATGATTACAATTGACATTTTGGTAAAACTAGTAATAACTAAGAACATTCATGTAGGTGCTTCATGCTCAATTAATGACATCAACATGTAAAAATCCCTATTCCAAGAATTTTGTGACATTATTTCCTTATCTTATGAATAAATGCCAAGATTTGATCCCAGTATTATAATTCATGAAATCAAGACATGCCCAGATCCTAAACCTATTAGGCAAAAATCATGCCCAATTCATCCGCAAAAAGTAGCTTCTATTAAAGTTGAGGTTGAAAAATTAGTCCGAGCAAGTGTTATTTATCCTATTCCCTTAACTAATTGGGTATCCAATATTGTTTCGGTGAACAAAAATTAGGGAACTATTAGAGTATGTGTCAATTATAGGGATTTCAATAAGGCTTATACCAACAACAATTATACTGCCCCTTACATCGACCAAAATTTTTATGATTGTGCCAGCAATGAAATATTTTCATTTATGGACACATTTTCTGGATATAATCAAATAAACATACTCCCTTTCGATCAGCCCAAAACCATTTTTATTTTTCCATGGGGAGCTTTTGCATATCACAAACTAACTTTTGGTTTAAAGAACACTGGTACTAATTTTCAGAGGGCCATGTCTTACGCATTTCACAATATAA
The DNA here is from genome assembly GCA_034641835.2 of Pinus albicaulis. Classification (NCBI taxonomy): domain Eukaryota; kingdom Viridiplantae; phylum Streptophyta; class Pinopsida; order Pinales; family Pinaceae; genus Pinus; species Pinus albicaulis. Next base: position 404,772,194 of record CM076571.1, on the reverse strand, counting down.
AAAATATTGGGGAACCTTATCTGGATGACTTACCAGCCCATTCTATGCACCAAGAAGATCATCCTACACATTTACAAGTTATTTTTCTCTGATGTAGGCATTAAGATATCCCTTTGAATCCAAACAAATGTGTTTTCTATGTACAATAGGGGTGATTTATGGGCTTCATCATTTTTAAGGAAGGAATTCGTCTCGATCCTCTCAAGGTCAAGACAATCATCAATTGACCTCCTCCTTATAATCTTCGCCAAGTCCAAATTTAGCAAGGGAAATAAAATTTTTTACGTTGATTTATTTCTAACTATGCAGAGCTAACTAAAGGTTTCACTCAGTTATTAAAATAGGACATTCTATTCTTTTGGGATGACCTTGCTGATAAAGCTTTTGATGCACTTAAACATGCACTGACCCATGCACCATTTTTTCATGCACCTCATTATCACCAAAAATACTTTTTGTATTTAGTTGCATCCTATTCCCCCATAGGAATGGTATTAGTTCAAGAAGATGAGTCTACCACTGAAAATGTGATTTATTATTTGAGTTGGAACCTTACACCTACCGATACTAAATATACACATGTGAAGAAATTGGCCTTGGAGGATGTCCAAGTTGTCCAACGTTTCTCTCACTACATATTGTTACGCAAAACTTTCGTGATCTCTGATTGCAACCCTATGATGTACATTTTGACTAAACAACTGCTGGGTTAAAATTATCAAAGTGGATAGTTATTCTACATGAGTTTGATTTGGAATTTGAAAAATCCAAATCAAAGAAATCACTGGTATTTGCTGAAATTTGTGTGATTTTCCCTATACTGAATTCGAGACCGTGGCAGAAGATCATATTCCAAATGAATCTATGTTTCTGATCAGTAGTATCGATCCTTGGTATGGAGTTATCATCATATCTCTTCAAACCCAAACTTTTTGTCCTGAACTATCATGATCTGATTGTTGTAGAATTTGATACCAATCCCAGCAATATAAAATTGTTGGTGACACTCTTTACCGTCATGGTGTTCATTATTTATTTCAAATTTGTTTAACAAATGAAGAAGCTGAGAAGGCGTTAAATAGCTTCCACTCCATAGCATGTGGTGGTCAGATGTTTAGGTTTTCCACTGCCCAAAAGCTACTCTGCACTGGCGATTTCTGGTTGTAACTCTTTCAAGATTGTATTCTTACGGTTAGAAAATGTCACAATTGTCAAATTTTTGATTGAATGATACACGCCCCTCCTTCTCCTCTTCACCCAATCATAGTTTTCATTCCAATTGAAAAATATGGCATTTATTTCGTTACATGTAACCCTCACTTGAATGGGTGGCATGTGTATATTATTATCGTTGCAGATTATTTTACCAAATGAGCTGAAGCGATTCCTACATTCAAGAGCAACGGTGAAACTGCAACTATTTTCATATTCAACCATGAAATTGGTAGGTTCGGTGTATCCCAAGCCATCATTATGGACCATGGTAGCCACTTTTGAAAAATTATGATGACTAAACTTTCCTCTCAACTCGACTTACGCCATGACAATTCTACACCTTATCACCCACAACAAAATGGCCAATTCAAAGATGTAAACAAAGTTTTAACCAATATGGTCAACCATATGGCTGGAATTCATAAAAATAACTGGGATACCATGATTTTTTCAGCCTTGTGGGCCTACCACACCTCTGCGAAGATATCTACTGGTTTTAATCCTTTCCAACACAATTATGGTCTGAAGGTTGTTTTACCAATTAAATGTGAAATTTCGTCATTAAACTAGCCATTAATTTATTACCAACCACTTCTGAAGAGGAAGAGTGTTTGTTATACTTAGCACAATTATATGAAACTTGTCGCCCTGCTGCATTATTTTCTGAGGCTCATAAAAAATGTGTTAAGGCACAATACAATCAAAGTGCTAATCCTTGTGTTTAATCGAAATCAGACCTAGTCTTAGTTTACGATCAGGCACATGATAAATTAGGCACTGGTAAGTTCGAACCTATGTGGTATGGCCTGTACATTGTTAAACGTGTCACTTGCAAAAGATGCCTACGAATTAGTTGATTATGATGGTGTTTCTTTAGGTCAGCCCAGAAATGGCCTTTATCTGAAGAGTTATTTTATGTGATTTACCCTCTGGAAATATTCCTTGTATATTATTTACATTTTTTACAAATGTGTGCCATATATTAGTTATTTTCCTTAACAAATTTTCACTAGTTTTCCTGCTTATCTTGATTACTCTTGATATTGTATATTTTGACATTCCCTCAAACTTACATTGGCTTTGCTGATGGCACTTGTCGTAGTACTAAAAATTTATCTTCCTCAACTTGGGTTATCTATTCGCTGACTGATGAGTTAGTTTCTATTCATGGGATTTTCCTTGGTCAAACAACAAACCAAATATCAGAATTAGTGCAGTAATTGAGCTATTATCTGATGCCATTGCATTTGGAATTCAATGTTTGATTGTTAGGTTAGATTCGCAACTCATTGTATTACATTTTAACAGTGTCTATATAGTTATAATTCCATCCATGTCAAGAGTGTTTTTAAGGGTTCATATCTTGGAAAAAAAATTGATTATATTGAATATGAACACATTTAAATAAATTCAAATACTTTAGTTGATGCATTGGCTAATCAAGTATTAAATAGACATTTGTGACATTAAAAGTAAATTAAAAACAATATTGCATCCATATTGAACAAGATACTCAGATAATGAAAAGTAGTAGTCATCATTAGGTTAAAAAACAACCTTTCAAGTGTGTCAAAAATATACATCATCTGTGGTCATAGACTTCGAAAGCCTTATCATCTAAATATGTTGATACAAAAAAAGTGTAGTCTAGGAAAAATATCAGCTATCCATGATGACGATCATGATAACAGACTATAGCGTGCACCACTCAATGCAGGTGCCATCTGAACGGACCAGGAACTCTAGTAACATGTCTCTGATATAGGAGAGAAAAATAGTCAGTTATAGTCTCTGGGATATATATATTAAGCCTCGTGAGGTTTTGTTCCAACTTTTTTAAGACTTTAGCTACTTTGTTCTGTGGTGGAACTTCTGCTATAGGCTAGGCTCCCCGTCAGTCATACTTATGAAGCACTGTTGGTCACACGGGACCCACGTCTGTATTAATATTTTTATTATCAGTATTCAATTATAGAAACCAAATAAAAATCTACAAAAAAAATAAAAAAATCAATATGAGACTTTTTACACGAGTCATCCCACTCCAATCCATTTGGGAGCACCATATCAGGTTCGCCCCTGTAATCCATCCTTGCATACAGGAAGTCCTCGATCATGAATATTTGAATTCTCAGCCACACAAAAAATGAGGCGTTTATCGTACTATAGGGACTCCATCTCCACCATGGAATTCCATCAATGTAACTCATCACAGCATACGAGGACCTCTTGGCCCTACAGGGTCAACCAGATGCTACTGTGGTATGACGAGTGGAATCCTCTCTAGAAAAAATGATACTAGGATGGTGCCATAGCCGAATTTCTTCATCTTTGCATCCTTGGCTCGAGTAAGTTGTCCCTTCATGTTGAAAACCACCGCTTCACACCAAATGGAAATTGTTCCCTCGGAACACTCAACAATTATTTTCATATGAACTTTGGTAGCCAGCTGGGGAGCTGAACTACCACATAATCTCATGACTATAAAACCAATGATATTTAAATCAATTCGTTGGATATTTTTTATAGCTATCCTCCCATATTTGAGTTACAAGTTTTGACTGAAATATTGTTCCATGTATGATGTAGTAGACTTTACACCTGGTCGCGAGCCAAATAAATAAATGCCACGTCCCCTACACAGTAATCTAGTGAGAAAATAAATATCCTCTGAATCAATGGTGAGATGGTGATTGTCGATGATAAAACATTGTTCTTAGCTATTCTAGGCCCTCACCAGCCAAGTCATTAATTCTACCTCAACTTTCATTCCTTGAATGGACCAAAATTTATAAAGTCCAAAGTTTTTCAAAGCTCGCAATTTTGTTTGGCTATCAATGTCTTCTGTATCCTTTGTTTCATGCTGATTTTCTCTTCAATTAAGCATTATTGGTTCAAATAGCCTGCAAAATGATCAATTTAGAGCTTTAGAACCTTGTGGGAGAATGTTGGAGCATTTTTTTATGGTGGAATGTATATGATTTAAAAACCTCACATCTCATGCATGAATCTTCTTTACACACAATTCATTTTTTCGCATTGTATGTATAGAAAATTATCTGGGGTGCGTGACCCCGATGAGGAAACCTTGTGCACCCCCGCGAGCAATTTTAAAAACTATAATTACTACTAAAAAATTATCCTAGAGAATAATATGTGAAAATAAATAGATGAAATGTAAGATAATAAAGAGATTTGTTATCTGGAAGAGACGACTCGTTGAATGGTTCACCGATTCGCCCGATATCAGCTTCAGAAGTTCTATGGTAAAAACCCTTTTTACTACTCTCAAAATGTAATGGTGAAAATGACTTGTCTTTTTCAACCTTTATAAGATCTTATGAATAAAATATTCTTATTTTATTCCTTTAACCTTTTAGACTTTCAAATTTTCAATATTTTTACCATAATAAAGAGAAGTTACATAATTTATTGATTTTTTTTGCAGAGAACAGGTCTCGTTTTAAAAGTGAATCATATTGGCAATAAAGTAAATGTTTATCACTTTTTCGGGATCTTAAAAAACACAAAAAGAGAAACCATGGAATCCTCTTTCAAGCCCTTTTCAAACTCTCTAAACATGAAAATATTTTCGAGTACTTGACTATTCGAACTCGTTAAATTAAATGAACAGTTGCCTATTGAATATAAGTTTACCCCTTTTCCTGGTTGGACTAGAGTATTTACAAAAAAGGTATGCATTGACTAAACATGGTCAATAGAGTTCTCTCCTACATCATTTTATCCCTTTTCATGCTTGAGAGAGTAAATTTACGAAAAAGAACACTGCAGAGTTTACTTATGTTTTTCTCCTAACTCCCTAAAACTGACAAACACTGAGTTTTACTTTCTCCAGGATTGTTAAAAATATACGTGGTTTTATTCATCAGTAAATTTTTCCTTTGAAGATGACTAAATTCTTATCCTAGATTTCTATAAACAAAGTTCATGAACATTGTGAGTTCTATAAATCTCACTGCCTTCATTATCCTTAGGACACTTTTTTGTTTTTTTTACTATTTCATCATCCCATGATGTCAAGGTAAGATCACTACTCCCAAAGGACCAATCATGGGCTCATGACACTCATTATCACTATGTTTTTCCACCTTTGGCCTTAGCCCTCTATTTTTTTTTTCCTAACTCCTCCATTGTCCATCTAGGGTTTTTAAGGACATTTTTCTTGGTTTCATGACCTCCATGGTTAAAAATCAAAAAGGATTATATCCTGATGCTCTTACACCTCCTCCCATCCTTAATATACCTTCATAAACACTTCCCATCACTCCTATCCCTCAAACTCATGATTTTTCTACAAAACCTAGCCTATTGCTACAATTTGACACTTTTCGAGACTAGACCTGTCTTTTTCCCTTTTGGACCCTTTCCCCTCACTCTATTATTGAAATTCCACTTTCCCCTACTCTCTAACATCTATCCCTATCCCCAAAAATTCCCCCAATAATTTAGACAACCCTTAACCCCTTCATTCCCCTCCCTCTACAAGGTAGTCCTAAATCCTCTACACCAAACCCTAATTTCCTCTTCCCACTAAGCTAGGGTTTGCTATGAAAACGAGGCATAAGAGAAAATGATTCATTTTATAGATCATTTCAGCAAGCATAATTCCATACCAACTCATAAACATCATGCCTCCATCATTTTCCAAGAATTCATTCCAAGAGACAAGCCATGTGTCACACCTGGGGCCAATTTTGCTTCAAACTGTTTTTCTGACCAAACAGAGATGAATTTGACAAAAGTGAGAGAGGTTTTTGTCCAATATAGGCCTAAGAAGAAAAAAATCCTTCATTTTTTCCACAGGTATCATAGTTTGGGAGCAGTATCAAAAATACAGGTGTCCTAGGGAAATTTTTGCACTGCCAGAGCGACATTGGGAAACTCGGGTTTTCTCAAAGCTGGAGTGTCTAAATGACTTTCTTTATGAGTCAAAAGACAAATAGGCTTGAATAAATTTCCAATGAGTTATCATGAGCTCAATTGGGAGTTAAGTAAGGCCTTCCAATGTTGTTTGCACCAGCACTTTGCATTCTTGCACCATCACTCAACACTTTTTGGCCAGTCTTGGGAAACTCAACTTTTGACAAGGAAAATCAAATACAATCAAGGAAAAAATGGTATATTTAGAAATTAGATAGGTTAATGTTTCCAACAAGCTATCACGGGCCCAAATATGGCTTTGGGAAGGTCCTCAAAAATTGTTTTCAATTTGACCCTTTTTTGGCGCTATGCAAATCCACGGGCAGGACTGCCCAGTGCTGCGCTAATCCACGGGCAGAACTGCCCAGAGTTGCACTAATCCATGGGCAGAACTAACCGATGATACACAAATGCTAGAAACCTTCAAAGGGCTGAATCTCTTGCCCTAGTCCAATTTTTTGTCCTCCATTCACCTCCAAAGTCTAAAAAAGGACCAAATTGGAGCTGAGAACAATAGTGGTAATGATAAAAAAAGGGTGACAATGGTAATGATGAAAAAAAGGGTGATAGTGGTAATGATGAAAAAAAATATGATAGTGGAGGTAATGAAATTAGTGAGGCGGAGACATAATTTATTGAGGAAAATCAAGCAAGAAATGATAGTGAAGAAAAGGGAAGTGAGCACAGCAGTGATGAAGACAAAAACAGTGAGCATTTGGAGGAAGGAAGTGATGGTAATGATACTAATGATTCAGCCGAAAATGAAGAAAGTGATGATGAAAAGGACAATCAGTGAGGAAAAGAACATCAAGGGAGAAAGTCATGACAGTCATGACACAAATCAGCTTCCTAGTGATGATAAAAGTGAACATAGTATAGAGGATGATGAAGAAAAGGACCTTAATGATGAAAAAAGCTAGGGTGAAGCAAATGCAGAGACTGATGTTTCAAATAAATACCAAAGTGATAGTGCAGAAGACAGTAAAAAAGGGAGATGAGGGTGATGGTGTTGAAAATAAAGAAAGCATTGGCAAAATAGAAGGAAGAGGAATCAACCCTAGTAGAGAAAATTTCCCTCACTGAACTCCTTGCTATAGAAATTGAACATGATTAGGAGTCATGGATTGAGAGGGAAAACATATACCTAGAGGCCAAGCTAAAGAAGGAAAATGAAGGCTTAGATCTGCAAAGAAAGATGACAAAGTATTTTGCAAAGAAACACAAGATTATTTGTGCCAAAATGAAGGAAGCCCTTCTTGAGGCCCAAAACCTAAAGGAAGAAAAATAGCATGACAGCCTTGGATTTTTGGCTGAGGCTTCTCAATAGTTGACCAAGACCCCTTAAGGAAGGTCTCCACAAATTTTGAGCAAATTTGGAGCAAATTTTGTTTTTTGAGATTTTTGAGCCTCATTAGTGTAGTGCCACTGGCACTACGCAAACACATGGAGCATCCTCAGCAGAATAAATTGACATTTTTGGGATTTTCACACCTATTACATTATGCTCACCAAGTTTCAGATGATTTGGAGAAAGTTTGACCCCTCAAAAGGTAAAAAAACCTCACTTTTTTCACCTTTCTACCACTGTTTTGGCCTGGCAATGTGCAAATGAAAATATGGAGTTTTTTTACTTTTTTTCTAGGCTACAGGAGCTGGCTCTAGAAACTACAATAATTTTTGGAAATTAGACTCATCAGGCTTTCCAACGAGCCATCACGGAGCAAAATCAGACATCGGGAAGGGGTCCAAAACATAGTTGCAAAAGACCATTTTTTCTGCTGAAAGTGGCACTACACAAATGGACTGTGTAGTGTGTTTTGGACCAAAAGTCAAAAAAAGACACTCATTTATTGAAAATGATATTTTTGGGTTTTTGAGGCAAAACACTCTAGAATTAGGTACAAGAAGTTATTTTGGTATTTATTTCTTAGGATATTATGTGCCTTGGGCCTTGCATGGTCTCTTGGGCATTTATGACATTTATGGGAGGATTTGACATTTTCCAAACCTATCTAGGGTTTTTTTCCCTCCTTTGATAAGATAAATAGAGCATGAGGGCTTCATTGTAAATGTTGGCATTTGATGAACTTGGAGAAGAAATTGGTTTTGTGAAGTTGATGAATGGCTTGCTTGGATTGATGATGGAGAATCTTGTTTGTAGGATTCCTAAGCTTGGTTAATGGTGACGTCTTCTTAATTTGTTTATGTTTTCTTGTTATAATTATGTTTCATTCTTCTTTGTTTCTATAGAATAGAAAATTATATTTTGAGAAATTCTCCTTGAAGCACCTTAGTCCTCCTGTTTGCTATGGCATTGATGTTTTCCTTTGCTTGGTGTGTTTGAGGAATTCTTAACTACTCCTCAAATATATTTATGCTTGTTTGTTTCACTTATGGATTAATATACTAATTAAAAAATATGATTCACGATAAGCCCTGCTTATTTGAGACTATCTAAACTCTGTCTTGGAACCTTTGTTTGAAGTATTGCTGGTTAGGTTAAGTCAAATACGTCTTGTTCTGATCTTGCCCCTTGTCCATGCTTATCAGCTTGCCTTAGAGTTCTTTTAGCTTAACCAACAATGTTTAGGAGCTCCCTCTTTGATTTATGAAATTTATTGTGTCATCTTATATGTTTTCTAATTCTGAAGGTGAATTTACTAAAGTTAGAAGCTCTTATTCTTTCTATGTTTCATTGGAATGTTTATCTTAGATATGTATTTGTTTAAGTACTATCATTGAGTAAATGGTTTGCCCTATCTCATTTCTTAGTATATTTTTCTTATCATATTTAAGGCCTTGTTGTTCATGGGTAAATTACAAAGGATACTTCACTGCCCTTTGCCCTACCCTGTTTTTCCCAAACTTGATGTCCACCCCACCTCACACATTACCTTAAGGATCCATTAACCTTGCTAGATTCGCTCTGAAACACACTCTGATTCATCATTAAGACATTCATGACTCTCATTGACTCCATAGCCCAATTATTTAGATACCTCTCACTCCACATATTCTACCTGTTCATCTTACCCAACCAAAACAATCAACAAACCCTACACTTAACAACTAGCCTAAAATCAACCATCTAAATCAAACAAGAACACATCCTTTGCATTTAATAGAGAGAGCACTCTTTGAGCCCGGGAAGGCTAGGTCCTAGGACTCCAAAGACTGGTTTCATGTTACCCTGTCATTTGGTCTACCAATCTGCCAAATCATGGGACTCTTAACACGTGGAAGGAACTAATTAATTTTTCTTTATGTGCCTTTTCAAACTCTTTAAACCTAAAAAAACTTGAACCACTCTTTCCTAGGGTTCATTAAAAATACTTTGGAGGACTCATACTAAGGATGAGGTTATACAAACAAGAAAATGTTATCCTCCTCAAGCTTGACAAAATTAAATAGGTACTTGCCAGTAACGGTGGGGGGAAAATTGGGAAAAATAATCCGTATTTTGTACTTATCTTTGAAGTAGCATGTCACTCTTGAACACGAAACTTTGTCACATTTTGGGTCTGGGTTAAGTAATCCATTTGTCTTATAGTTATTTGAACCTCATTCAAAGTATTCAGTCGGTTTTTGGTATTTTATTTAGGTCAAATGTTGCCAAGTCAATTATCGTGTCATTATGTGTTCAAGAGAATGTTTAACCACAGTCCATTTTTCACTTGTAAATATTCATTTCCATTCATGTTAACCATCCCAGAGTCAATCCTTGCAAAAAATAATCTTTCAACTTGACCTAATATGTTTTGTGTCGTAGGCCCTCTTGTGGCAGGTCACTTCCTATCAACTTTAACTCATTATCTAGGAAGTTAATCCAGAAACCTTATCAGTACCTTGAAATTTGCATGCCCTAATGGTAGGTTTCTCACCTTCAACGACATGTTTTCATCATTATCCTTCGATCGAGTGACTATATGAGTGTTTGACTACAGATCATTCATTCACACTTCATAGATTTTACCGAAGTACATTAAGAGGTATTTTCACTGTTGGTGGTTTCTCTCGTGCTTGTTAGCGGTTTTCATCATTGACCAGTAATCAAGTTGTTTCTACCATGTTTGGCTTCAAAATGTTAGCCACCTATGGAAATTTTGGTCAGGCAAACAGGTGGCTAAATTGTTTTATGAGACTTCAAGAGATACATGTCTCAGGAAAATCTCTCATCCTTGAAGCCTCTGTGTGTCCATTGCCTTTAAGAGGATCTTCACTGTTGTTTCCATCCAAAAGCCTCACTGTCTGTGAAAATCGTGCTTACAGAGCCTTCATCTGCCCTTGTATCTCTGCAAAGTGCCCCCATCCTCGGCTTCTCCCCTTTTGTAAAATTTTCCCCTTTAACCTCAAAAATCCCTCCTAATTTTCCCAGACCATCAAATTCTTCCTTTTAAACCAAGTGAAATCCCTTAATTTGATTTCAACTCCCTTTTTCCCTTAACCGAAAGCCTAATTTCAGCCTTAAAGCTCTGTTGTTGGTGAAAAAATACATATTTTTCCATGTGCGGGATAAGCACCTTTCGGCTAGCCCCTAACCATTTCCTCTTCATAAGCCCGCAAGGCGCTAATCGCATCGGGGAATCGGAGCGGGACATGCTTGTCCATTGTAAAAAAAAAAATTTCCGATGCGATGGTGTTGTTAGTCTGTCGGCATTTCAATTGATGTCTGATGTTGATTGGAATAGATAAAATGGTCATCGCGGGTCCCATCATGCCTGCATTCCACTTTGTCACTACTCTGATGAATTTTTCCCCACTGTCAATTCACCTTTTAATCCAACGGTCCTCGTTTCCTCGCTCTGATCATAATCGCAAATTATATACCCTGCCATCCTTCATCTTCCTCGATTGCGATCCTCCGACCCGATCCTGGCCATTGAATCCACAAGAACCAATGGCCAGGATCCGCCCTCATTTTTCTGCGTTTTCCCTTTTTAGCTCTTTTGATCTAATCGTAGCTGTCGATCTCCTCATGAGATCTAACAGCCTGTATGGAATCACCCTCCGCCCACGACCGGGTCCCACCTTGTCAACCCATTTCGTATTTTCTCCACGCATCTTCTGTGTGTTTCGTTCGAAGTTCCAAACATTATATTTCGTGCTAAATCGTATCATCGTGCCAAGCATTAAAATTTTTATGTTTTACATTAAAGTTTTTCATTTCACCTGACTTCCATCGATTTGATTTTCATTGTTTCACTGCATATTCCCACCACTTTCCATTGCATCCACGACATTCGCCTCTGATTGTGCTACCATCATCACAGTATTCCAATACAACCATTCCCCCCCCATGTATGGATTTTTTAACATGTTTGTGTGTTTTGCAGGTTAGAGGCGGTGAAATCCGCCATTGCTCATAGTTACTGATATTGTGGCACAGAGTGCAGAGAAGGCTAATTTCATAAACTGATATTACAAAGTAGAGCCTGATGGGTGTTGGAATGTAACTTTAATTAAAGGATATATTTTAACTTTGTAGAACCCCCCAGCACCATTAAAATTCCAAATTTCACAAACAGAGACAATCATGAAGCGGCAAAGTGTTTCAGTGGATAATCTGAGAGTTTAATGCTTGTAATTAAATAATTTTAGCTCTGATTCATTTTTTAAGGGGAAAATGTACCATATTGAAGACCTCATGATCATCGCAATAGGCCTAAAGAGGCCCATAGCATAGAAAGAAATATTGATAGTGTTTCACATCATTAGATGCTCCCTCCTGCGAAAGGACACAGTACCCATGTCATCTTTACTCTAAATTGTGTCCCCGAGAAGATTTCCACCCTGACGACCATCCTAATGCTACCAGAACATTTGTTACATAGTATGGCAGGCCTCATATTCATTCATCTGCCTTTTATTTATTCACCAGAGAACTACGAGTACTACAGCGAAATCACATCAAGAACATACTTGGAGTAAATCACAGCCTGTCGAAAACCACTCTTTCATCCAAAGAGTACTGAATATTAATGCTCAGATATTAAAATAGAATGGGTCTCGAACCTCTTCTCTAATCTGTCTTAATGTTACATTTAGTGTTTCATCTACCTTCTCTACCTCTCTTTCGGTTATAAAACTCATGAAGAAACTCATTGTAAGGTTGTTGATCAAACATCGGTGAATTGCAAGTTGTTTCTCTTGAGATATAGTTCTCTGTGTAAAGCTGAAAGATAGGCTAAGGAAGATGTTTTCAGACTGAATATCAAGTTGTTGGCAATGTTTTACATGACTGGTGTTTCTCTTTAATATCACAAGAACATTTCTTTGGATCTTGATTTAAAGCAACGATGATGTTTTTCTATCTTTGTCTTTGTTTTCCTTTGTAGTTCATCACATTTTGTTTCTTCTGGTACGCATCAGAAATCTGGCATAGGATTTACCCTTGCTTGGTACCCTATGTTTCTACTCTCCCTACGTTTGATTTTTTCTGTTGTATGTGTTATCTAAGTACTGACTTAAGTTAATTTAACCAGTGTAGTGGCTATAATTTACTACTAGCTAATGTATGAATTAATGAATCTGTCCTCATATGTTCTTGTTGGGTTCTAATTGAAAGAATTGGGTTAGTGGGAGTTTATAACGTTGTTCTTGTCTTACTAGGACCCTTCCCGATCAATTTAACCTCTCTAATATCCCTTAAGCTAGATGTCGAAGCATTGAGATTTCAAACTCTCTCTCTGATCTCAGGTCTTCACCTTTGCGTTTGAATCCTTATATGTCCCCTTTGTCTGAAGAGTTTACCCTTTAGGAGTTGGGTCATAGGTGTTTAATGGCATGTCCTGTCCCTGGATCTGATTCCTAAAAGGTCACCTTGGAGGTTTTCTTGGCTTTTCACCCTCTTTCTTACCATTTCATGCCACGCTATCATCTTTAAGATCCAATGCTTTAGATGACTAGGCCAACTGAAAGCATCCATATTAAATAGCAAGTAAACCCTTTCTTGACTCCATTTCCCAATGGTTTCAAATATTCTTTGAAATCATTCCTCCTTTGCCTAAAATCCTCTTTTCTTGTCCTTGTCTCATACTGAAACCTTCTTTCCTGATTCCCAGCAACCAAATAATCAATCAAACAAACGAACCTGTGCCTATAACTAGCCTAAAATCTAAAAACAAAGCCTCAAAGGTAGATACTTTTCCTATCATATAGAGATCCCTCTCTGGACCCAGGAGGGCTAGATCCCGAGATCTCAAAGTGGTTCTGATGTTGTCTCATATTTTGGTATTGCCAAACTTTCCAAAACATGGGAACCCCAACATAATGGCAACTCCACTGGGGAAGCTTTGAGAAAGATACACCTTGAAACACTTCCAAGACTCAAAGAAGACCATAGTAGCCTTAGTTTGGTGGTTAATCACTGCAGTGGATAGAATACCCCCTTGAAACATTCTTAACCTTCCACCTAGCGACTCCATAGCTCCTTGACAATTAAAGACTCCACCGGTGATCAGTAGGCCTATTGATTATTTTGGTTTTCATACGACTCCACTGGGAAACCAGAGTCCATAACAACATCAGCCATAATAGAAGTAACAAGTAGGATTAAGCCACTTGGTTTGAAAACAACATTCTAGCTTCAAGGACCATTCATACTAGGGCTTATCCTAACCCATACCCACCTGAGATAGTTGGCGACCCTAAGAGTATTATTAGAAAATATCCTACACCTAGAAGGCAAACTATATCCAGACACATCCATAGAGCTGACTCTACACTAGAAGACTTTACAGTTCTATCAAACCCTCGATCTGATCGAGAATCTCCAAGCATATTACCTAGAACTAGGTCATTCAACGCTATAGACCGGCCAGACCTTGAGCCTCCTTGTTCACCATCCTGCGGTGGTCAAAACGTTAGGGATAGACAGACCCCACCATCTACTCCCCTGGATATTCATTTCATTCAGAACTTGGGGTTTTGTCACCCTAAATCTACTCGGTGAACTTCTGTTGGAATTAGTATCCTTGTCATCCACATACCTGCTGCACAAGAAAAACCTTTATCTCATCGGAACATAATTATGGTAGTCTGGTATGCACCTCTGGTGTTACCTCAACCCCTAGTGCCTTTACCCAACAATTATCAATAAAATATCCCTCACTTCACTGCAAAAGAGCCCACCATAGCTCAGCAGCATGTACATAGGATGGAAGACTCCTTTGACTACATGGATATAGATGATGAAACAGTCAAAATGAGAATCTTCGCCCAGAGTTTAGGAGGCAATGTGAAGAAATGGTTTAAAGGCCTACCTCCTAATAGTATCCAAGACCTTCCCACTCTATATCAAACCTTCATAAGCAAATGGGAAGTGAAGGCCAACCCTCTCCAAATCTTAGCAGAATACAAGAACCTTAAAAGAAATGTAGGAGAGAGTGTCCATGACTATTATACAAGGTTCAATAGCGTTTACAACGCTCTTCCTCCACATATGAAACCTCCCCAAGGTATGGCTTTAGTGAAATACCCTGATGGCTTCGATGTTGACATGGCCTATCAGCTTAGGGAGAGAGATTACGACACATTGGAAGATATGCAAAAAGGGGTAGTGAGTGTTGAGGCCAACCTGATTGAGAAGAAAGCCAGAATGAGGGCTGAGAAGAAGGTAACATATAGAGATGACGCTACAACTTCCACATCTGATCCAAAGAATGACCATCTATCCAAAAACATGGAAAAGCTATAGCAAATGATGGAAAGAATGGTTGTCTCAGTCAGTAATCAGAACAGAAACCAAAATCATAACCAAAACCAAAACTTTAGGAGAAACAATGCCACTCCCAACAGACAAATAGACTCGGATCAGCAAGTTATTCCCCCATTTCAGGAGAAATTTCTTGATGAGGATGAGGGAATCATAGAAGAGTCTAAGGGGACCACGATCAATATGTTTGGAATAGAAAACTCAATCCAGAACTGTTCCACAGAAGAAGATCGGCCCTCACCCTCATATTGGGATGAGGAAAGATTAGAATCTGAGGATTACAGGCTAGGGTTTGAAAACACTATCATGCAGGTCAGAGAAACTGATGATGAACGCGAGAGTGAGCCTTTATGGGAAATGAAATTCGATGGGTCCTACATTAGAATGACTACAGGAGCAGGAGTGTGGTTACATAACACTGAGAGTGACTATGCCAAGAGCCATGCCTTCAATCTGAGCTTCAAGTGTACAAACAATATTACGGAGTATGAGGCTCTTATCCTAGGCCTGAATTTATTGAGAAAAATAGGAGCCCGAAGGATAGATGTACATGGAGACTCTAAGCTAATCATTAAACAGGTGAATGGAGAATACGCAGCGAAACACCCTAGGTTGAGAGCATATAGGAATGATGCCATGGATTTGTTGAAAACCTTTGTGGAATAAGAACCGGTGTTTGTTCCTAGGAGTCAGAACGTAATTGAAAATGGATTAGCCTTCATAGCTAGTTCATACGATGAGCCTCCCAGTGACCGAAAAATCATCGTTCAGACAAAGTTAAGACCTGCAGTACCTGACAACGAGAAATATTGGCAGGCCTTTGAGGCAAATAAGCAGATTGAGGATTTCCTGATAGGTAGGAACGAGTTTGAATTTTTCGATTTAGACTCTAAATCCGAGGATAGCTGCCTGAGTGAGGAACCTCCCAATGAGGAATAATCACCCCATAACATTGAAATAAACTCTTTAACTAAAAATATTGGAAATATAACAGAAGAATATAATAATGCAGATAAAGAATAAATAGAAGTGTTGCAGGCAAAAGATAAAAACATACCCTGAGGTCTTCCACCTTTAGAAGATATTTTCGATTTCGATGATGTAGAGAAAAAACCCACCATAGAAAACTCAGACTTTGACGTTGATGAATGCAATATAGGCACTGAAGACAAGCCTAAGATGATAAAATTGGCCAAGTCTTTGCCCGTAGACATGAAACAGAAATACATTGACCTATTCAAAGAATTCATCGATGTGTTTTCCTGGAGCTACGAGGACTTAAAAGCCTATGACACAAACATTATACAACAAAAAATACCTTTGAAAGAGAACCAAAAACCCTTCAGATAGAAACTTCGCAGAATTAACCGAAAATAATTACCTGTAGTAGAAAAGGAAATAAAAAATATGTATGAGGCAGGAATAATAGTACTTGTGAGGTTCTCCGATTGGGTTTCGATCCTAGTGGCTGTGAGAAAGAAGACAAGTGAGATCAGACTGTGCATTGATTTCAGGAACCTTAACAGAGCCTCACTTAAGGACAATTACCCTTTGCCAAAGATGGAACACATTCTTCAGAGGGTAGTAGGCTCAAAAAGGATTTCCCTGTTAGATGGTTTTTCAGGTTACAACCAACTTCTAGTACTCCAAGAAGATCAACTCAAAACCGCTTTCACCACTCCATGGGGCACTTTTATGTACGTAAAAATTCCCTTTGGATTGATGAACGTTGGTGAAACCTTCCAACGAGCGATGGACATATCTTTTTCAGATGAAATAGCGAACTTTATTTTCATCTATCTGGATGACATAATAGTCTATTCCAAGAATGATGAAGAGCACCTAAAACACCTGAGAAGGGTTTTTGAAAAATGTATAAGGTTTGGTCTGTCATTAAATCCCAAAAATATTATATTCGAGCCATAAGAAGGTAAGCTTCTTGGCCACATTATATCTGAGAAGGGAATTAAGATATACCCACAGAGGGTTGAAGGAATACTACAGATCACACACCCGAGAAACATTAAAGAGTTACAGTTCTTCATTGGGAAAATTAACGTCCTAAGGAGGTTTATTCCAAATCTAGCTAAACACCTTAGGAATATGACTAATATGCTGAGGAAAGGTGTAGGAGTTAAGTGGACTGTAGAAGCTAAAAAATATTTTGAATCAGTGACACTTGCACTCACCTAGGCTCCCATCCTAATTAGCCCAGATTTCTCAAAAGACTTCTTGATATTTTTATTTGCCTCCGAACATATAGTAGCTACAGTTCTGTTGCAGAAAAACCCAGAGGGAATGGAGCAGCCTATTTCTTTCTTCAGCAAGGCTCTGAGGGACACACCCTTAAAATATAACATAATGGAAAAACAGGCCTATGCTCTGGTAAAGGCCTTGAAAGACTTTAGGGTGTACATACTTCATTCTCACACCATAACCTACGTTCCTAACATAGTGGTCAAGGACATATTGTCCCAAGACCCAGACAGAAAAATGGGCAAATGGATCGCTGTGATTTTAGAATACCACCTAGAAATATAACCCACGAAACTGATCAAAGGTCAAGGCTTAGCTCAATTGATGGCTGAATCAAATCTACAAGCCCTTGACATCAACATGGTAGGTGCCCTGGATGAACAGGAAGGGTTGCCTGATCCAACTATCGAGGAAAAATTTCAAAACTCCCCATGGTATTCTGATATCCTGTATGTTCTCACAAACCTCAACGCCCCTCCTCATCTATCGAAGACTAAGGCCATATTTCTGAAAATGAAAGCCAGAAACTATTGCATATTGAATGAATGTTTATACTGCAAAAATACAAATGGCCTACTGCTGAAATGTTTTCCCGAAACGTAAGCCGAGAGAATTAAACAGGAATTCCATGCAGGAGAGTGTGGAGGTCATTTGAGTTGGAAAGCCACTGCTAACAAAATACTCAGAGCTGGCTATTTTTGGCCTACACTTTTCAATGACATACACAAAATGATAATTTCCTGCCATAAATTCCAGATTTTTGATGGCAAGAGAAAACTCCTCCCTTTGCCCCTACAACTCATTACTGTTGAGGGTCCCTTTTTGCAATGGGGCCTAGACTTCATAGGGGAAATACACCCCACTTATTCTTCTCAACACAAGTGGATCCTTACAGCTACAGACTATTTCAAAAAATGGATTGAGGCCATACCTTCTAGGAATGCCACAAATTCTGTCATCATTAAGTTGCTAGAAGACCACATCCTCTCTAGGTTTGGATGCCCAAGAAAAATAATCACTGATAATGCTGCTGCTTTTGGATCCAAGAAGATGATTGATTTTTTTCACAGGTATCAAATAGCACTCGGTCATTCAACTGCTTATTACCCATAGGGTAACGGGTTAGCTGAATCATCAAACAAGAGCCTGGTGACCATCATCAAAAAGCTATTGGAGGAGAAAAAAAATTCATGGCAGAGAAAATTAGTACATGCTTTGTGGGCTAACAGACTTACAACAAATAAATCCATTGGCACATCAACCTATCAGCTTGTGTATGGGATAGAGGCAATGTTTCCAACCAGCCTTGGGGTACCAGTGATCAAACTAGTCCAAGAGATCCAGACATAAGAGGATGGTATGGTGAGGAGGATAAATCAGACAATTCATCTCCAACAAACAAGAGAAGAGGTCTATAAAAGAGCTCTGAAGGTCCAGGAAAATATTAATAAGTTGTTTGACAAAAGAACCAAGGCCTCGGACTTCAAAATTGGAGACAAAGTTCTGAAGTGGGACTCCAGGAGAGAGGACAAAGGAAAGCATGGCAAATTCGACAGTTTGTGGCAGGGTCCTTACATCATACAGGGCACCTTGGGTCCAAATGCCTTTTTTCTGCAAGAGCTAGATGGTACAGAGTTGTTTGGGGTTCCTGTCAATGGCAGGATGCTCAAACATTATTACTACTGATTTCCAATTTCCAATTTTCATTTCCATTGTAAATACCACTGTTGTGTTATATTTTAAAAGAAAAGAGAAAAAATGTTCCAAAAAAAAGAGAGAAAAAAAGGTTCAAACAAGCCCAAAACATGAACCTTTGAAGTTCCAAGAAGGATGGCTCAAACATGATCAACACCTGAGCCAAAGGGAAGTATAGCAAGCTGGTCCTAATCTGCTCAAAACCTAGATCAACAAAAGAGAATAGTGACTCTAACAAGCTCAAAACTTGAGTCATGAAGAAAATAAGGATACTCCATTATCACAAGATCTCAAGCCTTAAAAACTCTGTTGTCAATGTTCTGCAATTTTAGTCCAATGTGCAGCCGTCTTTATGCCTTGGATACACATCAAACTAGACTGTCTAATCCTATTTTTACTATTTCTAAATTTATGTTGTATAATGTAGAGAAGAAATATGTTGGAAAGTTTAATCCCAGTAGATATTAGATTAGGTAGATAAATATATGAGGCCAACAGTTTAATCTGGTCTCATGAAGAAATAAGGGTAGAATTAGATTAGTTTGTTTTCTCCTTTCAATTAAAATGATGCAAGAGGGTCTACAAATTCAAATGCACCTGGAAGAAAAATGTTAGGGTTATAGTTTAGGTAGGTAGGTTGTTTGAGGAAAGCTTTCTGCTGATTGACTCCATCATGTTTGTACAACTAAAATCAAAGAAGAAAGATGGTCTGAGAGAGAAGACATCTGGCCAACTCTAGAGATTTACTTTCTGAATTCTTGGCTCCTTCAAGAAGAAACCATCCCCATGTGGAGCCACTGTTAGCCACCTATGGAAATTTTGGTCAAGCAAACAGGTGGCTAAATTGTTTTATGACACTTCAAGAGATACATTTCTCAGGAAAATCTTTCATCCTTGAACCCTTTATGTGTCCATTGCCTTTAAGAGGATCTTCACTGCTGTTTCCATCCAGAAGCCTCACTGTCTGTGAAAATTGTGCTTACAGAGCCTTCATCTGCCCTTGTATCTCTGCAAAGTGCCCCCATGCTGGCCTTTTCCCCTTTTCCAAAATTTTCCCCTTTAACCTAAAAAATCACTCCTAATTTTCCCAGACCATCAAATTCTTCCTTTTAAACCAAGCGAAATCCTTTCATTAGATTTCAACTCCCTTTTTCCCTTAACCGAAAGCCTAATTTCAGCCTTAAAGCTCTGTTGTTGGTGAAAAAATACATTATTTTCCATGTGCGGGCTAAGCACCTTTCGGCTAGCCCCTAACCATTTCCCCTTCATAAGCCCGCAAGGCGCTAATCGCATCGGGGAATCGGAGCGGGACATGCTTGTCCATTGTAAAAAAAAAGGTTCTGATGCAATGGTGTTGTTAGTCTGTCGACATTTCAATTGATGTCCGCTATTGATTGGAATAGATAAAATGGTCATCGCGAGTCCCATCACGCCTGAATTCCACTTTGTCACTACTCTGATGACTTTTTCCCCACTGTCAATTCACCTTTTAATCCAACGGTCCTCGTTTCCTCGCTCTGATCGTAATCGCAAAGTCTATACCCTGCCATCCTTCATCTTCCTCAATTGCGATCCTCTGACTCGATATTGGCCATTGAATCCACAAGAACCAACAGCCAGGATCCGCCCTCATTCCTTTGGGTGTTCCCTTTTTAGCTCTTCTGTTCTGATTGTAGCCGTCGATCTCCTCATGAGATCTAACGGTCTGTATGGAATCGCCCTCCACCCATGACTGGGTCCCAACATGCCAATCCATTTCGTATGTTTTCGACGCATCTTCAGTGTGTTTCGTTTGAAGGTCCAAACCTTATATTTCGTGCTAAATCGTATCATCCCGCCAAGCATTAAATTTTTTTTGTTTTACATTAAAGTTTTTCATTTCGCCTGACTTCCATCGGTTCGATTTTCACTGTTTCACTGCATATTCCAACCACTTTCCATTGCATCCATGACATTCACCTCTGATTGTGCTACCATCGTCACAGTATTCCACTACAGCCATTCCCCCCCCTCCCCCATGTATGGATTTATTAACATGTTTGTGTGTTTTGCAGGTTACAGGCGGTGAAATCCGCCATTGCTCACAGTCACTGTTATAGTGGCACAAAGTGCAGAGAAGGCTAATTTCAGAAACTGATATTATAGAGTAGAGCGTGGGGGGTGTCGGGATGTAATTTTAATTGAAGGATAGATTTTAACTTTGTAAAACCCCCCAGCACCATTAAAGTTCCAAATTTCACAAATAGAGACAATCATAAAGCAGCAAAGTGTTTCAGTGTATAATCTGAGAGTTTAATTCTTGTAATTAAATAAGTTTAGCTCTGATTCATTGTTTAAGGGGGAAATTTACCAAATTGAAGACCTCATGATCATATCAGTATGCCTAAAGAGGCCCATAGCATAGAAAACAATATTGAAAGTGTTTCACATCGGCAGAAGCTCCCTCCTGAGAAAGGACAGAGTACCCATGCCATCTTTACTCTACATTGTGTCCCTGAGAAGATTTCCACTCTGAAGACCATCCTAATGCTACCAAAACATTTGTTACACAGTATGGCAGGCCTCATAGTCATTCATATGCCTTTTATTTATTCACCAGAGTACTACAAGTACTGCAGCGAAATCACATCAAGAACATACCTGGAGTAAATCGCAGCCTGTCGAAAAACACTCTTTCATCCAAAGAGTACTGAAGATTAATGCTCATATATTAAAACAGAATGGGTCTTGAACCTCTTCTCTACTCTGTCTTAATGTTACATTTAGTATTTCATCTACCTCCTCTACCTCTATTTCGGTTATAAAACTCATGAAGAAACTCATTGTAAGGTTGTTGATCGGACATCTGTGAATTGCAAGTTGTTTCTCTTGAGATATAGTTCTCTGTGTAAAGCTGAAAGATAAGCTGAGGAAGATTTTTTCAGATTGAATATCAAGTCGTTGGCAATGTTGTACATGAATGGTATTGCTCTTTAATATGACAAGCACATTTATTTCGATCCTGATTTAAAGCAGCGGTGATGTTTTTCTATCTCTGTCATTGTTTTCCTTTGTAGTTCGTCACATTTTGTTTCTTCTGGTATGCATCAGAAATCTGGCATAGGATTTACCCTTGCCTGGTACCCTATGTTTCTGCTCTCCCTACCTTTGATGTTTTCTGTTGTATGTGTTATCTGAGTACTGACTTAAGTTAATTTAACCAGTGTAGTGGCTATAATTTACTGCTAGTTGATGTATGAATTAATGAATCCGTCCTTAGCTGATAGGGACTAAAAAATATTCAAAACACAGTGTGAGTTCAAACTCTTCCAACTCTATTGTTGGCTCGAAGACAAATTTGTAGATAAAATAGATAAAATTGGACTCTCAGAAGCCAATCTCCCTCACTATATTTTTCCTCAATTGTTCCATTCTCCATAATTCAGCATAATATGCCAAGCTTGTTATGTCCCTAATCAAACAACAATTATAGCCCCCACTGGTGAGATCCTCTTCACCATTACTGCCAAATACATAGAATAGATGATGCAAGCCCCCTCTGTGGAAAATAATAGACCATTCTCATTAGAATATTTAATAGAACTATACCATAAAAATTATTTTTCCAAGAGAGCCAGGATTTTTGACCTTTTCCTACCAGAAAACAACCAATCACCAAGAAACAATCCACCATATCCTTCCTCAATATTCCCTAATCTGGAAAAAAAGATTATAACAGTAATATCATATATTCTGGGTTATTTTTCTGATCAATGGGTATATGAACCCATTTTAGGTTTCCTTTCCATATTTTCCACAGATAGTAAGCCTTCTATTATTTTTATTTTCAGTCAATTTCTGGTTGATAACATTCATGAAATTTTTTTGAAGTGTCAAACTGAGGAAGTGTTCAAATACACTTCAATTTTGATCTACAATTTTATATTTATCAATCAGATAGATTTAAATTTTCCATGCAGAAGTTAAATGAAGAGGGAAACCAACAGTCAGTCATATTCATGACTTATTTAGTGATGAAGGAACATGAGGAATTTACCTACAAGTGGTATATTGAACCATTTATCCACCTAAAAATGAGTGTACTAAACAGTTCAGCAGAGCCTATAATAAGTGAGGACATTAAAATAATTCTACATTTAACAGAATAAGAAAATACCAGATACTGGTACTTGTACCAGAACTACATAGAAATCAGAGTGTATGGGTGTGATTTGGCACGATAAAACTACCAAAATACCTCCCCATGAGGATTTTTGAACTTGAATACATCAAAAAAATGATTAATTCAAATAGATACACTTTGTATCAACTAAAAAGAAATAACAGTTCAAGATCAAGACAGATTGGTTCCTTCATATGTAATAACAAATCAATAGGAGAAGAAGTAGATAGGATTCTCAAGGATATGAAGTTCAGCCTAATTTTTACATGGTCTTATGAACTTCTGGGTATTATTTCCAGATTGAGAGTACAAAATAAAACTACTCCATACAATCATACCCAGAGGCCTGAAACTGAGAGATATCTGAACCAACTAACTTGGGCAGAGAATACCTTACAAGAAGCGGAGGATCAACTTGTTTCTACATCCAATTAGCAGACTCTATTCCACAGGACAAAGTAGCCAAAATACATAGGGAAGAAGAGTCACCTTCAGTGACAGATAGTGTAGGGAAGGATTTCAAAATTATGTACAAGAATAGGACTGTTGGAACATGGTCTCCTGCAAGCTGCGAAGCTAGTCCATTTTGTATATTTTTTATTATATTTAGTCTAACGCAGGGGTTTTGGGATGGGTCAAAGCCCCTAAAGCATTTTAAATGGGTCAAGGGTAGACCAAGAGTCCATAAACCATGGTTTGCAGACCATGGGATGCATAGGCTAAAATAGTATAAGTAGTTGAACCTTTTTGAGTTGTAGGATAGGCTAAGAATGATAAGAGATTGCTGCTGAGTGTGAATCGATAGATCTGGTCAAGGTTGTTGGGTAAGGAATCCTACTGCTATGTGCACGGAGGGCCTCTGTCCTACTTTGTGCGGACCCTTCTGCTATGTACATAGGTTGGGTTTTGTGGTATTTTAAGTAGATCTGAAAGATTAACGAATGCGAAAGTATTGTTGAATATCTGAATCCACTAGAATTATTGTGATATGAATCTGTGATGTTTGATTACGTAATATATGCTGTTGTGTTATTAATTTAAGCTACAAACATACTTGTGTTACTTATTTATGCTGTGATCTGGGTTTGTTCTGTTTTACTTCATACAAGAATATCTGGAATAACTATTATGTGAGTTCATGATCTGTTGATTTCTGTGAGTATCATTGTTGTTGCGCACATGGATGCGAAGGGAATCTGTAGATATAGGCTCTATGATACAAGATCCGGTCACTATAAGGGTGAACGCAGCTCTGCTTGACTTACCTACCCTC
This sequence comes from Pinus albicaulis, assembly GCA_034641835.2. Lineage (NCBI taxonomy): Eukaryota > Viridiplantae > Streptophyta > Pinopsida > Pinales > Pinaceae > Pinus > Pinus albicaulis. Next base: position 404,747,939 of record CM076571.1, on the reverse strand, counting down.
TCCCAGGGTGCGGAAACCTAGTTCTAGCACCCACCCATACAACGTCGGGTGAGACTTTGGCCTGCGCAAGCAGGTCACTGCTGAAAGGGCCAGCAGTATAGGGGTTTGTTGGAAAACCTTAAACATCTGAACCTAGGTCAAGACCCCTCGAGCCAAAAAATGGTTATGTTTCCAGGACCTAGAGAATTTTGAGAGAGGGATCAAGTAAAGCCAAGGCTATACTAGAAGCCTGAGAGAAAGGAAATTGATGAATGGTTTGAACAACAAGTTCAGGAATTCGCCGTAAAATAAAACCCCAGTGAGAGGTTGACCATCGAAGAGTGGAAGAATAAGTACATTTTCAAAGATATCTATGAGATATTCATTGTAACAATTGCAATCAAGCTCTAGGAGTGGCTCGCAATACTGGTATAACTTCAGAAGTGTTGGAAGGACGAGTCGGTCACAGAGTGGACCCCCGAACTAATCCAACAGTTAGAAAATACTGATAACACCGTTACTCGCACTGTGGACCATTGGGTAGACAATGTGTTATGAGGATTTATGACAGAATTTGCCATTGATCATTTTTTCTCCTACTCTGAAGCAAAGCGAATATTATTCAAGGGGTTCCGAGGTAAGTTTCTAAAGACCTTACCATTGCTGATCAAGATATTATTATGCGAAAAGACTATTTTTTATAGCCATACCGAGTGAATGACCTCTGAGTTGTACGGGAGCACAATGTAAAGTGGAAAATACTACAGAACCAACCTAGAATGACATAGATTGGTCTACAATCTGGTAATACAAGCAGCTTCGTAGAGTCCTCCAGCCACACCACTTTCAAACCAGCCTAGAAGTAAGAATTCACCTACACCTCCGCCACCGGAAGACGACATGGCTATGCACATGAAGTTGCCGACATTTAAGGGTGTGGTGGATGAAGACATGGATCAGTTCTAGTTTTTCATAGGATCAATGTGGACTGCGCTGAACATAGCTAGTGATGCGGTGAAAAGGGAACAATTGTCCCTTGCCTTCGAAGGAAGAGCTTTGGACTAGTACATGGGATACATTAGCCAAAATGCAAATGCAACCATTGAAGATATTAAGAATGCCCTGAAACAACAGTTCAAGAAACCTAAGTCCTACTCCCAAATTGTGGTTGATCTAAAGGATTTCAAGCAAGGGCCTTTTGAATCTATGTGGGAGGCTGATCAGTGAATAAATAAGGTGATCAGAGAAGGGGGATTCCAATATGATGACAGAAAGTACACAGAATGGTTTATCCCTATGTTGGTACCTCACCTACACGTACCTATGTGGCACCAAACTTTCAAATCGCAGGAGAAAGCCTTGTAAGGTGCCATGAAGTTAGAAGCTTCACCTCGGGACGAGACTCAGTTGGGCGTCCAACAGATCCAAGGAAAGCTGGAAGCGATGCACGTAGAGATCCAAAACCTACTGAAGGAACGAGGGGCAGAGGCTAGCCCTGAGAGATGGTGCATACAATGTCGGGTGAATGGCCATACCAAGGATAATTACCCTCTATTAGTAGACTATATGTAGGCTAGGGGACATAGCCCATTGGGCCCTAGGGAAGCTGCGGGACCCAATGGGCAAGCGTTATGGTGCGATTATTGTCACATCGCAGGGCTACACGATACCAACAATTGTCCCCGCCTTGCTGCGTACATTCCCGAGGTAAAGCAGCAATGGTGTAGGTTCTGTAGATCGATGGGAAATGATGAACAAAACTATCAGACATATGATTTGATGATTAATCTAGGGAACTTATATTGAGTACAATTAGACCCTGTTTCCCCAAGAACCCCCGCAAGCATAGGTGGCTCCCCATCAAGGGGCAGGGGAGGGGGCCGAGGTGGAAGTGCAGGTTGGGAATGAGGACAGCTAATTTGTTATATCTGTGGAGAAGCAAGACACTTTGGAAGGGACTATACAAACCCTACAAGGCAATCCTGCTGATAATGCAGACTACAGGACCATGCAATTGAAGATTTCCCAATCTTGATAGAAAAAATGTAGGAAAAGCTGTCGACACCTATGCAGAATGTGCAGAGAGTGAAGGCTGAGTTACGAGACAAAGATCCAAGTGTGTATGTGGTGACATGCAGTGGGATGGCCACCAGGGGGCATGTGGAGGAGGCTACGATGGAACCTTTGATCCGACAAGAAGTTATCAAACAATAAGGCTTGGACCTCAAAAAGGGGAAAGAAACATTTGTCGCAGCTCGCAAGGACTTTGCTGATGCAAAGGTAGCTACTGCTTGGCCACCTGCAAACCTCAAGGAATATGAGGAGGTGGAGCCCTTTTTGCAGGCCTGTATGAAGCTACTGCGCAACCCAAAGGCTATGGTGAATCTTCAGACATTAATAGATAGCTGTGCGTTGTGACCCAATCTAACCATGGAGGTCAAGGATGTGCACAAGCTATATAGGTATAAGAAAAGCACCAGAAGAGAAATGAAATTGACTATGCAGATTGGTAACTACGAGATGAGTCAGGTTATTTTGGACCTAGGGTCAGATGCAAACGTGTTACCTAAATAGAATTTGCAACGAATGGGAGAGCCGAAGTTGGAATGGTCCACTATTCAACTGCACATGGAAAATCAGCAGAAATTCATCCCGCTAGGAAGGTTGTCTAAAATTACGGTGGATATCGTAGGGGTAAAGGCTCAATCCGACTTTGAAGTAATTGAAATTGTAGAAGATACAGACCCCTAACCTGTGCTCTTAGGGCTGGACTGGGCCATAGATATGAGCAGTATCATCAACCTCAAAAACAGAAGCATGGTGTTTGAGAATAACGGTACAAGGGTGATAGTACCATTAGATCCTACGGAAGGCGAACGATACACAGAGCCAGTGCATGATGAAGAGGAGGTGGATCACATTTATAATTTGACTATGCGGGACGAAGATTGGATCAACCCCATGGCAGAAGGAGTAATCTTCTGGGAAAAGGACATTGAATTATTCTCTGACTTTGATGGGGAGATGGAGAATTGGCAAAACCGGTTGCATGATGTCTCGACATTGTGATGTCTTTGAGTCAAAAGAGACTTCCACTACATTTCCTCAGAGGTAAGAGACCTACCCTACTTTGATGGTTTTGGTAGCATTAAGGAATTTTTGTGAGCATTCAAAGCAGAGGTTCCCAAGGGATGGAGGCTCCAAACCCTTAAGCTAGCCATGCATGGAACACCTGCGCGCTAGTGGGAGACGCATGAGGAGGCATTCCAGGATTGGGATGAATGTCGGGATATGATGATGCTGCAATTTGAAGCACCAACTAGCATGCGGGTCAAGACATTCCTTGGATCCAAAGATCCACGCAAATATTTGTTTGCATGGGAATAACAGTGGTGTGACAGGATGACTAAAGAGTGGGTTCACCTACTAATTCATGACCTAGGGCCGCTTCCGTCTGCATGGTACTTAGATGTGGAGCTACATCGGTGTGTTAGGACCTCACTATGTACCACTTTTTACTATATATTTTGACACCACCTTACCTTTATAACCATGTTTAAAAAGGATTCCATCATCATTTTCATTCACTTTATCCAAAGGTATATAAAATCCTCTTCTTTACTATATATTTAATCTGTTTACATATAATTCCATATTACTCTTATATTTCATCATTAATCGAAGGTAGATTATTGCTAACATAAGTCTAAGTACGCAGGTGTTGTAATAACATCTTTGAGCAGTCAAACTACTGTTATCAAAACGATCAATGAACATAAATTCCATCCTTACGGATTTGCGATTCTAGAAAGAGTATTTTTGCAATGCTTGTAAACATGAAAACTGACGAGAAGTGATTTGCAGTTATATGTGATGAAGAATAGTATCTTTTAGTCTTTTATGTCTATTGTATAATATCTTTTTGTGGAAGAATTAGAATATTTTCGGCATTTTGAAAGAAAAACGATTTTGGATAAACATAGATTTTCTCTAATGTAATTGTAAGAGATGTCTCCTCTTTAAAAAGAGGAGACATCATCATTAGAGGGGAGTTCGAAAACTACAGGAGAACATTGTGTTTGAGAGGACAGGAGCTAGACTCCATTTGTAATGTATCATTTATTTTGACAGATGAATAAAAGTTCCTTTTGAGCGCTTCAATTTAATCCTTTCCCTGGGGAATCTTTTGAGAAGGAAAGGGCCCGCCTTCCTCACAAGATTCACCCGATTGTTCCTGTAGTTTGTTATATTTCTTTATGATATTCGCACTTTACTTTAATTCTGTTTGCTGAAACACCAGTTACATAGTTCTATAGTTTATTGAGCATTCAGTTTCCTTTAACGCTGCATGAGTTTGGTACATTCATCTTTAAAGAAGTTAAGAGATCTATTTCTATTATTTGTTTGAATGTATGATTGATGCTGGGAAGCAGGTGTTGAAGATACCTGTACAAAGGAATAGGGTCCTGTTCCCATTAATTGTACTTTCTTTTCCTGCAGTGTGATTAGAAACAAGAGACAAGTGCTGAAGGTTCCTGTTTATGGGAATAGGGTCCTGTTCTCTTGAGTTTATCTTTTCTACAGAGTGATTAGTGTCAGGCAACAGGTGCTGAAATTCCTATTTAAAGGAATAGGGTCCTGTTCCCTGTTATGGTTGATTGGTTTCCTTTCCTGCAGAATGATTTCCCTTTATTTGGATTCTCAAAAACTGGAATAGAGGAATTTCTTCTACTATAACATAAGTAAACTTCAACTTTGATTAAACAAGGTGTGAATAATTAGATTTGTATGATTAATAATTGTGTGAATTTTTACTACAACATTGTTTTTGCTTTTGGAATTGAGCATATCCAGTGCGTGATTGTCTTTGGAATAAACAGACCTTCTCGGGTTGACAATTTATGTGGAGCTTGAATTTTTAAAACAATTAAAGCAACCAACATTTTGGCGCCATTGCCGGGGAAGGAAATTATAGATTTCAAAAGCATTAATATTTTCTTTCTAGATGTGTAGATTGTATGAGAGGACGCAGAACCCAGAAGAAAACTAACCCTACAGGTGGCAAGGGCAAAGGAAAGGGAGGAAGAAAGACTTTCATTGACGAGATTGTGTCAAAAGCTGAATCATCACAGAGATTAAGTTCTCGAAGACCAAAACTTCAGCACTCCCCTCAATCAGATTACAAAACAGAGGAAGTTGTGGGCCCTGAAAACATAGAGGAGCCGGTGATTAAAGAACCAGCAGTTAGCGTTGGAGAGTTAGAAGAAAGTGCTAGCAAATCAGCAGAGCACATTGAGGAAATAATAGAAAGTGTTGGACGGCCAGTGGAAAACATTGAAGAGCTAGTAGAAGATCTTGACGATCGAGCAAGTACAGTAGGAGAACAGCCAATGGAAGGAAACAACGAAGACTTCTTTGGTGGAGGAAATGTAGATCCTGAAGGAGAAGGAAAGGATGAAAATTCTCTCTCTACCTTGGGATTTCCTATCAGTGATATCCCTGGAGGAACAACTCCTATGAAGAACATTCCATTGTCAGCTTTACCTAACTTTCATGGTCTGTCCTCTGAAGATCCGGATGAATTTCTTTTTGAATTTGATATATTATGCAGAAGTTATGATTATGTTACTAATGCTCAAAAGTTGAAACTGTTTCCAGCAACATTAAAAGGAAATGCTTTAAGATGGTTCATGAGTCTTGGGAGTCAGGTAATCACAACATGGGAACAGATGAAACAGAAATTTATGCTTAAATATCAAGACTACTGTCGGACGAGAGAAAATAAGGACGAACTATTCAATATGGCACAAAATCCGGACGAGAATCTGGAGGACTACGTAGAAAGGCTGCAGTATAATATACAGAGATCTGATCATCCAAATATAAGTAAGGAAATTCGCAAAACAATATTACTTAGAGGATTAAGGGATGATTGTTTAGACATGTTAAACATGCTTGGCAAGGGAGATATATCTAAAGAATCATATGATGAGATTGTTGAACTTTGCAAGAGGTGTTCAAGGGGAGCTGCAAGGAACATAGTAAGTAATAGAGATCCCACCTATTCAAGAGTTCAGAAATCAGCCAGTGGGGGAGCAACAAGAGCTGAAATAGGTAATTTACTTGAAGAATTTAAAACTAAGATGTAAAGTTATTTTGCTTCACAAATTGACACTTTGCAGGTTAAGAAGAAGCAGGCTGAAGCAGATGCAACTCTGGTTGTCTTTTGCCCGAAGTGCAGAGACAAACATCCACTAAGGGAGTGCCCATTGGACAAAATACCAATCTGCACCCTTTGTGAGAAAGATCATGAAACACAACAATGTCCATCTCTACCAGAAATAAAGGCAGCATTGCAGCCAACGGAAGAAGAAGCTGAAGCAATTTACTTACTAACTCAAAGAAGACAATGGCAACCAAAAGGACAAGGTATGAACTCTAGTATGCCATTTAATCGTTGGAATAATTATTCTGCTTTCAGTCAAACAAATTACCCTCCCTTTAATCAAATGCAATACCCACCCTTTAATCAAATGAATTTCCCACCCATGCAACAATCAAACCCTCCCTTTGTTGATCCTGCAATGTGGACTCATTGGCCCCCACAGCAGCCATCTTCTTTTAACCCTTGGAATTCAAATTGGAGAATCCAGCAACTCCCGTATCCAAATCAATTTCCTCAATTTCAACAACCACTTCCTCTGCCATCAAATGCTCCACCAAATAATCAAATGAAACCCCAGCTACCTGTGCAACCAAATCCTAACCCCAATAATAAAGTTGTGCAAGTCATTAATATTCAGAATCAGTCTATATTTCCTACTATGTAATGTAATGATATTCATTTAAGATTCAGGAAAATAGTAGAGCCTATTATTGATGACATAACCTCTTCTGATTCTGATAAAGAGGAAACTGAGAAACATAAGAAAGCACAACCACCCTCTAACAAGGGTATTGAAATAACAGAACCACCATTCCCCGAGCGTTTGATTTTAACTAGAACGCCTGAAACACCTGCTTTTAATCTTTTAGGGGAATTGCAAAACTTGTATGTTAAAATTCCACTTTTACAAGCACTAAGAGATGTACCAATTTATGCCAGAACAAGAAGGGATATTGTGTTAAGAAACCTGGTAGGAAAACTAAAGATCCCCTTATAGTACATGTGATGGGTGATTTATCTACATTAATGTCCGGAAAAACCCCTCCTGTGAAATATGGTGACCCCGGCCATCCTACCATGACAGTTCAAATTGGTAAAACATTATTCCTCAAGTTCTGGTAGATTTAGGTGCTGCAATAAACATAATGACTCTTGAAACTTCACAGTTGTTACAGCTGAATAACACAATCAGAGATACACCTACCATTCTAGAGTTGGCTGACCGTTCTACAATTAAACTTGAAGGAGTTGTTGAAGATCTACTTATCTCAGTTGAATCCTGGAATTACCCAGCTGATTTTGTTGTATTGCAGACTAAAACAAAGCTGGGGGGACATCCTTTAATTCTGGGGAGGCCTTGGCTGGCCACAGCTGATGCCTTTATCAGTTGCAGATCTGGTTCAATGACAATTTCTAATGGTTATGAAACCAAACAACTTACTCTTTATCCTCATGCTACACCCATAATTAATAATGAAGATTCTATGTGGATGGATTGTGATGATAATGCTATTCAGCCCATTCTAACTATTGGACAAGCCTTAACTCTTAAAGAAAATACAGAGGATGAAATAATTAATAATTTTATTTGTGAACCTTCCTCTGTAATTGCTGAAACACACAATCAATTGACTGCAATTTTTGAAACAGATACCCAACAAAAGATTGAATCTGAAGACTTATCTCAGACATTAACCACCATCTCATCTAAAAGCATAACAATTGAAATTGAACCTGGCAAGACATTAAACATAAATCCTGATCTAACAGTTGCTGAAACACAACAGTTAATGAAGTTATTGCATGAATATAAGGAAGCATTTGCATGGGATTACACAGATATGAAAGGGATCTCTTCTGAACTATGTACTCACTGAATTTACATTAAAGAGGGATGCTGACCAGTCTGTCAACCCCAAAGACGAATGAACCCTAATTTACGAGAAATTGTTAAAGAAGAACTTTAGAAATTGCTTAATGCAAGATTTATATACCCCATATCTGACAGTGAATGGGTTTCCCCATTGGTAATTGTCCCTAAGAAAAATGGGAAATGGAGAGTATGTATTGACTACAGAGCCTTGAACAAAGCTACTCAAAAGGATCACTTTCCTTTACCTTTCATTGATCAGGTGTTGGATAGTCTGGTAGGGAAGAAATTATTTTCTTTTCTAGATGGATTCAATGGGTATAATCAGATTAGAATTACACCCCAAGACCAGGACAAGACCACTTTTACTAGCCCTTGGGGAACTTTTTCTTATAGAGTTCTTCCATTTGGGCTATGTAATGCACTGACAACTTTTCAAAGGGTTGTTATAGGAATCTTTTCTGATATGCTGAATGACTCTATGGAAATATTTATGGATGATTTTACTCCTTATGGTGTGTCTTTTGAAGATGCATTACAAAATCTTGAGAAGGTACTTAAACGTTGTATACAAGCTCACCTCTCCCTAAGTACTGAAAAATGTCATATGATGATGAGTGAGGGAGTAGTGCTTGGACATTTTATTTCATCTCAAGGTATTCAGGTAGACCCATCTAAAATACTGGTCATTCAGAATCTTCCTGTTCCTAAAACAAAAACTGATGTGAGAAGTTTTCTAGAACATGCTGGATATTACAGAAGATTTATTAAAGATTTTTCTAAGATAGCTTCTCCATTATTTGTGTTGCTTATGAAAAATGCTGAATTTAAGTGGACTAATCCTTGTCATAAAGCCTTTGTAGAACTCAAGCATCAGTTATCTATCGCTCCTATTTTGAGGGGACCTGATTGGGCCCTCCCTTTTCATATATCTTCTGATGCTTCGGTTATTGCAATTCAGGTTGTCTTGGGACGAGAGAGAATCATCTTCCTTGTGCTATCACTTTATCGGTGAAATATGACCTGGCAAAGACGGTATACGATTGCGAAGAGGAGTTTCTTTGCGATCATTCATGCCATTAATATAGAATTGACATGGCTATGTACTCAACACAGTTATTGTACTTTTGTCCACATTGATCACTAGGCTATTAAGTATTTAATGAACAAATGCCAGAAATGTTAGGTGCCGGTGGCTCAGCTGGTGCAATTTGATATATGATTGTAGATCGGCTTTGGTAAAGAAAATGTGTATTCTGATTTCCGCTTTGCAGTTGAAAATACATTAATAATATTCCAGTAGATGATTATTTTCCTAATGAGTATTTGTTTGCAGTTTCTGCTCACTCTCCATGGTATGCAGATATTGCCAATTATTTGGTTGCGGGAAAATTACCATCACACCTGTCATACAGAGAAAAGAGAAGAATTGTTCAACAAAGTGCCAGGTATAGCTGGATAAGTGGGTGTCTTTTCTACACAGGGCTTGATCAGGAAATCCGAAGATGCATTAGGGAAGATGAAGTATATGACATACTCAAAGCTTGTCATGATGGCCCTTGTGGAGGGAATTTTGCTGATAAAAGAACAACACACAAAATTTTGAGGATGGGTTATTATTGGCCCTCATTATTTAAGGATGCAAAGAAATATGTGAGGGCTTGTGACAGCTGCCAGAGAATGGGTCAACCCAATCATAGAGATCAAAAGCCATTAAACCCCCAGGTAGTTTCTGAATCGTTTGAAAGATGGGCCTTGGATTTCATAGGAGCCATTAATCCTCCATCCAATCAAAGAACTTATATATTAGTCTCTACAGACTATATGACTAAATGGGTGGAGGCCAAAGCACTTACTAGAGCCAATGAAGAGGTTGTCCTGGCTTTCTTATTTGAAGAAATCTTCACTAGATTTGGAATTCCTAGAGAGCTAGTTACAGATGGAGGACCTCCATTCAATTCTCATGGTTTTAATTCACCGCCCGGAAAATATACGCAACTTCATCATGGTAAATGACCTGTACCGGGCCAATGGGTAGGTGGAAAGCAAAAATAAAGTATTGGAAGCCATTCTAACTAAAAAAGTGAAGGATAACCGAAAGGATTGGTCTCAAAGGCTCCCTGAAGCACTATGGGCTTACAGAACTACTTGGAGAAACACTACAGGTTTTTCTCCCTATGAATTTTTTTATGGTAAAAATTTTGTTTTTCTTGTGGAATTTGAAATTAAAACTCTAAGAACTTCTTTAGCTGTTAATCTTGATTTGACTGATGTGCAGACAGCTAGGTTGCAGAAGCTTCTTGAATTGGATGAAAAGAGATTAGATGCCATTCACCAAACAACCATGATTCAACAACAAAGAATGAAGTGGCATGATAAAATTATCAAACACAAGTAGTTCCAAAAAGGTAATTGGGCCTTATTGTATGACTCTCGGTTTGAAAATTTTTAGGGTAAGCTATGTACATGTTGGCTTGGACCATATGAAGTAGATGTTGTTTTTCCTAATGGAACAGTAAGACTTCTAACAATTGATGATTCTAAAACACCTCTACTAGTCAATGGTCATAGGCTTCGTTTGTACTAGCGCCCTGTTTCTAAAGAGGATTTCAAGACTGCTTGCATGACTGATACACATTATCTTTTTCTAGGGGAGTCTTCTGCTCCTCACAACATTTAATTTTCTGCACTTTATTTCTAGTATTAGATTAGATTTAAAACTAATAATCCCTGTCAAGGGTTGGCATATGACAATTGAATTTTGCAGATTCTGGAAAATCTCATTAAGGAGGACAGATTCATCACAAGAAGATCTAAAGCTTCAATCACAGAAGCTTGTTCCCTTCATTTTAACCCATTTCCTAGCAATATCCCTTTTAGCCCATTTCTACATTATTTCCCTTTTTCCATTTTTCCCACTTCTACCATTCCTGAAATATCATCCTTCAGCTAGTATTTCCCGTTCCTCACTGCTGAAATTAACCCTTAGCAAATATTTCCCCCACTTGTCTTAAACCCAAATCATTATATCCCATTTTCCTGATTTTTCCCTTCGCTAAAACACCAGTTTCAGCAACATGTCATTCATTTTTCCGTTGCTGAAACACCAGTTTCAGCAACCTGTCATTTATCTTTTCATCATTAAAACATCATTTCTTTCCTCTGCTATACAAGCTTTTCAGTTCTCCACTTTTACTCTTCAGATCCCTTGGGTGAATATTATTCAGTATTGAGCAGATCTTGATATGCTCCTGTTCTACATTTCAGAGAAATCTACAGATTCTTCCATTAATATCAAGCCATTATGAAGCACTCTATACTTCGAATTTTAAAGACAAAGGTAAAAATATAAGGTATGTGGTTTTTATGTAATGCAGTTAAATAATATTTTAAAGAGAGGATCTTTCTCATAATGATGACAATCTCCGCACACTTAAACATCATTGCACCATACGTAAAGGGGGGAATTTCGAAAACTGAATCATCATTCCAAACCATCCAATCCTCCGTCACTTTTCATATCCATTATTTCCGCCGTCATTGAGACTCCATATCCTCTGTTGCAACAATTAGCTTGACGAAAGCCTGTGTTTGTGTTCTCTGTGCCTCTGCATGTGACTCAAGCTAGTAGCTATGGGAGGGTCGGCTATCAGACAAGAGCCTAGTTTGATAACTCTTCTCGAATTGTTCCCGGAGGCCTACCAAATTTTTCAACAAGCAGGATGGACAACATACTTGGAAAGGTTGGGAGAATTTGATCAGCAACAAGTTTTAGAGTTCGCACATAATCTTCAGGGGAATTATTCAGTGGTTCAAGGGGTCCGAATTTCAGTCACAGAGGAAGATATAGCACAAGTTTCAGGTTTGCCGGTTATAGGTGCTCGCTGGTTCAGTAGGAAACAAGTTATTTTAAATGCACAGCAAGATTTTCTTCTTCCAGATGAACCGGTTGAAATTAAAGGCCGCGGTATAAGTCTGCATTCATTACCTCGACCATGGCCAACAGTAGCTGAATTCATCAAGCACAATTTGACATGCGAAGGGCGTTACCAGGTAGTCTATCAACACGACTTCGTTTTAATGAATCATTTGAGGCATGGTTGATTAGTCAATATTCCCTATTATCTGCTTGGTTGTATCAAAAACATGTCATATTATTGCAGACGGGTTAAATTCCCATTGTTATCCCTTACTCATCATCGTTTATGTCAATTATTAATTCAGAGGGGTTTTTCTCAGCAAAATCCCCCTCTGAATAATCCACTCCTTATTCCCCAGCAAGTCGAAATTCCCCAGCAAGCCGAAATTCCCCAACAAGCCGGAAGTTCCCAAGAAACTCCTAAGAGTTCTTATGAAAGGAAACTGGACGATATCCCAGATCCCCTAGTAATTCCATCCTCAGAACCAGTTGACCTACCCCCAAGTTCGTCCCACTTAGTAGAGTCACCCCTTCCCACTATTCCTATCTCTAGCAATGACTCTCCAACACCCCCATCTCCACCTACTCATAAAAGGAAGAGACGAACCCCAACAGTCTCTGTCTCAAAACGACAAACAAGGGCCACATCCCAAGTTTTCACTTCTTCTGAAAGCCCTCCCCCTAGAAAAGAATATTCTCCTACAAAGAAAAGGAAAGACAGTGACTTCTCTGCTTTCCTACCAAAAAGGAAAATGAAAATGATTGTTGAAACTGGAGTTACTCCCATTTCCCCTGACCCCACCACTATCCTATTAAAACTTCAATCCTCACCACCATTCCAAATTCCCCAACCCGTCTCGTCCTGTGGCGCTGTCACACAAGAACCAGTGACCCGGGATAACATGACATCGTTTATTGCTCAAACAGTGACTGCCACACAAGAACCAGTCACTTACCCAGAAGCTGAAACACAAGAACCAACCTCTGTGGTACAAGAATCATACACCAAGCATGATAATACAGGGAAACCAACTATATCTACTCCACAAGAACCAGCTACAGCTGTGGATCAACAGGCAACCCCCGCAGAATCAACCAGCACACAGGGTTCACACACTATGGCATCTTTGTTGGACGAAAATGAGTTTTTGAAATCAGAACTAGAGGCCTATAAGAAAGAATTGATCATGGCACGAGAAGCCTTTGATAGAGAATTGAATCTCTACATGCTGGCACACACAGCATCAGCACAAAAGAAGGATCCATGTAGAGAATACATGTGCCATGAGTGTGGTAACATTTACCAACATGCAGGATACAAAGTAGTCAAAATTCAGGTATCTGAGGCATCTACATCAGCTGCAATTAGAGAAGAACGCCCTACTGCCACAAAAGAACCAGTAGGGCCCTCAAAAAGTCTAGAAAAAGAAACTAAACCACAAATATCCCGCCCTGTACTAGTCAGCTCAACCACTCAGACAATGCCCCAACCCAGTACTTATAATGCCGGGACACAGACCCTGCCATGGAAACAATTAGAACTTATGAATAATTGGAAGAAACAATATGCTGTGGATCATGACAAAATATTGCAGCAGCATAAGTTAGCCTGGCAGAATCACATGTATGCCAACTGGGATATTTGGGAACAGACATTGCAACAGCTCAAGGATTCCAAGAAAGAAGTCAAGGAATCAAAGGAAAATTTGGTTTTGATGTTTTCATTAGTGCAAAAATTGATGGCTACCCGAAAACCCTCCTTGAATTATTCTCTCTTCCTCTCTGAACGTCTGGTTTATTTTCAATTGAAGGCAATAAAGGATGGCAGACCTCATGAATTGCTGACTGCAGAATAATTTGTTAAAACCTTTGCTGAGGCCCCTGAAAGTGACCAACAATTGTTGTGTGAACTTTATCTCCATAACGAGGCCATGCCTGAGAATAGAAAATTCAATCTCACTCCAATTGTAGGTCATGTACAAATTAGGGCATTCGTTTCATTCCTGGCCAATCAGATCACCTGGAAAACTGTGTTTATTGCAAGTAGGCATAATGAGGAGAATCAGATCCTTTGGATTAGACCAGAACCTTCAAATCTGGCCATGTTTGTAGCACAATATCACCGATTCTTGCAGAAGCCAGGAATGCACAGGTACATACAACAACTGCAGGCTTCAACACTTTTAAAGTGTCTACAGCTAATCAGAGTAAAGGAGACTACTGCATTGAATGCCAACACTATGTTTTGGCAACAGTCATGCAAGGAAAGACAAGAGTATCACCCTTTCAGCCCTGATAATCTTCAAGCTGCACTCTCCAGGGTACCTAACTACATCAGATGCATTCGGCATTGTGGAGAAAACTGGATTGGTTACCATTTTCATTTTCCAATTCTATGGATGCCTGCAGAAAAATACCAGTGTCACTGCCAATTGGCTGACAGAGATGAGGTTGTAGCATGGCAGCAATTGCAGAACAATCGAGGATTCCAAGCTCCGACAGAAGCCACCTTCTCCAGCTACTGCTTGAGCAACTTGCATGCACAGAGTTATTACTCAGACTCTGACTCAGACTAGGACTTGCCTGAGGACATGCAACCCTTTCAGCTGGGGGGGATGTTAGGACCTCACTATGTACCACTTTTTACTATATATTTTGACACCACCTTACCTTTATAACCATGTTTAAAAAGGATTCCATCATCATTTTCATTCACTTTATCCAAAGGTATATAAAATCCTCTTCTTTACTATATATTTAATCTGTTTACATACAATTCCATATTACTCTTATATTTCATCATTAATCGAAGGTAGATTGTTGCTAACATAGTCTAAAAGATCGCAGATAATTTATGTGTTGTGCTGGAACAATCGGCCGTTGCTGAAACAGTCAACTCCGTTGCTGAAACAGTCAACTCCGTTGCTGAAACAGTCGACTCCGTTGCTGAAACAGTTAGCAGGCACGCAAATTCCGTCACTACCCGTAATTTGAGATTCTGGAAGAGTATTTTTTGGAACAATGGAAACAACATGAAGATGAGAAAGGAAGTGGTTACATGGATTATGCTGAAGATAGTACTCTTTTTGTATCTGTTGTAACAATATCTTTTTATGGAAGAATCGAATAGCCCTGTTTTAAGAAAGAAGAACAGATTTGGGATAAACATAGATTTTCTCTAATGTAATTGTAAGAGATGTCTCCTCTTTAAAAAGAGGAGACATCATCATTAGAGGGGAGTTCGAAAACTACAGGAGAACATTGTGTTTGAGAGGACAGGAGCTAGACTCCGTTTGTAATGTATCATTTCTTTTGACAGATGAATAAAAGTTCCTTTTGAGCGCTTCAATTTAATTCTTTCCCTGGGGAATATTGTGAGAAGGAAAGGGCCCACCTTCATCACAAGATTCACCCGACTGTTCCTGTAGTTTGTTAGATTTCTTTATGATATTCGCACTTTACTTTAATTCTGTTTGCTGAAACACCAGTTACACAGTTCTGTAGTTTATTAAGCGTTCTGTTTCCTTTAACGCTGCATGTGTTTAGTACATTCATTCTTAAGAAGTTAAGAGATCTATTTTTGTTATTTGTTTGAATGTATGATTGATGTTGGGAAGCAGGTGATGAAGATTCCTGTACAAAGGAATAGGGTCCTGTTCCCATTGATTGCCTTTCTTTTCCCTGCAGTGTGATTAGAAACAAGAGACAGGTGCTGAAGGTTCCTGTTCATGGGAATAGGGTCTTGTTCTCTTGAGTTTATTTTCTCTACAGAGTGATTAGT
Source organism: Pinus albicaulis (assembly GCA_034641835.2). Lineage (NCBI taxonomy): Eukaryota > Viridiplantae > Streptophyta > Pinopsida > Pinales > Pinaceae > Pinus > Pinus albicaulis. The sequence continues at coordinate 404,732,224 of CM076571.1, read as the reverse complement.
GTCAGGCAGCAGGTGCTGAAGTTCCTAATTAAAGGAATAAGGTCCTGTTCCCTGTTATGGCTGATTGGTTTCCTTTCCTGCAGAATGATTTCCCTTTATTTGGATTCTTAAAAACTGCAATAGAGGAATTTCTTCTACTATAACATAAGTAAACTTCAGCTTTGATTAAACAAGGTGTGAATAATTAGATTTGTATGATTAATAATTGTGTGACTTTTTACTACAACATTATTTTTTCTTTTGGAATTGAGCATATCCAGTGCGTGATTGTCTTTGGAATAAACAGACCTTCTCGGGTTGACAATTTATGTGGAGCTTGAATTGTTAAAACAATTAAAGCAACCAAGACGGTGCACCTGCCACTTGGGGACGTTGAAGGAAGAGTTCCTGGGAACATTTGGGTTAGTAGGCGGGACCATGGCAGTTGATGCAGTCCTATGAGACATTGACACTAGGGTGTTGCGTGAATTGCACTTGTTTATCGCACTGGAATTACCCACATGGTAAACACAGATACCAAGCATAGTCAACTACTACAGCCTAGCCCCAACAGAGGGCAAGGATGATCTGTGAGCTGTTTCTTACTCAAAATTGGAATGGGTGTGCACGACTACCGAGCCGCTCAGGCTTCTAATGGGTAGCAATGGGATGCACCCTACGTTGGCTAAGAATAGGGATGCAGATACATAAGGCAAAGTTATCATGTATTCGGTGACTCTCACAACAAGGAAACAACTGCGGTCACTGTTGGGTCTCAAAATATTCCCTATTCTCACTCCATTATTCACCAATACCTTCACATTACTTCCATATTACCTTCATGTCACCTTCATTCCACCTCCACATCATTACATTTACCTCATCATTGGGTTATAACTATGCTTTTCCAAAGTTTATTAAGTCTTAACATTTTTAAGTGGATTTGTGGTTAAACTTTAGAAAATAATATGCTTATACTTATACCTAACAATTAGAATGAGGTTTCTGACATGTGTAGGTACAAAATAAGCTTCCTAGGCACCCTTATGTGGCACTCTATGTTCAAATTCGAGTTTGAGGAGATCATGGACCTCATGGAGGAGATCATGGAGGATAAGGTTATGTGTCACCATTGGTTGAGAAATATGTGGGTCAAAGGAGAAAATAGTGGATTTACATTTATGAGTTTGTTATCATAGCTTTTGTATAAATAGGAGTGTTATCTCCTTCATTTGTAGTCTTAATCTTGATTTGTAATCTTAATCTTAATCTTCTTCTTCATTTTGTAATCTTAGGTTGGTAGTGAGAAGTTAGATTGGAGAATCAATGTAATGGCTGCAATTGCAATTTGCAATTGATGATAAATAAGACGGAGCTTCTTTGATACTCTACATTTGACTTTTCTTTTGGTGTGCTTTTGAATCCTTGGAAGGATCCCCATTGCCTAGCAAGTACACTTCTATTTTAGTAGGCTTTTATTTTATGTTTGTTTGTGAATTTCATTAGATTAAATTATTAGGTTCATATGTTTGGAATATTAATGAATGACCTTTTGTAAGAAAGTAATAATGTTTCCTTCAATGAATCTGATTTGTTATTTAATGTTCGATTTCATTAGTTTAAGTTTCTTATTTATATGCTTGAGATATAAATGAATAGTTTCTTGTAAGACATCTTTAAAATTCCATGCAATCAATCAGAATTAGGTTTAATTGCTTTAATTTCATTAGCTTAAATATTTTGTTAAGATGATTAGAAATATTAATGAACAGTCTCCTATAAGGGAACCTTAATATTTCTTACACTTGTCACAATGTCTTTAGATTTCATTTTGTTAAATGAGTACATAGGTGTTGGAGATCCTAATGAAAGACCTTCTATAAGGGAACTTTGGCATTTCTTTACCTAGCTTAGTTTAGTTTGTCTCTAAGTCCATATATATTGGATGATCCTTGAAGTTTACTTACTCAGATTGATAGTAAATGAAACTCTAATTTGCATCTGCATTTTAGACCAAATAGTCACTCCTCGGCCATGCAGGGTATTACAAAAATTTTGTTTGGGAATATGCGCTACTTATAGTGCCTCTAAGAGACTTGTTTACGCAAGGGGTCTGGTTCGGTTGGGATGCCACCTGTGGGGAAAATATGTATTTGGCTATGAGGTACCTAAGGAACAAGCCTGTGTTGGGGGAGGATGTGCAGAAGGCACAATTTTTTGACCCAAGCATAGCAGGAATGTTGAATGCACATGAGATGCGAAAACTAGCCGTTGGCACACTAACAGTTGGTAGGAAGTGAAAGTTACCATTGAAAGGCGTGCCCCCCTAGCATATAACGAGGCAAATTTTGGGGAATTTTGACCGTTTATCTGATGGTAAGTTCCAGGTGAATTTTACCCTACTGTTGGGTGACCACAAGAACTAGAAATGGGCAGGGTAGCTGAGATAGGGGATCTGCCTCACTTGCATAGACTGTACTTCTCACCTTTGTCTTGAGCGAACTTGAGCTATACGATTCTCCAAGTTTGCACTGTCCCTTTCATGTCTGATCAGCCTACTCCTTCTGACAATAGCCACCTAAAGCTAGGATTCCTTTTTCGTGCTAAGATGATGACCATGAACCCTCAGTACCAACAGAGCCTCAAAGTGAGGACGTAATGGAGATTGGGGCTGAGGATGAAGAAGTTCTCTCTACACCAGTCACAAAGAAGGGAAAAGAGAAATCACAGGGCTTGGGGAAACCCCTGAAAACTGAAAAATGGGCTGCAGGGAGACCTAGGACTTCCCCGAGGCATGCCAAATATCCACGAACAACACCTTAGGATCAGGATGCACAGGAGGAAGCCCAACTCGCCAATCCGAAAAATCGGTTACCCCCCTTCATTCGACCACGCTGACCTTCAACGTACATGCCCAAAAACTTAGATGGTTTGATAACCTATCTTCAAACACCACTAGCTTCAAGCAAAATCCCTCTCATCAATGATCCTTGTGGGAGGCTCCACAAAGTTAAAATCAATGATCATGACTTGGAAAATTATGAAGCCTTCCCTGAGCTAGCCCCCGTGTTATAATTCAACACAGTTTATGCAAATGATGGGGTTACAATCATTCCTCAGTGCTAGGTATGTGGATTGGATGGATCCAGGCTCTTGAACTTGCTGCGGATGCCCCATTTTGGCTATTACAATTTCACGGACCAGCTGGCCCGAGAGTTGCTCACCTTGATTCATGATGGCTACTTATGGATTCGGGACCGTGTCCCCATTGATGCTGCATTAATTCACCGGATTACAGGCCTTCCCATGCAGGGGCCGTACCCTCTAGAGCAGGTGGGAAAGAAATATGAAGGCGAGATTGTTGAATTTGTGTGCCAAAAGTATAAGGTGGAGTGGAATACCCGAGGCTTTATCATCAGATCCATCAGTGATCGTGCTACACAGATGGGTTCCATGCTATTAGCATGCAAGCTAATGTGGAAGCGCCAGGTCACAACCATCACTGCCTATGTCATTCGATTGGAAGGTCAGTGTATGAATGGGGTTTGCCTCAATTGGGCCCAATATTTATGTGACGAATTCCTGACCAATGTCTGTGAATCTCAGGAACAAGGGAAGGCCTTTTTCTATTCTTGGCTACTGCTCCTCATAGCACTAGTTGCATGGGAGGCCCCTGAGGAGTTGGTCCTCCTTGAGCTCACCCCAGAAATGTGCGAGGGAGATCTCTTCGCCCATCTATGGGACTCCAAGAATGCACAATGCGTGGAATATAACCAAGTTTTTTGGGTCCTATTCGAGAGAAGCTTGACCACATCCATCAACTCTTGACCACGGCTATCCCCAATGGTGTACAATAGGTACAAAAGTATTGCAGCATTACAGGTTACAATGCACCACATATAGATCTGCGACCTCAAGGGAAAAACCTAGACGTCCCTCCCGTATATGGTAGTGGATGAGGTCATTGACCATGTGATCGAGCTATGGCCTCCAGCCTAGAATATAGGCTTCAAAACCCCTACCCAGGAGACTGTAAGACCAAGAAAGTAGGGCTCCGACACAACCACGAAGAAGGAATGCGCCACCACAAAACACCAAGGCCAAAATCCAGGTAGATTTACTGCCAAAAGTAAGCCTTGGAGGAACAAAGCGAACATGCGAGCCTGACAAGGGGCCCTGAAAGAAGTAGCACATGCAATGAGGAGAATACAATGCGATAGTCACACTAACTAATGGGGACCTTGAACAAATAGCAGATGCTGGCACAATGGCCACAAAAGACAAGTGGGTAGCCCTAGAGGAACACTAGAAGGCTGCAATTGACACCCTCCAGGTTGAGCTCCGCATCCTAAAATTAAAGGTAGACACACTACAGGCTAGCATGACTCAGGTATGACCTCCCTTGGTAACCAATCGTACACTGCTCGCCACGAAGGAAAGCCGTCTCTGCGCCATACCTAGCACTGCCCTCATGATCAGTCTGTTGGATCAAGCAATCCAACTCAATGCAGAAACTGGGGTGTAGCTGAATTTGGCCACGCTACCCCACGATTCATTACAAGGCCTCCACATTGTTGTATTCCAGGAGATTCACCATCAGGACCAGCAGGTGCATCAATAACTCGGGGTGGCTGAGCAGACCATCGTGCAATAGAATGCCGAAGTACTTCGCGTTGTCACACAGCAGGCAGAGCTCAAGACATTAATACACCAGCTCTTCATGGAGGTTACAAAGGAGATCCTAGCCACAGCCACCCCCCAGGAAAAATTTGAAGGGTTGGTCGTAGCATTGAAGGCGTCCAAGACAGAGATGCAGGCCATGAAGAAGCAACTGGAGCAGCAAATCACCAACTTACAGGCCAAGTTGCAGCCTAAAAAACCTTCGAAGGTACAAGCCCAACGTGATGCGCTAATGACCGTGGCCACCAACACCATTATAGAACAGATTTATCATGGTGCTCGGTTACTCGAAGACGCCATGCAGCTTTGGACCAAGATCTAGCGTGATCCGGTCCTCCAGAGAATCAATCAAGACTTGCAGAAAAAGGAAGAAGCTTTCAATCAGGTCGAAGCTACATTGCCCTCCTTAGTCCCTGCATAGCGTCTGACATGCTTGAAGACTAGAAATGTGATCTAAGATGAGATTGAAGAACTCTGGGGCAAGAAGCATGCCATCGTGGAACTATTGAAGCCTTGGGCCGATGCAACCCTCCAGCTATCACAAGATACCGATGTTGCGGTCAAGCGACTGAATCAGACACTGGAGAGTGTCACCACCACGACCGAAGGACCGACATCCCAGAAACTCATGGATATTGTGCAGAGAATTGCTGCTCAAAGTCAAGAAGTGCTGCCCCCACTGATCGCTGCCTACGTTTAATAATATCTACCAAAATAAAGAGCTAACTTTTTAATAAATTACATTATCAAACCTTATGTTAATAATATATAAAACCTACCCTTATTACAATGTCGCATCCATTGGATTAAATTAAAATTTAATTAATCTTCTTCAAATAACATTAAAACACCATTACTTAATAAGTATTTCTAATATTAACTATTAATTGTAGCACAAAAAACTTTAAATAAACTAATATGTTGTAAAACTTAGATTAATTTAGAAATATAAATGGATATAATTAGAAATAAAAATGGATATAAGTATTTTAATAATTTCATAGATTTAATTAGAAACAAAAATGGATATAAAACTAACATAAGAAAATAAATAATTAACCAAAATAAATTAAACTTTTATAAATTATTAGAAAATGGTTGACTCTTTTTGCCCTTCAACCCACTTTTTCCTCTATTTATTTACCCTAATCTACTCTCTTATTAGTAGGTTTTTCCTGATCATGAGTCTTGATTTAGACTGGAAACATCGACAGAAAATGAAGACTATGGAGATTCCGAATTTTATATCTAAAAATCTACACCACAGAACCTCCAATCTATCACTTTATCTCCTATATAAAAATCATCCTCTTTAGTCTTTTTATCATAGATTTTCTTGATCTTATCCTGAATGATTTGAGATTTGATATAAACTTCTTCTCTTGTTTGTTGCAAGTGAATATTTTTATTTATCCTTCTTTGGATGTCATTTGTTCCAACTTGTAATTCTTGGATAATTTTCATCACTAGTACACCTAGGGAGGATGGAAAAACAACATCCATTCCATAAACTAGTTGTTAAGGTGAAGTGCCAATGGATTTTCCCATAAGGCATTGACTAACTTCTTATTCCAAGTCTTTTTATTGTCTTCAAGTAACTTTTTGATGATATTTACAAGGCTTTTGTTTGAGGATTCAGCCAAGCCAATACCTTGGGGGTAATATGCAATGGAATGGCCTACGGTAATATGGTATTTGTCGCAGAATTCAATCATTTTCTTGGATTTGAATGTTGCTTCATTGTCAGCAATTATCTTTTGGGGGAATCCAAATCTTGAAAGAATGTTGTTTTCTAGGAAGGAAATAATGACCGTATTTGTGGATTGTCTGGAGTGTATGGCTTCAATCCACTTGGTAAAATAATCAATGGTTGTCAAAATCCACTTATGCTGGCCTGAAGAGGGAGGGTGAATTTCACCAACGAAGTCTAAACCCCATTGTTGAAATGGAATTTCAGTTGAAATATGATTTAAAGGGAGGGCTAATAATTTCTTCTTACCCTCAAAAATTTGGCACTTATGACATGAAGTGACATATTTTTTGACATCAACAAACAAGGTAGGCCAGCAAAAACCAACTCTCAAGATCTTGTCTGTAGTAATTTTCCTGTATAAATGTCCTCCACAGTCACCTGCATTAAATTCTTCAAGTATTTTGTCATCTTCTTCCTTTAGTAAACAATTTAGTAAAATCCCACTACGATCTCTCCAAAAAATTACATTATCTAAGATACAAAATCTTACTGCTTTAATTTTTAAAAATATAGCTTTGGTTCTTGACAATGTAGGAGGAGCTTGTAAGTTTTGTAATAAAAATATGATATTTGTATACCAAGGTGACTCTGAAAAGGCGTCAATGATCTAAGGAGTCACCATCTCTTCTTGATCATCTATTTGAGCAATACAATTTATGGCTAGGGCATTACAATTGGATTCAACCATAAGTCTGGCTAATCCTTGACCTTTAATGAGCTTGGTGGGTTTTATCTCTATTTCATATTCTAAGATAGTGGCAATCCATTACCTTTTCTTCCATCAAGACCATCCTGAGTAAGAATGTCTTTAAATACATAATTTGGTACATAGGAAACAATGTGTGAGTAGAGAATATAAACTCTGAAGTCTTTAATAACCTTTACCAAAGCTAGGGATTGCTTTTCCATAATGTTGTACTTCAAAGGGACATCTCTAAGGGTCTTACTAAAGAAAGCTATAGGCTGTTCAAATCCGTGGTCATTTTTTTGCAGTAAAACTACAACAATGGTGTGTTCTGAAGCAAATGAAAAAATCATGAAGTCTTTCTTAAAATCAGGACTTATTAGGACTCGAGTTTTGGTTAAGGCTTGTTTGATAGAGTCAAATTATTGTTTAGCCTCAACAATCCATCTAAGAACATAATATTATTTTAGCATGTTATTTAATTCTATAATTATCTCAGCTAAGTTAGATATGAATCTTCTTAGAAAATTTATCTTACCTAGAAAGGCTTGTAATTCTTTGATGTTTCTTGGTGGACTGATGTTCAGAATTTCTTCTATCCTAGTAGCATCTATTCTAATTCCTTCTTTTGAGATTATGTGTCCAATTAAATTACCTTCTTCTAATCCAAATAGACTTTTCTTAGGATTTAAATAAATGCCATATTTCCTACACTTAATAAAAACTTGTTTCGAATGATCCAAGTGTTCATTATCTTTTTTGGAAAACATAGTAATGTCATCCAACTAAATTACTAAGAACTCAAGTATTTCCTTTGAAAAATATATATCCATAGCCCTTTGAAAGTTTTCTCCTGCATTCATTAGACCAAAAGGCATTTTTACATACATAAAAGTGCCCCAAGGAGTAGTAAATGTTGTTTTAGCTTGGTCTTCTTCTTGGACTAGGATCTGGTTGTATCCTGAAAAACCATCTAACAGTGAAATCCTTGAAGAACCCACTACCCTTTGTAATATGTGGTACATTTTAGGTAAAGGGTAATTATCTTTTAAGGATACTTTGTTAAGATTTCTAAAGTCAACACACAATCTAATTTCTCATGTTTTCTTTCTCGTTGGGACTAGGTTGGAAACCCAATCAGAATATCTGATTGGTGCAATGATCTGGACAACATACATTCTTTTAACTTATTTTTCAATCAAAGCTAATAGCATAGGGTTAATCCTTCTCAAATTTTGTTTGAATGGCTTTTGATCTTCTTTTATTGGAATTTTATGTTGGATTATGTTTGTATCATAAGATTTTAAATCTTCATAACTCCAAGAAAACACATCTTGATATTCCTTTAAAAGCTCAATATATTTATCATTTTCTTATTGAGGTAAAATTTTGGACAGTTTGATTATTTTTGGTTTTAACTCTGTACCAACGTTACATTGTTATATTTTAGATCTTACTGGCTCCATTTTTGGTTTTCTAGCTACATCATTGGAGTCAAAAAGATCTTCTAAGGGGGTTAAACCTTTAGGTAAATTATTATCCTTAAGATTCAATATGTCTGATTCATCTTCAATAATTTCGTCAATCTCTACTTTCTCTAAGCTCTCTATATCAGCTTGAATAAATCTATTCGTTTTATCAAACTTTATTCTATTTACATGTAAGTTATTTAAATCTATTTCACAATCCAAATTATGAGTTATAGTACAATCTGTATCTATATTACAATTCTGAAATTCTCCTTCATTTTTCATAAATTTGTAAATCTGTTCATCCTGAGAAAAAATCTGCAAATGCTTAAGATTGTCTGGAATTATTGGTCTATGTTTGACTTCAGTAGTATATCTGTGATTAGGTTGGAATGGTAAATTTCATGTACTAGCAAAAGTTGCAAGACAATGAGCCTGTATATTTTGTTTTCTTGGTATAGAAGCAAACTTACATTCCAATAAATCATCAATTAAATCTATGAGAGTGTCTCTATATCTGCTTAGTCTAGGATTGTAAACATAAAAAACTCCATTTACTTGTTTTATGATCAAATATGAATCTCCCATGATTAAAATTATTTTTCCTCCTGAGTTCCTAAAGATTTGGAGTCCTGGGATGAGGGCTTCATACTCAGCCATATTGTTTGTACATTTGAAATTGAGCCTGAAAGCATGACCTTCCAAATGATTAGTCTCCATGTTTGTTATCCAAGCTCCTGCTCCTGCTCCTAACTTATTCATTGAACCATCAAATTCTAAATTCCATATTCATGAAAAATATTATCATTGTTTGGTGCTCTCTTTTTATCAACTAGTTCAGTTTGGATTCCATTTGTTTTAGAGTTACATAGGGTAAAAGAATCAAGGTTAGTTGATGTAGAGTAAATTGGGTATTTTATAGATCTTTCAGCACTACTGACCATGTACTTCATCAATGTTTCCCTATATAACCTTTTAGGTTGGCCAAAAGATGATATAGTAGCATAAGACATGTCCAATTGTAGATATCCCTGTAACTTTTCTCCCCATGAGCGAGAAAGTAACATTCCATATTTTGGTGAGATATCAGCTACTACAATGTCCATTAATATACTCTTACCATGGTATTCAACTAGTGTTACACAAAAATCTTTGATTAAACCTAGGCATTTAACTTTACTTGAATCAAAAGAAAACAAATCTTTGTATGGCCTTATGATTTCTAGGTTCAAAGTTTCCATGATGGCTTTGGGCATTGGATTATGGAAAGCTCATGAATCTAGCTTTGTGTTATGTAGAATTTGATCATGAATGGTGAGACTGATATAAAATGGAGGAACTACACCATCTACATGTTTTCCATTTACATCTGGGCCAAAATTCAACTATGGATGATCATCATTTAGATTTATGGAGTCTTATCCATCATTCATATTTAATGTTTCAGTTATCGTTGATTTATACAAGTCATTTTTTACCAATTCAGTCAAAGGAATTGGTATTTTAAGCTTCACAATTTCTAATTGTATGTTGAATGTAGGTTGAGTTTTAATGATTTGAATCAATTCTTCTTCGGTAACTATAGTTTTTGTTGGTTTGTCTTGTTTTTCTACAATTGTTTTTTCATTTTCAACTGTTTTGAGATTCTCTGTTTGTGTTTCTTGTGTTTTACTACTTCTAAATTTATTTTCTAGGATTTTTTATGGAGCAGTAGATGTTCTTTCTGACTTAGAATTATCAGCAAATGTTTTTGAAGTCATCTTTTGGATCTACTGTTTTAGGATCAACAGAAGGTTTTTTAGGATCTAAATTTGTTGTTTTTACAGAATTAGAAGCTTTAGCAGTAGTAGATTTTTGTGAATATTTTGCAGCTTGAGCAACTTCATCAGTAATATCAAAAATTTTAGGGCTTGATGCTTTTTTAGGACTAGAAATGTTTTGGGAAGAATTTGAGTTTTTCTTATTTTCCCCTGGGAGAATTTGCAGAACCTTTGTTTTGGGAGCTTCTAATTTTTTTTTATTCTAAGTTTGGGAAGATTTCTTGATAGAAGATTCATTGTTTTTCTTGTTTCTAAGGTTATATTGAATTTGTATTTCATTTATTGCATAATCATAACCTTGTTTATAGTCCAAGGATTCACTAGAATCTAATTTGAGCTGTTGAAGTTCAAATAATTCCCGATCTTCGTGAGTAAGGAAAATAGTATTATTATCATATATTCCCATTATATTTATAGCATCCTCATCATAATTATTATTCTAAGAACTTTCAGCATAGTTCTCTTGGAATGGTGGCCTAATTTTTTGGTCTGGGACTGTTTCTTTTTCTTTTCCAGAATTTATGTTTATTTCTAAAATTGGGATTTCTGATCTGTTGTTGGTTATTCCACTGAGGTATTCTCTCTATATTATCTAGTAAATCAATCACTCTTTCTAAGGTTTTAGATATCACATCCATTTTTATGTCTGAATTAGAATTTCCTTCTTTAATGGTCACTCTTATTTCATTTCCGAGTCTAGCTTTTGTGGCTAAAATGTTCACTTCTACACTAACTGCATCTGTTTGCATTTTTTTCTAATATGTCTACATCTCTTTCCCTTAATTGGTAAGCCATATATGTATCAAATCCATCAGAGAATTTGAGCAAAACTAAATAAGGATTAGGTTTAATATTTGCAAGGATAGAATTATAGACACTATGATATCGGGTGCAGTAATCTTAGACTAACTCATTTGGATCTCTTTTCAAGGAATCAAATTCAAAAAAAAATTGGAGGGGATTATTTTTATTTTCCCATTTATTTAAAAACAAAGTTAAAAAGAAAACTAAATCAGTTATACTACCAGCAGCTAAATATTTAAACCACTTCTTAACTTCTCCTGTTAAAGTTTATGCAAACAGTCTCATTTGAACATCTGAGTCATCAATTTCATAAATTTCAAAGAAGTCTGTCATTTTAGTAATAAGTTGTTGAGTAGTATATTGGGTAGTGCCATCAAACAGTGGTATTTTATTTTGATATTCTTGTGGCATATCATGAATCTGTTGTGGTAAGACCAGGGGAGCATATCTAGGAGCCATAACTTCAAGCTTAGCTCGGCTAGGAGGTAAGGTAGAACTACTTGGAGCTGTACTAGAAATGATAGTAGATTAACTAAAGATTGTATTTGAAGTGCTGGGAAATGAGGATGATGTATTTAAGAAATAAAAAGGTGAACTGATGGATATAGTGGATGAAGTGATTGGTGGAAATAATACTCTAGGTTGTAGGGGTAACATAGGGATAAATGAATTTGTAAATGAGTTGGTAGTAGAATTTATGAATGATGTAACAGCATACAGAGAAGAATCTGTAGTTGGTATTATTGTGGTATGTAATTGAGAAACTGGAGGTTTTTTTGCATAAGTCAAAAAGTGAGCTAATTCAATAGCTTCATCAATATCCTTTAGAATAGTAACATTAATTTCTTTAACTTTAGTCTGATGTTCAGCTTTCTTAGATTTAGAACTTACTGCAATAGATTTTTGTTTTGAGTTCAAAAATGAAATAAAAGAGGGGTCTAAAAAAACAGTTTTTAAATCACTTTCAGATTTAATTTTAAATAAGGAATGCTCAAATTTCAGATGAAAATCAATATCTTGCAGACTTACTAACTCTCTTGGTAATGAATTGACTCTTATTAATGAGATTTTAGCCTCCAATTTTTCTGTTTGTTTTTTCTTTTTACTAGTTCGGTCCGGGTTATCTACTATAAAAACAGGATTAGGATCCAAGTTATACCTGGTATAATAGACTTTCGTGGAAGCCAGAATTACAATTTTTTAATACTCACAACCTATAAAATAAATCTTAAAGTAAAAAGATGAATTAAATGATTCCTTTAAGACTAATTTTATGATTGACGATTGGTTATGATCCACAGCGGAGTTGCCAGTTATGTTATCACTCTAGTAAATTATTAAGTTGTGGGATTTTGGTTTTTAGTCAAATAATACTAGAGGTAACCAAAAACCTACTTCAAACTCTAGAATCTAGCCTTCCTAGGGTTCAGAGAGCGCTCTCTATTTAAATTTTAACTTTGTTTTAATTTGTGAATATTAGGCTAGCTATGAAAGTGCAGCTTTGGTTTGGTTTTGTTTGATTTGGTGGGAAAAATCACTTGAAAGGATGCATAGTAAGAAATCTATTTGTCCATTGGGCTATGGAGTAAAAATCAAGCTAACAGGACTAGGATCAAGTGGAAAAAATGTCAAATGTCTTCAGGGAAAGATAAACAACCCTTGGAGATCTTGGAAAGTTGTTTTTGTGAGATGGTATGATCGGGATAAAGGGTACTTAAGAAGCCTTAAATCTGGAGAAGGGAAGTAATAGGAGAGGTCAAAAAAATGAGGGAGCAATTTAGCGTTCCCTACATTGGAAATCAGAGGAAAACATATAAATGATAACTAGTTAAAAACAGGGTGCTATTAACATATCTTGAATTAATACTCCTAGTTATACATTCAGATTTAGCATAAACATAAATGGATGCATGTAACAGAGAAAAGAAACAATGAAAAGTGAAGAAAATACTTCACTCCAAATAGCTCGTCATAGGGATCCTGCAGTATGATTCCAATTTTCTTTGATCTAGCCTGCTACTCGAAGTTTTCACACACAAAAGCTTTAAAGTCCAAGAAGAAATGACTATAACAATCCCAACAATTTTATTCCACACAAAATACTTCAAAAGAGTGAAGTATTTATACATAATGTTTTAAACAATATCCTAGATAACTTCTAGGAATTAACTTAGGAAAATAAAATATCTTACAACAATAATAGTGAGATCTGCTTAAAAAATCAGCAAGTTGTCCTATTTTATTCAAAAGAAATAGAAACTGTTTTAGGATAAGAAGCAGCTGGCTGTCTATGTGTCCTCTTTGCTGGCTCTTAGATATTTTTTTGGAATCTAAGATGCCTTCAATAATACTCTTTCTCACTAATACTCTTTCTTACTGATACTCTTTCATTTCGGATACTCATTAACCTTTTGCTCAAGCTACTTTACTATTGTAAAATCTGTTTTGACAGTGAAATCAGCAAACAGATTTCTTTCATAATAATAAATCAGTTAATGCTTGCCAATCCTCATTTTTAGGAATTTGGGTATTATTTAGTTTCCTAAAATTCTCATCAGCTTCAGTATACCTAGCAAATGTGGGTTTGATGAAAAATAGGTGTTTGATCTCATATTGCAAATAAAATAAATCTTCAAAACTTTTCAGCAATACTTTTCCTGTGGGAATTCCTTGACCTATTGGCTTATTCACCTACTCCTTCGCATATTCTCTTATCTTCTTGTCATAATCATTTTGAGGCAATAACTTATCATTAATAACCATGATATCAGGAAGTCCTTTTTTCCTTAAATTGGTGAACTTAACCATGAATCTGGTTATAGCAGTATTCATACCTTCACATTTTTCTTCAAGATGCCTCATCAAATTTATTTTGGTGGTAAATTTCCTAATTTCTAGGATATTTGATGTCCTGCCATTGATTTTTAGTTCTTCCAATTCCTATCTATTGTTGTTGTTGAGGAAATTGATTAATCTTATAGCCTGTTCTAGTTTATCAACCAAATCAGCTTGTGTCTTTTGGATTTCTGCTTGGGCTATCAATAATAACTCTCTTTGCTCAAAATTACTTGAATTGAAGGCCATACTACATGGATGGCTTCAATTACATTATTCCATAGGTAATATTTTATGTATGATATTTGATCCTTGAGAGTTAATTATTTTTGTAACTTCCTTACCTCTTCACTCAATATGTTGGCATTTTGTTCATGTATTATAGCATTTATTTGAGTTCATTACATTATCTTCTCAATATTTTCAATCATCTTTGTCAACCTGCTAATTTCAATTGTCTTAAAAGACATCTCTTCCATTATTTTCACTAGTTGAATACTTTCATCTGTAGGTTGCAATGTTGTTGTGGAGGATTCAGTAGTTGAAGTTGCTGAAGAAGTCATTGGCACTACAGTGGCCAATGGTTCTTTGGATGCCAATCTTTCTCCTAAATTTGAAGGAACTTTTGCAGTGATGACTGGGATGACTGTAGGAATCACTCGTTCTTTTCCTGTCTCCTTTTCTTGGACAAGTTGGTCGATCTGTACTTCCATTTTCTTAATCTGAGCTATCAGTTGAAGAATTAAACTCATCATTTCATATTTTTCCTTTTGTTCATGTAAGACTTCCTTTGTCTGACGATGCTCACTTTGAGGAAGTTTGAGTTGTTTCCTCAAGGCAGCTATATCCTCATTTTTCTTCTTTACCAATTCTTCTGCTACTTTGATGTTTGTAGGATCATATCCTACCTACAATACTGAATCTTCTAAGGCTTTTATCCTTAGATCCTTTGCATATAATGAAGCTTTATCCATCCTCATTTGATCTTGCATATTAGATATGGTGTTTTGAAGCTTATGAACACTCATAGATTTTGTTGTAATTGTGGAATACAACATCTCTGACGTTTGCTTGTGAAACTCTATTTGATCTAATTCATGAATTTTGTCTGTAGCTACTTCCATATCAACTTTCTTATAGTCAGCAACTATCTTTGGCACTGATACTCTGGGCTGTAATACTGACATAATCAGTTTTTTAGTTGAATAATCAAATGCTGATAGGAATATGTTTTGATTACCTGGTTTTTTCTTTAAGAACTGAGAATATATTTCAGTTTTGATTTCCTTGTTCTTCAACTTGATTTGCTTGTGTTTCTCCTTAATATCCAAATATTTTTCTTCAGCTGAATGTGAGGAAGAAGCCTCCATACCTTGTTGCCTTTCCATCATCTATGTATCTTCATTATTCAATTGTTATTCATTCTGATTTGGCTCATTGATAACTACAGTAGCTACATTTGTCTTTGGCAAATTAGTGTTGGTATTCAAGGGCTCTGTTTCTTCAACATCTATTGTCACTTTACCTTTAGCTGTTGTATCTAATTTTGGCCTTTTGTTGTAAATGATCTTGAACTTTGTTTCTGTTGTAGTCGCTGCAGTATAAGCTCCCTCTTTTCTAATTCTCTTAGTGGATGTCTCTGGCTATTTAGCAATTTCCAAAGCGTTACTAGTATTCCTTTGGTTTACTACCTTCGTTAAAGTGATTTCAACCCACTCAATTTTATTAGAAAACTTCTCTACTTCTAGTTTTCATTCATGGATAAAGGGTGTCAATTTACATTTTACCCTTAGTTTACTTAAGATCCCTTGTGGATCATAATTCCATGGGAAACTTTGTTCAAATTTCTATTCCAGTAGTTGATTTGCTGCTTCCTTTTTTGCATCTCTGTGATTACATATGAATGGACTAATTTTATTTTTAAGTTTGAATTGGGTCTTCTTCTTCACTGCCATGAAATTAATTGAATCAGAATTTAGGATATGCCTGATGTACTCCAAGGCAAAGATCTTCATTGATGGATGTTTGGGTAACTTGTAAGGCAACAAGTTTGACTCAAAAAATCTAATTTCCGTGAATTTCTCATACAAATACCAGTCACCAAATTTTATTTGTTCTGATAACTATAATATTTTCTTCATTTCCTAACTTATTCTAGGCTGCTCTGTTTTGGTCAACATGGTGGTCACTAGATGTAAAAACAACTCTGCAAACTCTGAATAATTGAAATTTGTGCCTTCTTTTCTGAGTATGGATGTCCAAAAGATGACAGATAGAGGTTTTCCTTCTATATCCAACTTTTGAAGTGAAATTGGAAAGCTATCTGATTGGAAGGAAAGAAACATGTGGAAAAGATAGGAGGTGTATATGAATACTCCTTCCAACTGTAAATTAGTCAATTGATAGTGAATACTATCAGCAATGAAACCAACATAGTCAAAGATAACTGAAGGTGGTTGACCTAGAGAAAAGGTGGAAGAAAATCCGAAGATAGACTCATCAGTGTGCTCATTATTAAAATACCCAAGGATGAAGGAATGCATGAAGATTACATGCCTTGAACCTTCATGGAATTTATCAGTTGAATATGGAGGATTTAACTTGGGAATTTCAACATGCAGGAGCATAAAGTCTGAAAAATCATGAGTCTTTTAGGAAAATCTAAGCTAATGTATAGCTTGGTGAGGGCCTCAATAGACAAAGGGACTGCTTGGGGGTTTGGTTGAAGCTGCAACATTTGGTTTATTGAGTCTGCAATGATGGTAAATAGGAATTCTTTACTGGAATTCACAATATCTCTTTTTTCAAGAATATAGTAATGGTGACATAATCTTATAATTTCTTGACAAGGGTGAGTTAGAGGGACTACATATTTGGGCAGATTGGATTCCCAAATATGAATTTATTCATGATCATCTAAAGACTTCTCAAAACACCAGTTATGGATATCTAACAGATTGAATTCAACTATGGGATCAACTATTTTGTAGTCAATATCAGCTATGGGAATGTGTTCAATATCAACAATTGGTGGTTGTAATGGATTGACCACAATTGCAGTATTTAGAGTCATGGCAGGAGTAGGTTTAGGAGATTTAGAACCTTCAGGCTTGCTTGCACTCTGTTTTTTAGGCATCTTGATTTTATTATGCAAGTTTAAATAGTTTGTAGAGGAAATTTTACTATAGCAGAGGCTTGATTGGGAAATTTTAGCAAAATAGAGTCTCTTTTTGGATTTTATGCCCAATTAGGATTATCAAAGAAGTTATGAGGCTTTAAAATTGGTATAAAACAGAAAACAGGGGTTTTTGAGTTTTTTGACTAAGAAATGAGGCTAAAACTCTGTTGAAAAGGATTACAGAGGGTTTCGGGATACCTACAAAGGTTTTCTGGCCTTTTAGAGCTTGAAATTGATCATTAAACTGTGAAAAATTCATAAATTTACTTGAAAAACTGCGTAGTAGACAAACCGAGTTTTTGGGAAAATTTTGGCAGAGTTTGGCCTGTTTCTGGGACTTTTGGGCAATTTGATTACTCAATTTCTCATCTTAAAATTTTTTTATTTCTTTTTAAAAATGGTTTTCCAACTTGATTGCAAGTTGAATCCCGAGAAAAATACCCATTTTAATGCTGGTATCAGCTTTGAAAAGGTTTTTACAGTTTCTGGTCGAATTGATGGATTCAACAGTTTATCTGAAGCAAGGCGCAACTCCTCAACAGTCTTCATGAGTGTACTTTGGTAACTTTCGAAGGTTTTGGGCATGAAAATGGCAGAAACGAGCTTTAACAGGTTTTATCTATAGTTGGGGAGGCAATGCGCTCGTTTAAACGTGAAAGATAAATGAATAAAGGTTTTATCAAAATGTATCAATTTGCATTGAATGCAAGTCTTGTCCGGCAGGAGGCAATTTTGGAATGCAAAGGCTTTTAAAACCGGCGGTTATCACGCAAGCTTCAGGTGGTAAGTTGTTTTAACTTCAACGAACGCGATCGAATGAGCAAAGGCCACGTGGATGGGATAGAAATGGGTGAAACCACCCATTTCACGCGGCTTTGGCGTTAGGGAAGTCTTGCATCTTTTTTATGCGTTATCGTCCTCTGACTGTTAGATTTAAGATTCAGATGTGAACGATCAATATTTTTTCGAGAGTTGCATTAGAATGGAAAGGAGGGACTGGGTCTTTGCCTAGGCGGAAGGGTTAAGATGTGGTAGGGGTGATATGGTTTAAAAAATATATGAAATGTTTCAATCATGGTATAGGCGGGCATTAATATTTGTATTTAAAACCTTTGTGACATGTTTTAAATGTTATGTTCGAGCACAATAATATATATTATATATTTTTTCAACTTTCACAGTTTTCAAACCATAAGTGTGGGATATTTTCAATAACGATAGTTTTAGACCAAAGGGTTTATAATTTGGGGTCTTTATTTGCGCACATGGGATAATAGACTTTGGTCTAAATGTTATAATAGTGGGTTTTACGAGGTATTTAGATATAATGGAATTAATAGCAATGGGAGGGTGTTTCTTAGGGATTTAATAAAAGTATGTTAAAGGTTAATATGAAAGGGTAGTGTAATAAAAAAAAATACGCATTATCTCTAAGGATAGTATAAAATGAAGCATTGCTTATCTTTATATTTCCTTCACCAATACTTAGTATAAATGTAATTTTGAGGGCTTTATGAATGCTTTTGAAGGGATGAAGTTAATTATTTTAGGGTTACAATTTTACTAAGTAAGAATGTGTCTTTACTTAGAAAAAAGGGGTTTTAATGTATGAATGAAGGGTAAATGATGATAAATGTGGGTTTAACATAAGAACTCAATATTTTTAACTAACCAGTCATAGAGCCTTGGGTCCGGTCCCAACGAAATTCAGAAAAATGCTCTGAGCCTGTTTGATTGATAGCTTAGAACATTGAATACTCATAGGGGAGGGGAAATTAGTGATTTTTCCTGATGATTTCTTATTTACATGATTGCACCATTGCTTTCTACCTACCTAACTTTATTTCTAACATTTTTTCTTCATTTTGTAGGTGCATTTAGACTTGCAACCTTAAAACATTTTCTTTCAAAGCATAAAACTATCTAATTCTACCTTGCTTCATCTGAGGGCTCAGATTAAATTGTTGAGCTCCTCATTATTCTCTACCTATCTACTGATTTGTCAAGTTTAAACTATTTGGCAAATATTTATTCTCTATCTAAAACATGAAATTGAAAGAAGGAAAGTTAAGATTAAAATGTTTAACTATTCATGGATTATGGAATTTATTGACACTCTGCACATAATCATTATTCTTGCAGTGAAAGTAAAAGTAGTGGCATTTGTACTTGCTCACTTTCAGGTCTTATTTCCATCTTTTTTTTCTTTTGGGGTATATGTTTTTTTAAGTCCTTTGATCTTTATTTTAGGACCTTTTTACCCTCTTTTTTTATTTTTTTTATTTTTCATTTTTCAAAATATGGGAAAACAACTTGCAGAAAGAAAGGTATGTACATATTTACAAGACTTATCAAAATCAATTCAAAATTTTATGAACCCTATTATTATAGGACCCTAATAGTACCATGATAGCAGTGCCTCATTCCACATCACTGGTAACAAATAATTTTTCAGTGACTTGAAGGAGAAATATCTCTAGATGCACATCAAGTTGGGAGATGATGGAAGGTATAAAATGACCATTATTGGTACATTCACCTTTTAGAGGGAGTCTATCTCCCCTCTCAGACTCAAGGATGTCATGTTTTTTCCAGGTCTAAAGAAGAATCTTGTCTCAATTGTAGTTTTGGAATATTGTGGTTATGATGTGATCTTCAGAAAAGGAAGGACATTCCTAGGACACATAGCCATGGGATAAGTGAAGCAGATATATGTTCAGCTAAAGCAGATCTAGGTTCAGGTAGAGAACCTGTACAAACTAGATGTGGAGGATTCTATTGCATTGAGCACAAAGGAGGAGAAGGTGCAGAACCACGATGTGGGGGACCTATGACATAGAAGACTTGGCCATTTTCATCTTGGAGCTTTGAAGATCATACAAAAAATAGAAATAGGCCTTCCCAAAGGAACACTGGAGAAACAAGAGACATGAAAAGGGTGTACTCTGGGGAAGGACACAAAATCCACCTTCCATAATCGAGATAGCAAGGCACATGCAGTCCTTGAAATGATCCACTATGATGTATGTGGACCTTTCTCTACATCCTCCACTTCCAAGAATGGGTACTATATTATATAATTTTTTATTTCTCACGGAAGTGTTGGATCTAATTCATGCAAAATAAAGACCAAACATTCTCCAAGTTTTTTGAATTCAAAGCACTTTTATAGAAATATACTAGCAAGAAGGTGAAGGTTCTCATGCGTGATAATGGAGGTGAGTATGTCTCGAAGAGTTTAAAAATTTATGTCCAAAGGAAGGCATTCAATGGGAATTGAAAAAACCCTCCAACCCACAGCAAAATGGGGTGGTTGAAAGGAAGAAAAAAGTATTGTGGGAGCAACAAGGGTGATGTTGCATGACCAAGTCCTACCTTTACACTTATGGGCTAAAGCATGCAACACAATGGTCTATTTGCATAACCAAATTCCTCATTGGATTTTGGGCATGATTACACCAAAGGAGGATTTTTTTAGGAGAACTTGGATGTGTCACACTTCAAAATTTTTGGAGCATCAGTGTACTGCCATATATCCAAACAACAAAGGAAGAAGTTAGAGCTGAAAATAGAGTTAGGGATATTTTTAGGGTACGAAAAAATGCCTCACAACTATCGTGTTTACGTTCCATCCCTCATAATGACAGTTGTGTGAAGGGATGTGAAGTTCGATGATGATAATGAAATAAGGTTCTCTCTTGAGAGAGAGTTTGATATCCCACTAGATGAGGAGATTTTAGCTCAAAAGGAGGAACCTCAAGAATATGTGGAGCAAAAAAAAGTTGAGGAGAAGAAAACTAAGAATACCACTCAAGAAAAACCATCCATAGAAGGTAGGAAAAGGACCAAAGAAGTTGAGATACGTGTGCATGATTCAAGGGAGAATGTGGGTGCTCCCTCACATTAACGCAAGTAAAGAAGTTCACTAGATCGATACACTAGCTACATGGATCTGATGAATGACCTTGTAGATACTAAGGCATCCCCTTTAGAGGAAGCAGTAGAGCAACCTATATGGGTTGATTCCATGATAGAGGAATATGATTCCGTTGTCAGAAAAAGTGTTTGGGAAGTTGTCCCAAGACCAGTAGATAAATAACTTGTAGGCTCAAGATGGATTTACAAGGTAAATCATGCAACAGACAAAATCATAGAAAAGCACAACGTGATATTTGTCGCCAAGGGGTACTCTCAGGTTGAAGGAATCCACTATGAAGATACATTTTCTCCTGTAGCACGGTACTCATCCATCAGATCAATTGTTTCTCTGGCTACAGAGATGAGATGGAAGATCCACTAGATGGATGTGAAAATAATATTCCTCAATGGATTTATTATGTATGAGGTGTATATTGAGCAACCAAAAGGCTTTGATACTTTTGATCGAGAGTATCATGTGTGCAGACGCAAGCGAGCATTGTACGATGTGAATAAATAACTTCGTGCTTGGTACACTAGAATCGATAGTTATCTCACAAGTTTGGGCTTCACCAAAAATGAAGTGGATGCAAACCTCGATCATATTTTCATAGAAGGTAAATTGTTGATTGTTTTCATATATGTTGATGACTTGATTTTTTTTCTAAATACCACTATTTCTATTATATGGCACATAAAATACAATGCGAAGCTTTCCCGTCAGAGTTGCTATGATAGCCAATTCCGGCAGGAGTAGAGTTCACAAAAATAAAAAGGAGACTCACCTAGTTGGGAAACCAGTCGATAGTTTGCTACCCTGAGTGGGGAAACCATAATTTACAAAAAATATCCAAAAGCTTATCAAATTTTTCAAGAAAAACATGAAAGCAAAAAGGTAAATCCTCATTAAGGGAGGTAACCACTCGATATGGAATCTGAGACAACATGACATGCTACATGTGATGAGGAGGAGGCTCTTCTATGATGAGGCACTTGTAGTCATCCAAGGAGTCCTCATATTTCTTTGACGGTTGCATTGTGGGCTCAGGCGTAATGTATTAATGCACACATGCTTCCTTGTGATTTTCTGATGGGTTGTTGTTGCCTTCATTGCTAGAAGAACGTGAGATTGTTTTGACAAGAAACACCTGTAATTTCCAGGAATGCTGAGGGGGAGATGGGGAAATGGTGGACTTCCTGAGACGCTTTCACAGGCTAGAGCTAGCAGAGTTGGACAGAATGTCCGGAAAACACATAGTGAGGGTTACGGTGACAAGAGAGCGGTCAAGAGAGCTAGAGTCTTAATGGAGATGGTAGGTGGTTGAATTATCCTCAGGAAGGGGGGGGGGAAGAATTCCTCATGAATGGAAATGGGAGGGTGAGAGGTTTGGCCTCTGCCACGACCCTTACGACACCTCATCTTGTGCCTCCATGAAATATCATTGCAAGAGGGAGCAGGTGCAAGGGGAGAGGAGGAAGGGTGGCAGGATGCCTGAGGCAACAGAGCAAGCAGAGAGTAGACACAGAGGATCTTAATGCTGCAACTGGTGGAATGAATAGAAAGATTGAGGATGAAGGAGGAGAATGCGAGAGAAATGGAGTTGGGTGCCATGAAATAGCGTGAGGGCCTACAATCTAGATGGGAGTTAATGCTAGAGGCAGAGGAATTAATGACGGTGTGAAGTGGGCAGCTATGGAATTTATGGTCGGACGAATGAGAGCCATGTGTGGCCATGTGGCCATGCCAAATGTTGTGCATATGAGCCACCATGTCCCATAGAAAATCATACACTCACATCCCGAGGCTTTGATGAATTGGTTTTAACTATTGATGAAAAACATATTATATATTGAATGGAGGACCTTGCAAGAGAGCTTGAAATGAAGGAAATGGGTCATCTGCACTATTTACTTGGATTGGAAGTATGGGAAGGATATGGGGAATTGTTTTTCTCGCAAGAAAATTATGCAAATGAGATACTACAAAGGTTCCACATGGAGATTTGAATACCCATGGAGACTCTCTAACGACCAAATAGAGGAAATAGGATAACAATTTAGGTGAGGAAGAGGATGTTATTTTTTATTGAAAGTTGGTGGGCTCACTCATGTATCTTGTGAACACATGACCAAACATGTGCTATGTAGTCAACTATTTGAGCCAAGCTACAGTTTGACCAACCAAATTACTTTGGAGGGTAGCTAAGCATATTTTATGGTACCTCATAGGGACTACTTAGTTTGGACTATGGAATAGGCGGACAAAGGGAGTGAAGCTATGTGACTTCACAAATGCATATTTTTTAGGGAGTCCATTAGAATGGAAGAGCACAATAGGAGGAATTTTCACTGTTGGGTCAGCAACGGTTTCTCGGTACAACAAGAAGTAGAGATCTGTGGCATTCAAGTCACTTGAATTATAGTACATGGCTTACAGTCAAGCAACATGTGAGGCAATCTAGATGAGAAATATTATTGTTGGGTTATTTTTTTAGATGATGGATCCTAGTGTGATTTAATGTGATAATTAGAGTTGCATCAAGCTCTCTGAAAATTCTATTTTTCACGACCAATACAAGAATATAGATATCCAGTATCACCATCTAGAAGATTATGTGCAAAGGAAGATAATGGCATTGCAGTACATTCAAATAGAGGAACAAGATGTAGACATTTTGAAAAAGGATTTGTCAAGAGGAAAATTTGAGTTCCATAGAGGCAGGATTAGGGTGGCAGATATCCCTTTCTTTCTAAGATGGAGTGTTGAAAATGCAGTAAGAAAACCTCAGTTTGACCTTGCCTTGGATAAACTAGAGAAATTAGAATTTGCACATCAAAAAAATCTTGGAGGTAGTTAACTGAGGTGACATGGAACTTGTCACCCAATTAACTTAGTTATTCATGTTAGGGAAGCTTGAGTTTATTTCAGTATGATTGGTTTCTAATTTGTAGCAATCTATTTTAGTTAATTTGAGTTATTTTTAGTTAAACTAGTTCCAATAGTTGGAGAAACTAGTGGAAGGTCAAGTTGTGTAGTGTAACTTCAATCACACTCAATGGTCATCCAACTAACTGATCAATCAACCCAAAATAACTTTTGCATGCAAATAATTTGAGTTACCCGGTTGAGATGGAGATTCCAAGGTAGTGTACTATTAGTTGTAGACTAGTCCCATGTGTATAGGTGGGGCATGCAGTTAGAGAATGGGCCTACACAAATGGTGAAATCCAATTGAGAATTTTCCCTAAAATATAGGGGCTAATTCCTCAAGAAACAACACAACGAAATAAGAACTTAGAGGCTTGAAAATTTGGATAAGTATTGGCCAGGTTCAGTCAGGGGGGTAGAGAGATAGACTATGCACTTGAAGGTTGTGTTCAGGCTTGAGCAATAATTTTATTTCATCTCTATTATTTGATTAATGAAATACAAATAGTAAGGGGATTTTGAGCGGTTTCTTTCCCTTAGAAAAATATTTGTGCATGTGTGATGTTTCTTCTTGCACGTTGATGTTATGTATTCTCGATCATGGATTAACTTTCATAGATCAGTAGAGTAGCTTCGAGTCTTGTGATTTAGTAAATTTCATGAGAAGTTTAGAATATACATACTAATTTCTATACTACCTGAACATATTGTTAATTTCAAGAGCTTCATCCTTGAAATGATCGAACTGAAATGAGCTAGCTTGTAGTTGTTTTACTTGCCTCTAGAATTACTTAAGCTAAATTTGAATTGTCTTAATATCTTATGTATGTTGAATTATTAATCAAGCCAACTGATTTTGCAGCTCTATTATGGTATTATCCTTTCATATTAATTCTATCTATGACTGAGAGATAAAAATTAATCTTCCATACAATCTATACTAGAGATAAACATAAATATTCATTCCCTCAATTAGGAATTTTTGCATAAGCTTGAGGGTTCCTTTTATTTATTTCTTTGAAAAGTA
Source organism: Pinus albicaulis (assembly GCA_034641835.2). Taxonomy (NCBI): domain Eukaryota; kingdom Viridiplantae; phylum Streptophyta; class Pinopsida; order Pinales; family Pinaceae; genus Pinus; species Pinus albicaulis. Next base: position 404,707,147 of record CM076571.1, on the reverse strand, counting down.
CTTTCTTTTAGATTCCAGCACTAGAATTTCATTGGTGTTATTTGTTGTTCGATCCTTCTTTTTCGATTATGCAAGATTGTAATTAAGGAAGTAGTAATAGAGTTAGGAAATTTTCATATCATTTCTGGCATTTCCTGTGCTTCGCCTCTAAGTTTTACGAAACCCTCGGGTTGACAATTAAGTGTCTAAGGAGTCTACTTAACCACAATTCCTACACCCAACATTTTGGCATCGTTGTCAAGGAGGCGATTTGAAATTGGTAAGAAATTTCCATTTTCTGCAATAGGGGTAAGTCTGCTATTTTTTTTTCTGTAGCGTGCTTCTATTTTTTGAAGGATTTTATAAGTGTTGATTTCTTATTTTAAAATTATAGCATTTTATTGAGTTTTTGTTTTGTCATTTTTTTGAGATGAATGCCTAAAAGGTGTAGGAGTTCGAAGCCCAAAAGGTGTCGAGGAAACACTGATAAATATGAAACTTTTTCTCATATTGGGCCTTTTCTTATAGGCATAAATTCCAAATATACACTGACCCATCACACAAGAACAATCCACTTGGACTCGGGTGACAGTAGTTCGGGTGTGATACAACCAACGAAGGTGAAGAAGGAGACTGTTAGACTTCAAAGTAAACCAACTCATAGTATACCTTCTCCGCCTATTGAGAGTAGTTCATTTGGAGGTATAAGAATGGCTAATCATGAAGACCATGCTGAGGGGAGTGGATAAAACTAGGTAAATAAGGAACAATCCAACTTCGGGTTTCTGATTGTGGATCCAGACATAGTTGTGCAAATGGATAATATTCCTCCATCAGCTCTTCCTCATTTCTATGGTAAGGTACATGAGGACCTATATTATTTCTGATTTTAGTTGACATATTATGTATAAGCTATGATTACTCCTGAGATGCTCAGAAGTTAAAGTTGTTTCCTGCAAATCTCAAGGACTCATCACTACGCTGGTTCATGGGATTAGGAGGAAAAACTATAACTTCTTCCGAGCAGATGAAGAGAGTGTTCTTAATGAAATATTAGGAATATTGTAAAACTAGAGAGATACAAGATGAAATATTCACCATTGTGCAAGGTGATGATGAGACCTTGGAAGATTATCTGGAAATATTTTGGTATATCCTCCAAAGGTCAAAACAAAAGTTTGATCTAAGTACTATTAGAACGTTGTTCTTACGTGGGCTTACTAATGAGGCTAGAAATAAATTAAATCAGTTAGGACAAGGGGATGTTTCTCAGAAACCTTTTGATCATATTTGTGACCTGTGCGGGAAATTCTCAAGGAATCAGTCTAGATTTGGTAACGAAACTCGAAATAGAAATAACAAAGCTGGATCTACGGATTCTATGATTATTGAGTTGGATAACAATATGGAAAATATGAAAATTGAAATAATAAATACAATTTGCAAAGAAATAGACTCTTTGAAATTTCAACATGAGCTTGTAGAAGAACAAGAGTCATTGTCTATTTTTTTTCCAAAGTGTAGGAAAAATCATCATTTAAGATAATGTCATAATGATGTTAAACAAGCTAATAAATGTGTTATTTGTGAAGAGAACCATCCCAAAAAAAAATTCCCCTCCATACTTGGATTGAAAGCAGTATTCGAAGGAGGGAAACCTGAATCTGAGTCATTGCATGCTATGGGAGCACAGAGAAATTGGCCTCAGGCAAGTGAAAGTATTGTTCCTAAACTTCCTTCACATTTTTCTGGTTATAATGCACAACCATACTCCTATCATAATAATAATCACTCTCAATCGTGGCAACATGGAAACCACTTTTAGTATGGAAATCCTTCCCAATATTGGAAACAAGGTTGGAGAGGGCCATACCATTCACATAATTCTTATCATGAACCTATGAAATCATATCCACCTACATATGCACCTTACCCAATGCCACAACCATCATTTCTGCAACTAAGTCAGCTAATGCCACCATTACCTTTACCACCACTGTTTCGACCTTCTCAACTTCCTGCTCAACCCATAGAAAATCCAAGTAATAAAGAAGTAAAAATTATCCAGTCTATTAAACCACATCATCCATTCAGTTATCATTCTATGCCGGTTGGGGTCAATGACCTCCAACTAAGATCGTGGAAGGTAGTTACGTCAGAAAAAAAAAAAAAAAAAAAAGCAACCCATGGTGATTATCAAAGAGAAAAGTGAGGAGGAAACTCCTGACCATTGTATGAGAGATGTCACCATTCAACTCATACACATACCTTCAAAGCCTTTTCCATCCTCTTCAAACTGGCCTCCCTATCTAGAGAGGCTAATTGTGGAGAGGAGTGACCCTGTTCCTGAGTCTAGTTTGGCTTCTGAACTTAGTAATCTTTTCATTAAGGTTTATTTGCTCTAAGATATAAAATAAATCCCCATGTATAGAAAAATCATTAGGGAGCTCTATCTGAAGAAGCCACGAAGGAAAATAGTAGAACCTAAAACCATTCAACTTGTTGGAAGAGCAACGAAGTTAATGATAGGGTGTGTGAAAATGGAAAAATATACTGACCAGGGAAGCCTTGTTGTCTCTGTTTAGATAGGTGATGTACTTGTCTCCGTTATGCTTATAGACCTGAGGGCAGTCATTAATGTTATGACAAAGAAAACCATGGATCGACTTGGGTTGGTCCACATTCTTCCTACTCCTACTATGCTTGAACTAGTAGACAAGTTTAAAATCAAGCCAGAGGGAGTATTGGATGATGTGGTTGTTTCGATAGACTCTTTGGAATATCCCACATACTTCATTGTGCTTCAAGCAAAGAATCCTGTGGGAGGAAATCCCTTGATCTTGGGATGACCTTGGCTTGCTATGGTCGATACTTACATTGGATGCCATTCTGGTGACCTGTACATTTCCCATGGAGATTCTAGTAAGAAAGTCACCTTATATCCACTTACTAGATCTATCAAGGAGCTTCAAGATACCTTATGGCTAGATTATAATAGTGATGAGGAGAAGCATTCAGTTTTGATGGTACATCATTATAATGAGTCAAATCATGAGGGTGAGATACGATACTTCTTAAACAATATAGATACCATGCATATTTTTGACTCATTATGTCAAATATTTAGTTTGGATTTTCAAGAAAGTCATGATTCCCCACCTTCCCCACCATAGTCTCTAGCAGCACCTCTTTGTACTCTCACGCCAAAAACTACTCTTGTTGAGATTAGTCCATGCAAATCTTTACATATTATCTCATACCTTGATGCATCCCAACAAGAGTAGCTCGTAAAGTTGTTGAAAAACCATATCTATGCCTTTGCATGGGGATATGAGGACATGATAGGCATCCCTCCTGAAACTTGTACTCATCACATTTATATTCAGGAGGGAGCCTGACCTGTCTAACAATAACAGTGACATGCGAACCCAACTCTGAGAGAATTTGTGATTGAATAATTGCAAAAACTCTTAGCTGTTGATTTTATCTATGCTATATCTGATAGCCATTGGGTCTCTCCATTGGTGTTAGTCCCAAAGAAATATGGGAGATGGCGCATTTTCATTGATTACCGAGAATTAAAAAAATCCACTCTCAAGGATGACTTTCCCTTTCCTTTCATCAATCATGTGCTTGATACCCTCGTTGTAAAAAAGTACTTTTATTTTTTAGATGGTTTTAGTGGTTATAACCAAATACGGATCACACTCGAGGATCAAGATAAAATCACCTTTACATGCACATGGGGGACATTTTGATACTGAGTGCTTCCCTTTGGGTTGTGTAATGCCCCAACAACCTTTCAAAGGGTAGTGCAGGCTATTTTTACTGACCTTGAATGTGTAGAAATCTATATGGATGACTTTTCGGTATTTGGTGATTCATTTTCTGAAGCCCTCAAAAATCTTGAAAAAGTGCTTTCTCGTTTCCAAGAATCTAACCTTGCCTTGAGTGACAAAAAGTGTAGGTTAATGTGAAAGGTAGGAGTAGTACTTTGCCACCTCATTTTTGACAAAGTTATCTAGGTTGACCCAGCTGAGATAGAGGTTATTTTGTGTCTTCCTGCACCCAAAACAGAAAGGGAAGTGCGAGGATTCCTAGGACATGCGGGCTACTATAGGAGATTCATTAAAAACAATTCTAGGATAGATACCCTCCTTTTTCGATTATTAGCTAAGGACAGTGAATTTTCTTGGTCCACAACTTGTGAACAGACCTTAAAGGAAAAAATAGTACATGCACCAGTTTTGAGAGGACCTAACTGGTCCCTACCATTTCATATTTCCTCTTATGCCTCAGACACTGCTATTGGCGCAACTTTAGGACAAGAACAGAACACATAGTCCTATGTTATCTACTATATCAGTAAAAACTTGTCACTCGCCAAATTGAATTACACTGTGACTGAGAAAGAGATTTTAGATGTGATTTTTGCTATTAATAAATTCAGACACTACATAAGAAGATATGAAGTCTTTGTGGATACTGATCATTCTTCAATAATATATTTGATGAATAAACCATTGACTAGCAGTAGAGTGACTAGGTGGTTACTTTTGCCTTAGGAATTTAATGTTACTATTGTTGATAAACGAGGAAAGACTAATGTTGTTGTTGATTATATTTCTGTATTATATAATCTTGGTAAAGTAATTCCTGTTGATGATGATTTCCCTGACGAACATCCTTTTGTTGTGTCTAAAAAATCCCCCTGGTTTGTTGACATACATAATTATTTAGTCACCAAAAATATCCCACCTCTCATTTCCGCTCATGAAAAGCGGAATATCATACATAAAAGTGTTGCATATTCTTGGGTTCAAGGAGACCTCTTTTACACCGAACTAGATCTTATTATCTGTAGATGTTTGAGAGAGGATGAAGTGTTTGAGATCTTGAAATCTATGCATCAAAAACCATGCAGAGGTCATTTCTCTAATAAGATAATTGCATACAAGATTATACACGTTGGCTATTTTGGCCTTCCTTGTTTAAGATGCCAAACAATATGTTAAGTGACGTGATAATTGTCAGTGAATAGGCCAACTAAACCAAGCTAATGAAATTCCTTTATGTCCTCACGTTATGATTGAGCCCTTTGAAAAATGGGCTATTGATTTTGTAGCACCCATAAATCTGACATATTTAAATAAAAATCATATATTGATTTGTACATATTTTTTTACAAAATGAGTAGAATCTAAAGCTATTTCTTTTTCTACTGAAACATTTGTTGTAGACATTTTATTTACTGAAATATTAACAATATTTGGTGTTCCTAGAGAAATTTTTTCTGACAATGGGCCAGATTTTATTTCTAATCTGGTGCAGGGTGTGATGGATCAATATACAATTCGGCATAGTAAATCTACACCGTATCACTGGCAACAAAATGGCCAGGTGGAATATATAAATAACGTAATCGAGTCCATCCTCACCAAAAAAATGAACATGCATAGAAAGGATTGGGCTAGCAGATTATTGGAAGCCTTATGGGCATATGGAACCACTTGGAGGAACAACACGGGACATACACCATATGAGGTGGTATATAGGAAACAAGTCCTTTTGTCGATAGAGTTCCAAATCAAGACCTTCTGGGTTGCAGTTCAGTCGAGACTAGACCTCTCAGAGGCACAACAGCAGCGTCTATGAGATTATAATGAGTTAGATGAATTTAGAAGGGATGTTGTTCAACACAATATATTGGTTCAACAACGGCGCAAGAAGTGGCATGAAAAGTCTATCAAGAAAAATCAGTTCCAACCAGGTGATTGGGTACTCCTTTATGACTCCAGATTTAAAAATTTCAAAGGGAAATTCCACATATGCTGGATGGGACCTTATGAAGTGGTTAAATTTTTTGAAAATGGAGTGGTATAAATCAAAATTATTGATGGGCGAGATTCAATATTCATTGTGAATGGGCATATATTTAAGGTATATTTTCAGCCCCTCACAAAAGGAATATTTTATGTAGAAATTACAACAATAATCTGAAGAAGAGATGGTAGGTGGCTATGCCAACCTATTGCAAACTTGATTCTATCTTTTCCTGAAATTTAAAAAAAAAAATTAATTAAAAAAATGACAAAAATTAAAAATAAAAAGAAAAAAGAGAAAAATATTTTTTTGTGGTCATGAAAATCATTTTACTAACATAATCACAGAAGGATCAACTTCAAAACCATCATGTTATAAGGGAGATCAAATTTCAATAAAATAGGAATGTTTATTGATCTTTATATGTGATAAATTTCACCAATAAGAAGCAGGTTTTTAGTATAGGAATCAAGCCCTTATCCAATTTTGGGATAGCTGACATGAAAATTTTTATTCAAGCAATGCTCAATTCCCACTGCATTTATTTTGGATTCAACACTATTCAGGCAGATTTTCAAGGTAAAAATTTTCCCTTCTTCTATTCCCATTTCGTAAATTTCCCTCTATTTTTCTTCTTTTAATCTCATGATTTACCATCCCTTTCTTCAAAAGAAACTTTATATATGTGATTTTCTATTTCCCTCTTTTCCCCTGAATTTTTTTTTTCCCCAAGTCCCTTTTTTGATATGTCCCTCTTGGTGGTTTCACTCTTGAATTCCCTGTCATAATTTCCTTCCCATTCTAAAAATTTGCCCCCTTTCCCACTTCTCTTCTCCCTCATGGGTCATATTGCAGGATCTGATGTGAACTCACAAGTCATATCAGAAGGCATAAATTAACATCAAATACTGGCAAATAAAACTTCCCTTATATATTATGCAAAATTTTCAAATCCAGCCTGTGAATTATACTCTATCGGAATTTTTCTTGGTTCCCTTTCTCTCCTTAGATATGCTGCAAATATCCCCAGTGAAGGAACGTGTGTTCAATGTAGGCATGTTCAGTGCAGGATCATTCAAGTACAGGAATTTGCACTGCTAAGCATGCCCAAATACGAAAACACATGTTCTATTGCAGTAACAGTGGTCTTTAGTGAAAAAATGTTTGATACAGTGCAGGAATACTTGGCGTAAGAATGTGTATTGAAAATCCTATTTTTGTTTTGTGAAAATATTGTACAAGCAGAATGAATTCACCACCTTTAGACCATGGCATTCAATAATTTGTATTATGGTTAAAATTTGTTTTATCATTTACTAAAGTAGGAGAGAAAAATTTTAAGTACAAAGATATTTTAGGTTATGAAATAATTTTTTTTTTAATAAGTACCATGTACACCTTCTGTGAAATCATGAGGTTAATGTGGGATGTGTACGGTTCAGCTGAAATCTAACGCTTACCTTTTTTTTTTAAATCTCATCACCCATTAATGATGACCTTACCTCGTATTTGACCTCGCATAACTGTTACATTGAATCACTACCTTAACCAATGCCCCTCACCTATAAGCATTGTCTGCTTGTACTTGAACCAAACCTTGTCGCATCTATCGCAAGGGTATAATTTCAATGATGGAGCGTGACCATTGGAAGGTGGCCAATATAGCGGCGGATTGATAGCTCGGCTATCACAAAATATTTCAACAAAGCCTTTCAGTTCTTGTTTGTGACATCCTTCTAAGGTTCTAGATAGATATTAGGTGAAATCAAATGGCGAAATGGTGCCTGTGAGGAACGAGACTTGGTCCATGAAGGAGGTAGAGAAAATGACCGAGTACAAGAATAGTATTGAAATATTGCAGGAATTCGGGTTCATCCTATTTCTATAAAAATTTGATGGATTCGACTCGGCTGTGGCTGTATAATTTTCTCAGAAGGTTTTTGGAATCCGAGCCAAGGTGGGTTTGCTAGAATTAGAAGTAACGGAGGATTCCATATCTCAGGAAATGAGCTTAGCAACAATGGGAGAGCAGTGGTTTAACAAGAAAAGAATTGAGAAGAAGCTATGGCGTCGGTTTGTAGTCGACTGAAAGAAAAAGGTGGACTAGAAGAAAGGTCTTTAGCGTAAATTAATTCTATGGAAATGGAAGGAAATGCTATACATATTGCGAAAATTCCTCACTTGTGAGGGTCATTATTCACTAACCTTCCTCTGTCACATAAGACTGTTGTACATTTCGAGTCGGGTAAGCTCTTTAATTTACCCTATTATCTGCTCAGGATCTTGGAGAAAATTTCGAAAGGAATTCACAATGGTAAGATAATCCAGGTTGCATGCAAGTTATATCACCACGGGTTGATCATAATTTTAATTAAAATGGAGTTATAAGTCAAGAATATGACCTGGAAAGGATTTTTGAAGGAATTTCAAGGACAAGGCATAGGGAAGTTTTCCAAGAAGAAGAGTGCAAGCAGGAAGGGAAATCCTGAAACCGTAACCTTGTGCCTCACCAAGACTAAGTGAAAAGAGAAATTGGTGCAGGCAGAGGAAAAAATACTTTTCGTCGAAACCTTGTCCTTATCAAAAATAATAACTTGAATTTAGGAAAAGAAAAGGATTGCCTCTTTGAGGGAGTGTCACGTTCAATTGACCTCCCCAATACTATTGGACGATTCACCGCTTACTTCACCAGGCAACAAACACCTTTCAGTCCTTGCTGAGGTGGAGGCGCACATAGTGGCCAATGTGTGGAGGAGGAAGACAACACAGCCCTGTCATTTTTCCTTGGAAAGATGAAGAAAATAAAAATGATGCTGACACCCAGTGCAAGTGTAAGCAAAGACCTGGCAATGGTTCAAACAGACGATCAAGTGCAGGGTATTGATACCCTTGGTAATTTTGAGGTGCAAGGCACTGCAACCCATGGTAAGATGGACATGCATGGTACTGAGACCCTTGGTGACATTGAAGTTCAGGGTACTGAAGCCCTTGATGATATCGAAATGTAGGAACTTGGTAGCCATGGTAACCTTGACCCTGATGATGTCAACACATGTTTATAATCAACTACCGTGAAGATGCATGCACTAGAAGAATTGGGAGAATAAAAATCCAATCTCAACCTGAATATTTAGATAGAAGAGCTCAAGCAATGTATTTACGGTTTGGAGACACTATACCAAACCTTGAAAGAGCATGGGATAGTGTAGAAGAAAAAAAGTGCAGATCTAGTAGAGGAAGTGAAAGAGCATAAAAGACAAGTAAATATATGGAAATTCCGAGCATCAAGGTGCTATGGGCATCTTAAAAATGTGACCAAACAACTCAAGAAGGCTCAAGGCAAGAAGGTGAAGACAGTGAAAGTAGGGATCGTCATACAAGTCCATGACTAAAGGAAGGCTTCCTTATTTTGGTTTTTTTGTAGTAGGTAAAGGTTGTGTGAGGACACACAACAACATAGGGATTGGAGGATGTTGGTAGGCTAAATTTCATTATTTTTAACCTCTTTCCTGCATCAAACTCATTTCCTAAGACCTATGTTTTAACCTTGGAATCTCCTCATTCTTGCACTATTTCAAGAATCGTGTCCATTCCTACACTAGCTTTGTATTGTCATATCTAAGCCTTGTCATGGACTTAATAAATTATTTTATGGATTTTATACCATTAATTTATATTTATAACTAATATTTTCTTTCCTAAAGTATTTGGTAAGCAACGTATTAAACATTATGTTAGTATGGTCGAGTGTAGCTAGGATTCCTACACCACTGATAGTTCCTGCACTCCCATGACAGCTTACTACCTACGTGGATATCTCGTTAAGGATCGGTCATTTCGATTTGGGCTTGGAGTGAGAGATAAATAAGAAATATGTTAGAGATTAGGATGTTAGTCAAATGCTTAGATTAGTATTTCGTTACAGTCGAAAGGCTTAGTTTGTAAATTTTTTGCAATTTTGTTATAGCCGCAGCCCTAAAGGGTTGTATATGATGTATAATTTAGATATTTGGTAGCTAGCGATAAGGATTCTACTCCAATTTTTGTTGGTTCCCACATATGAACATAATTCAAACCTTTCTTCACATAAATTATCAACCTGAGGGCGTTAGTTATTTCAAGACTATCGGAAAATTATATGTAGATACAAGTACATGAAATTCTATAGATCACAGGTTTAATTCTACAACACATAGACCACTGTAACAGAAATTAAATAAATTGTAGAAATTAAAGGGCATTCACGACAATTAAGAATAAATTGTAACAGCAGTAAAGAAATCACACTAAAACACAACACTGCAAGAAAAAGGGAAAATGCAGTACCTGATCAGAAGAGTGGGCCCAACTCTCTAATCAGGGCTGCGGAAACTCACGAATTATAGGAGAAAAAACAAGCTGTTGCACATTAAATTAATGATGAAAATATTGATTACAAGATCTGTATCTCAAAGGGCTTAACCCTTTATGCCTTCTCCTATGCGTTCTCTCCCCTACATTTTGATTTGTGCCCCTTTAAATATACAAACAACAAAGGTGAAATAAACTGATTACAAAATATCAATAACCAATATGAGATCTGAAAGATCTTTACATCATGATTCATATGACACAAGTCGAATCTGGAAATTACAATCGGGGCAATTTTGGAAAACATCCACAACAGAAAATCTACAAATATTTCCTTCGAAGAACCCTACTTTTCTCTCAATCAAGACCGAATTTTGGAAAATTGCAATATATAAACTAATTTGGTCCGTTCTACACAAAACCCATGTTTCGGATTTTCACGATTCTTCACCATTCTCCGGAAATGTTCAATGCAAAATTGTCTCTTGTTATTCCAGCAAATTTCTGAGTTGGAATATTTAATTAACAGCTGAAAATCAAATCTGCAATCTAGAAGAGATCTTGGAGGCAAAAATAGAGAGTTATATTATAAAGAATTCATTAATAAACCATCATTGGAAAAATCATGCATAATAATCATTAATTTATTAAAATATAGGAGAACAAATATTATTTATCTAAAAGAGCATAAATAATTATGAAATGGAATTATATAATAAATTATGATAAATAATGTGATAAAATAACATTAGAAATGGATGAAATGAATGTTAAGAAGTGATAATAATAATACAAATTAGAGGCCCAACATCTCCCCCAAACTGTACATGTTGCATGTCCTCATGCAGCCCAATGCCTTAGTATTAACCAAGTTGTAACACAATAATCAAAATGCTCACCCCAGCGCATGATATTGATGGGAGAGAAGGTTTCTTCCTCAAATGCTCCCTTAAAATAATTTTCATGTATACTTTCAACCGTATGTATATGAAGTTGCAACAAATTATGATGCAAGTAAATACAAACTTCATTTCAAACCAGATTTTGCTGAAATTTTGTAAGAAAATTTATACTATATAAAAACTTCTCCAATCTGAAAATGAAATCAATGAAATGAACGGATTTCAATATATCAGAAAAATGGTTTTAGGTAATAATGCATGATTTTTTTGGAATTAACAAATTGGTTTATCTTGAAAATTTCTGGGTTTAATGATACATCTTTGTTGTCCAAAAATCAGAAGAATCCAGTTGATAGTTTTAAGGATATACACAAATCAATTTTAGGATTGTATACCTTAAATGAGGAAGAAATGAGAAATCATTCATCATGCATAGCAACCCTTCCCCCAAACTGAATAATTAGCATGCCCTCGTGCTACACTAGAAAGCAAATTGGGATGGTTTCTACAATCATGTCTGAAATCTTTGTTTCATGTATAACAACATGGAATAAGGGAGATTTTGAGAATGAATAATGAGATCAATGGATGATAAAGAATATTAATGGCATGTTCATGACAATGAAATTAACACTCCCCCAAACTGAAATATTTTGTCTCTGAAAAACGGGAAGTGGTAAAGAAAGAGAAATAATGGTTGAAAAAGATGAGTGAATAATGCTCAATGGTTTTTCATGAAATTCTCCTAAAATTTCAATAAACCAAAACATTATGCTATTTTACCTCAAGTTTTACCTCCATAAAAAACAAAATGTGGAATTACATGTATGGATTGACATTTCTAGAAGCTAATGTAGGCTGAGCTGATGCTGGAAGTGATGCGGAAGGTGGAAGCCATGCAAGATGAAAAAAGTAATCAGAAAGTGTAGCAAGGTTTCCTTCCACCAAACTGATTAGTTTCCCTATCATCTATAAAAAATCTCATGAGTATCCTTAATTAGTAATTCATCACCTCAATTACCTCATTACATATAAAAGTGACATAATCATATTGTGAATGACATTGAATAATAATGGATAAGAAGGGAAAAGATGCATTCCCTATACCTATAAGCTTTGGTTGTTATGACCACAAAAATTAAAAGAATTAGTTATCTAAATCTTTGCTTCTCAAGGTCTGTCCAACTACATGGGATTAAAAATCAGAATCATGCCTCTTAGTTTAAGATATGACTAAATGGTGATTGATTGGGAAAGAAACTATCTTTGGTTAAATGTATGATACTTGTAGAATAAAAGAATTATAGATTAGATGATACAAAATGTCAAATATCAAATATCCTAAAAGTTTCATCCCTAACATGTAAAGTAAATATTTATAACTCAATAATATATATAAACCTTAACCACCATCATCTAAGAACTCATTAAATATTACCCCATGAACCATGAGTTCTGGAAAACTTTGTATATGTAACAGTCAGATTTATTGGAAATTAGCTTTGAGAAAACAAGATGACCAAGGAGATTATAGTATTAAATTAACTTCTATACCATAGGCATAACCACTGCTGCCAGAAGGCATCCATAGCCTCGACAGGGATGCCTTTTTAACCCATTGAGATGCCAGTGTCCCATCTATTAGAAATAATTACATAGTTGCAAAAATCATTTTCAATTTACTTAGATGTCAACTGAAGATCAGTGTTCTGGTGTGGTAACCAGTTAATAACAATGCCATTCACGAGATCTAACAAAAGTGAAAAATTCGGCTTGTGATTAGACCTCTTGTCCTTCAGTCTTATGACCGAAGGCCATTACCATGGCTTGGTGACTAGCAGTGGTAATGTCACTTTATTAGGACCTATGATCATGGTACGTCGGCTCGTGATGATACCTCCTATCCTCCATTTGACCATTTATGTTTTAAAATTCAACTGTAGTTTTTTTTTTTAATCAATAATTATTACTCAATAGATGGGGTGGCAGGTCAGCTCCTTAAGAGCTAGGGATGGCGTAAAATGTTGTGTAGTAACTATTTTCAACTTTGATAGTTTTGCTTCTCAAAAACTAATAACCTTCAAATGAATCCTGATAAATATATTTTTCATTATTGATATTCGGATTGAGGAACAAGTCATTAGATAATGGAGGAAAGATTTAAATACAATTTTGTGGTCATCATCATAAATTTTACAAGATCAGGGACTTGACCTATTAGAAAAGTTGAAAGTTGACATGATGAAATCATCTTTGCATAATTATTCCTTAAAAATAAGATTATGTTTATAGATAAAAAAAGATAAATTGACTACCCAATCATTATGTCAAATAGGGCCTAGACCATTAAAAGTATTTCCCATTCATTGAAGAGAAAAACAAATCAGAAAGACCTACATATGTTGAATTCAATGTGAAAATTGGCCAAAAACAATAGTTTTGACTGAGGTAACAACAACCATGACTTAGGTAATAATAGGGAAAGGGGAAAAAGAATGATGTTAGGAGGGTGACATGAAGGAGGATTAGTCACTTTACAAAAGAATGAGGAATTAAGGGTGAATCATTCCTAAGAAGACTTACCATAATAGTCATCCTTTAAATATGAGACCTCTCCCCAAATAAAGTATGTCTGCCATTAGTCATAGTTGATCATGTCATAAGTAAAATTCCAAATAAATCCATGGAGTCAGTCGAGGACGTACCTGGCAACTTACCTTGGCAGAGTAAAAACACTGGAGGAGTAACATCACCAAGTACTTAGAAAAATATCACCATGGAGTAACATCACCGAAGGAGTAACAACATCAGAGGAGCAACAACACTGGACACTTAGAAAATTTTAGAAGGAGTAACAACATCCAACACTTAGAAAAATTTTCTGGAGTAATAGAAAGGACAGATTCACAACACTAACGGAGTAATAGCAGTGACAGATTCATAGCACTGATGGAGTGACAACATCCGGAGTAACAACGGTGCGAGTAAGAGCATCCAGAGTAACAACAGTGTGAGTAACAACATCCGGAGTAACAGTAGTGTGAGTAACAGCATCCAAAGTAACAATAGTGTGAGTAACAACATCCAAAGTAACAACAGTATGAGTAACAATAGTGTGAGTAACAACGTCCGGAGTAACAACAGTGTGAGTAACAACATCCAGAGTAACAACAGTGCGAGTAACAACATTCAGAGTAATAGAAGTGCAAGTAACAACAGTGTGAGTAATAGCATCCAGAGTAACAACAGTGTGAGTAACAGCATTTGGATTAACAGCAGTGCGAGTAACATCATCCATAGTAATAGAAGTGCGAGTAACAACATCCAGAGTAACAGAAATACGATTAACAACAGTGCGAGTAACAGCATCCGGAGTAACAACAGTGCGAGTAACAGCATCTGGAGTAATAACATCCGGTAACAGTAGTGCGAGTAACATCATCTGGAGTAACAACAGTGCGAGTAACATCATCCAGAGTAACAACAGTGCGAGTAACAACATCTAGCGTAACAACATCGCAGAGTAATAGCATCATAGAGTAACAACATCCGAGGAGTAACAGCATCCTGAGTAGCAACATCCGGAGTAACAGCATCATGAGTAGCAACATCCAAGGAGTAACAATGATGCAGGAGCATTAGGAAAAGAGAAAATACTTTGTATTTTATTAAAAATTAGGGGTTTTTAAGTTTTTAGAGGAGCTAGATTTTTATGAATGATTTGAGTGGGTTTTAAGTATTTTTAATTAAATATTGTAAATAATTGAGAATATGAGAGAATTTGATCAGTTGAGGATGTAAAGGGATTGAGAGATTTTTCTAAATATTAATTTAAAAATTAGTTTCATTAATTATGGGTGAGAGAGGATCCTTAGGGATTCAAGAGTGATTTTAGGATTTTGTTGAGAAGTTGAAGGGATTGAACTTAGATTAGATCATTCTAAATTGTATAAATTATTAAGCTTCAAAGGCATTGAAAATCAGTGAGAGTGTGAGGAGTTAAGTAGGAATAGGGTTTACAAGCCTTTGGGCAAAGATTGTAAATGTGGCCACTGGTTGAAAATCAGGCCAAGGATGAAGATTGTTATGTAAGTATTGTGTGTATTAATACAGAATTTAATTTTCTAAAGATTACGCCTTCTTCCTGAGTTTATGTTGTATTAATGAATTAGGATTCAATATCGATTGAATTAGCATTGAACACTGATTGCTTAAAGTGGCATCGAATTGACGAAATCGCTGGATTTGAGCATGTTAGATTTGGCATCTAAAAAAACCCTGTTTGATTGAAGCAAGACCGGTTAATACCGATCTATAGTATTTAAGAAGAGATGAGTGAGTAATTAGAATGGAATTCCTGTGTTCTACGCACACTAAATCCCAGTTGAATTTGAATCGGTTTGAATGGAAATGGTGGCTATACAATTACTTGCAGAAGTGCCGAAATGAATGCTTGAAGCGGATGTAGCAGAGGAATTTATGAAGTCCTGGTCGAAGCGCAGAGATTACAAGATCAGACACAGAGGTGGAGATCTGATACCAGTAGCAGAGATCGAAACAAAGGAGTGGAGCCTGGAAAAGGTTGATGAAGATTGATCCGTTTGCTGAAAAGCGTAAGTAACCTAACCTCTGGTTACCAAGTATGTGTTAACCTCTATTTGCTGGAATCAATTAGCACAGTTCATAGCGTTGGTAGAAATCGCATTATAGGTGTTCGATTGGCATAATAGAGATCGATTTCTATATTAAAAGCTACGTCAAAATGTGTGGAGATTACACAAAGGTCAAAAACTAGCATTAAAAGGCCATGTTGCATTATAAAGGATGAATGACATTGCCGGAGGATAAATTGAATGATTTTAAATATGTTGAAAATAGGCGAAATGGGAAACCGGTCCTGCTTGAATACTCAGTTAAGAACAGTAGGACGGAATTGAGGAGGAAATCGATTTCTGTGTTAAATTGAACCAACAGGGAATCGATGATGTTGAAGTTCTGCTTGCAGCGTTTTGAAATAACTCAATTTCTAGTGAAAGTTCTGAAAAGTGAATGCTTTGGAAGGATGCTAAATGCAATAATGGGTTGAATCTAGTTGAATATTTAAACCGAGAGCAGAGTCGATAGACTGTGATATATTATTAGTGCAGAGGAGATATCAATCGAAGGATTAATTCGATTGCAGAATGAAAGATGTTGCAGCATGGTTAATTGCCGAAGAAATGTGGATTGAAAGTTCAGTCGATTTCAGAAATGCACGCTGATGGTATGAGTAGTGCTTAACATTTGAATGTGTGGACCCGACAGTGGAGCAGGTAGGTTAAAAGAAGTATGCAATAACCATTGGATTAGTGAAGTTTGAATGATGAACGATGCGTCCATCATTAGATGAAAAGGTATGTAAGTTGCTGTCGCCCGACTTTGTGTTGGCGTTTTGGAGTTTTAATCGAAGTTGAACTTTGATTATGGATCCAATATTAATTTATGTTGATGTTTGATTTTTTTCCAAAAAGTCTAACATATATATTCAAACATGTGAATATGGGTACAGTAAATGTTGAGTTTTTATAAAGCTCAAGGTTGGAAGAGAAGCTTACATTTGAATTTATTTGAAATTAAATGGTTGATTAAAAATCATATGGTGGGTATTCCAATGGTTCTATGATCATTGTTAAGTAATATAGCTTCCGCACGATAAGTAAATCAGGGCTGGTTGTTGGTTTTATAACCATGAATTAAAATATAGCTTCCACATATTTATTTAAGTTTGCCTAGAAAGTGAATTTACTTGGCATGAAACTGGAATTTAATTTTATATGCATCTATAAGTGAGGATTGTGGGTAAAGCGGGGTTATCCCTGCATCATGTGGTATCAGAGCAGGAAGGCTCTGTTGAAATTGAAGATATTTGTTTTTCTGAATGAATGCAGGAAGGTTTTGTTGAGAACTGAAGTGTGTTTTATTTGAATGTGTAATGAAGACTGAAAGGAAGATCAGATTCTAAATATGATATGCAAAGATACACAATTGCAATGAACAGGATTTCATAAATGAATGGAGGACAAGATCATGCAGGATCTTAAAGGTGAGATAATTTTTAAATTTTAAATTGTGATTGCAAGAATTATGGTTGCAGATAAAATGATGATGGCAGTGAACCTGATGTTCCAACTGAAGGTTGGATAGAGAGAACAACTGAAGTGTTCTCAAGAGAAGGTGAGTTGAGGAGATATCCTAGAGAGAGTAGGAGAAAGTGCTCAAGAGGTTTTAGAACCCAGTACTTGCCAAAAGACCAAGTCCAGTGAGTGGATTGGTGAGGTAAGTGGCAGCAAGAGAGCTTGTTGTTGCAGAGGCTAGTACAACTCGTGGTGAGTGAGAAGCTCATGGAGGATCAGAGAAAAGGTTCAGAGGAATGCCACAGATGTAAGATGACTGATAAAGTCAGAGAAAGAGAAATTGCAGTAATGAAGGTACAATTGCAGGTACTACAGGAATGGCTGCAAGAGCAGGAAAAAAAGAAAGGAGGATGGATCTTTCCACTGAAGGGAAAGAGAGTGATTTGGAAACCATTGCAGATGAGTTTGAGGAAAAGTGAGATTTCCTTATTGAAGGAGGAACTTAGATTTCTTGAGCCAGAGATGGAATCTGAAGATTCCACATGCAGATTAGTTCAAAGGGAAGTGCTGGAGGAAGCAGTTAAGACTAAAAATTCTTGCGGTTTTAAAACTAATAAGTTATGTATGTTTGTAGGTACAATACAGGGAGATGAGCAAGCTTTAAGGTTTGTTAAGGAGCAGGAGAGAGAATTGAATCTGAAGTCTGTTCAGATCAATGCTGAGATAGAAAGATCTCAGGAGGAAATGAAGACAAAGAAGTCTAATCAGAATATTGGTGCAGAGAGAGAAGGACCAGCTGATGATTGGTCAAGAACTGGTGAAGGTATATAAAATTGTGTGAAGTTTCCAAGTTCAACTCCTAATAAAATTGTTGAATTGTATAGGAAACTAGATCTTTAAAGGAGAGAGTTGGACAGACAGAGAACTTACACACAGGATAATTTGCTGAAGAAGAAAGATATGGAAGTTTTCATGAATGACAGTCATGAAGCAAAGGATGGAAAGAAGGAGAGACTAACTGACAGTCTCATGGTGAATGAAAATTAGCATATTGATGTGCTGACAAAGGAGTTGGAAAGGAACTCAGAGCAACATATTGAAGTGTTGCCAGAGGAAGCTGAGGAGAAATCCAGTGAAGATTTTCTGAGTCCTGAAGAAGACTTGGAACTGCAAAGAGAAAACTTGGTGACTGAATCAACAAGTGAGACCATTAGGTCTTGTGATTTTGAAGCTGAGAATTTGATTGTGTTTACAGGTGATGCAGAAGACAGTCCATCACTTGGAATTTTCTTGGAAGAAGAAGAAATATTGTAGAAAGAAGGTGAGACAGACATGTCTCATATGCAGAAACTTGTTACTATTGGTGACAGGGAAGAATTGGCTTGTCTGTATAGCCAAGAGAAGACTGTGGGGCAAAATTTTGGAACTGCTACAGTGTTAGAGGATGAGGCTACAGTGTTTGAAGAACTTGATTTCATTGGAAAAATCAATCAAGATGATAATGGACAATTACTGAAGATTGTCAAAGGGGAAGACGAAGGTTATGCTCGAACTAATTTGCAGCATGTTGATGAAATTCTTGAGAAGAAATGGCTGAAATGTTTGCTGGAGACATTTGAACCAGAGAAAGAAGTTGCAGGTGATGAGAAAAATAATGTTGCAGAGAGACAGGAAGTTTGGGAGGCAGCAACATGTGGGGTAGCATCTACAGGAGTAAAACCAGTGTTAGCAAGAATCGGGGAGGTAACAGATGAGGCAACATTGATAGCAACAACATCAATGTTGGCAGCAAGAAAAGTAGTAACAGCAGAAGCAGCTACAACAACTTAATTAACAGAAATTGGAGACAGTAGTAGTAGGCTGGACATAGAGATTGAAAGCATCAGAAGACTGATGATGAAGGTGTCTCAAAGCCAGCAGACGACAACAAGAAAGCAGAAGAATTTCAGCAAGGGAAAGACAAAAGTAGAGTATGAAAGCATAGTTGGAGGCAGGATGCAGAAAAAGATATGGAAACCTGGAGGAAAGCAGCAAGCAACAACAGATGATGACTTGCAGAACAAAGTGTGGGATCCAGGAAGACAAGGAAAAAGACTTAAAACGCATGATCGGGAGATCATGATCATTTTCAACCTTGGGAGTCTGATGCAGGAGCCTCAGGCAAAGAGAAAATACTATGTATTTTATTAAAACTTAGGGGTTTTTAAGTTTTTAGAGGAGCTAGATTTTTATGAATGATTTGAGTGGGTTTTAAGTATTTTTAATTAAATATTGTAAATAATTGAGAATATGAGAGAATTTGATCAGTTGAGGATGTAAAGGGATTGATATATTTCTCTAAATATTAATTTAGAAATAAGTTTCATTAATTATGGGTAAGAGAGGATCCTTAGGGATTCAAGAGTGATTTTAGGATTTTGTTGAGAAGTTGAAGGGATTGAACTTAGATTAGATCATTCTAAATTGTATAAATTATTAAGCCTCAAAGGCATTGAAAATCAGTGAGAGTGTGAGGAATTAACTAGGAATAGGGTTTGCAACCCTTCGGGCAAAGATTGTAAATGTGGCCACTGGTTGAAAATCAGGCCAAGGATGAAGATTGTTATGTAAGTATTGTGTGTATTAATACAAAATTTAATTTTCTGAAGATTACGCCTTCTTCCTGAGTTTATGTTGTATGAATGAATTAGGATTCAATATCGATTGAATTAGCATTGAACACTGATTTCTTAAAGTGGCATCGAATTGATGAAATCGCTGGATTTGAGCATGTTAGATTTGGCATCTAAAAAAACCCTGTTTGATTGAAGCAAGACCGGTTAATACCAATCTATAGTATTTAAGAAGAGATGAGTGAGTAATTATTACGGAATTCCCTTGTTCTACGCACACTAAATCCCAGTTGAATTTGAATGGGTTTGAATGGAAATGGTGGCTATACAATTACTTGCAGAAGTGCCGAAATGAAGGCTTGAAGCGGATGTAGCAGAGGAATTTATGAAGTCCTGGTCGAAGCGCAGAGATTACAAGATCAGACACAGAGGTGGAGATCTGATATCAGTAGCAGAGATCGAAACAAAGGAGTGGAGCCTGCCAAAGGTTGATGAAGATTGATCCGTTTGCTGAAAAGCGTAAGTAACCTAACCTCTGGTTACCAAGTATGTGTTAACCTCTATTTGCTGGAATCAATTAGCACAGTCCATAGCGTTGGTAGAAATCACATTATAGGTGTTCGATTGGCATAATAGAGATCAATTTATATATTAAAAGCTATGTCAAAATGTGTGGAGATTACACAAAGGTCAGAAACCAACGTTCTACATTAAAATCCCATGTTGCATTATAAAGGATGAATGACATTGCCGGAGGATAAATTGAATGATTTTAAATACGTTGAAAATAGGCAAAATGGGAAACCGGTCCTGCTTGAATACTCAGTTAAAAAAAAGTAGGACGGAATTGAGGAGGGAATCCATTTCTGTGTTAAATTCAACCAACAGGGAATCGATGATGTTGAAGTTTTTCTTGCAACGTTTTGAAATAACGCAATTTCTAGTGAAAGTTCTGAAAAGTGAATGCTTTGGAAGGATGCTAAATGCAAGAATGGGTTGAATCTGATCAAAGATTTAAATCAAGAGCAGAGTCGTTAGACTGTGATAGAGTATTAGCGCAGAGGAGATATCAATCGAAGGATCAATTCGATTGCAAAATGAAAGATGTTGCAACATGGTTAATTGCCAGAGAAATGTGGATTGAAAGTTCAGTCAATTTCAGGAATGCACACTGCTGGTATGAGCCAGCGCTTAACATTTGAATGTGTGGACCCGGCAGTGGAGGAGGTAGGTTAAAATAAGTATGCAATAACCATTGGATTAGTGAAGTTTGAATGATGAACAATGCGTCCATCATTAAATGAAAAGGTATGTAAGTTGCTGTCGCCCGACTTTGTGTTGGCGTTTTGGAGTTTTAATCAAAGTTGAGCTTTGATTATGGATCCAATATTAATTTATGTTGATGTTTGAGCTTTTTCCAAAAATTCTAACATATATATTCAGACATGTGAATATGGGTACAGTAAATGTTGAGTTTTTATAAATCTCAAGGTTGGAAGAGAAGCTTACATTTGAATTTATTTGAAATTCAATGGTTGATTAAAAATCATATGGTGGGGTATTCCAATGGTTCTATGATCATTGTTTAAGTAATATAGCTTCCGCACGATAAGTAAATGAAGGCTAGTTGCTGGTTTTATAACCATGAATTAAAAGATATCTTCCACATATTTATTTAAGTTTTCATAGAAAGTGAATTTACTTGGCATGAAACTGGAATTGCATTTTATATGCATCTGTAAGTGAGGATTGTGGGTAAAGCAGGGTTATCCCTGCATCAAACAACATCACGAGTAGAAGCATCAAGAGTAACAACATTACAAGTAGTAGCATCCAAGGAGTAACAACATTACGAGTAGCAGCATCCAAGGAGTAATAACATTATGAGTAGCAGCATCCAGAGTAACAGCATGATGGAGTAGCAGCATCCAAGGAGTAACAACATCGTGAAACTTAAGAACTTGCTACTTTTATTTTGAGAAAAAAACAAATAAAATGTGACTTTGAAGTAAGCAATACCTGAAGCATAAGAATATCAGAAAATAAATGACTCTTTTATTGAAAACAAATAAATAAATAAAAATATTAAGTTACAATGGTCATGATTTTTGTTGCAGCAATGTTGTTTGTGAATGGTGAATAAATGGATTTTTTGTTTTTTTTGGTAATGAATTGGATCTTAAAATAGAAATCAATTCTCCATTTCTCATGTTATAAGTCCGTTAATTGATGAAAAATATTCATGTTCTTTTCTCCGTGTGAGAAAACTTCTCATTATCATTTTCTTCAAGAATCACATGTTTATAAATTGACCTCATTTACTCTCCTAGGACCTGCAAAAAATAAGTGTCAACCTGCAATAAAACATGAAATCATGGAAGAAGAGAGGTGATCGGGCTCTCACAATCCAATACATATTAAAAAAAATAACAAGTAGCTACTATGCAAAACAAATCCATAGAAAAATAAAACAAAATTTATTTGTCACTTGCGGGAGAGTAGTGGTCGACCATACTAACCAGTAGTGTTTCAATGATAACCTTTTTTTTTTCATCCTATTTGAGTGATTCCAAAGCCAAATGAAATATAATTTAGAGAGATGTCTCCAATAGAAACAAGTTTTAAAAATTCCATGTAATGGTATGTTAAATTTGCTTAGAACAACCTGCATAATAGAGTAATTGTTTATTTTCCAGCTCAGACAAATAGTTGATATTTCAAGCATAACGTTTTCATTTGATGACGGATTGAACCGATTCAAATTGGAGATTAAAGTAGATTCATTTATGTATCTCCAATAGAAATAGGTTTTGAAGGCAAGGATAATTGATGAGTCAAATACACTAGTGAACAACCGAGAAAACAGACTTTCAAGAGTGTTGATTTACAATAAGCAGTCAGTATTTTGCTCATAACTTCCTCATACGATATCGAAATAAAGTGATTTAAATTGCATTGTAAAATATATTCAAAGGGAATTATACCATAAAATAATTTTTCCAAAATCTAGTCATTTACGCTTCCAAAAATGGACTGTCCCAACTGTGTTCCTTAGCTGCCTACTAGACATCATGTCATTGTTTTGGTCATAACTTTTTCGTTTCAACTCAAAATCAAGTGATTAAAATTGGGTTAGAAAGTAGACATGAAGGGATACATATGATAGAAACATGTCTTGAAAATATTCCCATTTGGTCCCTAAAAATATGACTGTACCCACTATTTTTCGAAAATTTTCATCAAGCCCGCAAGCCATAAGATATGATAATTAATGAATTTTTCCAAGAAAGTGATCGAAATGAATATGAGCGTTTGTAGATATTTCATTTTTAATATAATTTATCTACATACATAAATGAATTTTAATATTGATCACCAATGTTAATATCACAATGTATTGCAACAAAAACAATTATTTTACATATAAATAAATTTATTTATTTATGTCTTTATTCATTCTATATTCTACGCTACACTACATTACTTTGAAAAATGAAATATACTTACGAATAAGAGTACCTCCAATGAAGCCATTTTCAAAATAAGGCTTCAAGTATGCACATACCCATAGTTGAGAGATGTATATTAATAAATACACGGGTATGAGAGATCAACTTCCCTGTTAAGGATGGTGCCAGGAGTTGTTGAAGTGTGGAGTGATGTTGCAAGAAAACAACAGAGTGAAATAAACCTTCAATATAATCTTCATTTCTCATATTTGTAACATCATGAAGTTCCTTAACTGAGTTCCAGATTCTATTGATGCTTTATTTCTTGACGTCATTCTTTACCTTTTTGTTAGATCTCTGTTCATAGAGATTGTGAAGAGGATTCATCAAAGTAACAACAATCGCTCAGGACTCGGAGCAGGATAGATAACTTCCTCCCCGGGACGAGAGAATAGATTCAAATAGACAGTAAAAAGAAAAAGAAAAAATCGAAATTCAGGACCTGAAGTAGAGTAACCACATACCTTTCTCAGGACAAGAAGTTCGCCCAAAGAAAAAGAAATAAGAGCGAAAAACTGGAAACTACGCCCATGACTTAGGGCAAGGTTACAAGATACCCTCCCCAAGACGAGGGATTAATTTTAATAAAAAAAATAGAACAACATAAAAATAAAAACAGAATGCTATGCTTAGGACTTGGAGCAAGGTAATAAATGCCTTCCCCAAGATGGGAGATCAATTCTATAGAAAAACAATAAAAAGCAAAAAAAAAAAACACAAAGCACTTACGCTCAGGACATGAAGCAAGGCAATAAATCCCCTCCCCAAAACAAGAGATTGACCTTGAGATCTGTTGCAGATCTTGTTCTCGCACCTATTAGCCTTCCTCGACAATGATGCTAAAATGTTGGTGTCTAGATATGAACAAAATTCAAACCTTTCTCCACATAGATTATCAACCCGGGGGCACTAGTTATTTCAAGACTATTGGAAAAGTATATGCGAATACAAGTACATGACCTGCTATAGATCACAGGTTTAATTATACAACACATAGAACATTGTAAAAGCAATTAAATAAATTGTAGAAATTAAAGGGCATTCACATCAATTAAGAATAAATTGTAACAACAGTAAAGAAATCACACTAAAACGCAACACTGCAAGAAAAAGGGAAAATGCAGCACCTGATCAGAAGAGTGGGCCCCACTCTCTGATCAGGGCTGCGGAAACTCATGAAGTATAGGAGAAACAACAAGCTTTTGTACATTCAATTAATGATAAAAAGATTGATTACAAGATATGTATCTCAAAGGGCTGAACCCTCTATGCTTTCTCTTATGCATTCTCTCCCGTGCATTCTGATTTGTGCCCCTTTAAATATACAAACAACAAAGGGGGAATAAACTGATTACAAAATATCAATAACCAATATGAGATTTGAAAGATCTTTACATCATGATTTAGCTGGAACAAGACGAATCTGGCAATTACAATTGGGACAATTTTGGAAAACGGCCACAACAAAAAATCTGCAAATTTGTCCTTCGAAGAACCCTGCGTTTCCCTCAATCAAGATTGAATTTTGGAAAACTGCTCACACTATAACTAATTTGGTCTGTTATACACAAAACCCATGTTTCATATTTTCAGGATTCTTCTCCATTTTCTGGAAAGTTTCAATGCAAAATTGTCTCTTATTATTCCAGTGAATTTCTGAGTTGGAAGATTTAATTAACAACTAAAAGTCAAATCTGCAATCTTGAAGAGATCTTGTAAGCAAAAATAGTGAGTTATGTTATAAATAATTCGTTAATAAACCATCATTGGCAAAATCATGCATAATAATCATTAATTTATTAAAATAAAGGAGAACAAATATTATTTATCCAAAATAGCATAAATAATTATGAAATGGAATTATATAATAAATTATTATACGTAATATGATAAAAGAACATTAGAAATGGATGAAATTAATGTTAAGAAGTGATAATGATAATACAAATTATAGGCCCAACAATTTTGGTGACTATAATTTTGCTAGTATCGCCCTCGTTTTGGGCTGGATTCGACTTCATTATGTACATTTTCTTATTCGAAATATAATATAAAGGGAATGCTCCATGTGGTTTCAATTATGTGTTTTAATTTTATGATTATGCATTGCTGAAGGCTGAGTTTCGAGCTTTCTTAAACAGGGAAGCGAGCTGGTTGGCTAGGGCCCATCCAACCCAGCTCGTTTTCCCTCTCTTTAATGGTGTGTTAATTTTGTTTCAATGCAAAGCGTGAACTAAATAGTTTTTTCAAATATTTCACAAGTACAGGTTCAATTTTGTTTGCAGTTATTGTGTCATGGATCCATGGTGTGCATTCTTAAATAAGTTTGATTTTAATTTGTGTAATTTTTCCTTTTCGAAGCTTAGTTTATTTCCATGAGAATCGTGCAAGCATGTTCTCCTATACTAGTGCATTTTCAGTTCTGCAATTCAATT
Source organism: Pinus albicaulis (assembly GCA_034641835.2). NCBI lineage: Eukaryota > Viridiplantae > Streptophyta > Pinopsida > Pinales > Pinaceae > Pinus > Pinus albicaulis. The sequence continues at coordinate 404,681,424 of CM076571.1, read as the reverse complement.
CCTTTGGTTCATTCTTGCAAAATCTTTTTTTTTCTTTTCTTTCACAATATCTCGATGTGTTTCTGCAAGTAAGTGTTCATTTCTAGACAGATGTGTTTTTAATATTAAGAGTCAAAATTAAGAATTAAAGGTGCTTTGATGAACAAGGAATAAAAGTTGTTATAAAGCAAGGATCTGTACCTGCACTTTAAATTCTTAAGGAAATGATCAAACTTCATATTAAATTATTAAGTGAACCTTTTGAATTAGAAATATTACAGAGGCGTATCTTATCCATATGAATAAGCCATCAAAGGAACAATCTTGTTGTCATAATTAAATGATTCCTTTAATTGCATAAAGAGTTCCTTGTTTGAATATAAGTGTGCCTTAAATTTCAAAGTTAATTTTTTTTTGAGATTAAGTTTTTTTGAGGTAGATTTCTGCTTATGGAAGCTATTTGAGAGTTTTTTTCACCTTTGAAAATTATTTTCTTATTTAACACGCTTTTTAGTCTTTTTTTTTCTTCTGAAAACTTAATTTAGGAATATCGATTTCGGTATAGGAATCAATATCCTGATACATGAACAGAGTGCTCTAGCCCTGAGACTTAGAGCCCCTACAGGAGGATTAAAATCCTCCGTACAAGTATAAGTACAAAACATACTTCGAATGTATAAACTTTATTCTAGTACAAGCATAATTTATGGTGCAAGAACATTGCTGAAGTACATGAATGACAATTTAAAAGAGGAAGGAATATTCGTAAAGAAGACATGTGCCTTCAACAGTCCAACTATTAATCTTTCATACAACTATACTGGATATAAACATAAATATTCATTCCATCAATCGGGATTGTTCGCTAAAGATTGAGAGTTCCTTTTATTTATTTTTTTGCAAAGTACTTTCTTTCATATTCCAGCACTGGAATTTCTTTGGTATTATTTGTTGAAAATGCAGCAAGATGATGGAGCTTAGTGAAATGAAGTCACCTTCACTAAGTGGGCCCGCAGGAAAATTCTAGCGCAAAGTCTATTTTTAGACATATGGAGCATGGTCCAGGGGTTGCAGTATGTTATTCTTGGAGTATTGGTCATGTTGGTAAAAATAGATGGACCTCTATTTTTTTGACCTATAGGTCGATAGGTCGATGTCTATTTTTAGACTGCCTATCCTAAAAATAGGGAAGTCAAATATTATTTACCCTTAATAATATTTGGACTCTAAACAACAATTTACTCTCTTGGAGCACTTCAGTTCGAGCTACAGAAGTGGCTCATGCATCTGACAAAGGAATTACGCTATTCCCAAGGGTTTGATGGCATCATGCATGGTTGACTTCAGTTAGGACTTCAGTGGCAGAAGTTTGGTGGAGTTAATGAGACAGCTAGTGGAGTTGTGTTCGGTTTAATTTAGTTGAACTGGTTGAGATTAGTTTAACTAGCTAATCAATTAGTTATGAGTGGAGTGAATTAAATATTATTTAATTCATTAATTATTAACTCATTATTCAACTCAAGAACACATCAGTTCACTACAGTGCATGATCAGTTCAGAGGAGACCAGTGAAAGAGGTAGATGAAAGGGTGGAGTTAGCTATCAATGGCGACATCAGTTGTGCATGATATTTGCACCACACTTGGAGGAATTTCCCATGATGATTGCGCTGTCAAGCCAAGGAGATTCGAACCTTGGATCTCTATTTAGACAGGCCATGATTGCGCAATAGAGGCAAGGCAATTAGTGGTGAGTTTTGAACCAGTAACCTGTTCAAAACTGAGCTAGTTTGTGTGTAACTTTATGAGAAAGTACTGAGTACTTGTGAGGAGTATTGTACCGAGTTTGTTACATGATTTCTCCATTATAATATACACAATAGCTGCGGGGTTTTCAGCTATAAGCTTTCCCCATACATACTGTGTTAATGTGTATGATGATTTGATGTGCTATCACTTGTTTTATTTCCGCATGTTTGATGATCTGAGTGGAAGAGATTATGTGTTGCATATAAATTCGAATTTTATGTGATCAGGATAGTCTCGGTGGATAATTAATCATTATTCAACAAATTTATACATGGTATCAGAGCTATTGAATTAGAGATTGATCATCACAGTGATTACAAACTTATTTCGGTAGACAGAGTCTGCATGCGGGCCAGGTAGCCTCCGGATTCATCTTTCTTCGGAAAGTGAAAGGTCTCGTAAATGCCCCTTGCAGTCGATCTCTGTGCTAGAAATAATTTGTTCTCACGATCTAGAGCGGTTGAGCTTTGAGGTGGAATTCGAAGTTTTGCAGCAGTTTTGTTTTCTTGGTGCCAGTGTTGAAAATGTCTTTCAACGGTTTGCGACTCGAATATGCTCTTGAAGGCAGTTCGAATTATGTTGCATGGAAGGATCGCATGGAGGCGGTATTAGAAGATAATGGTCTGAAGGAGTTCGTAGATACGGATGTCCAAAAGCCCACTGATCCTGCTGAAGTCGAAGCATGGCAAAAGAAGATGGCGAAATGTCGAAGGATCCCGTTGGAGGGCGTCAAGGATCATATTGTATCCAGCCTGCATGGAAAGGCTACTCCATATTTAATGTGGAAAGCTTTGACGGATCTATTCCAGAGTAAGAGCGACCAAAGGAAGCTGGCACTCAAAGATAAGCTCAGGAACATCAAGATGGAGAAAGGCGACAGTATCGCCAAATACCTCACGAAGTTCACTCAGTGCAGAGATGAGCTGGGAAGTGTGGGGGTGACTGTCGAAGACGAGGACATGGTCGACCTGGCTCTCCTTGGTCTTCCGAAGGCTTGGCACCCATATCAAGATAGTGTCAATGGTCGGGAGAAGCTGCCGGGATGGGAGCGCCTTTGGGCGGATCTCATGCAGGAGGAGATAAGGAGGACTACTCGAGATGGATCTTCATCAAAGGGAGCTGATGAAGAAAACTATGCTTTGGTGGCCAAAGCAAAGAAGGGGAAGGGTAAGAAAACCTCTCATTCTGGTGCAAAGGGAAAGAAGCAGGATATGGCGAAAGTGAAGTGTTTTCACTGCCATGATCACGGACATTATGCTACCAATTGTCCAAAGAAGAAGAAGAACAAGCAAGCGGGAAGATCTGCAGATGGAGAAGCTTTGGCTTCACAGTTCGAGCTTGAATTTTCACCGATCGCATGCTTGGTTTCAAGTGTGATGGGATCGGTTTGGTTCTTGGACAGCGGTGCGTCATTTCATATGACGGGAGATCGGGATTTGTTCTCAGATCTGGAGGACAAAGATTTGGGTGTGCACATCGAGATGGGCGATGATGGTAGATACAGTGCGACTGGTATCAGTACCATATCCTTTTAGAGGGAGTCTGGTAAACCCTTTGTATTGAGGGATGTCATGCATGTACCTGGATTGAAGAAGAATTTGATCTCTGTGGCGATGTTGGAGGATAAGGGGTATGATGTGGTCTTCAGCGAAGGAAAAGCCTTCCTGCGCAGTAAGACTACTGGAGAGACCCGGAAGATAGGGCTTTGAACCAAGAACCTTTATCAGTTGCAGGTAGATGGCTGCACAGCTATGGCATGCAAAGTGGGAGAAGTGGTGAGCCGGGATGATGAGGGCGAACTGTGGCACAGGAGATTGGGCCACCTTCACCATGGAGCTTTGAAGATCCTGCAGTAGATTTCTACTGGGCTTCCTAAGGGCACCCTTGCGCAGTTAGATCAGTGCAAGGGGTGTACTTTAGGAAAGTATGTGAAAGCCGCCTTTCACGAGAAGGATAGTCGCGCCACGACGATCCTTGAGAGAGTTCACACAGACGTGTGTGGTCCTTTCTCAGTTGCTTCGACAGCAAAGCACAAGTATTATGTGATCTTTGTTGATGATTTCTCTCGAAAGTGCCGGATCTTCTTCATGCAGAAGAAGAGCGATACATTCGCGAAGTTCTGTGAGTTTAAAGCACTGGTCGAGAAGGAGTCGGGGAAGAAGGTGATTGCTCTAAGGAGTGATAACGGTGGTGAATTCATCTCGGCTGAATTCAAGGAGTTCTGCAGCGTAGAAAGGATTCGGAGAGAGCTCATCGCACCCCATAACCCACAGCAGAACGGGGTGGCTGAGCAGAAGAACAGAACGATCGTGGGTGCTGCACGGGCGATGTTGCATGATCAAGGCCTACCCCTTCACTTGTGGGCTGAGGCATGCAATACAACAGTGTATGTGCAGAACCGTTGTCCTCACAAGGTTCTTGGCATGAGTACACTGGAGGAGGCTTATTCTGGCAAGAGGCCTGATATTTCCCATTTGTAGATTTTTGGTTCTCCTGTCTACATGCATGTGACGAAGGATGCGAGAAGGAAGCTGGATCCAACTGCTGAGGTTGGAATATTTGTGGGGTACACTGATACACCTCACAACTATCGGGTGTATTTGTCAGACAGTCGCAAGACTGTTGTGCGACGGGATATAAAATTTTAGGAGGAGAAAGCCATGCAGTGTTCGCTTGAGAGGGAGCTACACTTGCATGTAGATGAGGAGCTGTTAGTTCCTAAGGAGGAGCTTCCGGATGTGGATCAGCCACAAGAGGAAGTTCAGGAGGTGGAAGAAACCACCCATGCAGCGCCAACCATCAGAGGGCGCATGCGCACTACAGAAGCTGAGCGACTGGCTCGAGATGCAGAGAAGGTTGTAGGACCACCTACAGCATAGCGCAGACAGAGGCAGTCACCGGATCGGTACACTGGATACATGGCTCTTGTGAGTCAATGTGTTGTGACGGAGCCATCCTCTTTTGAGGAAGCCGTGGAGGAACCCGCATGGGTTGATGCCATGATCGAAGAATATGATTCGATCGTCAGGAACAGTGCATGGGAGATTGTCCCAAGACCGGTGGGGAAATCAGTGGTGGGTTCGCGATGGATCTACAAAGTGAAGCAAGCGGCTGACGGGAGTGTGGAGAAGTACAAGGCGAGATTTGTCACCCGTGGCTTTTCACAGATCGAGGGGATTGACTATGAGGAGACCTTTGCACCTGTCGCACGGTACTCTTCCATACGGACGATCCTTTCTCTCTCAGCGCAGATGGGGTGGAACATTCATCAGATGGATGTGAAGACTGCGTTCCTCAACGGAGTCATTGAGGAGGAATTGTACATAGAGCAGCCTGAAGGTTTTGAGATCTTCAACAGTGAGTCGCATGTGTGCCGACTCAAGAGAGCACTGTACGGGCTGAAGCAAGCACCTCGTGCTTGGTACACTCGGATAGACAGCTACTTCACCGGGCTTGGATTCTCCAAGAGTGAGGGGGATCCTAACCTGTACCAACTTGTGGTGGAGGGGAAGCTGTTGATCATCGTACTGTATGTAGATGATCTGATTTTGACTGGCGATGAGCAGTTGATACTTTCATGCAAGGAGGATCTTGCACGAGAATTTGAGATGAAGGACTTGGGCATCCTTCATTATTTCCTGGGATTGGAGATTTGGCAGCGCAGCGGAGGACTGTTTGTTTCTCAGGGCAAGTATGCTCGGGAGATTCTGGAGAGGTTCAACATGCAAGGCTGCAAGCCTGTTGACACTCCTCTTCCTGGTGGTTGGAGGAAGGAGGATGCTACTTCAGCGAAGGTAGTGGATGCCACTGTCTATCGACAGTTGGTGGGGTCGCTTATGTATCTGGTCAATACACAACCCGATATATGCTATGCAGTTAACCAGCTTTCGCAAGCTATGGTTAAGCCTACCAAGCTCTTTTGGAAGGCAGGCAAGCATGTATTGCGCTATATTAGAGGCACATCGGGATATGGTTCATGGTACAGACAGGAGGATCAGTTGAGGTGGCATGGCTTCACGGATTGGTATCATCATATCAGAGATTGTGTTCAGCGGAGAATCATGATGCTTTCATATGTTCCCACGGAGGATCGGGATGCCGACATCCTGACGAAGGCGCTCACCAGGAGCAAGTTCGAATTCCACAGAGGCAGGATAGGGGTTGCAGATAATCCATATCTTGCTGAGAGGGAGTATTGAAAATGCAGCAAGATGATGGAGCTTAGTGAAATGAAGTCGCCTTCACTAAGTGGGCCCGCAGGCAAATTCTGGCGCAAAATCTATTTTTAGACTATGTCTATTTTTAGACATATGGAGCATGGTCCAGGGGTTGCAGTATGTTATTATTGGAGTATTGGTCATGTTGGTAAAAATAGATGGGACTCTATTTTTTGACCTATAGGTCGATAGGTCGAAGTCTATTTTTAGACTGCCTATCCTAAAAATAGGGAAGTCAAATATTATTTATCCTTAATAATATTTGGACTCTAAACAACAGTTTACTCTCTTGGAGCACTTCAGTTCGAGCTACAGAAGTGGCTCATGCATCTGATAGAGGAATTACGCTATTCCCAAGGGTTTGATGGCATCATGCATGGTTGACTTCAGTTAGGACTTCAGTGGCAGAAATTTGGTGGAGTTAATGAGACAGCTAGTGGAGTTGTGTTCGGTTTAATTTAGTTGAACTGGTTGAGATTAGTTTAACTAGCTAATCAACTAGTTATGAGTGGATTGAATTAAATATTATTTAATTCATTAATTAGTAACTCATTATTCAACTCAAGAACACATCAGTTCACTACAGTGCATGGACAGTTTAGTGGAGACCAGTGAAAGAGGTAGATGAAAGGGTGGAGTTAGCTATCAGTGGTGACATCAGTTGTGCATGAGATTTGCACCACACTTGGAGGAATTTCCCATGATGATTTCGCTGTCAAGCCAAGGAGATTCGAACCTTGGATCTCTATATAGACAAGCCATGATTGCGCAATAGAGGCAAGGCAATTGGCGGTGAGTTTTGAACCAGTAACCTGTTCAAAACCAAGCTAGTTGGTGTGTAACTTTATGAGAAAGTACTGAGTACTTGTGAGGAGTATTGTACTGAGTTTGTTACATGATTTCTCCATTATAATATACACAATAGCTGCGGGGTTTTCAGCTATAAGATTTTCCCATACATACTGTGTTAATTTGTATGATGAATTGATGTGATATCGCTTGTTTTATTTCCGCATGTGTGATGATCTGAGTGGAAGAGATTATGTGTTGCATATAAATTCAAACTGTATGTGATCAGTATAGTCTCGGTGGATAATTAATCATTATTCAGCAAATTTCTACATTATTTTCCGTGTGATCCTTCTTTTTCGATCCTGTAAGATTGCAATTAAGGAAGTATGAATAGAGTTAGGAAAATTTCACATCATTTCTGGCATTTCCTTTGCTTAGCCTCTAATTTTTATAAAACCCCCAGGTTCACATTCAAGTGTTGAAGGAGTCGTCTTCACCAAAATTCCTAATCCCAGCAATTACTATCATGGATAGGCTCCTGTATAGGAAGCACTAGTTCGTTCATCGACAATGTTTCTAATCTGGAAGCTTTAAAATCATAGAATTAATCACATTCTTTAACTGATAATGTATCCATGAAATTTTGGAATATTGACTTTAAATAACATTCCTGAGAAAATATATCATCAAATTTGTTCGTCTCATGAATATATATTCTTATTTCGGTAAGGGAAACTACTTTGTTTTCTTCTTTATTAAGGTCACATGTCCGAAAAGGAATAATAGCCAATTTGATTTATTCTATTGGAAACATTTATTTCTCTTCATGTTGGTAATTTGCTAAAGAAAAAAATCCAAATGGTAATAGAAACTGAGGCCATACCCGAATATAGGTAAAAAATGCTTCCCCAAACCAAGTTCCAATATTCCCTAGATTATCCATAGCCTCCTCGTACATTATTGGAGGTTAAATTTCATAAACTAACTCGTATATAGGAATCATTACCCTATGGTAGATTTGGTAAAACTGTGAAAAATAATTGGTTTCCCATGGGGAATTATAATATACAAGAATGGGAAAAGGATTAGAAATATTCCATTTCCATCCCATGGAGGGGAAATCCAACAAAAAACATAGGCAATCCATGACGTAGGTATACTTATAAAAGGGGGAATTTTTTTTTCAGAAATGATGCGGGATTTATGGAATGCAAGAATATTTTTGGCTAAACTATCAAACAATATTGTAGCCCAGTCGAAAATGTCACCTTTTGAATCACCATCGATTAGGGGAATCCAATCATCTGGGAATTTTAAGACATTCGACGAAGAATATAGCCTACATAACATTGCAACGATTTGACCGAATGGAATTGCATTAGAAGAAATTGCGTACTTACCATCAGCCTCAATTTTAATTTGGTTAGGATTTTGTCTCCAATCTTTAATTAAAGTGGTCGTTACTTCATGTTTTTTGGTAAACTCCTCTACATATTATTTATTGAAATGATATTGTGGCTTTGGAAGCTGATACATAGCCTGGAGGTATTCTACCATAAATGAACCAATAATTGCGTCCTTCTTGGTAATAAACTTCCTTTCTATAACTATAAAATCCTCAACCACCCACCTTATCATGTTTGTATACACGAGCCTCGACATGGCAGCAATTCCATGTAGAAATGAGTTCATTGCATCATTTTCAGTAGGATCAGAAGTAGGCATCTAATCATTTAATTTTTTTGTTTTTAACATGACCTGCGACCCCTCATCCTCAAAATACTGATAGATATTGAGCCTCTATTAACTAGGAAAATACCAATTAATGATTATGCAATCCTTCACGGCCTTAGCAATGACCTCATGGACGACCTGTACAATTTTTACAATAGTACAACTGATAGATCTATTAACATTAGCCTCAGTATCAACTGGGCCTTCCTTAGCACTGATATGCAGCAACTATTTATATCGAATTATCAATTAAATGATTGATCACTACTTCTGAATTAAATCAGATTTAATTCACTTGGCCTCTCACTAGCTCATCTCTCAGTTAGAACTAGTTAAAATGATTTTAACTCAATTAATTGAGTTAACTAATTACAACTCACAAATAACTGTAACCAGACTCCCTTAAATCATGGAAATTCCTCTACATGCCTCGTATTTGACCTCTAACACTAATTTCCTAAGCTAACTAAGTCTTCCTAACTTATTTAACTAATACAAGATGTCATGAGATGAAATTAAAATTTCTCTTACAAATTAATTAAGGGACAATTAAATCAGAAGCCTCATATCGTTTCATTTTGTGGACTCCCTTTATAGTTTCCATTTTCAAGTTTCTAGTTTCAAATTTCAAAAGGAGTGGTAAAATTGGAGCAGCCTAAAGAAAAGCTTGGAGAATTGTACGGGCTTGAGTCAATCCATATATGCACTATCTTGATGGACTAAGGTGGTTTCTAGAGTGGCCGAAGAAGATCTCAATGACCTGATAAGCTAGGAGCAATTTGAGTAGTTCTAGACTTTCCATGTGGAGAAGGACATCTATAGCAGAAGATGGGAAGTACTCCTAACTCATGTTCACTATGAGAGATTAGAATCTTTCAGTTTGTGTAGCATACAATAGCTCGACATTAGTTTTTATTTTTAATAAAAAAATAGGGACCCTTTTAAATTTTCTCTAAGCGATTGATTTTCTCTTAGTGATAAGATTGTTTATCATTTTTTTTTTGTTGATTGTTTTATGAATAAGAGGGCTATAGAACTAGGATTAATCACCCTTTTCACTGAAATGAAATTTGGAAAAGCTTTTAAAAATGATAAATTTTACATAAATCTTGGAATCCAAAATTGTTTTGCTTTCCTCTTGCCTATGTTCTTATGCACACTATTGTAGCTTATTATCATTGGTAAGGGAATTTAAAACTATGTGAAAACCCTCCAAAATTGCTACAATAGACCTTTGATCATGGTGTTCCCTTTTCTCGTTGGATTTCCTTATTCGATGTCCCTTATATCCATTCATTCGAAATGTTTAATCCCTTGGGATGATCTACATGGAACCCTACAACATGTAGTCACCTACAGCTAGAGGTCTAAACCTCTTTTCAAGGGTTACACTATCCCAGCTACATTTCCCTTGGATTGGATGCGGCTAGGCTTGAGGATACTTCATATCCCTCTCAACCCTCTCACATGGTCCTACCAAATGCGTTGTAGCTACAACAATCCCTGCGACACAGAATAGAGACTAAATAAACATGAAAAATATCATAGGCCTGCACCAAACTTACCTCTTGACCTGTGGCTTGATATAGCATGAGAGACACTACCCTAAATAGTCTTGAATCAACCCTCCAAGCATCCTTGTTGGATACTTCAAGCTTCAGACAATTTTGGCTTCTCTCCCACATGGAATTGCACCAAAAAAAAGACAAAATTCTCCACAAACTCATGTTATATTCCTCGTTTCCCGTTCTTAATATTGGTTTCCCTATTTCAAAGATATGATTGATGAAATATGTACTTTTTGGATGATCATTTATGCCTCTCACATGATTCTAATTTATACTAACTCATGTGGCTTCCTTAGTGGGCTTGTCATCTGTCATAAGACCAATTATGACTCTATACGACCTCAAACATGAGCCACAAACACACACTCTAACTTCAAAAATTCATATCTTCAATTCTACAACTTAGATTCGAGTGATTTTCATTAATTTTCATTACTCTCGGAGTCCTCTATAACTCAAATCATCACATGTAAAAATATCCACACAAATTCACACCCACATGCATATGTGTTAATCCCATAGGCTTGGGTTCTAGCCCATAAGTCAACTTTTTATGCTCATTCCTCCAAAACCCTATAGCCTAGGGTTTAGAGTACCTCCCAAGATACAAATCTCAACACTCCCTCTTAGTGATGGAGGTACTTCAAACACTTCCACATCTTCTAAATAACACTATTAAATGCTTGACTAAAAAGTTCCAACTGGGTCACCAACAGAGTATTCCATATCACCCCCAGGCGAATGGCATGATTGAATCCTTCAACAAAATTTTAGAGAATGCACCAAAAAAGGTGTACACTATTAACAGGAATGACTGAGATCTGAATGAGGGATAGCTCTATCTGGAATTTGTATAAGAAAGAGATTCAAGAATGGGTAGATCTAAAAGAACATGAGTTTGTTGTGCAAGAAAACATAAATCCACACATATCTACTGAAGAGTGGTTAAAGAAGTATATTTTTATAGATCAATATGAGATATTTTTCTCATCGTTTTCTAGCGCATTGTATGAGTGGAAATAAAGAATATATAATCAAACAACCTGTTTCAACAATAAGCCTACTACGTCGACTCTTAAGATTATCAAGCAGTTGAAGAAGACAGATAACAAGATCGCAAGGGTTTTTTATTATTGGATTGAAAGTATCCATGGAGGTTTTATCACTAAGTTCATGATCAATACCTTGGTATCCAATAGCACAATGATTTCAAAGGTCTACGAGGTAAGTACTTAAATTCACTGAAATTTTTTATTAAAATTCTATTGTGTGAAAAGGGTGTAATACAAATGCACTCAGATTAATGTCCAAAGAAAGATAAGCTGGTGCTACTTGAAGCGGTAAAATATTTGGGAAAAATTGGGGTACTTACACTGAAACTTAATATAGTCTGTTGTCTATATTTGGAGGAGAAAGCAACCCCACTACCCCGAGAAGTTTGTCATTGAGATATGAAAATGATCAGAGCGTTATGGATATTCCCCAACCTTCCACCCCCATCATCACCCACCTCCATTTCTTTCCTCCACCTCCACCTCCACCTCCCCTATTAACCATGGCCCAGCCATCAAAGGTTCATGTTTTCAATGGATCAAATGATCCTAAACATTTCTTGTTTGTTACAGAAACAATATGGAGTTCACAAAATATTACGAATGAAAATATGAATAAAGTGCAATGAGTTACAATGCTACAAGGCAGAGTGTTGCCTTAGTATATGAAATATACTAAAACGAACACAAATGCTACAATGGCTGAGATGAAAACTTTGTTTAACTTGTTATAGACCAAAATTACGTCTTCAACAGCTCAGAGGAGAAGGATACATTGATGGAAGAAATTTCCTAAGACATAGACCTATTTTTCCATGGTAACGCACCCCTAAAACTGTCAGGTTGAGTTATAATGCCTCCTATATTCTTGAAAGGAGCATTAATGCCTAGGTTAACATATTGTTTTGCCTAAAGGGCAGCGTTACCCATGTTCCCTAAAGTTTGAGGGGTGGATTCTAAGTTAACTGACTGACACTTCCAGATTTTTCTCAAAGAATTAGTCTAAAAATCTAGCAACCTACGATTTAGTCCTCTGAATGAATATTGTTAAATCTAAGTCCTTCAAAGAGGGAAAAAGAAATAAATCATGGAAACATCATGCATTTTTCCCTATTCGAACTGATGGAGAAGAATGTAAAGTTTTGTCCTCCCAAACTCCTATAAATTGGAGGCAAGGGCTCAATGTCAAAGTTCAATTAGTTGAATGTGTGAGGAATGAAATTTTGCTAGTGTGAGCTCTTATTGTTTCATAAGTTCATTAAGAACTAGTTGCTCGAGAATTTTCACACTAGGGAGATTCAAGAGAGAGAGCTTGGAGTTAAACTGACTTGATCAAGCCTCCCTCAGTCCTTCAACTCCAAGCTCTCTCTCTTCAATCTCCCTAGTGTGACAATGCTTGGTTAACTCGTTTTGAATGAACTATGCAAATAATAAGAGCTCACACTAGCAAAAGCTCATTCCTTAGACCTTCAACCAATCAACCTTTGACAATGAGCCCTTTCCTCCAATTTATATTAATTTGGGAGGACAAACCTGCCATTCTTCTCCATGAGTTAAAATAGGGAAAAGCACATGATGTTTCCATGCTTTTATTTCTTTTTCCCTATTTGGATGACTTATTTGGGTTTAGAAATGTCCATTCATAGGAGTGAACTGCAGGTTTCCAGATTTTTAGATTGACTCTTTGAGAAAATTCTGGAAATGTCAGTCGGTTAAATCGGAATCCGCCCCTCAAACTTCATGGAAAACAGTTATCGCTTCCCTTTAGGCCAAACAAGGTGTTAGCCTAGCCACTAATGCTCCCTGCAAGAATCTAGGAGGAATTATAACTTAGCCTAGTAGTTTTTGCTGTGTGTTGACATGGAAAAATAGGTCTCTGTCTTAGGAAATTTCTTGCATCAATGTGTCCTTCTCCTCTGAGTTGTTGAGGAGATCATTTTCCTATATAACAAACATTGAGTTCAAGAAACCATAGTCGTAGTCCTAATGTATCACAACTATTATCACACATAAATTTTTAATTTTTATTAGGGTCACTCACCTAGGTTTCATTCTGTCTCATAAGGTTGGTTCATGAAGTTGATAGAAAATTCATGAAATAAGTCTTTATCTTAAGTCCAAAACACTTCATTAGTCATTTCATCTCATTAATATCTATAAAATCCACCTTAGGTTCACGTGCATTGGTTCAAAATTGATTTTTTATCTACATGTCTGATTTTTCACAATTTTGTAGCGAATTCTATGCAAAATAGGCAGATTTCGCTATGAGACTACGTGACAATTTTGTAGCGAATATGAGGATTTCTCTTTTTTTTTAACTTTTTTAGCAGTCACCTTCAAGAGTCATTTCTGGAAAAAAAGAGTAGAATTCTAAGAAATTGAGAGAGGTTATTGTCAAGCACAGAGAAAAAAACATTAATCTATTTCACTTTTCTCAAAGTTGCTACAAATTGGGAGATTTAGAGAGGTCTTTGGGCTATATTTTTAGAATGCATTTTTTTCCTATTTTAGACATGTTTTTCAAATGCAGTTCTCGGACACCTAGAGATGTTTTTCAAAAAACAAATAGAGGTTTCATTTAGAAAAAGCTGATATACAAAAACCTCCTTCGGTGTTGCAACAACTATCAAGGATCTGGAGATATGATATCCGAGCCCTAAATTTCAGAAAAGACAACTCTGTTTTTTATTAATAAAAGATCTTGCTGAAGGTCAAAATGTTGTTTATTAAGGAGGATAAGAGGTAGTTTGAACCTAATTTTCCTTCACATAATTCATCATATCATATTGCAGACCTAGAAAGTGAAATTTTGAAGAAAAGGGAGGATTTTTGGTTTTCTCAGCAAATTAGGCAATTTCGTAGCAAAGCCTAGGCTTGAAGGCCAGATTTCGCTACAAAACCATTGTAGGTGACTTTATGCTTAAAATCACAGCTATGATCAAAATAAAAGTGGGATGTTTTTTTATTTAGCTCATTAGCCCCAAGGAATACCCTCCAACAGTCAGAAAGGTCAAAGGTTATGCAAAGGTGGATTTCGGAGTTTGCTACGAAATGAGCGCTACGAAATTTTTTGTACATGAATGTTTTAGCAATCAATTTCAAGTTTTCTTTCTGACCAATTGAAAAATTATTTTGGAAATCTAAAATATTTTTTTCTTTAGCGCAGGCCTATTTACAAAAACCTCTCTTAGTTTCTGCAAAGCCATCTGGTTCTGGAAATTATGCAGTCATCTTTGAAGCCTATTTTTCATAATTTTCACTAACCATATTTATGAAAAAATTGTAAAATTAGACTTGGAGGAGGTCTGAATCAGCATCCACGTGGCATAATGACACATCATCACTCCATTACACTGATCAAATTAGTTGGTTGCAGTTGATAAGGGTTATTAAATGGATTTTTTGAATTATTTAATGAAAGAAGAGTCCTTTTGTATTCAAACTCGGCAAAACATAAATATCCCTAGGAAGTCTCCAAGTGATGTAATCGTATTTGAAATAGGTCACTGAGGTGGGAATTCGAAGCTAGCAAGGTGGAAAATCATTTGTATGAGTCCTCAATCTATAAATGAGAGAGTTTTAGAGTTAGAACAGGTTGGAGAATTCTTTTGACACTACTGCTATTATAAATCTTTTATATCAGTAATAGACAATGATTTTATTTCTTCTTTACTTGAGATTCTTGAGATGTTTCAATGATTTTATGTGTTTCCTATTATCTTACTTCCAGTATCATGATGTTAAATTACTTAGAATTCATGTTATGCATGCTCTGACTTCCTTTTAGCATTGAGCTATTGATTATCTCTATGTGTTAATGTTGTCCTTTCATTGAAACTAAAAAAACCTCAGTTTCCATAAGTAGATATACTTTTCATTGAATTCCTTTTTGCTGACTCCATGAGCCCAATGGAGTGAAATATTTCCCATTTTCACCTACAATCAAATACACTAAGACACTCACATAGTTAGCCATCTGTTTTAAGACCCAATTAAGAAAATCATTAGATAAATTGAGAGAGCCCTCTCAGGCTAAAGAGGCTAATCCTCAGTCAAAATTTGGTTTGAAAGAGTTATTCTAAGTTTTCTAGTCGAGTATCCCATCAGCACCAAATTATAGATAACAAAAAATATCAAAGAAATTAAGCAGTTGGTTACCGAGACTGTGTGGGAGGTCGATTAAATATTTAAGATACTGTTAAGACAAATTAACTTTAAGATCCCTGATGAATAACATAAATAATGGTTCATTGCTACGTTGTTGCCTCACTTCATATTTCCATTGTCACAATAGAATATTGGAACAAAATTTGAAATGCCCGAGATCATGATGAAGCTCGAAGCTTCGTCAGTAGCTCATACTAGTATAGGAGTTTAGCATATTCAAACCTAGTTGGCGAGCTTGCATATGGAGCGCCAATATCTAAATAAGGGAAAGGAGTTTAGGCTTGATATACGGTGAGAAGTATGGTGTATAAAGTGAAAAGCAGAGGGTCACTATAAGGAGCAGTGCCCTATTTATAGTGATTATTTGGGTGTTGGGATGTGGAGTCCATTGAAGCCTGGCCCAAGAATTCGGCCAAGTGTAAGGTCTAATGTGTGGTGTAGCATATGCAAATTTGCAGCATATAATTCCACTGAATATTTTCATATGCTGCAAAAATATGTCAGAACAACGAAGAAATTATTCTGTAACTATTGTATTTTATTGGGACATGATGAACAACATTGTCGAAGATACGATCTCATGATGTAGCAAAATCCTGGCATACATATAATGTAAGTAGAAGGTCGAGAATATACATGCTTACCAAGAATGTGAGGAGGTTTGCAAGGCTGAGGGCATGGTCGAGGAGGAGGTGCTAGTCATGGACAAGGGTAGATTATATGTTACAACTGTAGACAACCTGGAAAGTTTTCCAGGGATTGTCAGAATCCTACTACAACATCCTGTAAGTATTGCCAAGAATTTGGTCATGAAATATAACATTGCTCCATTTTATTAGCGAATATTTAGGAGAAGCACAACCAACATCTGACTCTAAACATACAAATGATGAGGGCTAAACCGTGCGAGGTAGATCTAAGCATTAACATAGTAACAACTAGTGTTTTGAATACCAGATAAGATTGCACAGAAGGAAAGAGACCTATGATGGAGACATGGGTTTGGAAATATGAGATAAGAATTTTGGGTTCAATATATAATGTGGGAAAGAGACATTCGTGGAAGCAAAGAATAAATCTATGTCTCTTGAATCTTCAACATCAACCATGCAGAGACAGTTTTTCCCGCCGAGGAATAAGCTTGAGGAGAATGTTGAAGCAAAGGAAGCTAATCCATCCATCTTAGCGTCCTTTTTGTAGACGTGTATGAAATTTCTAAGGGATCAAAAGGTTGTAGAGGGGTCACAGAAGATGATAGATAACTTTGCTGGTAAGGATGAGCCACGATTAGAACAATGCGGAGTAAACAAAGTTTAAATAAATAAGAAGAAGATCGGTCAGGATATGCGCTTGACTGCACAAATCGGATATTATGAGATGGATTAAGTCATTCTGGATCTATGATAAAATGCCATCGTTCTGCCAAAACAAACATGGGAACAGATGGGAAGACCTAAGATGCAATGGTCACCGATTTAGTTGAGGATGAAAAACCCACAAAATATCATTCTTACGGGACGATTGCAGGGCTTCATTGTAGATATTGATGGGGAAAGTGTGTTATCCGACTTCAAAGTAATTGAGATCATTGATGATAGCAATTCCTATCCTGGGTTTATTGGATTTGATTAGGCTTATGACATGGAATCCATAATCAATCTGAAGAATAGGTAGATGGTATTTTGGAAGGATGGTACCCAAGTTATTGTGCCATTGGATCCCTCCAAAGGTGTGCACTATACAAAGTAATCTCTTGGAGATAGCCCCCTCCTGCCTAGTAGGGCTAGCTACTTGGAGAAATATTGGTCTATGGTTACCTTTGCTGGTCTCTTCTGAGACTCAGAGATCCGGTGGAGTGATAACATCTTAGCAACCATACTAAGGAAGAAATTGATAGATATTCCGTCGTTGTACCATTATTTCATCGAATTCTTGGCCTGGCGATGATAGGTCTAATATTTCATTGAGGCAGATTTGAAAATTTGCAGAGAAACAAGTTGCTGAAACAATGAACATTCTGGCTTCGAGGAGATACACTAGATCAAATCTAGATCCTCATCTAGCTGATCCAATCGAAGATCCATACAGGCCTTCTCGGAAGAAGAGATATCAACACACATAAATTCAGTCAAATACTATTCCATTTGTAATATCTACTTTGTTACCAACAAAAGTTTTATCTCTCAAAGACATACCTTTTGATTTGAAATTTGAGTTGTCTCTGTTTCGATCAAAATCTGAAACCTCATTTTTTGATATAGTGTTTGACCCATTAAGTCTTTCTAAAGTAAAATATTTGTTTGATATAGATTTTAATTCCTTAAAAATCGAAGAGAATTTACCTTTTGAAGAAACTAAATTTGAATCAAACTTTGACACAAAATTCTGAAGTCAATTCTATAGGCTTGAAATTTTAGCAAGCCAACTTCAATACCAATCAGAACAATCCATAATCCAATATCCGCAAGAGTCATTACCCATCATGAAACAATCACAGTCAATTGTTTCTTCTTCATCTGGACCATCTACTTCATTACCCATTCAACAAACTCCTTCCTTTCTCACTCATGTACTTCACTCAGCAGGAATCATGGCCATATTTGCACCCCTCATTCTACCAGGTCAACTCAATGCTTTACCACAAGGCTATGGCCAGAGAATCCCTCTCTTTGATGAGAGTTATCAAATCACTTCAAGACAACAAATAGTCAAAGTCACCGACTTTATTGACTTAGAAGAAATATATGCTGGCGATGCCAAGATTAGAATCATAGTTCAGAGATTTTATGGAGATGTTAAAACCTGGTTTATATCCTTGACTACAAATTCAATAGCCACTCTAGATTAGTTGATATATGCCTTCATAGCCCGACCGGAGGTGAAGAAGAACCCCTTGCAAATGCTTTCTGAATATGATAATCTGAAAAGGAATCTGAATGAACCAGTACAAGACTTCACTTCCTATTTCAACCAAGTATACAATTCCATTCGAAATGAGATTAAACCTCCTCCAGGTTTGGTTCTCTTACATTGTTAGAATGGTTTTGATTTGGACATGGGCTATCAATTGCGCGAAGGAATCCTGCAACATTAGAAGACATGCAGAAGAATGCAGTCAGTGTGGAAGCAAACTTGACAATAAATAAGTCAAAGATGAAGGGCGAGAGGAAAGTAACCATCAAAGAAGAAGCATCCTCATCCTCTGAGGTAAAAATAGACACTTTGATAAGGAGAGTATAAATTATGGTCAACAAGATGTCCATAACAAAAATATAGTCGAAACCACAAGATAGAAATCCTAACTTCAAAGGATAGCAGCAGTAACCATAATTCATAATCAAACAAAGAGAATAAAGGTCTCCTGAGCAACCAGCACAAAAACAGTAGATTCAGACACCCTTGTGGAAAAATTATGCTCAAGGAGTTGAGGAATAATAATAAGAGTTGAATAAAATCACTTTTTTACAGCTGATGGCAAGCCCATATTTTTGAGAGAAAATGAAGAGTATGTTGAGAAGAAAGATGTGCCCAAGGATGAAGACTACATATTAGCCACCAATAATGAGTTAGAGGTTGAATCTGATGATTATCAACGAGGCTATTTGAATGCACTTAGCTCACAGCAGAGGAAGTACTCATTGAGGAGTAGAGATGTCCCAGTAAATCATATTCAGAAGCGGGCATCCCAACAAAAAGATACTCAAAAAAAGAAAAATCATAAAAGTAATTAGAATAAAGGAAAATAACCTACAGTTGTAAATCATAGTAAGGTTATTCATCCATCTACAAGCACACCGGGTAAAGAAAAGGACAGTTACAAGAAGGAAGCTATACCAAAGGATCATGCCGACAAAAGAGACATCATCATCAAAGAGATAGACAAATACATTCCTTTCAGGTTAGAAACTGAAATTTCCAAATTAAAAATATTTATACCTTTAACTGAACTTGTCAAGAACAATCAATATAAGTATCATGTAGCCAAAATTTTAAAAGTTGATCCTTTATCTGATATACTAAATGTTGAAGATTACCAACCTGAACTTATATTTGGTCCAGAAATAGATGGTCAGTTAGAGGATAGTGAAGTTCCCCCACTCTATTTGAGTTTGAGAATTCACCAGTGTATCCTTCACAATGCTATGCTCAACTTTGGAGCTTCCCACAATTTAATTTCGAAATTCATTATGGAGAAATTGGCCCCAGATATCAGTCTTCCTTGCCATGACTTGTATTCCTTTGAATCAGGTAGAGTCCATTGTCTGTGTATCATCAAGGATTTATTAGTTTCCCTTGAAAAAATTCCAACAAAGAATGTCTTGATGGATGTGGTGGTAGCTAATATACCACCACAGTTTAGTATGTTTTTTTCAAGATCTTGGGGAGTGAAGTTGAGAGGCACTTTGTAACTAGACTTCTCTTATGCCACCATCCCAGTTTTCGGACAATTACGAAATTTGTACGAGGAAACGAAGATGGAATACATGATAACCAAAAATAATAAGCCTTACAATCATGCAATTAATGATGTACATACATATTTAGAATCATTTGTTTTATTCAATGATAGTGGTTTGAATGATGTAGATAGTCAGCTTGTAGAAATAGAAGATATTCCAAAATTTTCCAATTGTGTAAGAGCAGTTTAGAGGAGGGAAAATAAATTAGAGCAGTCATTAGATAAGCCACATAAAATCTCAGACCATAATGAAGAAGTGGCTTGGAAAGTTGAGATAGAACAAAAATCAGAATTCCAACACTTGGAAGATGAAAATGGTCTTTGGACCATGGATTTTGATGGTGCCTTGGGTAAAGATGGGGGAGGCATCGAAATTTGGATCCGCAGTCCTCTTCATAAGTCATTTAAGGTTCCAAAAAAGGTAAGATTATGTTCATACAAGTTTGCTTTTTATTGTTCTAACAATGAAGCAAAATATGAGGCATTGATCACCGACCTCAAGATCCTGAAAAAGTTGAGCGCAAGAAGAATTTCAACTTATGGTGACTCTGAAATTAGGATAAAATATGTCAAAGGGGAATACCAAGCCAAGCATCCATGAATGAGAGTGTACAAGAATTTTGTACTAGATATCCTAAATATGTTTCTCAAACAAACATTATCAGTAGTGCCCAGAAGTCAGAATCTCATGGCAGATTCGCTTGCTACAACAAAAAGTAATTTCAAATCCCTATATTTTCCAATAAGAATTTTGAAATCCCTGTAAAACATCGGTCAACTGTACCTGATAACTTGCGGTATTGGTAAGTATTTTGGGATGACAAAAACGTAAACAATTTTCTGCAAAATGAAGGTGATTTCGAGAATTCTTTCGCTGATGAAGTTTATGACAATGATGATCAAGTCATCGAAGCCACTCAGGTTGATATATTAGAGTTAAAGGATAAAAATATTCCAAGAGGTCTCATACCTTTGGAAGAATTGTTTGATCAGGATGATGTAGTGAGGAAGCCAACATTGGTTCCTACAACGAAAGGTGTGGAGGATGTAAACATCAGAACAACAGACAAGCCTAAGATGGTCAATATGTCCGAGTCTTTATCTCCTAAGGTAAAATACGAATATATTGATTTATCGTTTGAATTTTCTGATGTTTTCTCTTGGGATTATGCAGAATTGAAGGTCTATGATAATAATATTTTTCAGCATCCATTCCAATTAAGGCTGACCAAAAGCCTTTCAGACAAAAGCTAAGAAGGATCAATCCAAGGTTGTTGCCATCGATAGAAAAGGAAGTGAACATACTTTACAAGTACGACATCATTATTCCTATCAAATTTTCTGATTGGATATCAAATCTAGTTTCGGTAAGGAAGAAGAATGGAGAAATAAGGCTTTGTATTGATTTTAGGAATTTAAAGAAGGTGTCCCTTAAGGATAATTATCCCCTTCCCAAAATGGATAACATCCCACAAAGAGAGGTTGGAGCTTCCTAAATGTCAATGTTTGATGTATATTCGGGATACAATCATATTTTAGTGCATGAGAAGGACCAAGATAAAACTGCCTTCACGACACCTTCAGGCACATTTAAGTATGCTAAGATGCCATTCAGACTTAAGAATGTAGGGGCCACCTTTCGGCGGGTGATGGAAATAGCCTTTACGAATGAGAAAGATGTTTTCTTAGTGGTATATTTAGATGATTTGATAGTTTTCTCTCATTTAAATGATGAACACTTATATCACTTAAGGATTGTATTTCACAAATGCAGGAAATTCGAAATTTCTCTTAATAAAAGAAAGAGCCTTTTTTCCATGGAGGTGGAAAATCTTCTCGGTCACATCATCTCCAAGGATGGAATCCAGAATGACCCTTCTTGGGTTGAGGCAAATCAACAAATTGACTTTCCACGAAGAAATAAATAAATTCAGGCTTTCAATGGTACATGAACTTCATACACAGATTTATTCCATATTTGGCTGAACATCTTCGAGAAATGACCAACATGTTAAAGAAATACAAAAGGGGTTGGATCCAATGGTGGAAATAAAAGATATCTTCACGATTGGGCAAGGTTAAATTCCCATGAGGACTTTCTTGGAGCCATGGGGCACCTTGAGGTAGTGGTAGAATATTTGGTTTCACCCGAAGAGACCATATTAAATGGTTCCATGGCTCGTGCACACATAA
Source organism: Pinus albicaulis (assembly GCA_034641835.2). Lineage (NCBI taxonomy): Eukaryota > Viridiplantae > Streptophyta > Pinopsida > Pinales > Pinaceae > Pinus > Pinus albicaulis. The sequence goes on along the minus strand of CM076571.1, from coordinate 404,659,452 downwards.
GTGGATCAAATCCCACCCACGTGTGCTCCCTTCCATTGTAAACCCATGGGGTGTAGATTAGCTGGTTTGAGTGGAATTTTATCCCTATTGGGCATTTGATTAAAAATGCAAGGTGAGGGGTTGAGGAAGGAAATAACTTTGGGGGAATAAAACTATCCCATTGGGTCTCCATGCTCCATGAGCCTTGCATAATCCTAGTGATAGTATATCACCTTCCATAATCTTGGTGATAGCATCCCATTCTAGGATGATCGTTCTTCTTCCATATAATTAACCATTTAGACTCTCATAGGTTGATATATTATTGCTAATCAAAGTAAATTTGGGATTAACCATTTAGACTCTCAAACATTGATCTATTATTGGTAATTAAAGTAAAATATACTTGAATTCATTAATAGGTATTGGTCATAGCACCATAGAAAGTTAACCAAGTAGTGAACCAATGTGAAAGCACAACCATTATTCTATCCTTATTGATGATTATAAGAAAAATGTATTTTTCATTTCAATTTAAGACTTGATCTCAGCAAGTAAACCAAGTAGTGAACCAATCTGAAATAAGAACCATTTTCTATCCTTGCCATTGAGTAATTATAAAGAAATAATTTTTTTTTGATAGAAGAATCCATATTGGTGAAATTAATCCATTATTCATCCAATGTTTATGGATCATTAAACCACATTCAAATCACCAATTTACTATTACAGAACATATGAATCTTCTAAGCTTATGAATAATTGTAAGGGTTTACAAAATTATGCCATGATGTACTTCATCTCATTATCAATGCATGTCATGGTAAATATAAAATATAAATGATCTCAAAAGATATACAACCCATGAATTTCCTCCAAAAGACACATCATTATTGGTTTGAATAGAGTTGGTCAAATTTGACTTTTTGTGGTCATATTTTCCAATTAATTTTACCATAAATTAATTACTTTTTATAGAAAAGTCCATGTTGATGAAATGAATCAAGTATGAATCCCATGTTTATGAAAAACAACATTCCATTCACCATTATGCTACTATACACCATATGAATCTTCAACCTTATGAATAGTGGCATGTATTTACAAAATTATGACATGATGTACTTCATCTCATTATTAATACCACATATCACGAAAAATATCAAATAAAAATAATATAAAAAAATAGGTAGAACTCTTCTGGATGTGAACTTGATTTTTTTCTATTTTCAAGATAATTTTTATTTTTTCTAATCAGTTAATTTTATCATAGATTTAAAAATGGTTTCAAATTTCAAATAAAAAACTTTCAAACTATATTATTAAATTTCAAACCAAAATCATGAGAACATTTTAAAAAAACAAACAAACAAACAAATATCTGAAAAATTAATGTTAATATATATTTACTTGATTAAAAAATTGTCATGATCACATCACAAATATGTGTTTGACTAAAATGACAAGAATTGAAAAACTAAAAATAAGTGGAGCAGAGGATTTCTCTTCACAATATTATGAATTACTTAAATAAGATTACATTGGAAACATTGGAAATAAATGACTGGAGTTAAACTCGACTAAACTGGACTAATTTGAAACTGAACTGGATAGTTGGACTGACAGTTTCGACACCTAGCAGGTGGTTGGGATTACATTCTTTAACACCCCCCTTTAATTACAACCACATAAAAATTTAATTAAGATACATGTTGGTCTATGTCTCAGCGAGGCTTACAATTTTAAAAAAACTCGACTTCAACTAGATTTAGTTTTCTTCTTCTCTTTTTCCAGATTTTGTAGCCTCTGAATTGTTTCATATTTTTTGCTTTGTTGTATCCTTCAAATCTCAGTTTCTTGATTTGATGGTGTAGGTATTTTAATATTCTAGGTTGTCTAAGCATGTCCTAGAATTCTTCAAAAATTGACTTGTATGTGGGCTGCTGCTACATATTGTGCTTATCATCATAAATCTGCTGCAACATAAGATTAGAATAATATCTTATTTCTTCAAAACGCCAATGCATGAGAACTTCATTGATGTATTCATCATGCATATAATCTTCAACATTCATATCTACATCTTCTTTATAGATCTCAACTAGACATGGTGTTGCAAGCCATGTTTCAAGGAACTTTAAGTCCTCTTCATAATCACCATGCATACCTGCACACTGGAAATCAATTTTAGAATTAAAAATATTTTCAGAATGACATTGGTTCTGGTCTTTTTGCTCTATAGTGAGAGCTTTCTCCTGGTGTGTTTCTTTCTCTGCTTCCGCCTCTATCTCTGTTTCTGCTTTCCCTTTGCAGAAAGTCTCTATCTCTATTTCCTTCTGCTCTGCAATGAGAGCTTTTTGATGTTGCCTCTTTCTTTGTTTCTACTTTCCCTTTGCAAACTGTCTTTGCCTCTGTTTCTCTCTCTGTCTTTTCTTCACTAACCTATGCTGGTGCAATCAGGTTGTCTTCCACTAACTGAAGTGGGGTTATCTCACCAAATATCATCATGTCAATATCATGTTTTTGTTGCATCATATGCAACCAGTCATCATTAGCCAAAAATTAATTATCAGAGTTTACATCAACCATCAAATTTTCATCAGCAAGCTATGTTGCTAGATTTGCCATATCATCATTAGCAAGCTGTGTTGTTGGAATCAACAAGTCATCATCAGCAAACTCTGTTGCTGGAATCATCAAGTCTTCATCAACAAGCTGTGTTGTTGGAATCATCACATATTCGTTAGCAAGATCTGTTGTTGGATTCATAATATCTTCATCAGCGATCAATGTTGCTAGTATTATCAAAACATCGTCCACTTGTAGCTGTGTACAGTGGGGTTCACAAGCATCTTCGTGCTCTCTCTCTGCTGCTTCTGACTCTTCATCTCGTTGTAGAAATGCTGCTACAGATCCACCTTCATCTTCAACCTCAATGCTCCCCCTTCCACAAAAACATATTTCAAGTGTATCCCATGCCTCCTTGGTTGTCTTGGCATCTAAAATTAGAGGGAGAATGTTGTCATTGACAGATTCTTTTATGCATTTTAATGCATAGGTGTCTTTTTGCCTCTTTATTTCCAGATCTAAAAAGATCTCGAACATCTTCTATTTTTGCTTTAGCCTCTTTGTTTTTCCCATGACCTCGTTGCTTGGCTTCCACAGACAACCGAGTCTACATATGCACCAAATATCTTGCTTCTAAAAATTTCTTTTCCTCAAAAAATATCCTTTTAAACATTCACATTCACTTTCTCACATCACAATTTTAAGTTTTTTTTTTTTTTTAACTCCAAAAAAAATTTCATGCCATAAAAAATTAAAATCCTTTTTTTTAAATGTGCTTCTTCCCTTTTAACTTTTCAAAACCCTTTTCCATTAAAACCCTTTTCTTTTATGAGCCCCTTCAAAAAAAAACCTTGGAAATTTTGATGTTTTTTTGTTTAAAAGATAAAATTAAAAGAACATTTCTTCATATAAAAGGGCTAACTCCTTACATGAGCATATATAAATCATATGAAGCATCAAGGAAGTCAAAGTAGCTCATACGCATTGAGTTTCTTTGCATTAATGCAATTGCTCCACGGCTGAACCTAGTTTCTTAAACAAATACCTTTGTATGAAATTTTCTTTGGTAAATGACATTAACGCAACATTCCAGCTCCGGACTAGCATTTTCCTTAACGCAACTAATTACAGTCTGGTCTCGTGCTAATTGGAACTAACGTGATCGATTGCTCTTGGCTCCTGCGTTAGTAACGCTGGGAGTCTTCTCAAGTAGTGCGTTACAACAAAAATGATGATGTGATTCTTTGCTCTTCTGGGATGCGTTAATAACGTTGAGCATCTTTTAAAATAGTGTGTTACTTGCAGCAAATTTTTTTTTGGGCTTTATTCTATTTGTTTCACCGACACCTTCACTGGATTCACTTGGATTTTTCTTTCTTATGTTGTTACTTCACAGGAGGCATCTTCTTCAAACTTCTGTTGCTCTATCAAAGAGTCTTATACAGGTTCGCCTCTCCTCTCTACTGCTCCAACTTGGCTCTGGTTTTGCGCTCTAGGGAGGCTTATGCAAACTAGCGTTGATACCATGACAAGAATTGAAAAATTGAAAAGAAGTGGAGTAGAGGATTACTCTTCACAATATTACGAATTACTTAAATAAGATTACATTGGAAACATTGGCAATAAATTACTGGAGTTAAACTCGACTAAACTAGACTAATTTGAAACTGAACTGGATAGTTGGACTAACGGTTTCGACACCTAGTAGGTGGTTGGGATTACATTCTTTAACATAAAAGTATGTCTTTATCACATTCAAACATCACATGGGTCATGTGTTGCAGTCACACCATTATAGTTCCAAATTGATGTTATGCTCGAATTGAATTGGCATTGGTTTGCGATTATGGCAGTAGTTATAGCTTTGGTTTTTTTATTACGGATGCATTCTTCAGTTTGGATTGGTTTAGATTGTGGCGGTAGTTATGGCATTGGTTTTTTATTACAACACCAGTAATATACCAGGTTTGGTCATCCTAATGCCCCATTCAAATTCCTTTTCTGTGCCATATCTCCTAAGTTGGAGATTTGCATGCACAGTGTGACTGAATACAAATTCATTTCTACAAGGGAAGACCATACTGATCCATTGGGGTCTAGTGAGTCCATCTACAGTCCTTCATTAATTAATATGAAGGAGAGATTCAAATATTCACATCTCCAACCACAATGACCACAATATTTTGCAGAGGAGTAGGACGTTAACATGTGAGACAATAGAGTTGAGGGAATACATGTTGTTTACAAAAATATATTGTCCACTCCCAAAGCTAAGTCACATGTTTGTGACATTTCTTGTTAAATATGTGGACGTATTGGCAATGAGTTCGTTTATGGTTGAAGATGAAGAAGATGCGTGTTTTCAGTGAATATATAAAACTTATATTTAAATTTTTTGTATTAATGTTATTAATATTTTATAAGGTCCAGTTCTTATGGAAGTGGAATCAATTGTGAAATAAAAACTAAGTTAAGCATTTTTGCCTATACATTTAAATTTATTTATATGTTTCGTCAATTTGTTTATACATATAATGTGTATGAAGTATTTAATTTCTATGAAAATTGTATTTAATTGCTATGAAAATTTTGAGAATGGACGGAATCAATTGTAGAAATACAAACTAAGTTCTAAAAGGCCACATCGTTTTACAATTTTTATAAATAATTTTTTCTTCAATATTATTATTAAAAGTGACCCCATGACTCCACGTTGAATAAATCAATAGAAATAAAATTTTAATAATATTTTAATAGAACTCATTTCTAAGAGAATCGATTCATTCATCTTCATGTGATGTGAGAGTATTTTATAAACTTCTAGAAACTTCTCGAAAACCTTGACAGAAGGTGTTTATGGAGATGGACGAGAGATATTGTTCCTCATTGTGCATTAATTATTATAAATTAGTGTTGTCTTTCTCTCTATTATTTTTCTTTATTATAAATTAGTGTTATCTTTTCTCTCTATTATTTTTCTTTAATTTTATGTACACGATATTTTTAATGTCATGGATGTTTCGGAGAATGATTTATTTTGAATTTGATTTATAAAAAATAGTAGCTTCACTTATGATTTTTTGAAGTTTCTTGCAGTTTTTGGTAAAATTTTGCAAAAAAAAAATTCTAGACAAATCTTAATTTATGTTATTAAATTTTATTTTTTCATTATATGTCGTTTCACTACTCTCAAAAACTCTCGAAGTATTCAATTGTGAAGATGTCATTTTTTTAAATTTGTGATTTCTCTTGTATGATTATAGACAAATAAAATCCAAAAATAAACAAGAAAACTTTTTTAAAAAATAACACTTAAAAGGTATTAAGTTTTTTATAAATAAACATTTCATGGTGTGGTATGAAAAGATTATGAACCATTGTTTTTTACAGTTATAAAAAATTAAAAGGGGAATTATTTATTTAAAATTTGAAAAATTACGGCACATATTAGGGAAAATGTTCTTTATATATATAAATATATATATGTGAAAATGTAAAGTTGGGTTACACTTTTTTCCTTTTTTTGGAAAAAAAAAAAAATTTATTTTTTTCTCTTCTTAATCTTTCTGCAAACTAAAACAATTTTTCTGTTTAGAATTTTATTTTACAATAAAAATAAAAGTTGTCAGAAATTTTATTAACTTTCTATTACTTATTTTTTGGAGTATTTTTATACACTTTTGATATGTCAACTTAACATTTATTTTAGTGTATGTTCTTTAACAATCAAAGGATTCTTAAAAACTAAGGTTCAAACGCGTTGGCGTATTCTTTGAAAACTTTGTGTTTTTGAGAAACAAAATGTGTTAAAACAATTTAGACAAAGTATACTTCGTTTTCGTTAAATTTACGAAACCAATTGATGCATACCATAATTTTGGTTTTCAAGTTCATGTGGTTATTGTTTACTGGAGAGCTTGCCGGATTATCCACAGTCTTACGAAACACTTGTCAACGTTTCGAATCCCAACGGGGATCCATCTTCAGGACTTTGGAATGAAGAATCATAAGAAGGGTCATAATACATTAATAGTGAAGAAGGTAGGAGAGGTAAGGACCGACCAAAAAATTTTATTTTATTTTTTATAATTTCAATTTTTATAAAATCTTAATTTTAGATTTTATTCAAAGATTTATTATTTATTATTTTTAATTTTAATAATAATATAAATATTTTAATGCTAAAAAATATAATAAACTTACTAAATTTATTTTATTAATAAGTCTATTATTTTCAAAGTTTTAACATTAAAAATAACAAACTTATTAAATATATTTTATTAATAAGTTTATTATTTCTTCGGCCCTTGCGGAACACTCTTCAAAAACTAAGCACCGAGTGCGTCTTGAAGATGCAAAGATCATTGCAAGAGAAGATCACTATTACAGAAGAAAAGTAAGAGAGGCCCTGGAGATCAAAAAACACCCTGAAAACCTCAATAGGGATGGGGGATATGAAATTAGTGACAGTTGGTGACCTCTTCTTCGACAAATCTGCTCCTCAAAAAACACATTCCTCCCAGGTATGAGTTTGTAGGTATAATAATTTCAAGGTTTGTCTCCTTTCTTTAAGTAATGGTTTAACAAATAAGGAACTTTCTTTTAATAATTATTAACGTTAATTAATTTTTATTTTATATAAATAAAAATTAATTAATTTATAAATAATTATTAAGTAGAGAATACTTATTTGCTTCCCTTCCTTATTTATTTTACTAGATTATTATATTTTTTAGATTAGAAATTAACTAATAGATAACTAATCAATAATCATTAATAAACATGTTAATATATTTAACTATATCATTTCTAATTTCTACCATAAAAAATTTCTAGGGTATTAAATAGTTATTTATTCTTATAAAATAAAAATAAATAAATATTAATACTCTTTAAAAAAAAATATATTCCTTAGTTTATTTAATTAATTTATTTTTTTAAAAATGAATTTTTTTTAAAATAGATAGGATGATTTTTATTTTAACTTGTTATTTTTAATTTTAAATAAAATTAAAAATAATAAACTAAAATTTCAAAATAGAATAAATTACCCTTAATAATTATGAATTAAAATAACCTTAAATTTTTAAAAAGTATAAACATCATATGAATTAATAAGTGATAGGATTTTTCCATATCTTTGAAAATAATAAACTTATTAATAAAATATATTTAATAAGTTTGTTATTTTTAATATTAAAACTTTGAAAATAATAGACTTATTAATAAAATAAATTTAGTAAGTTTATTATATTTTTTAGCATTAAAATATTTATATTATTATTAAAATTAAAAATAATAAATAATAAATCTTTGAATAAAATCTAAAATTAAGATTTTATAAAAATTGAAATTATAAAAAAAAAAAAAATTTGGTCGGTCCTTATCTCTCCTACCTTCTTCACTATTAATGTATTATGACCCTTCTTATGATTATTCATTCCAAAGTCCTGAAGATGGATCCCCATTGGGATTCGAAACGTCGACAAGTGTTTTGTAAGACTGTGGATAATCCGGCAAGCTCTCGAGCATACCATAATTACTGAAATTTTCTGAACTGATCCAAAATGAAAAAAAATGCATATTTTGAATATGTTTAAGCTCACACAAAATTTCTCAACATATAAGTTATAAACTAAAAATCTAAAAACTACTCATTACAGACGACAGACTAATGTAATGCACCATAATTTTTTCAATTTTTTTTACACTATGTTTTGGAAGATACAAAATATTGATTTCACTGAATCATAATGACCTTCAGAAATTGTTTGCACCCGTTTTTTTACAAAATTAATTAAATTTAGTAAATATTTATGAAATTTCATAAAAGTTGTATTTCCTGAAAATAGATTGAATTATAAAATGTTTTTCTTGGTTCTGACACTTAATTCATAAAGTTTCATGGAGTTTAATTAGTCCAAAGTTGAAGAAATGTGTTCAGAGCCCAGCTCTCCATAATTGTGGATGTGTTAGTTCGACCAAACTTTTTTTTGGCAAAATTGTTTTTTGTCCCGATGGTCCGTCAAGTCTAATGACACAAAAGTTTTGCCGAAATTTTAATTAACTTTACATCAGTCGGAAAATTCAACGAAACCCCTCAACAAAAAAACATTTGCCCAATATAAATAGACATAAAAGGATTCATTATTTTTGCATAATTTCACACATTTCTTCATTTGGTCTGATTTTACAAAGAACTTTTTTTGGGCTTAGTTTTCAAAGGACTTTTTTTGGGCTTAACATTCAAATGACATTTTTTGGCAGTATGTGATACATTTGTTGGATGCTTTTTGGGCTTAATTTTTAAAGGACATTTTTTTGAAGGTATTTTGTTTCTAGAGGTTTTCGGCTTAATTTTCAAAGGAAATTTTTTATGAAGGTATTTTTTTTTTAGAGGTTTTGGGCTTAATTTTCAAAAGACATTTTGTGGACTTTTTTTGGGCTTAATTTCGAAAGGTCTCTTTTTAGGCTTAATATTCAAAGGACGTTTTTGGAGGTATTTTTTTAAGTGATATTTTTTTAGAGGCTTTTGGGGCTTAATTTTCAAAAGACATTGTTTCGAGGTATTTTGTTTCTAGAGACATTTTTTAGAGGTTTTTGGACTTAATTTTGAAAAGAAGTTTTTTGGAGGTATTTTTTAAAGTGACATTTTTTAAGAGGTTCGGCTTAATTTTCAGTGGACATTTTTTGGAGGTATTTTTTGAAGTGACATTTTTTTAGAGTACATGTTTTGGGTTGAAGTAAATATTTTATATTGATTTTTTAAAATGAGTTTTTGTCTAACCTTTTAAATGAAATTTTTTTGCAGGACTTGTAAGGAAATATTTTGAGCTTCATTTCATTTTTAGAAGATATTTTTTTCTCGGATTTTTTAAAATAAGTGTTTTGGATTGAAATATCTCTTTTGTGAAAAAATTTTAAAATGAGTTTTTTTTAAATTAAATCTTTTGTAATGTTTTTTTTAATTGAGTTTTTGTCTAAATTTTTTAAGAAATTTTTTTGAGCTCCATACTCAATTACCATGGGAAACCAAAGGAATTGAAAGAGAAAATATGATCAAACAAGATACCCTAAAGAACGTAGAGAACAAGGGAGAGAATATCACAAAAAAAAAAGAGAGAAGAATGCTCAAATATTGAAACAGAAAATAAACCTCAACTAGAAGTTGAAGAAAATATGTAAATGTAAATATTATGAAATTGGTATTTAAAATTTTCCTAGTGTAAATTGTGAAACTTAATTTTTGTTTGATGAACTAATTTGAAAAATAGTTTGCAATGTAAACAGAGAGAGATATTCGTCAAAACATTGATGATGAGATACAAAATTTCGAAAGAAAAAGTGAAACAGATATTGAACCAATGATTGAAGATGGTGAAAATGTTGAAAGAAATTGAATCATCAAGTATATATATGTGTGTGTGTGTGTGTGTGTGTGTGTGTGTTGAACAGATGTGTATTATTGAAATTATACATATTTATTAGTCTAGTTATTTATTGAATATGTAAACTTATTATGTACATTTAATTTGAATATGTACAGATGAAATCAATATCGATGATAAAATGTTAGAAAATGTTGACACACACACATATGGAGATAAAAAGGCTGACCATGTTACACGATATTGTGTTAATCGCATTTTTTATTCATTCTTCAAAAATGAAACTATGGAATTTCAAGCCCAATTGTTGAAAGGTATCTTAACATCAAGGAAATTAAAAGAGGCTATGAATTTATTGGATATTTGGAAATCAATAAAAGATAATAAAAAAATGAAGGGAAATGTGATACAAAATATAAATAATGCTCTAAATTCAATTAGAAGATCTAGACAGAAAAATGTTTCAGATACATGTAGAGCAATACATATGGCAGTGGTTTCATCAAGTACTAAAGAGAATCGCTTGGTAAAATGTATGGCACGAGCATTAGGAACCTCACGAAAAACTTTGCACAAACATCGGAAATTTCGATTGCAAATACATGTAAATGATCAACTCGCTTGTTGGACAACTATTTGTAGGAAACCATACAAATATAGACTCGGAGAAAATGTTAAAAAATTAATATATGAATATTGGATGAAAAATTCATGTGTTTCACCAAAAGCAAGAGATGTGATGGGAAGAAGAATAACATGAAATCATTACGAAGAACATCCAAAACATTTCTTCAACACCACTCAAATAGAGTTGCTCAACAAGTTCAAAGAAGAGAATCATGAAATTGATGTCTCAATCAGTGCTTTTGTGCAACAAAAACCATGGTATGTAAAGCCTATCACCGTATAAGACACTTTTTATTTTCATTATCATGTGGAATTTCAGTTATATTATGAGACATTCCTTAATTTGGTAAAATTTTTTGGAAAGATTCACCTCTTCCTTCCACTATCCATGATTTCATATCTCAAATTCTATATGGAAGAGAAAGCCATGAATTATTTAACCAAAATAAATGTGTTGGTGGTAAATTTGACTAAATTTGACTAAATTTAAAAATAAATATCGTACTGATATAAATGATCAATCATTGTCCAACATGAAAGTGAAAAGGAAGAGATATGACTATATCCATACAATGATTCAAGGTTCAAGTGATAAAAGAATTCATTTACAACAAGAAGAAATTTTTGTGATAGATTTTTTGAGAAAGTTTGAGGAAAAAATTTATAAATACACCAAGCGTTCCCATAGAGCTTGATGACAAGACTTGAAATTCAAAAAATCCTGTGAAGTTTTTCCACCAGGGACCATTTTGTCAGTAATTGATTTTGCAGAAAACATCACATTTGTTCCACAAAAAGAAATTCAGAGTGAATAATATCATTCTGATCAAGTCTCCATGCTCGTCCATATTCTATATAGATATGGTGAACAAAATGTTGATCATATAGAAATCACTAGTGAAAATCGACACGTTATTAAAGAATATCACTTTTATATCAGTGACGATCGTACACATGATACATATTTTGTACAACACTGTTTTGGAAATATTTATGACTCCTTGAAATGTCATGGAATAAAATACAATGAACATTGGATATGGTCATATGGATGTGCAGGTCAATTCAAATCTTCATGATCATTTTTTTGGTTGTGTCGTCTTCATATGAAAACCTGCAATAGACAATGTTGGAATTTCTTTGAGACTGGTCATGGAAATAACGGAGCCCTAACTTCATCATCAAATTTTACCCCTACAGAACTTAACTGATTGGTAGCTATATTAAGTTCATTTAAAAGGTCAGCAACAAATCCACCTTTTTACATCTTCGTATTAAATTAACGTTTCATAAGAAATACCTTATTTGAGGACGACATTTTTTCATATACTTTCACTAATGTCATAATTAAACCCTCTGTTATCATTTCGTTCGAAATATTGAAGGCTACTGATGCCGTGAGGCACAACCGTTTTGTTCCAAGTGTCTTTATGTTTAGAATCTCCCATTTTTCTTCTGTCATACTCAACGACTTCTTTTCTTTTCCACTCAATGGTAGGTATAGGTATTTCTCATACGGATAACCTTCCATCTGCATCTTCCACAGTGGGTAGTTTTGGCCGTTAAATTTCTCGACCCTAAACATACCATCTTCCACCATTACTCCCACTCAAACAAGGAACCCTTCTTTCCTGTGAATTTACCAGCCAAATAGACCTCTGGCTCTAATACCAGTTGTTAGAAAATTATATATTACAGAGAAATGGAACACATAAAATATGCGGAAACAAAAACACAGAAATAACATATAAATTAAGAGATACACAAATATATGTGGTTCTCCTGACTTGGGCTATGTCCACGGAAATAGCCAGTCCTTCCTTTATATTATAGTGCAAAATGAAGAGACATAACCTACAGCAAATCCATTGTAATATTTTCTACTCTCTCACAGAGTCCCCCTTTATATTTATCACTAAGAATATACACTCTCAACTCACAGCCACAATATTATTCCCTCATAAAATAGAGGGGTTGCCTTCTAGGGAAAAAACCCTAAATTAAACATAATGTTTTACCACCATATCATCTGCCTAATCATAACATCTAGCGTTTTTGCAACCGTACGTTCAATTTCACTCTTTTGGACATAGGGATATCTATAAGGCATGATGTTTGGAGGAACACTTACTGGAATCAAATGAATAACATAATCATAATCACGAATAGGTGGGAGGGCTTTGGGAGTCTCAAATACCTTGGACTGATTGTCTAAGATTTTTTGGAGATATGGAGAAATAAATGATTTCAATGTTTGAACCTATATTGAGCATAATTGTGCAGTTACACCCCTTTTTTATTTCTTCAAAATATTTTTCATGCCATTAGAGATTATTATATTTCTTGGTTTCCCTATAATACCCCTTAATTAAACTTCCTTTCCTTCCCAAATCAAGAAAAGTTCTTGAAAATTAAAAGTTATCATCCCAAAAGATTGTAACCATTGGACTCCTAGTACAAAACCAACACCATCCATTGGAATGGAAATCATTGGACTATTCAATACATATTCCCCCATAATTAGTTTGATATTATGGCACTTTCCATAGAAATTTATAGTTCCTCCATTAGCAACCATCACTTGACACTCTGGTGCTCGATATAGGAAGAAATTCAATTCCTTGACTATCTTACAATGAATAAAATTATGGGTACTACTTCAATCAATCAACACTATTACCTTTTTCTTCTCGATATATCCTTCTATATTGAAATTTTGAGGAGTGGTAATTCTACCAATTCATTACACAATATGGTCGGATTAAACTCCTCTTTCTTTGGGGTTGGTTCCTAGTGTATATCCTCCTCTTTTTATGTTTCTTGTTCCTTTTCTTCCTCTTCAAAATCTATGTAAAATAATTTATTCTCATCACACTTATGACCTTTAGTGTATTTTCTATCACAATTGAAAAAAAGTCCTTTTTCTCCTTTTTCCTCCAATTTTCTGCTGTCAACCTTGTAGGTTGTCGAAGGTTAGGAGAAACAACACTTCCATATTTAAAGTTGCGAGTGGTAAACTTCCTTGCTCCCATAATTTTTATTTCCACTTTTATTGCCATCGTGAATACCTTCTCCAATGAATCAGGTTCCCGAATGTGAACCTCCTGTTGGATATATTCTTTAAAGTCCCTATGAAAACATCAATCCTATTCTCTCATAAAATATTAGTTACCTTGATATTCAATTTTTTGAAGTCCTCAATGTCCTCTTTCATTGAGCCCTTTTGTTTGAGATTTATCAATTGGCTAAAGAAGGTGTTTTTCTTTGTATCCTCATAATGTGTTATGATTTCCTTCATAAAAATTGGCCAAGTGACAAGTGGTTTATGAGAAAAAAGCCATCAACACCAGAAAAAAATTATTGGGTTCTAATATAAATATGCAATGTATAAATGTTTGTGTTGCACATCATGGAGATCGAAATATTGCTCCATATCTAGTTTCCATGTTACTGGATCCTTGCCATCAAACTTCCTCATATCAATATTTGGAACATTGTGTGTCTGAAACCCAACGCTGGAGTCTCTAAAATCATAATTCATATTCCCTTTGTCCTCAACATGATTTTCATGGATTACCTTCTCACCACTAGGAAAGATTTCTTGTAGCAACTTTTGAACCCTTCCATATTGACATTCATCATTTCTTCCACGTCATCCTTAAAACCTTTTATTTATGCTTTTAAACCATCCATGTCCCCTTTTAATCCATCCATGTGTTGGGTGTGGAGCATGATTATCTTATTTATTTAGATGTATCGTCGTGTTGGACCCTATTTGTTAATAGGGTGGCAATGGCGCCCGTCATTTGATAGCCTCCAAGGGGGTCTAGGGGTGGCGACGACAGTTTTATGACCGCGCCCCCCCGAGGGTTCGGGGGTAGTTCTCACGAAGCTAAAAATATATGTAAACTTTGCCTGTAAAATATTTTAATTTCATATTCAATCTATGTCATTCATTAGGTTGATGATCTAACAGTAGAAGTTATGTTTACTTTAGGGTTTTTTTCCCTAGAAGGAAATCCCTCGATTCACATGAGAAAATGATATTGAGACTGTGTGTGGTATGTGTATTCTGAGCAAGAAATACAAAGGGGGACTGTGTGAGAGAGTAGAGGATATTACAATGGATCTGTTATAAGATGTGTCTCTTCATTTTGCTGGATAATATAAAGAAAGGATTGGTTGTTTCTCCACGAACGTAGCATAAGTTGGGTGAACCACATATATATGTGTCTCTCTTGTTTTATATGTTTTATGTGCTTGTATTTATGCATATTTTTATGTTCTCCATTTCTCTGTAATATATAATTTTCTAACACCATGTCACCTTTGTTGCTCTTTGTGAGAGAAAAATTTGGTTCCTTGGTCCCGTAAATTTGATATATCATGCTGCAATTCTTCCTCTTCTTGTGTCATACTAGAGCTTGCTGAGTGCTTAATGGGTGTAGAGTGCTTTTTTTTTTGGAAGGAATTGTATATATATTCTGAAATATGCCCTTTGAATGACTACAACTGATTTTTTCAAACAAACATTATGCAATTTTTTAAAACAATACCACATTTTTCTTAATTTTAGGAGCTGGATCTTTAAACTATTTTCTAGGGTCTAAATTGTTTTCCTATGGTAGCCCTCTAATTCATCTTTCCAAATACACAAGTTAGACCGATATTGGATTCTTCAAGAAAGAGTTATGCCCAATCTCCCATGATGACCTAATTATATCTATGTTTTATAGAGCGAACTTGTACGAAATGGAACGTGTCACTATTTAAACCTTAGAACCTAAAAATGATACAAGAAAAGACACAATTCATGCACGTGAATTTACTTTCTATGAAATTCAAATATGGTGCTCAAAGCGAAATTTATGATGATTTTCCCTAAGTCACTTGTTTGAGTCTGAATTTTGGAGCATGCAGAAATGCTAACTTGTTTGGATGATATCTTTGAAAATATAACGAAACAAAAAAAAATCTTACACAACGTTCACCAATATTTTAGCTCCAGGTGGTTGAAATTTTAGCTTCCAAATCCTTTTATAAAAAAATATATAGCGAAAATTCCAAGATGTGTTGTTTGAAGCAGCGAAACCCTAGAATCCAAAGCTCTGATACCAAATGTTATGTAACCAACTCACAATACAGAAAAAAAAGATAGATCAAGAACTGAAAAATTATCCTATTTGATGGGGAAACCTCCTTTAAATTTTAGGTTTTAACCCTGTACTAAAATATTCTGCAAACGAATTCTTAAAAACAGAAAATAAACAATAGCGAGAGCATAAAACATAAAACAAATATATATAAATATTTTTCCCCTGGATCCCAAAGCGGGACTACCAAATTGAATTTTTATTACATTCATTTTAGTGTTACAACACATATATACATGTTGAAGAATTCATAAACCCCAATTCCTTAACCCTAGATTAGAACATAACCATAGTTCCCTTGACCGGATCTACAAAATATCAGGGGATGAAAACCATCCTGCCCCAAAACCATGTGCAAACCCATGCACAAAACCATAGGTGGGTTCGCCCACCCAAGGCAGCCTTCGGGCTCAAGCGGACATCGCCCCATGGGCACGTCCACCAGTGTTGTGGGAGGAAGCGGCCATGGGGTGACATCTACTTGAGCCCGAGGGCCACCTTGTGCACCGTCAGGCACAGGTAGACGTCGGCTAGTAGGCGCATCTGCCCGCACCACAGGTGTCGTGTTGTGTAATGCTTTGGGTGGACACGCCCATGGGGCAGCGTTCACCCAAGCCTGAGGGCGCCCAAGGCAACCCCCTGGTTTGGACAGGAGCTACCCCATTGGCGTGTTTTCCTATGGCACAGTCACCTTGGCCTAGGTGGGCACATCCATTCGAGCCACAATGGCAACGTGCTACCCCCAGGCAGTCCCACCCACAATGTCCATGTTAATTTTTTTTAATTTTAGATTAAAAAAATATTATTTGGTTTTCTATCATTATCTCGATGTGCCTACCAAAAAAATTTAAGGTAAATGCTGGTAAATTTATAAGGTCTTAAAAAATTTACTAAGTGAGATCTGAACTTGACTCTCATTTATTTTAACAATTTACTACTTTTCACAATAATATAATGGGAACTAATCTTTCAAAATCATGAATCTCTCATTGACGAATCTCTCGTTGACAATGTTGCTTCTCTAGAAAATATTTCCAAGCTTAAAAAAAAACCTCGAGAAATCTTGATGTGATGTGAGGAATAGTGACAATGAAACTTCTTATAAAGCAAGAATAATGGAATTTCTTTTCAGCAGCATAAATGTCAAATTAAAACTATGATAAATATTTTAAAAATAAAATCTATAATGAAGTAAATGTTATATAATTTAATTAAAAATATTTTAGTTTGAAAAAAATTATTAAAAAAAAATATGTAGGGAATTTAATTCGAAATTAGGGTCCATATTGAAGAGAATATTTTAGTAACTAATTTTAAAATAAATCAAATAAAATTTGGAGGGACATACTTCAAGCAAGAATTTTCAGCGAAAAATTTTGGAGGGAAATTTTAGAGGGAAAATTTATTTCAGCTATATATTACCATTATGAGAGAGATCATTTGCATCATTCAACATCTCTTGTTTTAATGTCATGGATTCCTCTAACACTGAAGTTTCATTTTATGAAGCATCAACATGTTCATCACGTAACAACTCTATTCATATTGGTTAATGTAACGAGAGAAACAAAGACAATTGGGAGAATGAATATTTCAAATGAATAGAAAGTCAAATTTTCCACTTAGTCCTAACCCTATGGACTATGAGAGAAACAATGATGAATGGAAAAATTAAAAATTTCCAAAAAATAGAGACTCACAATTTTCAGTTAGTCTTAATCCTATGGAATTTGAGAGCAATAGTGATGAATGGAAAGATGTAAAATTTTCAGTGGATAGAGAGTCACTTTTGCCACCTAGTACTAATCCTAAGGACTATGAGAGAAATAATGATGAATGTCTAGATGAAAATTTTTCAGTGGATAAAGAGTCACATTTGCCACTTAGTCCTAATCCTAAGGACTATGAGAGCAATAGAAATGAATGGAAGGATGAAAAAAATTTAGTGGATAGAGATTCACATTTGCCACTTAGTCCTAATAGTAAGGACTATGAGAGAAATGGCGATGAATGGCATGATGGAAAATTTTCAGTGGATAGAGAGTCACATTTTCCACTTACTCCTAATCTTAAGGATTATGAGAGCAATAGTGATGAATGGTAGGATGAAAAAAAATCAATAAATAAAGAGTCATATTTTTCACTTACTCCTAACTCTATGGACTTTGATATCAGTAGTGATGAAGGGCAGGAGGAAGAATTTCCAATAAATCGAGAGTCTCAATTTCCACTTACTCCTAATCAGATGGACTATGGGAGTAGTAGTGATGAAGTTCAGGACGAATAATTTCCAATAAATCGAGAGTTAAAATTTCCACATAGTCCTAATCCTATGGACTATGAGCGTAGAAGTGATGAAGGGAAATATAAAGATGGTAATAATATCCTCCAATTGAGTATTTCAAAACCACAAATGATGGTATTGAAAATTTTCATGTCGTCAAAGATGGTAATGAATCAAACAATGATGGTGGTGAATTTCCTAACTATATTGAAAATTATCACAGTAAGAATAGTATTCCTCCTAATAATCATGGAAATGATTGTTCAGAGAATGATGAAATTATGGAGATGTTTCGAGAAAATATTGTTTCGAGGAGTAGGAGTAGACCTTTTCGTATCAATCCAAAATGTTCTTGTTATACAAGGGGTAGAGTAGAATATTTGACGAGAAGAAGTTCTATCAGTGAGCTCATTTCAAGTGACTATTATAAAAATGATTGCTTGAAACATATGGATTTTGAATGTTTTTGACAAAAGGAAGAACTATTTGTCAATGAATAAAAGCATGTAGAATTCATATTTAGTGGGGTGCATACTATCTACAATGGTAGGTTATGATTATCATATTGGGTCTTTATTTCTCTATAGAAAGTCTTTCAAAATGATTCATTCAATAGGAAATTTTCGTCTATCAAGAATCCAAGATAATTTGGAAAATGATTCTACATATTATTCAAAAGTTCGTCATAAACGAGAGTTTGGGCCACTAGCAAGCACTACAATGTCATGGTTGCAAGACTTGTTTTCAAAACATGGAGAGTGTTTGCCAAATAGAGATACAATATATATTCCAGATAATTTCTCAAGACGAGAAATCTATAACTTATACAAGGAATATGCAGAAGGTTTTGAAGGAAATGGTCATTTTAGTACATATCAATATTTAGTGCAGATATGGAGGAGAGAATTCAAAAATGTTCGTATTCCTAAGAAGACAAGGATGGGGGTTTGCAATACATGTGCTTTTCTAAAATAAAAAAGAGATAAATGTCAAGGAGAAAAAAGAGGTAAGCATTCATAACATTACTCTTTTAAATTGTATAGTGATCAACTATGAAAATGTATTTATTAATAGGTTTATTTTATGTTATGTGTAGATTCCATTGTTAAATCCCTTCAATAGCATCGCGAATAGCAAACAATTGAAAGGAAAAATTTGTATAGGCATAGAAAGAAGTGTTATGATAATGAAAATAAATATTTGGGTTTGATAATTGATGGTATGGACCATAAGAAAACACTTCTACCACATTTTTTTTGCACACCCAAAAAATTGCAGGAGGAAATTTTTATCTAGTTTCACTTGGTCGGTTGTATGGTCATCATTAGGAAAATTTCTCCAAGAGTTTACTTCACAGCTCCAAATATTCATAATGATGGAAATATGAAAATAACCATAACTCATGATATGCTTTCTCATTGGGGTGGTAATCTTCCTGAAATTTTGTATATAGAATTAGACAACGCTTGTTGTGAAAACAAAAATTAGATTGTTTTTGGATATCTAAACATTCTTGTCAAATTGAGAATTTTTCATAATGTAAAGGTTAGTTTCCTTCTTGTTGGTCACACTCACGACCATATTGATCAGATGTTCAATCATTTTTCAATAACGTTAAGGAGGAAGAATGTTGTGACCTTGCCATCATTAATTAAATGTATTAAGAAATCATATATGCCAAAGCCTATTTTTCATGTGTTAGAAGAAATTGTTGACATGTGAAGGGTTATTCTTGGATCGCATGGTGAGGAGAAATGGATTGAACAACTTAATGGAATTAGCTTCCAACATCAATTTCGTATCAAACAATTGATGGGAAAACACTTATATGGGGAAAGAGGTATTCAACTATTGTAGAATGGGAATCGTCATAAAGTTTGGAATTTTTTAAGTTCATTCTAGATCATCCAATATTGCGTCAAATATATTTTTATTACAATTAGTTGGTGAAGTTCATAATGCACAAAGTTAAAAGAGACATATAGATTATTCTGAATGCTTATAAGAAATTAAAAAAAACCATTAGATATACATATGAGTACATTGATGTTGTTGTTTTAGTTTGGTGGGAGTCCTTTTTAAATGATCAAAGTGATATCCTTTCAAGACCATCAAATGAATATATGCTCACTCCATTTATTTGGCCACAAAATGTGTCAAATGAATAGGAGGAAACAAACATTCTTGAACAATAACAATCACAAGGTATTATTAATTCTACACAGATGGAGGAAAGAGAAATGTATAATGGTTCTAGAAAATCTCACGCACAACGTGAAGCCGTGGAAGACCTTTACAGGGGTTCAGTAGAGGATATTAAGGAGGGTTGCATGATCATAGTCTTAGCACATGAAGATCCACATGGCTATCCATTCTGGGTTTCCAAGGGTAAAGGTGATTACATGAAGATGTTATAGGTGTTGAAGTACATTGGTATGCCACAAACACACACCAATTCAATGGTTTGTACAAGCCAAAGATAGTAGTTGATAAAAAAAATGGCGGAAAGAGAAAAAGAAAGGGTACAAATATAAATTGTCACCGCATAGACATCCTAAAATTGGAGGAAGTTGACATACTTTTTTATGACTTCAATTTAACAAAAAGAGGAACTCTTTGCTGTAGGAAGATATAGATTCTTAAGAGGTTTCTACCAGAAGAAACAGTGTTGAGATGGTAGTCTGTTGAACCCAATCGTAGATCTAGAATAATTTTGAAACCTCAAGTGGTGGGCATGCATGTTGAATCATATGGGGAACTATTTGATGAAAGAGAAGAATATGGAATAGCTTCATCTGCATCCAGTCATTCATCTGAAAATGTGAATTCCGATGGTGTGTAAGAAAATATGTGATTTTGAATAATTGTGTACAACAATTGATATAAATGATGTTTGCATTGAGCAAAGGAAATGATATTTTAACTTCCCTATATTCTTACATGAAGTTATGAGTCATTTTTATGTTTTTTGGATTATATGTTGTAACTATGATGAATCCATTTGTCTAAAATATTCACAATGCAACATTAACTTGGAGAAATAATCTATGTTTCATTGGGTTATTTTAGTTATATAATTTGTTCATAATATCATGGTTGAAATATGTTGAAAATTAATGTTTTTTAATTCTATGGGTGAAAAATTGTGAAATATATTTTATCTTTAACATTATGGTTGAAAACAATTAGAATTTTATGGATTTTTAGTGTCATGATATTATATGTTAAATGATATGTATAAAAATTACTAGAATTTTAATGTGTTTAAAATCTCATTATTTTATATTTAACGTCATTACTAAAAAAAATTGAAATTGTGCCCAGAAAATAAAAATGGTATTCTAGTGCCAACATTTGTCTGTGTTTTTCATTTATTTGGCACATGAAAATTGGTTTTACTGCCATTTTTAAAAAATGTTGCAAATCAACCGTGAAAAAAAAAACCCTGTTCTAGAATACAAACTTTTCGTTTTTGGGTTGTTTTTCATGTTTTGGGGTTTTTTGGGCTAGAGTTCATGTTTCAAAGTTTACCTTGTTTATTGGTAATTAGAGGAAAATATACTCCAATTCATTAATAGGTATTGGTCTTAGCACCATAGCAAGTTAACCAAGTAGTGAACCAATGTGAAAGCAACCATTCTTCCATTCTTATTGATGAGTATAAGAAAAATATATTTTTCATTTCAATTTAAGACTTCATCTCAGCAGGTAAACCAAGTAGTGAACGAATGTAAAAGCATAACCATTTTCTATCCTTTCGATTGAGTAATTATAAGGAAATAATTTTGTTTGATAGAATAATCCATGTTGGTGAAATTAATCCATTATTCATCCAATGTTTATGAATCATTAAACGGCATGCAAATCATCAATTTTCTATTATAGAACATATGAATCTTCTAAGATTATGAATAATAATTGTACGGGTTTACAAAATTATGCCATGATGTACTCCATCTCATTATTAATACATGTCATGGTAAATATAAAATATAAATGATCTCAAAAGATATACAACCCATGAATTTCCTCCAAAAAAACCTATCATAATTTATTTAAATAGAGTTGGTTAAATTTGACATTTTGTGGTCATATTTTCCAATTAATTTTACCATAAATTAATTAGTTTTCATAGAAAAATCCATGTTGATGAAATGAATCAAGTATGAATCCCATATTTATGAAAAGCAACATTCCATTCACCATTATGCTATTATACACCATATAAATCTTCAACCTTCTAAATAATGACATGTATTTACAAAATTATAACATGCGGTATTTCATCTCATTATTTATACCACGTCACTAAAAATATCAAATAAAAATAATATTAAAAATTATGTAAAACTCTTCTCGATGTGAACTTGATTTTTTTCTATTTCCAAGATCATTTTTTTCTATTGAGTTGATTTTATCATAAATTTAGAAATAGTTTCGAAAATTTTCAAACTATATTATTAAATTTCAAACCAAAATCATCACAAATATCTGAAAAATTAATGTTAATACATATTTACTTGATTAAAAAATTGTCATAATGACAAATATGTGTTTGACTAAAAGTCTGTCTTTGTCACATTCAAGCATCACACGTGCCTGTCAAATTGTTGAAATAGTATATTGAGAAAGTCTAATCATAAATTATTAAAAAAATAAAAGCATTAAAGACACCTTTACTCTTTCTAGAAGGAAATATAGACCTGAAAAATCAAATGGGAATTCGTACATGAATTTGAAGTGTGACAAAATCATGAATTTAAAATGTTACAAAACATGAAGGCTTAGTGTCAAAGCTATAATACCTAAAAAGTTGTACGTGTTCCAGGTAGATCTCAAGGCTTGGCTTCCCCATATTTGAGACGTCAATATTTCAAAACATCAAGGGAGATGAGCTTCTATGGAGATCCACTCCATTCCATCTTTTTTCAGTGTTCCCATTACATTCTCCTTTATTTGGGTTGCATGCTTATAAAAACCCGCTAGATCTGCCTTCATTTCACCGACTTTTATATCAAATCTCCGTCGTCTCCCATTAAAACCCCATGTTAAAACCCCAATACGTCTCCTTACTTTAAAAAACCCTGATTGTTTGTAGCGGAAGAGCACGGCCTATTTTGTCCATTCATGGCATAGATATCCCATAATGAGTAATGGAAGGTTTTTTGTTTCCACTTCAGAGTGCAGTGCAAGATTATCTGACAGCACTGATAGGGTAGTTATTTCCTGGCCGCTATTTCCCGCAGACCAGAAATACAGGGACGACTAGAAACACGGGGGACGAGGGTGTCTGTGAAGGAACAAGAAGAAGAGTCGCCATTGTTGTGAGGCCACATCTCTTTCCCCTCGGAGAAACTCCTTCTCTCACTGGGGAGGGAATGGCAACGAACAAAGGAATGATAGGGTAATCCACAATTCTGCTGAGAAGGAAGGATTGCAAGCAATCAACATTGTAGGTCGTGCTTCTTCTTCGACACTCTTGAAGCCAAGAGGATCAAGGAGAAAATGGAGTTTAACGGATATATTTTTCCGTAGATGTAAAAGCGAGGGCGAAAAGCTGGAGAGGGATGAGATGGAACTTTCGTTTCCAAGCTATGCAAGGATGTCAACATCATCCGATAAAGATGAGGAGAGGACCTCCGCTCAAGGGAATCCCGCCCACACCAAGAAGATGGCCGACACCACCCACACCAAGAAGATGGCCGACACCACCACTAACAGAAGTCATGTAAGAAATGGCTAAAATGACACAATACAGAAACATAGTCATATATTATGCACAAATGGTGTATGTGCGCACACACTCACACACACAGATTACAGTCAGATTACTCTATTAAATAGAGTTTTTGAGATCCAACTTATTCCTAAGTTAGAGAGAGAGGTTGAGAGAATTTCTCAACCCTCACAAACCAACTTCTTAAATATGGAATGTAAGCATTAACTCCAACATCCCCCCTTAATGATTACATTACATGAAAATAACAAAATAATCAAGATTATCAGTAGATGCTCCATCAAGTTGCCTCATAACCCTCGGAAAGGTGTAGTTGGCAAGTTGGATTCCCGAGTTCCCTTCCTCAACTCCCGAATCAAGGACCTCCCGAAGTCAATTACTGGACAGCATCCCAATCTGTCGCATAACCTCATTAGGAAACTACTTCTATGTCTACCACTAATGAGGGATCCTTCCCTAGATCCGCAACTGCCATACTATCTGGACAACCATCCATATTGAGCCTTACTGCCACTTGATCTTTAAGTACTGGCATTAGAGACATAGTTGAACTGCTGGTTATTCTTAAAAGAGTTTAACAGGTTCACTCTCCTCGTTGAATTCATCATCAGAATTCAATTGGTATTCATCTGTGGTTATATTCACTGATTCTTTCCCTTTTAACACATCACTAGCACGACTTCTGCAATTCCACGCTGTATGCCCAATTTTCCTGCAATAGTAGCATTCAATGTCACTTTTGTTTGCATTTTTCTTTCCCATCCTTGACTTTGTCCACAAGGCATTTTCTACATGAGAGTTCTCTTCTGCATCCTCCAGTTTTAATCGTTTTTCCTCCGAGAGAAGTGCTGCAATTGTCTCTTGTAGTGTTTGTGTAGACATTTGACTCAAAGTGAAAACAACATTACTATAACTTGAAGGAAGACTATTTAATAATATAGCTTTTGCATCTTCATCCTCCACCTTAGTCCCAGCTTCACTTAATTGTCTTAAAAGAGACATTAAATTATTTACATCACTGGACATAGATGTCTCCTCATTCATTTTCAAACTAAATAATTGCAGCATTATGGAAAATTTTGCATTTGTAGATTTTACGCCAAACAATTGAGCCAAATGTTCCCATATTTCCTTTGATGTTTTAGTAAGATCTACATGATGTAATTGCGAATCAGAGAGAGCAAGTCCAATAATAGACTTAGCTTTTTCATCTCTATTTTTCCATTCAAGTAACTCTTTGGCATCTGTAGGTGCTGCTTCTGAACCATTCACTATTCCCCACAAGTTTTTATTCATTAATTGTAGTTGTATTTTTACTTTCCATGAAGGAAAATTCAAACCACTGAATTTGTCTAACACCATAAACTCCATGATAAAAGAAGACAAAATAAAATACCTTTTCTAAAATAGCGAGAAAATTGTGTTTTTCTGTAGTTCGCCCAAAAAACACTACTCGCAGGATTTAGATACGAATGCTGCTTCTTCAAATACTCCGTTGTTTGACCGCTTTGGCACTTCACTTTTCATTTTTTCTTTTACAAATAAGCGCGGAAAGGAGTTGATAATAATAATGTAGAATGTCAAAGTCCCAAACCATCATATATGCAAGTTGGTGAAATGCACGGCAAATTGTTTTATTCTATCAACTCAAATATCACAGCAGAGGATATCGATCGATTCTATGCTCACCTCAAATAAACTTGGAAGCCTTTATTATTTATATTTACTGTGATATGAAAATAATGGCTCGTATTTAAGAGGAGATCGACGCGAGACGCGTGGCCATGGGAAACGTCTGGAATTGTGATGGTACATCAAGACTTCACATGGCCGACCGGTTCTTTCCTATTGCGTGAAATCACATTTAAAGTATATGGAACTCCGAAGAAATTTCGCCTGTCTGCAAAAAAAAAAATGTGGTTGTCCTGCGACTGTGGAACGGTGGGAGTATCTCTCATGCGATGCCAAGTATCTTGCGGCCTGAAACGGAAACTAGCCAGTCCATTTTATCAAGCGGCCCTGCACATAGTCACAGTTTCCACGGTCGCAGCAAATGATTCACGCAAGGCAAAGATCTACAACAGCGAACTCCTGGTTGCGTCCATATGCAATCCAATTAACACGATCTCCTTCTCCAAAGACATAGACTCACACCACATCGGCCATTCTGTGCTCTGATACCATGTAAGAAATGGCTAAACTGACACAATACAGAAACATAGTCATATATTATGCACAAATAGTGTATGTGCGTACACACTCACACACACAGATTACAGTCAGATTACTCTATTAAATAGAGTTTCTGAGATCCAACTTATTCCTAATTTAGAGAGAGAGGTTGAGAGAATTTCTCAACCCTCACAAACCAACTTCTTAAATATGGAATGTAAGCATTAACTCCAACAAGTCATGCTTCTATATTGACGCCCAACAGAATGGGGATTCCGGCGTCAGCCCAGGAACTTCATCGTGTACCGAGTCCCAACAGGAGGGGAGTTCCAGCCTCACCCCATGCGCTTCATCATGCACCGAGTCCCGACAGGAGGGGAGTTTCAGCGTCATCCCATGAGTTTCATCGTACACCGAGTCCCAACAGGAGGGTTTCAGCGCACGAGCTTCACTACACAGCGAACAGGGCTCAGTCAGAAGAGCTGAGGAAAAAAACATTCCTACCCTACAAACAGGGAGTTCTCGGCTATCTCAGATTCCCTTCCCCACCTGCATGCCCACAGGGTCATGTGTTGCAGTCACAGCATTAGAGTTCCAAATTGATGTTATGCGTAAATTGAGTTGGCATTCGTTTGCGATTATGGCAGTATGGCTCTTTCATTCATTTTGGATTGGTTTGGATTGTGGCGGTAGTTATGGCATTTGTTTTCCAGTAATATACCAGGTGAGGGTATACTAATGCCTCATTCAAATTCCTTTTCTGTGCCCATGTCTCCTCAGTTGGAGATTTGCATGTACAGTGTGATTGAATACAAATTAGTTTTACAAGGGAAGCCCATACTGATCCATTGGGGTCTACGTGAGTCCATCTATAATTCTGTACATGATACATCCTCACGTGTTGGTCTGTGACATTTCTGGTTGAATATCTGGACGTATTGGCAATGAGTTCGTTCATGGTTGAAGATGAAGAGGATGCTTGTTTTCAGTGAATATATAGAACTCATATTTAAAATTTATTTCTTTATTACTAATATTATATAGGGTTTAGTTCTTATGGAAGTGGAATCAGTTGTGAAATAAAAACCAAGTTAAGCATTTTTGCCTTAGTTATTTATGTGTTTTGTTAATTTGTTTATACATTTAAAGTTATTTATATGTTTTGTCAAGTTGTTCATACATATAATGTGTGTAGGATTTCATTTCTATGAAAATTTTGAGAATGAGATGGAAATGCAAACTAAGTTATAAAAGTCATCAACATTTTACAGTTTTTATAAATAATTTTTTCGTCAATATTATTATTAAAAATGACTCCATCACTCCACAGTGAATAAATAAGTAAAATTAAAATTTTAATATTAGTTTAATAGAACACATTTGGAAGAGAATCGATTCATTCTTCCTCGTGAGAGTATTTTATAAACTTCTAGAAACTTCATGAAACCTTGATATTGGTCATCCTTGTTTATTCATTATTATAAATTAGTGTTATATTTCTCCCTATTATTTTTCTTTAATTTTATGTATACCATATTTTTAATGTTATGGATGTTTTGAAGAATGATTGTATTTTGAATTTGATTTATAAAAAGTAGTAGTTTCAAGTGTGATTTTTTGAAGTTTTCTGTAGTTATTTTTTGGTAAAATCAGGTGAAATTTTTTTTAGTCAAATCTTGATTTGTATTGTTTAAAGTTTTTTTATAATATATATATATATATATATATATATATATATATGGTTTCAGCACTCTCAAAAACTCTTGGGACACTTCAATTGTAAATATCACTTTTCAAACTTGTGATTTCAATTAATCTTATATGATTCTAGACAAATTAAATCCAAAAATAAACCAAAAACTTTCTAAAAACTAACACTTAAAAATTACTAAATTTTTTATAAATAAATATTTTATGGCGTCTTATGAAAAAATTATGAACCATTGTGGTTTACCGTTATCAAAAATTAAAAGAAGTAATTATTTAACATTTCTAAAATTTGAAAAATTATGACACATATTCACGAAAATGTTATATATATATATATATATATATATATATATATATATATACATATATATATATATATATATATATATGAATTAAAAATATATAATTTTATTATTTGTATTTAATAATATTTATGGTTGATAATGTCAATTATATAAAATAATATTATTATAAAAAGTTAAAAAAATTACATTTTTGATATTTATATTTCTTAATATTTATGATTATTTGTAATTGCTTACATTTATATTATTTACATCTGAATAATGATTATTTATTCTTTAGACATTAATGAGTTTATTAATGGTGCTTTGTGAATTCACTGGTTTGTGATGAAACCTATTTAATGATTCAAGGAAATGTTTGTATTTGAAGAAATTTGATCTTCTTGTTGCCTGGAATTAAGATGGATGTAGGGGACTTTAGTAATGAGAGAAACTCCCTTTAAAAAGAAAATGTGATAAAATATTTTGTTTTTAATGTTAAAATTATAAAGTATATAATCATTTTTAGATTTTTTTTATTATTCTCAAGTTTCTCCCAAAATGTTGTGACACCAAGCTTATAATGAAAATTGTTAAGGGTAACAAGAAGGTATTTAAGAGGATCTCCCTTTTCTTTTAAAACCATAAATCTCTCCCTTGTAAATCTCTCCCTATTTCTGAAAGAGGGAAATAGCAATAAAAGCATGGAAACGTCATGGATTTTTCCCTATTCAAACTAATGGAGAATAACGCAAAGTTTTGTCCTCCCAAACTCCTATAAATTGGAGGCAAGGGCTCATTGTCAAAGTTCGATTGGTTGAATGTGTAAGGAATGAAATTTTGCTAGTGTGAGCTCTTATTTTTTGCATGGTTCATTAGAAAATAGTTGCTCAAGAATTTTCATACTAGGGAGATTCAAGAGAGAGACCTTGGAGTTGAAGCAACTTGATCAAGCCTCCCTCAGTCCTTCAACTCAAAGCTCTCTCTCTTCAATCTCCCTAGTGTGACAATGCTTGATTAACTAGTTATGAATGAACTATGAAAACAATAAGAGCTCACACTATCAAAATTTCATTTCTCACACCTCCAACCAATCAACCTTTGACAATGAGCCCTTTCCTGCAATTTATAGTAATTTGGGAGGACAAACCTACCATTCTTCTTCATGAGTTAAAATAGGGAAAAACACATGATGTTTCCATGCTTTTATTGATTTTTCCCTATTTGGATGACTTAGTGGGGTTTAAAAATTTCCATTCATTGGAATGAACTGGAGGTTTCTAGCTTTTTAGATTGACTCTTTGAGAAAAATCTAGAAATATCAGTCAGTTAACTCGGAATCCGCCCCTCAAACTCCATGGAAAATGGGTAACGCTTCCCTTTAGGAAAAACATGGTGTTAACCTAGGCATTGATGCTCCCTGCAAGAAGGTAGGAGGAATTATAACTTAGCGTGGTAGTTTTTGCGGTGTGTTACCATGGAAAAATAGTTCTTTGTCTTAGGAAATTTATTTCATCAATGTGTCCTTCTCCTCTGAGCTGCTGAGGAGGTCATTTTCCTATATAAAAAAAATTGAGTTCAAGAAACCAAAGTCATAGTCCCAATGTATCAGAAATGTTATCACACATAAATTTTTAATTTTTATTAGGGTCACTCACCTAGGTTTCATTCTATCTCATAAGGTTGGTCCATGAAATTGATAGAAAATTCATGAAATAAGTCTTTATCCTAACTCCCAAACACTTCATTAGTCATGTCATCTCATTCATATCTATAAAATCCACCTTAGGTTCACATGCATTGGTTTAAAATTGATTTTTTAGCCACGTATCTGATTTTTCACAATTCTGTAGTGAATCCTATGGAAAATAGGAAGATTTCACTACGAAACTACTGACAATTTCATAGCGAATATGAGGATTTATTTTTTACTTTTTACTTTTTTAGCAGTCAACTTCAAGAGCTGTTTTTGGGAAAAAAGAGAAGAATTCTAAGAAACTAAGAGAGGTTATTGTCAATCAGAGATAAAAAAACATTAACCTATTTCACTTTTCTCAAAGGTGCTACAAATTGGGAGATTTAGAGATATCTTTGGGCTCTATTTTTAGAATGCGTTTTTTTCCTATTTGAGACATGTTTTCAAATGTAATTCCCGGACACCTAGAGATTCTTTTCAAAAAACAAAGAGAGGTTTTCTTCAGCACAAAATGATATACAAAAACCTCCTTCTGTGTTGCAACAACTATCAAGGATCTGGAGATATGATATCATTTATGAGCCCTAAATTTCAGAAAAGACATCTATGTTTTTATTAATAGAGGAACTTTCTGAAGGTGAAAATGTTGTTTCTTGAGGAGGATAAGAGGTAGTTTGAACCTAATTTGCCTTAACATAATTCATAATATCATCTTGCAGACCCTGAAAGTGAAATTTTGATGAAAAGGGAGGATTTTGGGTTTTTCAAAAAATTAGGCAATTTGGTAGCAAAGCCGAGGCTTGAAGGCCAAATTTCGCTACAAAACCATTGTAGGTGACTTTCTGCTTAAAATCACTGCTATGGTAAAAAAAATGGGTTTTTTTTTTTTATTTAGCTTATTAGCTCGAAGGAAGACCCTCCAACAGACAGAAAGGTCAAAGGCTATGCAAAAGGTGGATTTTTGAGTTTGCTACAAAATGAGCGCTAGGAAATGTTTTGTACATGAATGTTTTAGCAGTCATTTTCAAGTTTTATTTCCAACCAATTGAAAACATATTTTGGAAATATGAAAGAGGTTTTTCTTCAGCATAGGCCCATCTACAAACACCTCTCTTAGTTTCTACAATTCCATCTGGTTGTGGAAATTATGCACTCATCATTGAAGCCTATTTTTCAGAATTTTGACTCACCAGATTTATGAAAAAATTGTAAAATTCGAATTGGAGGAGGTCCAACTCAACATCCAGGTGATATAATGACACATCAACACTCCAATACAATCATCAAATTAGTTGGTTGTAGTTGATAAGGGTTATTAAATGGACTTGTTGAATTATTTAAAGAAAGAAGAGTCATTTTCGTATTCAATCTCTGCGAAACAGAATTATCCCTAAGAAGTCTCCAACTGATGTAATCATATTTGAAATAGGTCTCTGAGGTGGGAATTTGAAGCTAGCAACATGGAAAATCATTTGTATGAGTCCTCAATCTATAAATGAGAGATTTTTAGAGTTATAACAAGTTGGAGAATGCTTTTGACACTACTACTATTATAAATATTTTATATCAGTAATAGACAGTGACTATATTTCTACTTCACCTGAGATTATTGAGTTGTTTCAATGAGTTTATGTGTTTCCTATTATCTTATTTCCATTATCATGATGTTAAATTACTCAAAATTCATTTTATGCATGCTATGACTTCCTTTTAACATTGAGATATTGATTATCTCTATGTGTTAATGTTGTCCTTTCATTGAAAAAGAAAAAGCCTCAGTTTCCATAAGTAGATATACTTGTCATTGAATTATTTTTTATTGACTCCATGAGCCCAATGGTAGTGAAATATTTCCCATTTTCACCTGCATTAATCAAATACACTAAGACACTCACAGAGTTAGCCATCTGTTTTAAGAACCAAATGAGAAAATCATTAGATAAATTGAGAGAGCCCTCTCAGGCTGAAGAGGCTAATCCTCAGTCAAAATTTGGTTTGAAAGAGTTACTATAAGTTGTCTGGTGGAGTATCCCATAAGGAATAACTTAGAGATAACAAAAAATTTCAAAGAAATTAAGCAGTTGGTTACTAAGACTGTGTGCGAGGTCGATTAAAGATTTAAGATGACGCTTAGCTAGATTAACTTTAAGATCCCTCATGAACAAGATAAATAATGGTTCATTGCTACGTTGTTGCCTCACCACAAATTTACATTGTCACAGTAGAATATTGGAACCAAAGCGGAAACTCCAGAGATCGTGATGAAGCTCAAAGCTTCGTTGGTAGCTCATACTAGCATAGGCGTTCAGCAGATTTAAACCCAGTTCGCAAGATTGCATATGGAGCGCCAATATCTAAAGAATGGAAAAGAGTTTAGGCCTGATATAAGGTGAGAAGTCTGGAGTATCACGTGAAAATCATAGGGTCACTATAAGTAGAAGTGCCCTGTTTATAGGGATTATTTGGGCGCTGGGATGTAGAGTCCATTGAAGCTTGGACTGAGCATTTGACCAAGTTTAGGGTCTAATGTGTGGTGTATTATATGTGAAGTTGCAGCCTAGAATTCCACTGAATATTTTCATATGCTGCAAAATAAATTCATACCGACGAAGCAATTATTTTGTAACTATTACAGTTTGGTGGGACATGATGAACAACATTGTCGAAGATACAATCTCATGATGTAGCACAATCCTGGCATATATACAATGTAAGTAGAAGGTTGAGAATATCCATGTTTACCAAGAACGTGAGGAGGTTTTCAAGGCCGAGGGCATGGTCGAGGAGGAGGGACTAGTCATGGATGAGGGCAGATTATATGTTACAACTACGGACAACCTGGAAAATTTTCCAAGGATTTTCAAAATCCTATTGCAGCATCCTATAAGTATTGCCAAGAATTTGGTCATGAAATATAACATTGTCCCATTTTATTAGTGAAGATGCAGGAGAAGCACAAATAACATCTAAATCAAAACATACAAATGATGAGGGTTGAACCGCGCGAGGTATATCTGAGCATTAACATAGTAACATGCAGCGGTGTGAATAACAAAGAAGACCATGTAGAAGGAAAGCGACTTATGATAGAGACATGGGTTTGGAAAGTTGAAGATAATAATTTTGGGTTCAATATACAGTGCAGGAAAGATACATTCATGGAAGCAAAGAATAAATCTATGTGTCTTGAATCTTCGACATCAACCATGCAAAGAAAGTTTTTCCCATTGAGGAATAAGCCTGAGGAGAATATTGAAGCAAAGTAAGGTAATCCATCCATCTTAGTGTCCTTCTTGTATACGTGTATGAAATTTCTAAGGAATCTAAAGGTTGTAGAGGGGTCACAGGAGCTGATAGATAACTATGCTAGTAAGAACAAGCCGCGATTGGAATAATGCGCAGTAAACAAAGTGTACAAAAATAAGAATAGGATCGGTCAAGATATGAGCTTGATTATACAAATCAAATATTATGAGATGGATCAAGTCATTCTAGATCTATGCTTAGATGCCATCGTTCTACCAAAACAGACATCAGAACGGATGGGAAGGCCTAGGATGCAATGGTCACCAATTCAATTAAGGATGGAAAACCCACAAAATATCATTCTTATGGGACAATTGCAGGGCTTCATCATAGATATTGATGGAGCAAGTGTTTTAGCCGCTTCAAATTTATTGAGATCATTAACGATAACAATCCCTATCCTGGGTTTTTTGGATTTGATTGGGCTTATGACATGGAATCCATAATCAATGAAGAATAGGAAGATGGTATTTGAGAAGGATGGTACCCAAGTTTTTGTGCCAGTATATCCCTCCAAAGGTGTGCACTATGCAGAGTCATCTCTTGGAGAGAGAGCCCTCCTGCCTAGTAGGGCTAACTACTTGGCAAAAGATTGTTCTGTGGTTACCTTTGCTGGTCTCTTCTCAGACTCAGAGATCCGATGTTGTGATAACATCTTAGTAACCATACTAGGGAAAAAGTGATAGATATTCCCTGGTTGTACCATTATTTCATCGAATTCTTGGCCTATGGATGATAGGTCTAATATTTCATTGAGGTTGATCTGAAAATTTGCAGAGGAACAAGTTGTTGAAACAATGAACATTCTGGCTTCGAGAAGATACACCAGATCAAATCCAGATCCTCATCCAGCTGATCCAATCGAAGATCCATATAGGCTTGTTCGGAAGTAGAGATATCAACATACAGAAATTCAATCAAATCCTATTCCATTGGTATATCTCTCGAAGACATAGCTTTTGATTTGAAATTGGATTTGGCTTTATTTCGATCAAAGTCTGAAAACTCACTGTCTAATATAGTGTTTGACTCATTAAGGCTTTCTAAAGTAAAATATTTATTTTATATATATTTTAATTCCTTGAAAATAAAAGCGAATTTACCTTTTGAAGAAACTAAATTTGAATCAGACCTTAACACAAAATTTTGGAGTCAATTCTATAGGCTTGAAAGGTTAGCAAGCCAACTTCAATACCAATCAGAAAAATCCATAATCCAATATTAGCAAGAGTCATTACCCATCCCGACACAATCACAATCAATTGTTTCTTCTTCATCTGCACCGTCTACTTCATTACCCATTCAACAAGCTCCTTCCATTGTCACTCATGTACTTCACTCAGCAGGAATCATGGCCAGATTTGCACCCCTCATTCTACCAGGTAAACTTAATGATTTACCACAAGGCTATGGGCAGAGACTCCCTCTCTTTGATGGGAGTTCTCAAATCACTTCAAGGCAACACATTATCAAAGTCACCGACTTTATTGACTTGGAAAGAATATATGTTGAAAATGCCAAGATGAGAACCATAGTTCAAAGCTTTTCTGGGGATGTTAAAATCTGGTTTAGATCCTTGACTAAAAATTTAATAGCCACTCCATATCAATTGATAGATGTCTTCATAGACCGATGGGAGTGAAGAAGAACCCCTTGTAAATCCTTTCCGAATATGATAATTTGAAAAAGAATCTGAATGAATCAGGACAAGACTTCACTGCCTATTTCAATAGAGTATACAATTCCATTCCAAATCATATTAAACCTCCTACAGCTCTGGATCTCTTGCATTATCCTAATGTTTTTGATCTGGACATGGCCTATCAATTGTGAGAGAGGAATCCTGCAACATTAGAAGACATGCAGAAGAATGCAGTTGGTGTGGAATCAAACTTGAAAATAAAGAAGTCAAAGATGAAGGGTGAGAGGAAAGTAACCATCAAATAAGAAGTATCCTCATCCTCTAAGGTAAAAATAGACACTTTGATAAGGAAGGTATAAAGTATGATCGACAAGATGTCCATAACAAAGATACAGTCAGAAGCACAAGTTAGAAATCCAAATTTCAGAGGATAGTAGTAGCGACCTCAATTCAGAATCAAACAAAGAGAACAAAGGTCTCCTAAGAAACTAGTAAAACAACAACAAATTCAGACACCCTTGTAAAAAAATTATGCTCAAGGCATTGAGGAAGAATAATAAGATCCAATTGTTGAAGTAAATCACTTTTTTACAGCTGATGGCCAACCCATATTTTTGACAGAAAATGAAGAGTATGTTGAGAAGATAGATGTAACCAAGGATGAAGACTACATATTAGCCACCGATCATGAGTTTGAGGTTGAATCTTATGATTATCAGCGAGGCTATTTGAATGCACTCAGCCCATAGCAGAGGAAATACTCATTGAGGAGTAGAGATGTCTCAGTCAATCCTATTCAGAAGCGGGCATCCCAACAAAAATATACTCAACAAAAGAAAACTCATAAAAGTAATTATAATAAAGGAAAAGAACCTGCAACTGTAAATCAGAGTAAGGTTTATCATCCATCTATAAGCACGCTGGGTAAAGAAAAGGACAGTTAGAAAAAGGAAGCTACACCAAAGGATCTTGCTGACAAAAGAGACATCATCATCAAAGAGGTAGACAAATCCATTCCTTTCAGCTTAGTGTTAGGACCTCATAATGTGCCATTTTGACCATACATTTTGTTATCATTCTACTCTTTTTTAGCCCATATTTAAAGCTTACACTATCACTTTCGTCCATTTTTCCAAAGGTAAATAATATTCTTCTCTTTACTATATGTTTAACTTGTTTTGCATATAATTTTACATTACTTTAATATTTAATCATTAATCGAAGATATATAGTTGCTGAGACAGTTTGAAGACCGCAGATAATCTATTATGACTGTCTGAAGACTGCGTTGCTGAAACAGTCAACATGGTATGAAAATCCTGTTGCTGAAAGAACCCGTGATTTGCGATTTTGAAGCAGCATTTCAAGTATGACGGCAACAAGAAAAGACAAGTAAAGGAAGTTGTTACACGGAACACTCTGAAGCTAGTACCATCGTAATCATTGTAACAAAATTTTTCTATGGAAGAACAGAAAGGCCCTATTTTGGAACAGAAGATCAGATTGGGTTAAAAATAGGATTTCTATAATGTAAATCAATTGTAATAGATGTCTCCTCTTTAAAAAGAGGAGAAATCAGCATTAGAGGATAGTTAGAGACTACGAGAGGTTCATTTTTGAACAGAGAAGGAACATGACTCTTTTGTAATATGTTTCTTTCGACAGATGAATAAAAGTTTGTTTTGAGCACTTCAATTTAATTCCTTATTCTGGGGAATCTTGTGAGAAGGAAAGGGCCCGCCTTCTTCACAAGATTCACCCATTTTCTCCTGTAGTTCATTAATTATTAATTTCATTCATGCCTTGATTAAACCCTATTTACTGAGGTTATTTATGCAGTATTGGAATTATGTTGTTTATTGATAAAGCTATGTTTTCATTACTTGTTGCATTGATTTCATACAATTCACTCTTGAGAAGTTGTGGGATATTTCAATTAGTAATCTTGTTTATGGAGTGAGTGTGTGAAAGCTTGGTAATCAGAAAATAGGTGCTAAAGATTCCTACTTGGGGAATAGGGTCTTGTTCTCTGTTATAGTATAATTGATATTCCTTTCTGCAGATTAATTTCCTTTCCTAGATCATTTTCTTTTTAATGTAATCCAGGATTCTTTTAATGAAAGTGTGCAATAGAAGGATTTTCTTTGTTGTAACTCAAGTAGACTTCAGTTTTGTTAAAGCAAGGTGTGATTAGTGTGGTTCTTACTAAAACATTTATTTACTTTTGAGATTGAGCATATACAATGTGTGATTATCTTTGAAATAAACAGACTTCCCTGGGTTGACAATTTAGGTAGCACTTGAATTGTTTAAATTAATAAACAATTAAAGTGACCAACATTTTGGCGTCGTTGCCGGGGAAGGCAATTATAGATTTCAAAAGCATTGATTTTTTTTTTTCCAGATGTGCAGATTACATGAGAGGACACAGAACCCATAAGAAAACTAACCCTACAGGTAGCAAGGGCAAAGGAAGGGGAGGAAGAAAGAATTTTATTGACGATATTGTATCAAAATTTGAATCTTCTCAGAGATTAAGCTCTCGAAGGCCAAAGACTCAATGCTCCCCTCAATCGAATTATGAAACAGAATAATTTGTGAGCCTTGAGAACATTGAGGAACCGGAATAAAGTATTGAAGAGACATTAGAAAGAATTGAAGAAAGATCAGAGAACGTTGAGGAATCAACAGGAAACGTTGAAAAAACAATGGAAAACATTGAGGAGCCAGTAGAAAAATTTGAGGATCGAGCAAGTGCAGTAGGAGATCAAACAATGGAAGGAAAAAATGAAGGATTCTTTGGCAGAGGACAAGTAGATCCTGAAGGAGAGGGAAAAGATGAGAATTCTCTCTCTACCTTTGGATTTCCTATTAGTGATCTCCCTAGAGGAGAAACTCCCATGAAGAATATCCCACTTTAAGCCTTACCTAACTTCCATGGTTTATCTTCTGAAGATCCTGAAGAATTTATTTTTGAATTTGATATATTATGCAGAAGTTATGATTATGTTACTAATGCCCAGAAGTTGAAGCTATTCCCAGCAACACTAAAAGGAAATGCACTAAGGTGGTTCATGAGTCTTGAAGGCCATGTAATCACAACAAGGGAACAGATGAAACAGAAATTTATGCTTAAATATGAAGACTACTGCCAGACAAGAGAATAGAGGGAGGAACTATTCAGGATGGTACAAAAGGAGGACGAGAATTTGGAGGACTTTGTGGAAAGACTACAGTACAATCTGCAGAGATCCAATCATCTCGATGTAAGTAAGGATATTCTTAAAACAATATTACTGAAAGGGGTGAGGGATGATTGTTTATACATGCTAAATATGCTTGGTAAAGGGGATATATCTAAAGAATGATGTGATGAAATTTTTGACCTCTGTAAAAGATTTTCAAGAGGAGCTGCAAGGAACAGGTCAAACAGCAGAGATGCCACATATTCAAGAGTTCAGAAATCAGCCAGTGGGGGAGAAACAAGAGTCGAAATAGGTAATTTACTTGAAGAATTTAAAACTAAGATGTTAAGTTCTTTTGCTTCACAGATTGACACCTTGCAGGTTAAGAAGAAACAAGCTGAAGCAGAAGCAGATTTAGCTGTCTTTTGCCTCAAATGAAGAGATAAACACCCACTAAGGGAGTGCCCATTGGAAAAGATATCAATTTTCACTCTTTGTGAGAAAGATCATGAAACACAACAATGCCATTCTTTACCAGGAATAAAGGAAGCATTGCAACCAACCGAAGAAGAAGCTGAAGCAGTCTATCTGCTAACACAGAGAAGATAATGGCAACCACGAGGACAAGGTATGAACTGTAATATGCCATTTACATCTTCTAATCGTTGGAACAATTATCCTTCTTTTATTCAAACAAATTACCCTCCCTTAAACCAAATGCAATACCCACCCTTCAATCAAATGAATTACGCACTCATTCAACAAACAAACCCTCCCTTTGTAGATCCTGCAATGTGGACTCCTTGGCCTCCACAACAACAATCTTATTTTAATCAATGGAATTCAAATCGAAGGGGTCAACAACTCCCATTTCCAAATCAATTTCATCAATTTCAACAACCACTTCTTCTACCATCAGGTGCTCCACCAAATAATCAAATGAGACCCCAACTACCTATACAACCAAATCCTAACCCCTATAATAAAGTTGTGCAAGTTATTGATATTCAAAACCAGCCTACATTTCCTGTTTTCCCTGCACAATGTAATGACATTCATTTAAGATCTGGGAAAATAGTTGAACCCATCATTGATGATGTTACTTCTTCCGATTCTGATAAAGAAGAAACTGAGAAACATGATTCACATAAAGAGGTACAACCACCCTCTAATAAGGGTGCTGAAACAACAGAACCACCATTCCCTGAGCATTTAGTTTTAACTAGAATGCCTGAATCACCTGCTTTTAATATTCTAGGGTAATTGCAGAATATGTATGTTAAAATTCCACTTTTACAGGCACTACGAGATGTACCAATTTATGCCAGAACCATGAGAGATATTTGTGTTAAGAAACCTGGTAGGAAAGCTAAAGAACCCCTTACAGTTCATGTTATGGGTGATCTATCTGCATTAATGTCCGATAAAGCTCCACCAGTTAAATATGGTGATCCCGGCCATCCTACTGTGACAGTCCAAATTGGTAAAACAATAATCCCTCAAGTTCTGATAGATTTAGGTGCTGCTATAAACATTATGACTCTTGAAACTTCACAATTGTTACAGCTAAAGAATACAATCAGAGATACACCAACCATTCTAGAGTTAGCTGATCGTTCTACAATCAAACCAAAAGGAGTTATTGAAGACTTAGTCATCTCATTTGAGTCCTGGAATTACCCAGTTGATTTTGTGGTGTTACAAACTAAAACAAAGTTGGGGGGACATCCTTTAATACTGGGAAGGCCTTGGTTAGCCACAACCGATGCCTTTATCAGCTGCAGATCTGGGTCAATGACAATTTCCAATGGATATGAAACTAAACAGCTTACTCTCTACCCTCATGCTACACCCATGATTAATAATGAGAATTATGTATGGATGGACTAATGATGATAATGTTATTCAACCCATTTTGACTATCGGACAAGCTTTAAATCTTAAAGATACCACTGAGGATGAAGTAATTAATAATTTCATTTGTGAACCCTCCTTTGTGACTTCTGACACACCTAATCAACTAGCTGCACTTTTGGAAACAGATACCCAAGAAAAGCTTAAATCTAAAGATCTACCTCAAACATCAACCACCATCTCTTCTAAAAGCATAACAGTAGAAATCGAACTTGGCAAAACACTGAACATAAATCCTGATCTGACAGTTGCTGAAACACAATAGTTAATGAATTTACTGCTTGAAAATAAGGAAGCATTCGCATGGGACTACATGGATATGAAGGGAATCTCCCCTAAATTATGTACTCACCGGATTTATATTAAGGAAGGTTGTCGACCAGTCTGTCAACCCCAAAGATGAATGAACCCTAATTTAAGAGAAGTTGTTAAAGAGGATCTTCATAAATTGCTTAACACGGGATTTATATACCCTATATCTGACAGTGAATGCGTTTCCCCATTGGTAATAGTTCCTAAGAAAAACGGGAAATGGAGAGTGTGTGTAGATTATAGAACCTTAAATAAAGCCACTCAAAAGGATCACTTTCCTTTACCATTCATTGATCAAGTGTTGGATAGTTTGTCAGGGAAGAAATTATTTTCCTTTTTAGATGGATTTAGTGGGTATAATCAAATCAGAATT
Source organism: Pinus albicaulis (assembly GCA_034641835.2). Taxonomy (NCBI): domain Eukaryota; kingdom Viridiplantae; phylum Streptophyta; class Pinopsida; order Pinales; family Pinaceae; genus Pinus; species Pinus albicaulis. Next base: position 404,619,122 of record CM076571.1, on the reverse strand, counting down.
GAACCCCAAGACCAGGATAGGACCACTTTTACTAGCCCTTGGGGAACTTTTTCTTATAGAGTTCTTCCATTTGGACTATGTAATGCATCAGAAACTTTTCAAAGGGAAGTTATAGGAATATTTTTTGATATGCTGAATGACTCCATGGAAATATTTATGGATGACTTTACCCCTTATGGTGTGTCTTTCGAAGATGCATTACAGAATCTTGAGAAGGTACTCAAACGTTGTATACAAGCTCACCTCTCCTTAAGCACTGAAAAATGTCATATGATGATGAATGAAGGAGTAGTGCTTAGAAATTTTAACTCATCTCAATGAATTCAGAGAGATCCATCCAAAATACAGGTCATTCAGAATCTTCCTGTTCCTAAAACACAAACTGATGTGAGAAGTTTTCTAGGACATGCTCAATATTATAGGAGATTTATTTAAAAAATTTCCAAAATAGCTTCTCCTTTATTTGTGTTATTTATGAAAATTTTTGAATTTAAGTGGACTAATCTTTGCCAGGAGGCCTTTGTAGAACTCAAGCATCAGTTATCTATAGCTCCTATTTTGGGAGGACCTGATTGGGCACTTCCCTTTCATATATCTTCTGATGCTTCAGATACTACAATTGGAGCTGTCTTGGGACAAGAGGAAAACCATCCTCCGTATTCTATCTACTTTATCAGTAAGAATATGACCCCTGTTGAGCTTAATTATACAGTTACCGAAAAGGAATTTTTAGCAGTAATTTATGCCATTAATAAATTTCGACATTATATTACTGGTTACTCTACTTTTTTCCATACTGATCACTCGACTATTAAGTATTTAATGAATAAGTCTGTCACAAATGCTCGAGTTACCAGATGGTTATTGTTACTACAAGAGTTTGACATTACAATAGATCGACCAGGTAAAGAAAATGTTGTTTTTGGTTTCCTTTCACGGTTAAAAAATGATAATGATATTCCAGTAGATGATTCCTTTCCTGATGAGTATTTATTTTTAGTATCTTCTCACTCACCATGGTATGCAGAAATTGCCAATTATTTGGTTGCAAGAAAGTTACCATCACACCTGTCACATCGAGAGAAGAGAAAAATCATTCAACAAAGTGCTAGGTATAGCTGGATAAGTGGGTGTCTTTTCTACACAGGACTTGATCATGAAATCCAAAGATGCATTAGAGAGGATGAGGTGTATGATATAGTAAAAGCTTTTCATGATGGCCCTTGTGGAGGGCATTTTGTTGATAAAAGAACGACACATAAAATTCTTAGGATGGGTTATTATTGGCCCTCACTATTTAAGGATGCAAAGAAATATGTTCGAGCTTGTGATAGCTGTGAGAGAATGGGTCAACCTAATCATAGAGATGAAATGCCATTGAACCCACAGGTAATACTTGAACCATTTGAAATATAGGCCTTATATTTTATAGGACCCATTAATCCTCCATCCAACCAAAGAGTTTATATATTAGTCTGCACAGATTATATGACTAAATGGGTGGGGGCCAAAGCACTTCTTAGAGCTAATGAAGAAGCTATCCTAGCTTTCCTATTTGAAGAAATATTTGTTAGATTTGGAATCCCTAGAGAGCTAGTTACAGATGGAGAACCTCCTTTCAATTGTCATGGTTTCAAAGCCACCCTTCAGAAATATCATATTCATCATAGAATGACTACACCATACCACCCCGAAGCCAATGGGCAAGTGGAAAGTACAAATAAAGTAATATAAGCCATTCTTACCAAAACAATGAAGGATAACCAGAAGGATTGGTCTCAAAATCTCCCTAAACCACTATGGTCTTATAGAAATACTTGGAGAAATACTATAGGATTTTCTCCCTATGAATTGGTCTATGGTAAAAGTGTTGTTTTTCCTATGGAATTGAAATTAAAACTTTAAGGACTGCTTTAGTTGTTAACCTTGATTTGACTTATGTGCAGATAGCTAGGTTGCAGCAACTTCTTGAACTAGATGAAAAACGATTAGATGCCATTCATCAGAAAACTATGATCCAACAACAAAGAAAAAAGTGGCATGATTATTCATCAAGATCAAGCAGTTCCAAAAAAGTAATTGGGCTTTATTGTATGATTCTCGGTTTGAAAATGTTCAAGGGAAGCTACGTACAAGATGGCTGGGACCTTATGAAGTAGATGTTGTTTTCCCCAATGGAACAGTAAGGCTTTTAACAATTGATGACTCTAAAACACCACTACTAGTAAATGGTCATCGACTTCGTTTGTACCAGCACCCTATTTCTAAAGAAGATTTTAAGGCCACTTGCATGGAAAATGCACATTATCTTTTTCTAGGGGGAGTCTTCTGCTCCTCACTGCATTTAAATTGTTTTATGCACTGTATTTTTAGTATTAGATTAGATTTCTTAAACTAATAATCCCTGTCAAGGGTTGGCATATTACAATTGATTATTTTGCAGATTCTTAATTAAGGAAGGACTTACCAAGGAAGGAAAATTTCACCACAAGAAGATCCAAGCTTCATTTCGAGAAGCTTTTCTTCCTTCATTTAAATTCATTTCCCCATCTCCCAGTAACATTTCATTATTCATTCCCTTCATTTTTCCTTTTCATATAAATTTTCTTGTTTTTCCCATTCTACCCATTGCTAAAACACCATTCTCCAGCAAATATTTTCCCTATTTTTCACTGCTGAAATACCATTTATCAACAAATATTTCCCCCATTTTCCCACTGCTAAAACATCACTTCTTAGAAAAATTCTCCCTATTTTTCCATTGCTGAAACACCACTTTCAGCAGTATGTCATTCATTTTTCCATTGCTGAAACACCATTTCTTTCTCCAAAAACATGACTATGCAACTCTTTCAGTCCTTCATTTTTACTTATCATACTCCTTGTGTGAACACTTTCCATTCACTACCTCTTTCTTATGATCAATCAGACTCTAATATGATCTCCCTTATGTTTCAAAGAGTTCTAAATTTCTTCCATGATTATTGAGCTATTATAAACAAGTACTATATTACAAAGAAAAGGTAAATATAAGGTATGTGAATTTTATGTAATACAATTAAACAATAGTTTAAAGAGAAGATTTTGTTGATCATGACTATAATCTCTACACACTCAAAAACATCATTTCACCATAGTTGGGGGGGAATTTCGAAATTATATGCCATCATTTCACAACATGCCAATTACTGTCATTCTTCATACCCATTACTTCACCCCTTCACCGATACTCCATGTTTTCATTTTCAAAGTTTACTGTGTTCGAAGTCCAGTAACTCTGCTCTTTGCCTCTGCATTTTACCCAGGCTAGTAACTATGGGAGGACCGGCTATTAGACATGAGCCCAGCTCAATAACTCTGCTTGAATTGTTCCAAGACACGTATTAGATTTTCCAACAGGCAGGTTGGGTGAGATATTTTGAGAGGCTGCAAGAGTTCGACCCACAGCAGGTCCTGTAATTTGCACAAAATCTTCGGGAGGACCATTCTACTGTCTAGGGAGTCCCAATTTTGGTTTCAGAGGGTGATATAACACAATTTTTAGGTTTTCTGGTCACTGATGCTCGGTGGTTTAGTCGGAAGAACATCATTCTAAATGCACAACAGGAATTTCTTCTCCCTGGTGAACACGTTGAGATTAAAGGTCGGGGTGTGGGACTTCACTCATTGCCTCCTCCGTGGCCGAAGGTTGCTGAATTTGTCAAACATTATCTAACTTGTGAAGGTCGCTATCAGGTATTCTATTAGCACGACTTTGTCTTAATGAGTCATTTATGACATGGTAGACTAGTGAACATTCCTTAATATTTTCTTGGATGTATTAGAAATATGTCATATTATTGTAGACAGGTAAAATTCCCACTCCTTTCCCTCACCCATCACCGCCTTCGTCAGCTATTGATTCAGACGGGTTTTTCTCAACAAAACCCTCCTTTAAAAAATCTACCTTTACCTCCTGAGCAAGCTGCCAAAATTCTTCAAGAATCTGCTAAGAACCATCAAGGAATCCCTAAAATTTCCCACATGCAGCAACCAGAGAGTATCCCTGACCCTCCATCAATTCCATCCACAGAACTAGTTAATCTAGTTAACCTGTCTTCAAGTCCATCTCACTTAGCAGAGTCATCTAACCCTACCATCCACATTCCCAGTGATGACTCTCAGGCCGAAGCACCACCATCCTCCCCTATCCGTAAAAGAAAAAGGTGAATTACAACTGCCTCTGCATCAAAAAGACAAACAAGGGCTATAACTAAGGCAACCATCTCCTTGGATAGGCCTTCTCTTAGGGAAAAATCTTCTCATAAAAAGAAAAATAAAACTACTGCTTTTTCTGCTTTCCTACCCAGGAGACGAATGAATGCATCTATTGAATCGGAAACCATTCCTATTACCCCTAATCCCATAGCCATTTTGTTAAAAATCCATTCATCACCACCCTTAGAAACCCTGGAATTATTACTTGTCTCATCCTGTGTTACTGAAACACAAGAAACAGATGCCCAAGGTAATATGACATCATTTTATACAGAACCAGTAGTTGCTGCACAAGAACCAGCTACTCAGTCAGTAGCTGCACCATAAGAACAAGCTACTCAGTTAGTAGCTGCTCCACAAGAACCAGCTACTTAGTTAGTAGCTGCTCCACAAGAACCAGCTACTCAGTCAACAGCTGAAACACAAGAACCAACTGCTAATGTGCAAAACTAGACATCCAAGATGCTACTCATCTAGTAGCTGCCACAAAGGAACCAACTCTAGCTATCACACAAGAACTAGCTATAGTTGAAGCACAGCAATCAACTCTAGAGAAAGCAACTGATACACAAGGCCCAGTCACCATGGCCTCCCTTTTACAGGAAAATGAGTTTTAAAAGTCAAAATTAGAAGCTTACAAGAGAGAATTGGTAATGTCAAGGGAATCCTTTGACAAGGAGCTAAATTTTTATACCCTGGCCCATACAACATCCATGGTAGATAAACATACAGAGAATGATCCATATAAAGAATATATGTGCCATCAATGCAGAAAAATCTATCAAAAGGTAGGATATAAGATAGTTCAAGTTCCAATGCCTGGAGCATCCACATCATCTGCAGTCAAAGAAGAACTCCCTATTGTTACACAAGAACCAGTAGGGACTTCAAAAATTTTAGAAAAATAAATCAAGGTACAAGTATCCTGCCCTACTGTAACTTATTCTGCTACTCAGACTATGCCTCAGCCTACCACTTACAATGTCGGAACATAAACTAAACCATGGAAAGAAATGGAACTAATTAACAAGTGGAGGAAACAGTATGTTATTTCCCAAGATAAAAATTTGCAGCAACACAAATAGGTTTGGAAGAATCATATATATTCTAATTGGGAGACTTGGGAGCAGAAACTCCAGTAATTTAGAGTTTACAAAAAAGAGAATAAATAACTAAAAGGAAAACTGCTCCTAATATTTCAACTGGTACAAAAATTATTGGCCACTAGGAAACCATCTCAGAACTATTCTTTATTTCTTTCAGAATGTCTTGTTTATTTTCAGTTGAAAGCAGTCAAAGACGGAAGACCTCACGAGGTGCTTACAGCTGAACAGTTTGTGAAAAAATTTGTAGAAGCTTCCACTAGTGATCATCACCTACTATGTGAGTTGTACCTTCACAATGAAGCTATGCCTGAAAACAGACAGATCAATCTCAACCCTCTTGTTGGTGATATTCATATCAGGGCATTTGCTTCCTTCCTTGCTAATCAGATTACATGGCAGACTGCATTTCTTGCAACTAGGCACAATGAAGACAACAACCTTCTTTGGATAAGGCCAGAACCTTAGAAACCTGCCATTTTTGTGGCAGAATACCATCAGTTTTTGCAGAAGCCAGGGATGATTGAACACATACATAAATTATAGGCTTTAGTACTCCATGATTGTCATCAATTCATCAGGGTCGAAGAAACTGCTACTCTAACATCAAACAATATGTTGTGGCAACAATCCTCTAAGGAGAGGCACGAGTATAATCCTTTTATCCCTACTAACGTTGAAACTGCATTGTCTAGAGTACCCAACTACATCAGATGTGTTCAGAAATGTGTTGAAAAATGGATTGGGGTACCACTTTAACTTTCCTATTTTATGGATGTCGGCAGAACAATATCTTGCTCATTATAGGTTGGCTAACAAGGATGAAGCAGCAGCTTGGCAGAGATTGAAAAATGTGCAAGGTTTCAGAGCTTTAATAGATAGCACCTTCCATAGCTATTGCCTAAGTAATTTGCATTCTAAAAGCCAGTATCCGGACTCTGACTCAGACTAAAGTCGCTTGAGGACATGCAACCCTTTTAGTTGGGGGAGATGTTAGGGGCTCATAATGTACCATTTTGACCATACATTTTGTTATCATTCTACTATTTTTCAGCCCATATTTAAAGCTTACACTATCACTTTCATCCATTTTTCCAAAGGTATATAATATTCTTCTCTTTACTATATGTTTAACTTGTTTTGTATATAATTTTACATTACTTTTATATTTAATCATTAATCGAAGATATATAGTTTCTGAGACATTTTGAAGAGTACAAATAATCTATTATGATTGTTTGAAGACCGCGTTGCTAAAACAGTCAACATGGTACGCAAATCTCGTTGCTGAAACAACCTGTGATTTGCGATTTTGAAGCAGCATTTCAAGTATGATGGCAACAAGAAAAGACGAATAAAGGAAGCTGTTACACGGACCACTCTAAAGCGAGTACCATCGTAATCATTGTAACAACATTTTGCTATGGAAGAACAGAAAGGCCCTATTTTAGAACAAAAGATCATACTGGGTTAAAAATAGGATTTCTATAATGTAAATCAATTGTAATAGATGTCTCCTCTTTAAAAAGAGGAGACATCAGCATTAGAGGATAGTTAGAGACTACGAGAGGTTCATTTCTGAACAGAGAAGGAACGTGACTCTTTTGTAATATGTTGGTTTTGACAGATGAATAAAATTTTGTTTTGAGCACTTCAATTTAATTCCTTCTTCTGGGGAATCCTGTGAGAAGGAAAGGGCCTGCCTTCTTCACAAGATTCACCCATTTTCTCCTGTAGTTCGTTAATTATTCATTTCGTTCATGCCTTGATTAAACCCTGTTTACTGAAGTTATTTATGCAGTATTGGAATTATGTTGTTTATTTCTAAGGCTCTGTTTTCATTACTTGTTGCATTGATTTCATACAATTCACTCTTGAGAAGTTGTGGGATATTTCAATTAGCAGTATTGTTTATGGAATGAGTGTGTGAAAGCTTGGTAATCAGAAAATAGGTGTTGAAGATTCCTACTTGGGGAATAGGGTCCTATTCTCTGTTATAGTATAATTGATCTTCCTTTCTGCAGATTGATTTCCTTTCCTAGATCATTGTCTTTTTAATGTAATCCTAGATTTTTTTGATGAAAGTCTGCAATAGAAGGATTTCCTTTGCTGTAACTCAAGTAGAATTCAGTTTTGTTAAAGCAAGGTGTGATTAGTGTGATTCTTACTACAAAATTTCTTTTCTTTTGAGATTGAGCATATACAGTGTGTGATTGTCTTTGAAATAAACAGACTTCCCTGGGTTGACAATTTTTGTAGCACTTGAATTGTTTAAATTAATAAAAAATTAAAGTGACCAACACTTAGAAACTGAAATTTCCAAACTAAAAGTGTTTATACCTTTAACTGAACCTGTAAAAAATAATCAGTATAAGTCTCATGTAGCCAAAATGTTAAAAGTATATCCTTTATCTGATATACTAAATGTCGAAGATGACCAACCTGAACTTATCTTTGGTCCAGCAATAGACGGTCAGTTAGAGGATAGTGAAGTTCCCCCACTTTATTTGAGTCTCAGAATTCACCAATGTATCCTTCACAATGTTATGCTCAACTCTGGAGCTTCCCATAATTTAGTGTCGAAAGTCATTATGGAGAAATTGACCCTATCTATCACTCTTCCTTACCATGACTTGAATTCCTTTGATTCGGATAGAGTCTGTTATCTGGGTATCATCAAGGATTTAGTATTTTCCCTTGAAAAATTTCGAGCAAAGAATGTCTTGATGGATGTGGTGGTAGTTAATATACAACCATGGTTTAGTATGTTGGTGTCAAGATCTTGGGGAGAAAATTTGAGAGGCACTTTGTAACTAGACTTCTCTTATGCCACCATCCCAGTTTTTGGACAATTGAGAAAGTTGTATGGGGAAACAAAGATAAAGTACATGATAACCAACAAAAATAAGCCTTACAATCATCCAATTAATTATGTACATAAAAATTTAGAATAATTTATTTTATTCAATGATAGTGGTTTGAATGATGTATATAGTCAACTTGTAGAAGTAGAAGATATTCCAAAATTTTCCAATTGTGTAAGAGCTGTTTTAGATGGGGAAAAATAAAATTTGCCAGGTTCTTCAGAGAAGTCATTAGATAAGGCATATAAAATCTCAGATCAGAATGAAGAAGTGGTTTGGAAAGTTGAGATAGAACATAAATTAGAATTCCAACACTTGGAAGATGAAAATGGTCTTTGGACCATGGATTTTGATGGTGCCTTTGGTAAAGACAGGGCAGGCATTGGAATTTTGATCCGCAGTCCTCTTCATCAGTTGGGTAAGGTTCCAAAAATGTAAGATTATTTTCATACAAGTTGGCTTTTGATTGTTCTAACAATGAGGCGGAATATGAGGCATTGATCACCGGCCTCAAGATCCTGAAAAAGTTGAGTGCAAGAATAATTTCAATTTATGGCAACTCCGAAATTGTGATAAAACAAGTTAAAGGGGAATACTAGGCCAAGCATCCATGAATGAGAGCATACAAGAATGTTGTACTAGATATCCTAAAGATGTTTCCTGAACATACATTGTCAGTATTGTCGAAAAGTCAGAATCTCATGGTAGATTCACTTGCTACAACAAAAATTAATTTCAAATCCCTATATTCTCCAATAAGAAGTTTGAAATCCATGTAAAACATTGGTCAATTTTCCCTGATAACTTGCAGTATTGGCAAGTATTTTGGGATGACAAAAATGTAAACAATTTTCTGCAAAATAAAGGTGAATTCGAGAATTCTTTTGCTGATGAAGTTTATGACAAGGATGATTAAGTCATTGAAGCCATTCAGTTTGATATATTACAGCTGAAGGATAAAAATATTCCAAGAGGTCTCATACCTTTGGAATAATTGTTTGATCAGGATGATGTAGCGAGGAAGCCAACATTGGTTCATACAACGATAGGTGTGGAGGATGTAAACATTGGAACAACTGACAAGCTTAAGATGGTCAAACTGTCCAAGTCTTTATCTCCCGAGGTAAAATACAAATATATTGATTTATTGTCTGAATTTTCTGATGTTTTTTCTTGGGATTATGCAGACTTGAAGGTCTATGATAAGAATATTTTTCAGCATACCATTCCAATTAAGTCCGACCAAAAGCATTTCAGACAAAACCTAAGAAGGATCAACCCGAGGTTGCTTCCATCAATAGAAAAGGAAGTGAACAGACTTTACAAGTTCGACATCATTGTTCCTATCAAATTTTCTGATTGGATATCAAATTTAGTTTCGGAAAGGAAGAAGACTAGAGATATAAGGCTTTGTATTGATTTTAGGAATTTAAACAAGGTGTCCCTTAAGGATAATTATCCCCTTCCCAAAATGGATCACATCCTACAAAGAGTGGTTGTAGCTTCCTAAATGTCACTGCTTGATGGATATTCAGGATATAATCATAATTTAGTGCGTGAGAAGGACCAAGGTCAAATTGCCTTCACGACACCTTCGAGGACATTTAAGTATGTTATGATGCCATTCAAACTCAAGAATGCATGGGCCACCTTTTAGTGGGCGATGGGCATAGCCTTTGCAGATGAGAAACATGTTTTCTTAGTGGTATATTTAGATGATTTGACAGTTTTCTCTAATTTGAATAATGAACACTTATATCACTTAAGGATTGTATTTCAGAAATGAAAGAAATTCATAATTTCTCTTAATAGAAAAGAGATCCTTTTTTCCATGGAGGAGGGAAAGCTTCTCAGTCACATCATCTCCAAGGATGGAATCCAGATTGACTTCTCGGGTTGAGGCAATTCAACAAATTGACTTTCAACGGAGCAAGAAATAAATCCAGGCTTTCAATGTTAAGATGAACTTCGTACGCAGATTTATTCCAAATTTGGCTGAACATCTTCGAGAAATGACCAACATGTTAAATAAATACAAAAGAGGTTGGATCCAATGGTGGAAAGAAAAAATATTTTCACCATTGGGCAAGGTTAAATTCCCATGAGGACTTTCTTGGAGCCATGGGGTACCTTGAGGTAGTGGTAGAACATGTGGTTGCACCCGGAGAGACCATATTAAATGGTTTCATGGCTCGTGCACACATAAGTGCATCAAATCACACCCCCATGTGCTTCCTTCCATTGTAAACCCATGGGGTGTAGATTAGTTGGTTTGAGTGGAAATTTTATCCCTATTGGGTATTTGATTAAAAATGCATGGTGAGGGGTTGAGGATGGAAACAAATTTGGGGGAATAAAACTATCCCAATGGGTCTCCATGCTCGATGAGCCTTGCATAATCCTAGTGATAGCATATCACCTTCCAAAATCTTGGTGATAGTATCCCATTGTAGGTCGATCGTTCTTCTTCTGTCTAATTAACCATTTAGACTCTCATAGGTTGATATATTATTGGTAATCAAAGGAAAATTTGGATTAACCATTTAGACTCTCAAAGTTTGATCTATTATTGGTAATTAAAGTAAAATATACTTGAATTCATTAATAGGTATTGGTCATATCACCATAGAAAGTTAACCAAGTAGTGAACCAATGTGAAAGCACAACCATTCTTCTATCCTTATCGATGATTATAAGAAAAATTTATTTTTCATTTCAATTTAAGACTTGATTTCAACAAGTAAACCAAGTGGTGAACCAATGTGAAAGAAAAACCATTTTCTATTCTTGGCATTGAGTAATTATAAAGAAATAAATTTTTTTTGATAGAAGAATCCATGTTGGTGAAATTAATCCATTATTCATCCCATGTTTATGAATCATTAAACCACATTCAATTCACCAATTTTCTATTATAGAACATATGACTCTTCTAAGCTTATGAATAATTGCATGGGTTTACAAAATTATGCCAAGATGTAGCCCATGGCATTATTAATGCATGTCATGGTAAATCTAAAATATAAATGATCTCAAAAGATATACAAGCCGTGAATTTCCTTCAAAAGACCCATCATAATTTGTTTGAATAGAGTTAATTAAATTTGACTTTTTGTGGTCATATTTTCCAATTAATTTTACCATAAATTAATTAGTTTTACAGAAAAATCCATGTTGATAAAATAAATCAAGTATGAATCCCATATTTATTAAAAACAACATTCCATTCACCATTATGATATTATACACCATATGAATCTTCAACCTTAAGAATAATGACATGTATTTACAAAATTATAACATGATATATTTCATCTCATTATTAATACCACATGACACTAAAAATATCAAATAAAAATAATATTAAAATATAGAACTCTTCTCGATGTGAACTTGATTTTTTTCTATTTTCAAGATAATTTTATTTTTCTAATGAATTAATTTTATCATAAATTTAGAAATAGTTTCAAAAACTTTCTAACTATATTATTAAATTTCAAACCAAAATTATCATGACATTGGAAAAAAAAAAACAAATAAACAAATATCTGAAAAATTAATGTTAATACATATTTACTTGATTAAAAAATTGTCATAATCACATCACAAATATGTGTTTGACTTAAAAATCTGTCTTTGTCACATTCAAGCATCAGACGTGCATGTCAAATGGTTGAAATAGTATCTTGAGAAAGTCATTGTTGAAATAGCATATTGAGAAAGTCTAATCATAAATTACTAAAAAAATAAAAGCATTAAAGACACCTTTACTCTTTCTAGAAGGAAATATAGACCTGAAAAATCAAATGGGAATTCGTACATGAATTTAAAGTGTGACAAAATCATGAATTTAAAATGTTACAAAACATGAAGGCTTAGTGTCAAAGCTGTAATACCAAAAAAGTTGTACGTGTTCCAGGTAGATCTCAAGGCTTGGCTTTCCCATATTTGAGACGTCAATATTTCAAAACATCAAGGGAGATGAGCTTCTATGGAGATCCACTCCATTCCATCTTTTGTGAGTGTTCCCATTACATTCCCCTTTATCTGGGTTGCATGCTTATAAAAACCCGCTAGATCTCCCTTCATTTCACCGACTTTTATATCAAATCTCCGTCGTCTCCCGTTAAAACCCCATGTTAGAACCCCAATACGTCTCCTTACTTTAAAAAACCCTGATTGTTTGTAGCGGAAGAGCACGGCCTATTTTGTCCATTCATAGCATAGATATCCCATAATGAGTAATGGAAGGTTTTTTGTTTCCACTTCAGAGTGCAGTGCAAGATTGTCCGCAGCACTGATAGGGTAGTTATTTCCTGGCCGCTATTTCCCGCAGACCAGAAATACAGGGACGACCAGAAACACGGGGGACGAGGGTGTCTGTGGAGGAACAAGAAGGAGAGTCGCCATTGTTGTGAGGCCACATCTCTTTCCCCTCGGAGAAACTCCTTCTCTCACTGGGGAGGGAATGGCAACGAACAAAGGAATGATAAGGTAATCCACAATTCTGCTGAGAAGGAAGGATTGCAAGCAATCAACATTGTAGGTCATGCTTCTTCTTCGACACTCTTGAAGCCAAGAGAATCAAGGAGAAAATGGAGTTTAACGGATATATTTTTCCGCAGATGTAAAAGCGAGGGCGAAAAGCTGGAGAGGGATGAGATGGAACTTTCGTTTTCAAGCTATGCAAGGATGTCAACATCATCCGATAAAGATGAGGAGAGGACCTCCGCTCAAGCGAATCCCGCCCACACCAAGAAGATGGCCGACACCACAACTAACAGCAGTCATGCTTCTATTGAGAGAATTTCCTCAACCCTCACAAACCAACTTCTTAAATATGGAATGTAAGCATTAACTCCAACAAGTCATGCTTCTATATTGACGCCCAACAGAATGGGGATTCCGGCGTCAGCCCAGGAACTTCATCGTGTACCGAGTCCCAACAGGAGGGGAGTTCCAGCCTCACCCCATGCGCTTCATCATGCACCGAGTCCCGACAGGAGGGGAGTTTCAGCGTCATCCCATGAGTTTCATCGTACACCGAGTCCCAACAGGAGGGTTTCAGCGCACGAGCTTCACTACACAGCGAACAGGGCTCAGTCAGAAGAGCTGAGGAAAAAAACATTCCTACCCTGCAAACAGGGAGTTCTCGGCTGTCTCAGATTCCCTTCCCCACCCGCATGCCCACAGGGTCATGTGTTGCAGTCACAGCATTAGAGTTGAGTTGGCACTCGTTTGCGATTATGGCAGTATGGCTCTTTCATTCAGTTTGGATTGGTTTGGATTGTGGCGGTAGTTATGATATTTGTTTTCCAGTAATATACCAGGTGAGGTTATCCTAATGCCTCATTCAAATTCCTTTTCTGTGCCCATGTCTCCTGAGTTGGAGATTTGCATGTACAGTGTGATTGAATACAAATTCAGTTTTACAAGGGAAGCCCATACTGATCCATTGGGGTCTACGTGAGTCTATCTATAATTCTGTACATGATACGTCTTCACGTGTTGGTCTGTGACATTTCTGGTTGAATATCTGTGCGTATTAGCAATGAGTTCGTTCATGGTTGAAGATGAAGAGGATGCTTGTTTTCAGTGAATATATAGAATTCATATTTAAAATTTATTTCTTTATTACTAATATTATATAGGGTTTAGTTCTTATGGAAGTGGAATCAGTTGTGAAAGAAAAACCAAGTTAAGAATTTTTGCCTTGGTTATTTATGTGTTTTGTTAATTTGTTTATACATTTAAAGTTATTTATATGTTTTGTCAATTTGTTCATAAATATAATGTGTGTAGGATTTCATTTCTATGAAAATTTTGAGAATGGGATGGAAATACAAACTAAGTTATAAAAGTCAACAACATTTTACAGTTTTTTATAAATAATTTTTTCGTCAATATTATTATTAAAAATGACTCCATAACTCCACATTGAATGAATAAGTAAAATTAAAATTTTAATAATAGTTTAATAGAACACATTTGGAAGAGAATCGATTCATTCTTCCTCATGAGAGTATTTTATAAACTTCTAGAAACTGCATGAAACCTTGATATTGTTCGTACTTGTTTATTCATTATTATAAATTAGTGTTATCTTTCTCCCTATTATTTTTCTTTAATTTTATGTACACCATATTTTTAATGTTATGGATGTTTTGAAGAATGATTATATTTTGAATTTGATTTATAAAAAGTAGTAGCTTTAAGTGTGATTTTTTGAAGTTTCATGTATTTTTATTTATTTATTTATTTATTTATTTTTTTTTATTTTTTTTGTTAAAATTAGCTGAAATTTTTTTTAGTCAAATCTAGATTTGTATTGTTTAAAGTTTTTTATATTGTATATATATATATAGTTTCAGCACTCTCAAAAACTTTTGGGACACTTCAATTGTAAATGTCACTTTTCAAACTTGTGATTTCAATTAATCTTATATGATTCTAGACAAATTAAATCCAAAAATAAACCAAAAACATTCTAAAAACGAACACTTAAAAATTACTAGATTTTTTATAAATAAATATTTTATGGTGTCTTATGAAAAAATTATGAACCATTATTGTTTATGGCTATCAAAAATTAAAAAAAGCAATTATTTAACATTTCTAAAATTTGAAAAATTATGACACATATTCACGGAAATGTTATATATATATATATATATATATATATATATATATATATATATGAATTAAAAATATGTAATTTTATTATTTGTATTTAATAATATTTATGGTCAATATAATGTCAATTATATAAAATAATATTATAATAAAAGTTTAAAAAAATTAATTTTTGATATTTATATTTTAATATTTATATAAAATAATATTATAATAAAAAGTTTAAAAAAATTAATTTTTGATATTTATATTTCTTAATATTTATGATTATTTGTAATTGCTTAAATTTATATTATTTACATCTAAATAATGATTATTTATTTGTTAGACATTAACGATTTTATTAATGGTGGTTTGTGAATTCACTGGTTTGTGATGAAACCTATTTAATGATTCAAGGAAATGTTTGTATTTGAAGAAAGTTGATCTTCTCATTGGGTGGAATTAAGATGGATGTAGGGGACTTTAGTAATGAACAAAACTCCCTTTAAAAAGAAAATATGATAAAATATTTTGTTTTTAATGTTAACATTATAAAGTATATAATCATTTTTAGATTTTTTTTATTATTCTCAAGTTTCTCCCGAAATGTTGTGACACCAAACTTCATAATGAAAATTGTTAAGAGTAACAAGAAGGTATTTAAGAGGATCTCTCTTTTCTTTTAAAACCATAAATCTCTCCCTTGTAAATCCCTCCCTATTTCTCAAAGAGGGAAATAACAATAAAAGCATGGAAATATCATGGATTTTTCCCTTTTCATACTAATGGAGAATAATGGAAAGTTTTTTCCTCCCAAACTCCTATAAATTGGAGGCAAGGGCTCATTGTCAAAGTTCGATTGGTTGAATGTGTAAGGAATGAAAATTTTCTAGTGTGAGCTCTTATTTTTTGCATGGTTCATTAGAAAATAGTTGCACAAGAATTTTCATACTAGGGAGATTCAAGAGAGAGACCTTGGAGTTGAAGAAACTTGATCAAGCGTCCCTCAATCCTTCAACTCCAAGCTCTCTCTTTTCAATCTCCCTAGTGTGACAATTCTTGATTAACTAGTTATGAATGAACTATGCAAACAATAAGAGCTCACACTATCAAAATTTCATTCCTCACACCTTCAACCAATCAACCTTTGACAATGAGCCCTTTCCTCCAATTTATAGTAATTTGGGAGGACAAACCTGCCATTCTTCTCCATGAGTTAAAATAGGGAAAAACACATGATGTTTCCATGCTTTTATTTCTTTTTCCCTATTTGGATGACTTAGTTGGGTTTAGAAATGTCCATTCATAGGAATGAACTGGAGGTTTCTAGCTTTTTAGATTGAATCTTTGAGAAAAATATGGAAATTTCATTCAGTTAACTCGGAATCCACCCCTCAAACTCCATGGAAAACGGGTAATGCTTCCCGTTAGGAAAAACATGGTGTTAACCTAGGCATTGATGCTCCCTGCAAGAAGCTAGGAGGAATTATAACTTAGCCTGGTAGTTTTTAGGGTGTGTTACCATGGAAAAATAGGTCTTTGTCTTAGGAAATTTCTTGCATCAATGTGTCCTTCTCCTCTGAGTTTTTGAGGAGGTCATTTTCCTATATAACAAAAATTGAGTTCAAGAAACCAAAGTCATAGTCCCAATGTATCACAAATGTTATCACACATAAATTTTTAATTTTTATTAGGGTCACTCACCTAGGTTTCATTCTATCTCATAAGGTTGGTCCATGAAATTGATAGAAAATTCATGAAATAAGTCTTTATCCTAAGTCCAAAATACTTCATTAGTCATGTCATCTCATTCATATCTATAAAATCCACCTTAGGTTCACATGCATTGGTTTAAAATTGATTTTTTAGCCACATATCTGATTTTTCACAATTATGTAGCGAATCTTATGAAAAATAGGAAGTTTTCGCTATGAAACTACTGACAATTTCATAGCAAATCTGAGGATTTCTCTGTTTTTTTTTCCTTTTTTAGCAGTCAACTTCAAGAGTTGTTTTTGGGAAAAAAGAGAAGAATTCTAAGAAACTGAGAGAATTTATTGTCAATCACAGATAAAAAAACATTAACCTATTTCACTTTTCTCAAAGGTGCTACAAATTGGGAGATTTAGAGATGTCTTTGGGCTCTATTTTTAGAATGCGTTTTTTTCTTGTTTGAGACATGTTTCTAAAATGTAATTCCCAGACACCTAGAGATGTTTTTCAAAAAACAAAGAGAGGTTTTCTTCAGCACAAAATGATATACAAAAACCTCCTTCGGTGTTGCAACAACTGTCAAGGATCTGGAGATATGATATCATTTATGAGCCTTAACGTTCAGAAAAGACATCTATGTTTTTATTAATAGAGGAATTTTATGAAGGTGAAAATGTTGTTTCTTGAGGATAAGAGGTAGTTTGAACCTAATTTGCCTTAACATAATTCATCATATCATCTTGCAGACCCAGAAAGTGAAATTTTGATGAAAAGGGAGGATTTTGGGATTTTCAACAAATTAGGCAA
Organism: Pinus albicaulis; assembly: GCA_034641835.2. NCBI lineage: Eukaryota > Viridiplantae > Streptophyta > Pinopsida > Pinales > Pinaceae > Pinus > Pinus albicaulis. Next base: position 404,601,763 of record CM076571.1, on the reverse strand, counting down.
TTTAGTAGTGAAGCTGACGCTTGAAGGCCAAATTTCACTACGAAATCGTTGTAGGGGACTTTCTGCTTAAAATCACCGCTATGGTAAAAAAAATTGGGTTTTTCTTTTATTTAGCTCATTAGCCCCAAGGAAGACCCTCCAACAGACAGAAAGGTCAAAGGTTATGCAAAAGGTGGATTTTGGAGTTTGCTACGAAATGAGCGCTAGGAAATGTTTTGTACATGAATGTTTTAGCAGTCATTTTCAAGTTTTATTTCTGACCAATTGAAAACATATTTTGGAAATATGAAAGAGTTTTTTCTTCAGCACAGGCCCATCTACCAACACCTCTCTTAGTTTCCAAAATTCCATCCGGTTGTGGAAATTATGCACTCATCATTGAAGCCTAATTTTCAGAATTTTGACTAACCAGATTTATGAAAAATTTGTAAAATTCGACTTGGAGGAGGTCCAGCTCAACATCCACATGGTATGATGACACATCAACACTCCAGTACAATCATCAAATTAGTTGGTTGTAGTTGATAAGGGTTATTAAATAGACTTGTTGAATTATTTAATGAAAGAAGAGTCCTTTTTGTATTCAAGCTCTGCAAAACAGAAATATCCCTAGGAAGTCTCCAAGTGATGTAATAATATTTGAAATAGGTCTCTGAGGTGGGAATTTGAAGCTAGCAATGTGGAAAATCATTTGTATGAGTCCTCAATCTATAAATGAGAGAGTTTTAGAGTTATAACAGGTTGGAGAATGCTTTTGACACTACTAATATTATAAATATTTTATATCAGTAATAGACAGTGACTATATTTCTACTTCACCTGAGATTCTTGAGATGTTTCAATGAGTTTATGTGTTTCCTATTATCTTACTTCCAGTATCATGATGTTAAATTACAAAGAATTCATGTTATGCATGCTCTGACATCCTTTTAACATTGAGATATTGATTATCTCTATGTGTTAATGTTGTCCTTTCATTGAAAAAGAAAAAGCCTCAGTTTCCATAAGTAGATAAACTTGTCATTGAATTCTTTTTTATTGACTCCATGAGCCCAATGGTAGTGAAATATTTCCCATTTTCACCTGAAATCAAATACATTAAGACACTCACAGAGTTAGCCATCTGTTTTAAGACCCAATTGAGAAAATCATTAGATAAATTGAGAGAGCCCTCTCAGGCTGAAGAGGCTAATCCTTAGTCAAAATTTGGTTTGAAAGAGTTACTATAATTTATCTGGTGGAGTATCCCATAAGGAATAACTTAGAGATAACAAAAAATATCAAAGAAATTAAGCAGTTGGTTACTGAGACTGTATGGGAGGTCGGTTAAAGATTTAAGATGCCGCTAAGCTAGATTAACTTTAAGATCCCTGATGAACAACATAAATAATGGTTCATTGCTACGTTGTTGCCTCACCTCAAATTTCCATTGTCACAATAGAATATTGGAACCAAAGCGAAAACTCCAGATATCGTGATGAAGCTCAAAGCTTCCTCGGTAGCTCATACTAGCATAGGAGTTCAGCAGATTTAAACCCAGTTGGCGAGATTGCATATGGAGCGCCAATATCTAAAGAAGGGAAAAGAATTTAGGCCTGATATAAGGTGAGAAGTTTGGAGTATCACGTGCAAATCATAAGGTCACTATAAGGAGAAGTGCCCTGTTTATAGGGATTATTTGGGCACTGGGATGTAGAGTCCATTGAAGCCTCGACCGAGCATTCGACCAAGTGTAGGATCTAATGTGTGGTGTAGCATATGCAAAGTTTTAGCCTAGAATTCCACTGAATATTGTCATATGCTGCAAAATAAATTCATACCGACGAAGCAATTATTTTGTAACTATTACAGTTTGGTGGGACATGATGAAAAAAATTGTCAAAGATACGATCTCATGATGCAGAACAATCCTGGCGTATATACAATGTAAGTAGAAGGTCGAGAATATCCATGTTTACCAAGAACGTGAGGAGGTTTTCAAGGCCGAGGGCATGGTCGAGGAGGAGGCACTAGTCGTGGATGAGGGCAGATTATATGTTACAACTACGGACAACCTGAAAAATTCTCCAAGGATTGTCAAAATCCTACTACAACATCTTGTAAGTATTTCCAAGAATTTGGTCATGAATATAACATTTTCCCATTTTATTAGCGAAGATGCAGGAGAAGCACAACTAACATCTGACTCAGAACATACAAATGATGAGGGTTGAACTACGCAAGGTATATCTGAGCATTAACATAGTAACACGCAGCGGTGTGAATACCACAGAAGACCACGCAAAAGGAAAGTGACCTATGACGGAGACATGGGTTTGGAAAGTTGAAGATAATAATTTTGGGTTCAAAATACAGTGCGGGAAAGAGACATTCATGGAAACGAAGAATAAATCTATGTCTCTTGAATCTTCGACATCAACCGTGCAGAGAAATTTTTTCCCACTGAGGAATAAGCCTAAGGAGAATATTGAAGCAAAGGAAGCTAATCCATCCATCTTAGTGTCCTTCTTGTAGACGTGTATGAAATTTCTAAGGAATCTAAAGGTTGTAGAGGGGTCACAGGAGCTGATAGATAACTATGCTAGTAAGAACGAGTCGCAATTGGAATCATGCGCAGTAAACAAAGTGTACAAAAATAAGAATAGGATCGGTAAAGATATGAGCTTGATTTTACAAATCAAATATTATGAGATGGATCAATTCATTCTGGATTTGTGATCAGATGCCATCATTTTGCCAAAACAGACATCAGAATAGATGGGAAGGCCTAAGATGCAATGGTCACTGATTCAATTAAGGATGGAAAACCCACAAAATATCATTCTTATGGGACAATTGCAGGGCTTCATCATAGATATTAATGGAGCAAGTGTGTTAGCTGACTTCAAATTTATTGAGATCATTAACGATAACAATCCCTATCCTGGGTTTCTTCGATTTGATTGGGCTTATGAAATGGAATTCATAATCAATGAAGAATAGGAAGATGGTATTTGAGAAGGATGATACCCAAGTTGTTGTGCCATTAGATCCCTCCAAAGGTGTGCACTATGCAGAGTGTTCTCTTGGAGAGAGACCCCTCCTACCTAGTAGGGCTAACTACTTGGCGAAAGATTGTTCTGTGGTTACCTTTTCTGGTCTCTTCTCAGACTCAGAAATCCAGTGGTGTGATAAAATCTTAGAAACCATACTAGGGAAAAAGTGACAGATATTCCCTGGTTGTACCATTATTTCATCGAATTCTTGGCCTATGGATGATAGGTCTAATATTTCATTGAGGTTGATCTGAAAATTTGAAGAGAAACAAGTTGTTGAAACAATGAACATTCTGGCTTCGAGGAGATACACCAGATCAAATCCAGATCCTCATCCAGCTGATCCAGTCGAAGATCCATACAGGATTTTTCGGAAGTAGAGATATCAACATACATAAATTCAGTCAAATACTATTCCATTGGTAATATATTCTTTGTTACCGGCAAAAGCTTTATCTCTCGAAGACATACCTTTTGATTTGAAATAGGAGTTGGCTTTGTTTCAATCAAATTCTAAAAACTCACTGTCTAATATAGTGTTTGACCCATTAAGGTTTTCTAAAGTAAAATATTTGTTTTATATAGATTTTAATTCGTTGAAAATTGAAGAGAATTTACCTTTTGAAGAAGCTAAATTTGAATCAGACTTTGACACAAAATTTTGGAGTCAATTCTATAGGCTTCAAATTTTAGCAAGACAACTTCAATACCAATAAGAAAAATCCGTAATCCAATATTAGCAAGAGTAATTACCCATCCCGACACAATCACAATCATTTTTTTCTTCTTCATCTGCACCATCTACTTCATTACCCCTTCAACAAACTCCTTCCATTGTCACTCGTGTACTTCCCTCAGTAGGAATCATGGCCAGATTTGCACCCCTCATTCTACTAGGTCAACTTAATGATTTACCACAAGGCTATGGCCAGAGAATCCCTCTCTTTGATGAGAGTTCTCAAATCACTTCAAGGCAACACATTATCAAAGTCATTGACTTTATTGACTTGGAAAAAATATATGTTGACGATGCCAAGATGAGAAACACAATTCAAATCTTTTCTGGGGATGTTAAAACCTGGTTTAGATCCTTGAATGCAACTTTAATAGCCACTCCAGATCAATTGATAGATGTCTTCATAGACCGATGGGAGGTGAAGAAGAACCCCTTGCAAATCCTTTCCGAATATGATAATCTGAAAAAGAATATGAATGAATCAGTACAAGACTTCACTATATGTTTCAACTGAGTATACAATTCCATTCCAAATAAGATTAAAACTCCTCCATGTTTGGATCTCTTGCGTTATCTGAATGGTTTTTATCTAGACATGGCCTATCAATTGTGAGGGAGGAATCCTACAACATTAGAAGACATGCAGAAGAATGCAGTCGATCTGGAAGCAAACTTGACAATAAAGAAGTCAAAGATGAAGGGTGAAAGGAAATTAACCATCAAATATGAATTATACTCATCCTCTGAGGTAAAAATAGACAGTTTTATAAGGATAGTATAAAGTATGGTCGACAAGATGCCCATAACAAAGATACAGTCGGAAGCACAAGTTAGAAATCCAAATTTCAGAGGATAGCAGTAGCGACCTCAATTCATAATCAAACAAAGAGAACAAAGGTATCCTAAGCAACTAGCACAACAACAACAGATTCAGACACCCTTGTAGAAAAATTATGGTCAAGGCGTTGAGGAAGAATAATAAGATCCAATTGTTGAAGAAAATCACTTTTTTACAGCTAATGGCCAACCCATATTTTTGACATAAAATGAAGAGTATGTTGAGAAGACAGATGTAACCAAGGATGAAGACTACATATTAGCCACCGATCATGAGTTGGAGGTTGAATCTTATGATTATCAGCGAGGCTATTTGAATGCACTCAGCCCAGAGCAGAGGCAATACTCATTAAGGAGTAGAGATGTCTCAGTCAATCCTATTCAGAAGAGGCATCCCAACAAACAGATACTCAACAGAAGAAAATTCCTAAAAGTAATTAGAATAAAGGAAAAGAACCTGCAACTGTAAATCAGAGTAAGGTTAATCATCCATCTACAAGCACACCAGGTAAAGAAAAGGACAGTTAGAAGAAGGAAGCTACACCAAAGGATCTTGCTGACAAAAGAGACATCATCATCAAAGAGGTAGACAAATCCATTCCTTTCAGCTTAGAAACTAAAATTTCCAAACTAAAAGTGTTTATACCTTTAACTGAACTTGTCAAGAATAATCAGTATAAGTCTCATGTAGCCAAAATGTTAAAAGTATATCCTTTATCTGATATACAAAATGTCGAAGATGACCAACCCGAACTTACCTTTGGTCCAGCAATAGACGGTCATTTAGAGGATAGTGAAGTTCCCGCACTCTATTTAAGTATAAGAATTCACCAATGTATCCTTCATAATGTTATGCTCTCTGGAGCTTCCCATAATTTAGTGTCGAAAGTCATTATGGAGAAATTCACCCTATATATCACTCTTCCTTACCATGACGTGTATTCCTTTGATTCGGATAGAGTCCGTTGTCTGGGTATCATCAAGGATTTAGTAGTTTCCCTTGAACAAATTCGAGCAAAGAATGTCTTGATGGATGTGGTGGTAGCTAATATACAGCCATGGTTTAGTATGTTGGTGTCAAGATCTTGCAGAGAAAATTTGAGAGGCACTTTGCAACTAGACTTCTCTTATGCCACCATCCCAGTTTCTGGACAATTGAGAAAGTTGTACGGGGAAATGAAGATCAAATACATGATAACCAACAAAAATAAGCCTTACAATCATCCAATTAATGATGTACATACAAATTTAGAATCATTTATTTTGTTCAATGATAGTGGTTTGAATGACGTATATAGTCAACTTGTAGAAGTAGATGATATTCCAAAATTTTCCAATTGTGTAAGAGTTGTTTTAGATGGGGAAAAATAAAATTTTCCAAGTTCTTCAGAGCAGTCATTAGATAAGGCATTTAAAATCTTAGATCAGAATGAAGAAGTGGCCCGGAAAGTTGAGACAGAACATAAATCAGAATTCCATCACTTGGAAGATGAAAATGGTCTTTGGACCATGGATTTTGATGGTGCCTTGTGTAAAGACGGGGCATGCATTGGAATTTTGATCCGCAGTCCTCTTCATCAGTTGGGTAAGGTTCCAAAAATGTAAGATTATTTTCATACAAGTTGGCTTTTGATTGTTCTAACAATGAGGCAGAATATGAGGCATTGATCACCGGCCTCAAGATCCTGAAAATTTTGATCGCAAGAATAATTTCAATTTATGGCGACTCCAAACTTGTGATAAAACAAGTTAAAGTGGAATACCAGGCCAAGCATCCACGAATGAGAGCATACAAGAATGTTGTACTATATATCCTAAAGATGTTTCCGGAACATACATTGTCAGTAGTGTCGAGAAGTCAGAATATCATGGTAGATTTGCTTGCTACAACAAAAAGTAATTTCAAATCCCTATATTATCCAATAAGAAGTTTTAAATCCATGTAAAACATTGGTCAATTTTCCCTGATAACTTGCGGTATTGGAAAGTATTTTGGGATGACAAAAATGTAAACAATTTTCTGCAAAATAAAGGTGAATTCAAGAATTATTTCACTGATGAAGTTTATGACAAGGATGATCAAGTCATTGAAGCCACTCAGTTTGATATATTACAGCTGAAGGATAAAAATACTCCAAGAGGTCTCATACCTTTGGAATAATTGTTTGATGAGGATGATGTAGCAAGGAAGCCAACATTGGTTCATACAACGATAGGTGTGGAGGATGTAAACATTGGAACAATGGACAATCCTAAGATGGTAAAACTGTCCAAGTATTTATCTCCTGAGGTAAAATACAAATATATTGATTTATTGTCTGAATTTTCTAATGTTTTTACTTGGGATTATGCAGACTTGAAGGTCTATGATAAGAATATTTTTCAGCATACCATTCCAATTAAGTCCGACCAAAAGCCTTTCAGACAAAACCTAAGAAGGATCAACCCGAGGTTGCTGCCATCAATGGAAAAGGAAGTGAACAGACTTTACAAGTCCGACATCATTGTTCCTATCAGATTTTCCGATTGGATATCAAATCTAGTTTCGGTAAGGAAGAAGACTGTAAATATAAGGCTTTGTATTGATTTTAGGAATTTAAACAAGGTGTCCCTTAAGGATAATTATCGCCTTCCCAAAATGGATCACATCCTACAAAGAGTGGTTGTAGCTTCCTAAATATCACTGCTTTATGGATATTCAGGATACAATCATATTTTAGTGCATGAGAAGGACCAAGATAAAATTTCCTTCACGACACCTTCGGGCACGTTTAAGTATGTTATGATGCCATTCAGACTCAAGAATGCATGGGCCACCTTTCAATGGGTGATGGACATAGCCTTTGCAGATGAGAAACATATTTTCTTAGTGGTATATTTAGATGATTTGACAATTTTCTCTCATTTGAATAATGAACACTTATATCACTTAAGGATTGTATTTCGGAAATGAAAGAAATTCATAATTTCTCTTAATAGAAAAAGATCCTTTTTTCCATGGAGGAGGGAAAGCTTCTCGGTCACATCATCTCCAAGGATGGAATCTAGATTGACTCTTCTCGGGTTGAGGCAATTCAACAAATTGACTTTCCGTGGAGCAAGAAATAAATCTAGGCTTTCAATGTTAAGATGAACTTCATACGCAGATTTATTCCAAATTTGGCTGAACATCTTCGAGAAATGACCAACATGTTAAATAAATACAAAAGAGATTGGATCCAATGGTGGAAAGAAAAAATATTTTCACCATTGGGCAAGGTTAATTCCCATGAGGACTTTCTTGGAGCCATGGGGCACCTTGAGTTAGTGGTAGAACATGTGGTTGCACCTGGAGAGACCATATTAAATGGTTTCATGGCTCGTGCACACATAAGTGGATCAAATCACACCCCCATGTGCTTCCTTCCATTGTAAACCCATGGGGTGTAGATTAGTTGGTTTGAGTGGAAATTTTATCCCTATTGGGTATTTGATTAAAAATGCATGGTGAGGGGTTAAGGATGGAAACAACTTTGGGCGAATAAAAATATCCCAATGGGTCTTCATGCTCAATGAGCCTTGCATAATCCTAGTGATAGCATATCACCTTCCATAATCTTGGTGATAGTATCCCATTGTAGGTCGATCGTTATTCTTCTGTCTAATTAACCATTTAGACTCTCATAGGTTGATATTTATTGGTAATCAAAGGAAAATTTGGATTAACCATTTAGACTCTCAAAGTTTGATCTATTATTGGTAATTAAAGTAAAATATACTTGAATTCATTAATAGGTATTGGTCATATCACCATAGAAAGTTAACCAAGTAGTGAACCAATGTGAAAGCACAACCATTCTTCTATCCTTATTGATGATTATAAGAAAAATATATGTTTCATTTCAATTTAAGACTTGATCTAGACAAGTAAACCAAGTAGTGAACCAATGTGAAAGAAAAACCAGTTTCTATCCTTGCCATTGAGTAATTACAAAGAAATAAATTTGTTTTGATAGAAGAATCCATGTTGGTGAAATTAATCCATTATTCATCCCATGTTTATGAATCATTAAACCACATTCAATTCACCAATTTTCTATTATAGAACATATCGCTCTTCTAAGTTTATGTATAATTGTATGGGTTTACAAATTTATGCCATGATGTAGCCCATCTCATTATTAATGCATGTCATGGTAAATCTAAAATAGAAATGATCTTAAAAGATATACAACCCATGAATTTCCTCCAAAAGACCCATCATAATTTGTTTGAATAGATTTGGTTAAATTTGACTTTTTGTAGTCATATTTTCCAATTAATTTTAACATAAATTAATTAGTTTTTTTCTATTCCATTCACCATTATGATATTATACACCATATGAATCTTCAACCTTATGAATAATGACATGTATTTATAAAATTATAACATGATGTATTTCATCTCATCATTAATACCACATGTCACTAAAAATATCAAATAAAACTAATATTAAAAAATATATAGAACTCTTCTCGATGTGAACTTTTTTTTTTTCTATTTTCAAGATAATTTTTTTTATACAATAAATTAATTTGATCATAAATTTAGAAATAGTTTCAAAAACTTTATAACTATATTATTAAATTTCAAACCAAAATTATCATGACATTAGAAAAAACAACCAAATAAACAAATATCTGAAAAATTAATGTTAATACATATTTACTTGATTAAAAAATTGTCATAATCACATCACAAATATGTTTTTGACTAAAAATCTGTCTTTGCCACATTCAAGCATCACACGTGCATGTCAAATTGTTGAAATAGTATCTTGAGAAAGTCATTGTTGAAATAGTATATTGAGAAAGTCTAATCATAAATTATTAAAAAAATAAAACCATTAAAGACACCTTTACTCTTTCTAGAAGGAAATATAGACCTGAAAAATCAAATGGGAATTCGTACATGAATTTAAAGTGTGACAAAATCATGAGTTTAAAATGTTACAAAACATGAAGGCTTAGTGTCAAATCTGTAATACCTAAAAAGTTGTACGTGTTCCAGGTAGATCTCAAGGCTTGGCTTCCCCATATTTGAGACGTCAATATTTCAAAACATCAAGGGAGATGAGCTTCTATGGAGATTCACTCCATTCCATCTTTTGTCAGTGTTCCCAATTACATTCCCCTTTATCTGGGTTGCATGCTTATAAAAACCCGCTAGATCTCGCTTCATTTCACCGACTTTTATATCAAATCTCCGTCGTCTCCTGTTAAAACCCCATGTTAAAACCCCAACACGTCTCCTTATTTTAAAAAACCCTGATTGTTTGTAGCGGAAGAGCACGGCCTATTTTTTCCATTCTTAGCATAGATATCCCATAATGAATAATGGAAGGTTTTTTGTTTCCACTTCAGAGTGCAGTGCAAGATTATCTGACAGCACTGATAGGGTAGTTATTTCCTGGCCGCTATTTCCCGCAGACCAGAAACACAGGGACGACCAGAAACACGGGGGACGAGGGTGTCTGTGGAGAAACAAGAAGGAGAGTCACGATTGTTGTGAGGCCACATCTCTTTCCCCTCGGAGAAACTCCTTCTCTCACTGGGGAGGGAATGGCAACGAACAAAGGAATGATAGGGTAATCCACAATTCTGCTGAGAAGGAAGGATTGCAAGCAATCAACATTGTAGGTCATGCTTCTTCTTCGACACTCTTGAAGCCAAGAGGATCAAGGAGAAAATGGAGTTTAACGGATATATTTTTCTGCAGATGTAAGAGCGAGGGCGAAAAGCTGGAGAGGGATGAGATGGAACTTTCGTTTTCAAGCTATGCAAGGATGTAAACATCATCCGCTAATGATGAGGAAAGGACCTTCGCTCAAGGGAATCCCGCCCACACCAAGAAGATGGCCGACACCACCACTAACAGAAGTGCTTCTATATTGACGCCCAACAGAATGGGGATTCCGGCGTCAGCCCAGGAGCTTCATCGTGAACCGAGTCCCAACAGGAGGGGAGTTCCAGTCTCACCCCATGGGCTTCATCATGCACCGAGTCCCAACAGGAGGGGAGTTTCAGCATCAGCCCATGAGTTTCATCGTGCACGGAGTCCCAACAGGACGGGGATTAGGGTTTCACCGCACAAGCTTCACTGCACAGCGAACAGGGCTCAGTCAGAAGAGCTGAGGAAAAAAACATTCCTACCCTACAAACAGGGAGTTTTCGGCTGTCTCAGATTCCCTTCCCCACCTGCATGCCCACAGGGTCATGTGTTGCAGTCACAGCATTAGAGTTCCAAATTGATGGTATGCGTAAATTGAGTTGGCATTATTTTGCGATTATGGCAGTATGGCTGTTTCATTCAGTTTGGATTGGTTTGGATTGTGGCCGTAGTTATGGAATTTGTTTTCCACTAATATACCAGGTGAGGGTATTTTAATGCCTTATTCAAATTCTTTTTCTGTGCCTATGTCTCTTCAGTTGTCTCTTTAGTTGTCTCCTCAGTTGTGTAGAATCTGAAATGGCCACTACTCTCTAAGCCAGCAAATAAACTAGAATAATTATGACATATAAAAAACCAATGAAAGACAATAAAACTAAAAAAACACAAATCAAATGAGATCACTGCTCAACTTGTCAATCTCACATTGCTTCATCTATGTAAATACATTCTTATATAATAAACCTATTACTAATTCTAATTTTATCAAATACTAACTGCCAATGATTCTGAGCACTAGCCATCCTAATAATTTGCTTCAAGAATTCTTAATAACATAGAATCACAAAATCTGCTCACTAATTTCAGCGATTACATAAATATTTAAGTATTATTCTCAACACTCCCCCTTAATGCTTAATGAGGGCTTACTAACTTATCTCTTAGTGTCAAAAACTAATCTTGTGCAACTCCTTTGGTGAAGATATCTGCTAGCTGATGCTTAGTATTTATGTGCTTCAATTCAACATCATTCTTCTGCACCAAATCCCGAATGAAGTGATATTTCATGTCAAAATGCTTTGTCCTACTCTGATGAACTGGATTCTTTGCTAACTTGATGGCACTTACATTATCACAATAAATCAGTGTAGGCTGAATTTTGCTTCTCTCCAATTTCTTCCAAAAAATTTCTAAGCCAAAGAGCTTGTGTACTTGCTGAAGTAATTGCAACATACTCCGCTTCTGTGGATGAGAGCGCAACAATGCTTTGTTTTCTTGAGCTCCAAGTAATCAAACCAGAACCAGAAGAGAAACAATTTCCAGATGTGGACTTACAGTCATCCACACTACCTCCTCAATCTGAATCACTAAATCCAACAAGATTGAACTTTTCAGCAAGAGTAATGAATACCAAAATTTAGAGTGTCTTTCACATACCTTAAAATTCTCTTGGCTGCCTTCATATGTATTTGAGATGGATTTGTCATATGCCTTGAAACAAGTGAAACTGAAAATGCAATATCTGTTCTTGTGTGGGTTAGAAACATCAAGCTCCCCACAATACTTCTGTAAGTTGTCTCATAAACTAAATCAGCACCATCATCCCTACATAATACAACTCTTTGAGCACTTGGACTAGGGGATCCATTACAATCAAGCATATCAAATTTCTTCAACATATCATGCGCATACTTTTTCTGGCAAATGAAAATTTGATCCTTAGTTTGATAAACCTCCATTCCTAGAAAGTATTTCTTGAGACCTAGATCTTTCATCTCAAATTCATTCATCATAGCAAATTTGAACTCATTATTCATTTTGGAACTACTACCCATATACAATAGATCATCAACATACAAACTTATGATCAAAATATCAATACCTTCTTGTTTGTAGTAAAGGGTAGGATCATTCTTACTTCTTTGGAAGCCTTTCTCCTGAAAGTATCCATCAATCCTAGCATACCACGCTCTTGGTGCTTGCTTGAGACCATACAAAGCCTTCTTCAACTTGTAGACATTATTCTCTTTTCCTTCCACTTCAAAACCTTGTGGCTGCTCCACATATACTTCCTCTTCTAAGTACCCATTCAAGAAGGCACTTTTCACGTCCATGTGATGTACGCTCCACCTTTTCTGAGCTGCTAATGAAATCAACATTCTAATGGTGCAAATGTCTTTTCATAATCAATTCCATACTTTTGTGTAAATCCTTTGGCAACTAATCTTGCCTTGTGTCTTTCAACACTCCCATCACTATTAAATTTGGTCTTGTAGACCCATTTGGTGCCAATATTTTTCTTGTCATGTGGAAGCTCTGTCAATTCCCAATTTTCATTCCTGTGAATGGAATCTATCTCTTCTTGCATAGCTTGCACCCAAACCTCATTAGTACATGCATCTTCAAAACATGTTAGTTCAAAATCAGCCTTGGCTAATAAAGTAAAATTCATTGTCTCACCTATTGGGTTTTCGTCGTGTGATTGATTTGCAGTCCTCTGATATATGTCACTCAATCTCCTTACCTTCCTTGTAGAACTTGGAGAAGAAGTTGGACTTGAACTTGATGCTGATGAAATTGATGAAGGACTGCTTGGTGGAGTTAAACTACTAGATACAGAAGCATTATTTGGCTGCTCAATATCAACAATTATATCATCATTCAAAAAAAAAATTGTCTTCTCAACATGGCCTTTTTTATGACCATAAACTCCCCCTTCATCAAAAATTACATATCTTGATACAATAAGATTTTTAGTGAGGGGATTATACAATTTATAAGCCTTGCTTGTCTCACTACACCCAATGAAAATGCATAACTCACTCTTTGCATCTAACTTTTTCCTATTTTGATCAGGTACATGCACATAAGCCAAACAACCAAAATCTTTGAAATGATTAACATTAGGCTTTTTTTCATACCAAGCTTCATAAGGAGTCATCTTCTCTAGTGCACTAGTGGGGCTACGATTGGGGATGTACATTGTTGTAGCAACTGCATCTCCCCAATAAGAATTGCTCAATCCCTTAGTTTGTAACATGCACCTTGCCATTTCAACTACAGTGTGATTCTTCTGTTCAACTACGCCATTCTGTTGGGGTGTGTATGTTGTAGTATGTTGCCTCCTGATGCCATTCATATCACAATAACTCTGGAAAGATTTTGAGCAGAATTCTCCTCCACAGTGAGTCCGCAAACATTTGATCTTGGACCCTTTCTCATTTTCTACAAGTGCTTGGAACTTTTTGAATGTATCCAAGGCTTCACTTTTGGCCTTCAAAAAATATACCCAACAATTTCATGAGTAATCATCAATAAAAGTGATGAAATATGATGACTTACCCAAACTATTAGTTTGCATATGACCACATATGTCTGAATGAACAAGCTGAAGTGGGTGATGAGCCCTTCATGCATTTCCCTTTGGGAACCTTTCCCTTGCATGCTTGCTTTTAGCACATCCTTCACAAACCTCCTTATGCTCCTCTACCTTGGGCAAACCAAAAACTAATGCATTTGAGGTTAGAAGCTTCAAACTATGAAAATTTAAATTCCTATACCTAAGATGCCATAGCCAACTTGAATCCTCATAAGCCATATTTGCAAGGGTGTGGCTATGTTCATCAAACCTTAAGGGAAACATCTTATTTCTTGTCATAGGGACAACAGTGATCACCCTATTTCCCTTATTCTTATCATAGATAGTACATGTCTTATTTTCAAAGACTACTTTATAATTTTTCTCACATAGCTGCCCAACACTTAACAAATTGTGCTTCAATTGTGGAGTATAATAAATATCATGAATACTGTTTATACCTTCTTTTGTCTGGATCTCCATAGCTCCTTTGGCAGCAACCTCCAAAGATTTATCATCACCAAGATTGACCTTAGATTTAAAACTCCCATCCTTGGCTGAAAACAATTTCTCATTTCCTGTCATTTGGTTAGAGCATCCAGAATCTATGTACCAAACATCTTTACTAGTATTTTCACCTTTGGCATAATATAAAAATAAATGATCTGGAGGATACTCATTACTTTCTTGAGCATAGTTATCATTTTTACCTTCTTTCAATCTGCATTCTCTTTTAAAGTGGCGATATCTATTACAATAATAACATTGAACATTTCTCTTACCAAATCTACCTCTACCGCTTCCTCTGAAACTACCTCTTCCTCTTGAGTCACCTCTGCCTCTACCTCTAGAAATTTTTTGGCTTTGCCATTTACCTCGATCTTGATTGGTTTTGGCACTACTACTACTTGCATCTTCATTATGTGTAATTTGTAATTTAGAGGAAAAATCTTTCTCAACAACTTCAAAAGTTTCTTTCAATCTTTCTTCATGAGACATGAGAGATCCAACCAATTGATCAAACTTTAATTATGTCAAATCTTTTCTTTCTTCTAATATTATGGCAACATTATTCCATCTAGGTTTTAAAGATCTCAATACCTTTTTTATTAAAACTTCATTACTTACCGTTTCCCCAAGTGTAGCCATTTTATTGACCACATCTTTGACTCTCACACAATAGTCACTTATACGTTCATCTTCTTGCATCTTCAGATTCTCGAACTCTCTCTTCAATGTCTGAAGCTTGACCACCTTAACTTGATCACTACCTTGGTAAGATTCTTGAAGAGTCTTCGAGGCATCTTTGGCATTTGTTGCTCATGATATTCATGGAAATAAGTTCTTATCAAGAGCTATCTGAATGTGAAACAATGCTTGAGCATTCTTCTTCCTTGCTTCCTTTCTTGTTGTTTTTTCATTGGCTGTAAGGGCATTCCAATCTCCTGGCTCATCATAAACTGATTCAACAATCTCCCACAAATATTTTCCAATAAAAAAGGTCAGCATCTTAATGCACCAATAATCAAAATCATTCCCATCAAATTCTGGAACAGGCATGTTAGAATTTGACATTTTTAACTTTGGCGAAATTCCAACAATTAAAAATTTAACCCAAAACAATTTTACGTGCTCTGATACCAATTGTAGAATCTAAAATGGCCACTGCTGTCTAAGCCAGCTAATAAAATAGAATAATTATGACATATAAAAAACCAATGAAAGACAATAAAACTAAAAAAACACAGATCAAATGAGATCACTGCTCAATTTGTAAATCTCGCATTGCTTCATCTATGTAAATACATTCTTATATAATAAACCTATTACTAATTCTATTTTTTATCAAATACTAATTATTTATTCTAACTACTGCCAATGATTCTGAGCACTGACCATCCTAATAATTTGCTGCACTAATTCTTAATAACACAGAATCACAAAATCTGCTGACTAATTTCAGCAATTATATAAATATTTAAGACATTTCTTGTTAATTATATTGGCAATGAACTCGTTCATGGTTGAAGATGAAGAGGATGCTTGTTTTCAGTGAATATATAGAACTCATTTTTAAAATTTGTTTCTTTATTACTAATATTATATAGGGTTTAGTTCTTATGGAAGTGGAATCAGTTGTGAAATAAAAACCAAATTAAGCATTTTTGCCTTAGTTATTTATGTGTTTTGTTAATTTGTTTATACATTTAAAGTTATTTATATGTTTTGTCAATTTGTTCATAATATAATGCGTGTAGGATTTCATTTCTATGAAAATTTTGAGAATGGGATGGAAATACAAATATTTTTTTTTTTTAATTTTATGTACACCATATTTTTAATGTTATGGATGTTTTGAAGAATGATTATATTTTGAATTTGATTTATAAAAAGTAGTAGCTTAAAGTGTGATTTTTTGAAGTTTTTTGTAGATTTTTTTGGTAAAATGAGGTGAAATTTTTTTAGTCAAATCTTGATTTGTATTGTTTAAAGTTTATATATATATATATGGTTTCAGCACTCTCAAAAACTCTTGGGACACTTCAATTGTAAATGTCACTTTTCAAACTTGTGATTTCAATTAATCTTATATGATTCTAGATAAATTAAATCCATAAATAAACCTAAAAAATTACTAGATTTTTTATAAATAAATATTTTATGGTGTTGTAAGAAAAAATTATGAACCATTGTTGTTTACGGTTAAGAATCAATTATTTACATTTCTAAAATTTGAAAAAGTATGATACATATTTGCGGAAATGTTATATATATATGTGTGTGTGTGTGTGTGTGGATTACAATAATAAAAAGTTTAAAAAATTTATTTTTGATATTTATATTTCTTAATATTTGTGATTATTTGTAATTGCTTACATTTATATTATTTACATCTAAATAATGGTGATAGATTTGTTAGACATTAATGAGTTTATTAATGGTGGTTTGTGAATTCACTGGTTTGTGATGAAACCTATTTAATGATTCAAAGAAATGTTTGTATTTGAAGAAATTTGATCTTCTCGTTGCTTGGAATTAACATGGATGTAGGGGACTTTAGTATCAATGAGAAAAACTCTATTTAAAAAGAAAATGTGATAAAATATTTTGTTCTTAATGTTAACATTATAAAGTATATAATCATTTTTAGATTTTTTTTATTATTCTCAAGTTTCTCCCAAAATGTTGTGACACCAAACTTTATAATGAAATTTGTTAAGGGTAACAAGAAGGTATTTAAGAGGATCTCCCTTTTCTTTTAAACCATAAATCTCTCTCTTGTAATGGTTCTCAAAATTATAATAGACTTTCCACTCTTCACTGATCTTCTTCTCCACATTATCATTCCAATTCAGTTTGAGATGTTTGATCACATTCAAAATACCTATATCCCTCATTGAAATCATGGATATGACTAGGTATCCTATGTATAAGAAGAAATTACACAACATGGATGCCAAGAAGTTTCCTAAAATTGTGTAGAAATTGTTGAGATTCAACAAGATGATGAGCTTAGTGAAAAGAGTTGCCTTGACTAAGTGGGCCTGTAGGCTATTTTTGGCGCAAATTCTATTTTTAGACTATGTCTATTTTTAGACATGTCGATCATATTATATGAGTTGCAAGATGCTATTTGTGGATGGTTGGTCAAGTTGGAAAAATAAATGGACTTCTATTTTTAGACATATTGGGCGGAATCTATTTTTAGATTGCCAGTGTAAAAATAGATATGTCGAATATTATTAGCTCTTAATAATATTTGGACTCTAAACATTATCTTATTCTCTTGGAGCACTTCAGTTAAGTGCACATATGTGGCACAGTAGCTGACAGAAGGAATTACGCTATTCCTGAGGGTTTACTGGAGCTAATGCATGAGGACTTCAATTAGAACTCATGTGACAGAGTTTGGTGGAGTTATAGAAGTAGTTGGTGGAGTTGTATTTAGTTTAACTCAGTTAGACTCAGTTGAGCTAGTTGTATCTAGTCTAACTGATTGATACACTGGTGAGAGTGGTGTGAATTAATTAGTTAATTAATTCACTAAATAATAACTCATTAATCAACTGAAGAATACATCAGTTAACTACAGTGCATGGCAGTTTCAGTGGAGACCAGTGGAGAGATAGGTGAAGGAGCAAGTGTGACTATCAGTTGTGACTATAGTGATGCATTGATTGCATCCAACACTCAATGGAGATGCCAATGAGGATTGTGTGAGCAAGGTTGGAGAAATTTGAGTTCATTCAGAGCCATTCTTTAGCAGGGATTGCGCATTAGAGGCAGGCTAGTAGGTGGCAAAGATCGGTGCATGGATTTGCAAGATCGGGCATGATTAGTGTGTAGCGATTGTATTGTACCGAGAGCTTGATATGAACAGCTTTGTATGAGGATTGTTACATGATCTCTATGACATATATTATATACAGATATTTGGGTTTTTCAGCTTCAGGCTTTCCCATTAAAACAACTGTGTTAATGTGTGTGAATTATTATGGTTTCATGTGTGCATTGCAATTGATTTAATTTCCACATGTAATGATCAATGGTGGAATAGATTTTGTATTGTGCATGAATTTAAAATAGTGTGTGATCAGGAGAATATTGGACATATAACACATAGTTATATAATTTCTACATGGTATCAGAGCAGTTGATCATTCAAGTAGATTGAAAGTATTGAAGTGGTTGAGTTTTGTTCTGGTGCAATTCGAATTTGCTACAATGTTTTCTTGGTGTTGAAGTTGAGCATTCATTGAAATGTCTTTCAACCAATTGCGATTTGAGTATGCCCTTGAGGGCAGCTCGAATTATATTACATGGAAGGAAAGGATGGAGGCAGTTCTGGATGATAATGGGTTGAAGGAGTTCATAGATGAAGAAATTCCAAAACCTGCTTCTAGTGACACTGCCGTGCTTGATGCATGGCAAAAGAAGACAGAAAAGTGTCAAAGGATTCTGTTGGAAGCTATGAAGGCTCACATAGTGTCCAACCTTCATGGTAAAGCTAGTCCATTTTTGATGTGGAAAGCTTTGACAGACTTGTTCCAAAGGAGAAGCGACCAGAGGAAGTCGGCTCTTAAAGACAAACTCAGGAAAATAAAAATGGAGAAAGGCGACAGCATACCCAAGTACCTCACAAAGTTTGTCCAGTGCATGGATGATCTCGGAAGTGTGGGGGTTACTTTTTATGAAGAAGTCTTGGTGAGCTTGGCTCTCCTTGGACTTCCGAAGAGTTGGCATAGTTATGAAGACTCTGTCAATGGTTGGGAGAAACTGTCGGGATGGGAGCGAATTTGGTCGGATCTTGTGCAGGAGGAGATAAGGCAGGGTACAAGGGATGGATCTTCATTGAAGAATGAAGATGAAGAAAATTGCGCTTTGGCTACCAAAGCAAGGAAAGGGAAGGGAAAGAAAAATCCTTCTCAATCCGATGCAAAAGGAAAGAAGCAAGACTTGTCCAAGGTGAAGTGCTTTCACTTTCACCAACACGGACATTATGCCACTAATTGTCCAGAGAAGAAGAAAAATAAGCAGGCTGCTGGATCTGCAGCTGGAGAGGCCTTAGCCTCATAGTTTGAGCTAGATTTTTCGCTGATCGCATGCTAGGTTTCAAGTGTGATGGGATCAGTGTGGTTTCTTGACAGTGGTGCATCTTTCCATATGACTGGAGACAAAGATTTGTTTACTGATCTGGATGAGAAGGATCTTGGAGTGCACATCGAGATGGGCGATGATGGTAGATACAGTGTGACTGGTATCGGGACCATTTCCTTTGAAAGGGAGTTTGGAAAAGCTTTCATCTTGAATGATGTCATGCATGTTCCAGGATTGAAGAAGAATCTGATCTCTGTGGCGATGTTGGAATACAAGGGATATGATGTTGTTTTTAGCGAGGGAAAGTTTTTATTATGCAGTAAAACAACTGGTGAAACCCAGAGGATAGGGGTTCGAGTTAATAACCTTTATCAATTGCAGTTAGATGGTTGCGCAGCAATGGAAGGAAACGCAGAAGGAGTGGTGAACCGGGATGAGGGCGAATTTTGGCACAGGAGATTGGGCCATCTTCACAATGGCGCTTTGAAAATTTTGCAGCAAATTTCTACCGGGCTTCCCAAAGGTACACTTGCATAGTCAAATCAGTGAAAGGGATGTACTTTGGGAAATTTTTGAAGACCACTTTTCATGAGAAGGCTAGTCGCGCCACGAGGATCCTTGAGAGAATTCACACAAACGTGTGTGGACCTTTCTCAGTAGCTTTGACAGCAAAGCACAAGTATTATGTGATATTTTTTGATGACTTTTCTCATAAGTGCTGGATCTTCTTCATGCAGAAGAAGAGCGATACATACTCAAATTTCTGTGAGTTCAAGGCACTGGTTGAGAAAGAGTCGGGGAAGCAGGTGAAAGCTCTAAGGAGCGATAATGGTGGTGAATTAATATCTGGCGAATTCAAAGAATTTTACAGCGTAGAAGGAATTTGAAGAGAGCTCATAGCACCTCATAACCCATAGCAGAATGGGGTCACGGAGAGAAAGAACAGAACAGCCGTGGGTGCTTCATGGGCGATGTTGCATGATCAGGGCCTTCCCATACACTTATGGGCTGAAGCATGCAACACTGCAGTTTATGTGCAAAATCGTTGTCCTCATAGAGTACTTGGCATGAGTACACCCGAAGAGGCGTTTTCTGGTAAGAAGCTTGATATTTCTCATTTGAAGATTTTTGGCTCACCTATTTACATTCATGTGACGAAGGATGCGAGGAAGAAGCTGGAGGCGACCGCAGAGGTTGGGATATTTGTGGGGTAAACAGAAACACCACACAATTATTGTGTGTATTTGCTAGATAGTCGGAAGACAATTGTGCGACAAGATATCAAATTTCATGAGGAGAAAGCCATGAAGTTGTCACTTGAGAGGGAACTACACTTGCATGTAGATGTGGAGCTACTAGTTCCTAAAGATGAGCCTCAGGATGTGGATCAACCATAAGAGGAGGTTCATGGAGTGGAATAAACCACTCATGCAGTGCCAAACATCAGAGGGCGGAAGCGCACTACAGAATCTGAGCGACTGAATCTTGATGCAGCGTAGAATGTAGGAGCACCTACATCACAGCGCAGACAGAGACAGTCACCAGACCGATTTACTAGATACATGGCTCTGATGAGAAAGTGTATCGTGACAGAACCATCCTCTTTCGAGGAAGTTGTGGAGGATCCCACATGGGTAGATGCCATGGTGGAAGAGTATGATGCGATTTTCAGAAATAGTGCATGGGAGATTGTCCCAAGGCTGGAAGGGAAATCAGTGGTAGGTTCGAGATGGATCTACAAACTGAAGCAAGCTGCTGACGGGAGCGTCGAGAAGTATAAGGCAAGATTTGTTGCCCGGGGCTTCTCACAGATCAAGGGGATCGACTATGAAGAAACCTTTGCACCTGTCGTAAAGTATTCTTCCATATGGACCATCCTTGCTCTCTCAACGCAGATGAGTTGGCACATACATCATATTTATGTGAAGACTGCATTCCTCAACGAAGTCATTGAGGAGGAGGTGTACATAGAGCAGCCTGAAGAATTCAAAATCTTCAACAGCGAGTCGCATGTGTGTAGGCTCAAAAGAGCGTTGTATAGGCTGAAACAAGCACCTCGTGCTTGGTACACATGGATAGACAGTTATTTCACCAGACTTGGTTTCGCCAAGAGTGAGGCAGATCCGAAGTTATACCAGATTGTGGTGCAGGGTAAGTTGCTGATCATTGTACTTTATGTATATTATTTGATACTAACAGGTGATGAACTGTTGATACAGTCATGCAAGGCAGATCTTGCAAAGGTTTTTGAGATGAAGGACTTGGGCCTCCTTCATTATTTCCTGGGATTGGAAATTTGGCAGCGGAAGGGTGGACTATTTGTGTCTCAAGGAAAGTATGCCTGGGAGATACTGGAGAAGTTCAACATGCAAGGTTGCAAGCCTATCGACACACCTCTTGCTAGTGGTTGGAGGAAAGAGGATGCTACATCAACAGAGGTAGTGGATGCCACTGTTTATCGACAGTTGGTTGGTTTGCTCATGTATCTAGTCAATACATGGTCGGACATATGCTATGTTGTTAACCAAATTTCAGAAGCTATGGTTAAGCCTACCAAGATTTTTTGGAAGGCAGGCAAGCATGTCCTGAGATATCTTAGGGGCACATCGAGATATGGATTGTGGTACAGACAGTCGAATGAGGTGAAGCTTCATGGTTTCACGGATGCAGATTGGGCATGGAGCCCAACAGATAGAAAGAGCACATCTGGAGGGATTTTTAGTATCGGGTCTACAACAGTTTCTTGGTATAGAAAGAAACAGAGATCCCTGGCACTCAGTTCAGTGGAGGCCGAGTACATGGCACCAATTTTGGCTGCATGTGAGGCTATATGGATGAGGAAGATCCTGGTCGGGTTGTTCGGTTCACACTTGGATCCTATTGTGATATATTGGATAATCAGAGTTGCATTAAAATTTTGGTTAATCCAGTATTTCATGATAGATATGAACACATTGACATCCGGTACCATGATATCAAATATTGTGTGCAGCGGAAGATCATGTTGCTTTCTTACATTCCTACGGAGGATTAGGATGCAGATATTCTGACGAAGGCGCTCACCAGGAGAAAATTTGAATACCATAGAGACAGGATTGGGGTGGCAGATAATCCCTATCTTGTTGAGAGGGAGTGTGGAGATTCAACAAGATGATGAGCTTAGTGAAAAGAGTCACCTTCACTAAGTGGGCCCGCAAAGCCATTTTTGTCGCAAAGTCTATTTTTAAACTATGTCTATTTTTAGACATGTCGATCATATTCTATGAGTTGCAGGATGCTATTTTTGGATGGTTGGTCAAGTTGGAAAAATAGATGGACTTCTATTTTTAGACATATTGGGTGGAGTCTATTTTTAGATTGCCAGTCTAAAAATAGATATGTCTAATATTATTAGCTCTTAATAATATTTGGACTCTAAACATTATCTTATTCTCTTGGAGCACTTTAGTTAAGTGCACAGATGTGGCACATCAGCTGACAGAAGGAATTACGCTATTCCCGAGGGTTTACTAGAGCTAATGCATGGAGGACTTCAGTTAGAACTCATGTGACAGAGTTTGGTGGATTTGGAGAAGTAGTTGGTGGAGTTGTATTTAGTTTAACTCAGTTAGACTTAGTTGAGCTAGTTGTATCTAGTCTAACCGATTGATACACTAGTGAGAGTGGTGTGAATTAATTAATAATTAATTCACTAAATAATAACTCATTAATCAACTGAAGAATACATCAGTTAACTATAGTGCATGGACAGTTTCAGTGGAGACCAGTGGAGAGATAGGTGAAAGGGCAAGATAGACTATCAGTTGTGACTATAGGGATGCATTGATTGCATCCAACACTCAGTGGAGATTCCAATGAGGATTGTTTAGTCAATCTTGGAGAAATTTGAGTTCATTCAGATCCATTCTTCAGCATGGATTGCGCAGTAGAAGCAGGCTAACAGGTGGCAAAGATCGGTGCATGGATTTTATAGATCGAGCCTGATTAGTGTGTACCGATTGTATTGTACTAAGAGCTTGATATGATTAGCTTTGTATGAGGATTGTTACATGATATCTATGACATATATTATATACAGATAGTTGGGGTTTTCAGCTTCAAGCTTTCCCGTTAAAACAACTGTGTTAATGTGTGTGAATTTTTATGGTTTCATGTGTGCATTACAATTGATTTAATTTCCGCATGTAATGATCAATGGTGGAATAGATTATGTATTGTTCATGAACTTAAAATAGTGTGTGATCAGGAGAATATTGGATATATAACACATAGTTATATAATTTCTACATGGTATCAAAGTATTTTATCATTGGAGCAGATTGCAATTATTGAAGTGGTTGAGTTTTGTGCTGGTGGAATTCGAATTTGCTGCAGTGTTTTCTTGGTGTCGAAGTTGAGCATTCATTGAAATGTCTTTCAACGAATTGCAATTGGAGTATTCCCTTGAGGGCAGCTCGAATTATATTGCATGGAAGGACATGATGGAGGCGGTGCTGGATGATAATGGGTTGAAGGAGTTCATAGATGAAGAAATTCAAAAACCTGCTTCTAGAGATGCTGTCGTGCTTGATGCATGGAAAAAGAAGACAGCAAAGTGTCGAAGGATTCTGTTGGAAGCTGTGAAGGATCACATAGTGTCCAACCTTCATGGTAAATCTAGTCCATTCTTGATGTGGAAAGATTTTACAGACTTGTTCCAAAGAAGAAGAGACCAGAGGAAGTTGGCGCTTAAAGACAAACTCAGGAAAATAAAAATGGAGAAAGGTGACAGCATACCCAAGTACCTCACGAAGTTTTTCCAGTGCATGGATGAGCTGGGAAGTGTGGGGGTTACTGTTGATGAAGAAGTCTTGGTGAGATTGGCTCTCCTTGGGCTTCCGAAAAGTTGGCATAGTTACGAAGACTCTGTCAATGGTTGGGAGAAACTTCCGGGATGGGAGCGACTTTGGTCAGATCTTGTGCAGGAGGAGATAAGGCAGGGTACCAGGGATGGATCGTCATCGAAGAATGAATATGAAGAAAATTACTCTTTGGCTACCAAAGAAAGGAAAGGGAAGGGAAATAAAAATCCTTCTCAATCCGATGCAAAAGGAAAGAAGCAAGACTTGTCCAAGGTGAAGTGCTTTCACTTTCACCAACACAGACATTACGCCACTAATTGTCCACATAAGAAAAAAAATAAGTAGGTTTCTGGATCTGCAGCTGGAGAGGCCTTAGCCTCGTAGTTTGAGTTGGATTTTTCTCTGATCACATGCTTGGTTTCAAGTGTGATGGGATCAGTCTGGTTTCTTGAAAGTGGTGCATATTTCAATATGACTGGAGACAAATATTTGTTTACCGATCTGGATGAGAAGGATCTTGGACTGCACATCGAGATTGGCGATGATGGTAGATACAGTGCGACTGGTATCGAGACCATTTCCTTTGAAAGGGAGTTTGGAAAACCTTTCATCTTGAATGATGTCATGCATGTTCCAGGATTGAAGAAGAGTCTAATCTCTGTGGCGATGTTGGAAGACAAGGGATATGATGTTGTTTTTAGCGAGGGAAAGGTTTTCCTGCGTAGTAAAACAACTGGTGAAACCCGAAGGATAGGGGTTTGAGTTAAGAAACTTTATCAATTGCAGGTAAATGTTTGCGCAGCAATGGCAGGCAACACAAAAGGAGTGGTGAACTAGGATGAGGGCGAATTTTGGCACAGGAGATTGGGCCATCTTCACCATGGCATTTTGAAAATGTTGCAGCAAATTTCTATCGGGCTTCCCAAAGGTACACTTGCGCTGTGAGATTAGTGCAGGGGATGTAATTTGGGAAAATTTGTGAAGACCACTTTTCATGAGAAGGCTAGTCACGCCATGACGATCCTTGAGATAATTCACACAGATGTCTATGGAACTTTGTCAGTAGCTTCAATAGCAAAGAACAGTTATTATGTGATATTTGTTGATGAATTTTCTCGTAAGTGCTGGATCTTCTTCATGCAGAAGAAGAGCGAGACATATTCAAAGTTCTGTGAGTTCAAGGCACTGTTTGAGAAAGAGTCGGGGAAGCAGGTGAAAGCTCTAAGGAGCGATAATGGTAGTGAATTCATCTCTATAAAATTCAAATAATTTTACAGCGCAGAAGGAATTCGAAGAGAGCTCATAGCGCCTCATAACCCATAAGAGATGGGGTCGTGGAGAGAAAGAACAAAACGATCGTGGTTGCTTCATGGGCGATGTTGCATGATCAGGGCCTTCCCATACACTTGTGGGCTGAAGCATGCAACACTGCGGTTTATGTGAAAACTGTTGTCCTCATATAGTACTTGGCATGAGTACACCCGAAGAGGCATTTTTTGGTAAGAAGCCTGATATTTCTCATTTGAATATTTTTGGCTCACCTGTTTACATTCATGTGATGAAGGATGCCAGGAAGAAGCTCGAGCCGACCGCAGAGGTTGGGATATTTGTGGGGTACACAGAGACACCCCACAATTATCGTGTGTATTTTCCAGATAGTCGGAAGACTGTTGTGCGAAAAGATATCAAATTTCATGAGGAGAAAGCCATGAAGTTGTCACTTTATAGGGAACTACACCTGCATGCAGATGTTGAGCTACTTGTTCCTAAATATGAGCCTTAAGATGTGGATCAGCCATAAGAGGAGGTTCATGGAGTGGAAGAAACCACTCATGCAGCGCCAACATCAGAGGGCGGAAGCGCACTACAGAAGCTAAGCGAATGAATCTTGATGCAACGTAGAGTGTAGGAGCACCTACATCACAGTGGAGACAGAGATAGTCACCTGACCGATTTACTGGATACATGGCTCTGATGAGCAAGTGTATCGTGATGAAACCATCCTCTTTTGAGGAAGCTGTTGAGGATCCTGCATGGGTAGATGCCATGGTGGAAGAGTATGATGCGATTTTCAGAAACAGTGCATGGGAGATTGTCCCAAGGCCGGAAGGGAAATCAGTGGTAGGTTCGAGATGGATCTACAAAGTGAAGCAAGTTGCTGACGGGAGCGTCGATAACTATAAGGCAAGATTTGTTGCCCAGGGCTTCTCACAGATCAAGGGGATCGACTATCAAGAAGCCTTTGCACTTGTCACAAGGTATTCTTCCATACAGACCACCCTTGCTCTCTCAGCGCAGATTGGTTGGCACATACATCAGATGGATGTGAAGACTGCATTCCTCAACAGAGTCATTGAGGAGGAGGTGTACATAGAGTAGCCTGAAGGATTCAAAATCTTCAGCAGCGAGTCGCATGTGTTCAGGCTAAAAAGAGCATTGTATGGGCTGAAACAAGCACCTCGTTCTTGGTACACACGGATAGACAGTTATTTCACCGGACTTGGTTTTGCCAAGAGTGAGGCGGATCCGAACCTATACCAGATTGTGGTGCAGGATAAGTTGTTGATCATTGTACTTTATGTAGATGATTTTATACTAACAGGTGATGAACTATTGATACACTCATGCAAGGAAGATCTTGCAAAGGAGTTTGAGATGAAGGACTTGGGCCTCCTTCATTATTTCCTGGGATTGGAAATTTGGCAGCGGAAGGGTGGACTATTTGTGTCTCAAGGCAAGTATGCCTGGTAGATACTAGAGAAGTTCAACATGCAAGGTTGCAAGCCTATGAACACTCCTCTTCCTGGTGGTTGGAGGAAAGAGGATGCTACATCGGCAGAGGTAGTGGATGCCACTGTTTATCAACAGTTCGTTGGTTCGCTCATGTATCTAGTCAATACATGACCGGACATATGCTATGCTGTTAACCAACTTTCAGAAGCTATGGTTAAGCCCACCAAGCTCTTTTGGAAGGCAGGCAAGCATGTCCTATGATATCTGAAGGGCACATCGGGATATGGATTGTGGTACAGACAGTCGGATGAGGTGAAGTTGCATGGTTTCATGGATGCAGATTGGCCAGGGAGCCCAACGGACAGAAAGAGCACATCTGGAGGGATTTTCAGTATCGGGGTCTAAAACAGTTTCTTGGTATAGCAGGAAACAAAGATCCGTGGCACTCAGTTCAGCGGAGGCCGAGTACATGGAAG
Organism: Pinus albicaulis; assembly: GCA_034641835.2. Lineage (NCBI taxonomy): Eukaryota > Viridiplantae > Streptophyta > Pinopsida > Pinales > Pinaceae > Pinus > Pinus albicaulis. The sequence goes on along the minus strand of CM076571.1, from coordinate 404,574,239 downwards.
AAAGTTTGGCTACATGCGAGGCTATATGGATGAGGAAGATCCTAGCCGGGTTGTTCGGTTCACAGTTGGATCCTATTTTGATATATTGTGATAATTAGAGTTGCATTAAACTTTCAGTTAATCCAGTATTTCATGATAGATCTAAACACATTGACATTTGGTACCATGATATCAAATATTGTGTGCAGCGGAAGATCATGTTGCTTTCTTACATTCCTACGGAGGATCAGGATGCAGATATTCTGACGAAGGCTCTCACCAGGAGCAAATTAGAATACCATAGAGACAGGATCAGGGTAGCAGATAATCCCTATCTTGTTGAGAGGGAGTGTGGAGATTCAACAAGATGATGAGCTTAGTGAAAAGAGTCACCTTCACTAAGTGGGCCCGCCGGCTATTTTTGGTGCAAAGCCTATTTTTAGACATGTCAATCATATTCTATGAGTTGCAGGATGTTATTTGTGGATGGTTGGTCAAGTTGGAAAAATATATGGACTTATATTTTTAGACATATTGGGTGGAATCTATTTTTAGATTGCCAGTCTAAAAATAGATATGTCGAATATTATTAGCTCTTAATAATTTTTAGACTCTAAACATTACCTTATTCTCTTGGAGCACTTCAGTTAAGTGCACAAATGTGGCACAACAGCTGACAGAAGGAATTACGCTATTCCTGAGGGTTTACTAGAGCTAATGCATGGAGGAACTCAGTTAGAACTCATGTGATAGATTTTGGTGGAGTTATAGAAGTAGTTGGTGGAGTTGTGTTCAGTTTAACTCAGTTAGACACAGATGAGCTAGTTGTATCTAGTCTAACTTATTGATACAGTATTGAGAGTGGTGTGAATTAATTAATAATTAATTCACTAAATAATAACTCATTAATCAACTGAATAATACATCAGTTAACTATAGTGCATGGACAGTTTCAGTGGAGACCAGTGGAGAGATAGGTGAAAGGGAAAGATAGACTATCAGTTGTGACTATAGTGATGCATTGATTGCATCCAACACTCAGTGGATATGCCAATGAGGATTGCGCAGGAAATCTTGGAGAAATTCGAGTTCATTCAGAGCCATTCTTCAGCAAGGATTGCGCAGTAGAGGAAGGCTATAAAGTGGCAAAGGTCGGTGCATGGATTTGCTAGATCAGAACTGATTAGTGTGTACTGATTGTATTGTACTGAGAGCTTGATATGATCAGCTTCGTATGAGTATTGTTATATGATCTCTATGACATATATTATATACACATAGTTGGGGTTTTCAGCTTCAGGCTTTCCCGTTAAAATAACTGTGTTAATGTGTGTGAATTTTTATGGTTTCATGTGTGCATTGCAATTGATTTAATTTCCGCATGTAATGATCAATGGTGGAATATATTCTGTATTGTGCATGAAGTTAAAATAGTGTGTGATCAGGAGAATCTTGGATATATAACACATAGTTATATAATTTCTACAGAAATAACTTGAAACTTTTAAGCTGCTAGTGAAATAAAATTGAAAATAGGAACACATACAATCATTCAATCACAATGAACACAATTTTTACTGGGGAACCCAACTAGGAAAAACCCCTCCTATGTTTGTATTATATCATATGAAAACAATGATTTATTACAATGACAACTTCAATCCTTGAAGCTCAACTTGCATTACAATATTGATCTTCTCCTCTTGAGTATACTTTGCCCAATACTTAGGCAAAATATCCCTCTTGCTTCCTCCTATTTCCTTGTGCAATTCCTACTCCTAAAAAATAGGGAAACTCTTATTTTCTTTCATTGCATAAAGTGAAATATACTCATGATTATCTTTCATTTAACCCATATTAGGCATTCGAAGCATGATAAGCCTTAATCACCATCTACACTAGAAACATAAGACCATAATATAATTAAGTGTGAGAAAGAGAGACTTAATAAGGATAAAAAGGTGACAATTAACCCCTCCAGTTATACCTAATGATGGAGCTCATCAGATACCATGTGAGCATTGGGAATTCAAACTAAGCGACAATTTGCACCCAATCCGACACAAATTTCGTCAGCGCGGGGTGAATTTTTCGCTCTAAGGTGCTGCAAATGGCGGAATTTGTAGATTGGTTTGCAGGTGGGTGCAATTTGTAGATTAGTTAGCAGCAAATCTTCATAAGGGCACAACTTCTTCATGTTTTGACCAAATTGAGTGCAGAAAGAGCCCAACTGGGTGTTTTTTACTGTTCTGGAGCCATTGGAGACATTATTTTTGCATTATGAGCACTCAAAATCCATGTAAACACATATTTGAGCTCATAATGATAGATATACAATATTGGAAGCTAGACTATGAGATGTAACATAGGAGGGGTGTATTCCTTCATCATTTTGTTGTCTTGTGTTTTTTTTTATGGTATTATTTTCTTTGTTCTTATGTTGAAAAACTAAATTGTTTTAAACACTTAATTTATGTGTTATTTCAACTTACCTAATTGGATACAAGGCATAAATTTTCACTTGCAAAATTTCATCAAACCTTCGAATTTTCTAAGATGGATCACCCATTGTGTCTAGAACAACATAACAACACCTAAATCTAGTCATGGAAAGAATATTATACATGCCCAACATAGGCACATGAAAACGAAGCACAATTTCACTGTGAATTTGAAATTGTACCTAGCTTTGGAAGAGAATTCTTGAGCCTAAATATGGACCTAGATACCCATTTATGAACCAAGATCAATATTTTTGTTCTTGTAGAGTATTCATCTTGATGAGACAAGTAGGCCATAAACCCACAATTTACAAATTAATATTTAGACCTAATTTATGTGTTATTCAAGAATTGTGAGTTTTCATGCACTCCACAAACATAAAATTATTCTTTTCTTCATGAATGATAGTTCCCATATACCAGCAACACCAATAACAAATGTGTTGATAATGCTTTGATTTCAGGTTATTATATATGTGTGCACATTTCTTGAACGATTTTCACAATAGAATATGTTCTTTTGTTGTGTATGCACATTTGGAAAAAAAGACACACACATAGCTATTGTTTGGAATAACGTGCACTAAAATATGCCTAGAGGGGTTGGATCTAATGGTGAAAAGTAAGGATATTTTCACCATTTGGCAAGGATCAATTCCCATGAGGACTTCCTTAGAGCCATAGGGCACCTTGAGGTAGTGGTAGAACATGTGGTTGCACCTAGAGAGACCATATTAAATGGTTTCATGACCTTTGCACACATAAGTAGATCAAATCCCAACCCCATGTCCTCCTTTCCATTGTAAACCCATGAGGTGTAGATCAATTGGTTTGAGTTGAGTTCAACCCCTATTAAGTCTTGAGTTCAAACCTCATGGGGAGTGGTTGAGGATGGAAGCCACTTTGTGGGAGTCAAACTATCCCAAGGGAGAAGGGGTTGGGGATTGAAGTCATTTTGGTGGAATCAGGCTATCCGAAGGGGTGTCCATGCTCAAATAGCCTTGCATAATCCTTGTGATAACATCCCATTATGGGTTTATCATTCTTCTTCCATCTAACTAACAATGTAGACTCTCAAAGGTTGATATATTATTAGTAATTAAAGGACAGTTTGGATTCACCATTTAGACTCTCAAAAGTTGATCTATTATTGATAATTAAAGGAAAATATACTTGAATTCATTAATAGATATTGGTCTTAGCACCATAGCAAGTTACCGAAGTAGTGAACCAATGTGAAAGCACAACCATTCTTCTATCATTGTTGAAGATTATAAGACAAAATTACTTTGCATCTTAGGTTGAGACTTGGTCTCAACAAGTAAACCAAGTAGTGAACCAATGTGAAAGTAGAACCATTCTTCTATCCTTGTTGATGATTAATATTGAGAATAGAGTCATTCATTCATGTTTATGAGTAATTATAAGGAAATAAATTTTTAAAGAAGTAAAATTGATTTCATAGAAGAATCAATGTTGTTGAAACACATCCATTATTAATCCCATGTTTTTGAATCATTAAACCACATTCTATGCACCCATTTTCTATTATACAACATATGAATCTTCAAGCTTATGAATAATGGTATGGATTTACAAAAATATGTCATGATGTACTTTATCTCATTATTAATGCATGTCATGGAAATATCAAATATAAATTATCTCAAAAGATATACACCCTATTAATTTTCTCTAAAGACACAACACAATTGGTTTGAATAGAGTTGGTCAAATTTTTCTTTTTCTACTCATATTTTTCAGTTAATTTTACCATTTTTTGGATATATTTTATGGTTAATTTTATTATCAAATTTTTTTTTTTTTTTTCCAATAAAAAATTCCATGGTAGCAAAATGAATCTGTTATTAATCCCATGCTGATAAAAAAAAAACATTCAATTCACCATTTTACTATTGTAAAACATATAAATCTTCAAGATTATAAATAATAATTTGTATTTGCAAAATTGTGTCATAATGTACTTCATCTCATTATTAATGCAGTATGCCATAAAAAATATGAAATAAAAATAATCTCAAAAGATATTCACCTCATGAATTTCATCCAAAGATATTGCATAATTGGTTTGGATGTTTTATTTAATTAAGAGTTATCATTATCTAATTCTCCTATGTGTTTAAGGCTTGGTTTTTCCCTGTTGTATTTTCAAGTTAAATTTTCTTTTTTAAGTCAAATTTGAATCAATTTTTCATAAATAAATAAAAAAATTTGTTAGCATCACAAATTTCAACTATGTAATATGCAAAATCCAATGCAGATCTCTTTCCCCTCCCCTATGAGAAACTCCTCTCACTGGGAGGGAAAGTCAACGGACAAAGAAATGATTGTGTAATTCACAATTCCGCTGAGGAAGGAATTTAAGGTTGTAGGTCCTGCTTCTTCTCCCACACTCTTGAAGCCGAGAGGGTTAAGCAGAAAATGGAGTTTAACAGATTTTTTTTTTCCGCAGATGTAAGGGCGACGGCGAAAAGCTAGAGAGGGATGAGATGTAACTTTCGTTTTCAAGAATGTCAATATCATCAGATAAAGACGAGGAGAGGGCCTCCGCTCAAGGGAAACCCGCCCATACCAAGAAGATGGCTGACACCACCACTAACAGAACTCATGCTTCTATATTGACGCCCAAAAGAATGGAGATTCATTGTGCACCACCGAGTCCCAACAGGAGGGGGGTTTGGGTTACTACACAACGAACAGGGCTCAATCAGAGGAGCTGAGGAGAAAATCATTCCTACCTTATAGAATGACTCCATGACTCCACATTGAATAAATAAGTAAAATTTTAATTTTAATAATATTTTCATAGAACACATTTGCAAGAGAATCGATTCATGCATCCTCATCTCATCTGAGAGTATTTTATAAACTTCTGGAAACTTCACGAAAACCTTGACAGGAGGTGTTTATGTAGATTGACGAGATATTGTTCGCCCTTGTTCATTCATTATTATAAATTAGTGTTATATTTCTCTCATTACTTTTCTTTAAAAACTCGGGCATTTTAGTTATGATGATGTTACTTGTCAAATTTGGAGTTTCAATGAATCTTGCAAGATTTTAGATAAATTAAATCCAAAAATAAACCAGAAAACTTTCTAAAAAATAACAATTAAAAATTACAAGTCTTTTTTATAAATAAACATTTTACCTGTCCTATGAAAATATTATGAACCATTGCTATTTAAAGGTTATAAAAAATTAAAAAAAAGAGTATTTAACATTTTTAAAATTTGAAAAACTATGATCCACATTGAGAGAAATGTTTATATATATATATATATATATATATATATATATATATATATTGATATATTGATATATATATGGATATGGATATATAATTAATATAATATTTGAATTAAAAATATATAATTTTATTATTTATATTTAATAATATTTATGGCTGATAATGTTATATTAAAAGGTTAATTTTTTTTACATTTTTGATACTTATATTTCTTCATGGTAAATTATTTGTAATTGCTTACATTTATATTATTTACCTATTTACCTTTAAATAATAATGATTTAGTTGTAATATATTAATGAGTCTATTAATGGTGGTTTGTAAACTCATTGTATTAACTTGTGGTATTATAGTTGAATATAATTAATATTATAATGTATTGATGGAGAAACGGTTACATGGTTGTGACGTAACTCGTTAAGATAGGATTAGTTCCTAGGTTGTAGGAGTTTGTTCCCAACTCCCTATTATTTTGAAATGTACTTATTGATGTATCCTTGATTAATTGAATGTAGAGTGTATGTTCTAGTTTCTGCAGTCTCTAGGTGCATTGCTTAGTTGTGAGTTGCTTATTATTTAATTCATTTCATTTCTTTCCATTTTTTATCATGGTATCAGAGCTCAGACTGGGTGAGCCTGATTTACCTACAAAACCTTAGTGGTTACAGATTCTTCACGGTTACAGAGCCTTCGTGGCTACAGTGCACATAGGAGCCCCAGTGCTCACAGCGGAATAGGTGGTTTGCAGAAACACCTCACTAACAGAAGGAACTTTGTTTCTCACGGGTCTCATTTTTCTGAGCACAAAGAAGATCAACGCGATTTTCGGAGCCACAGTTGCACTGATCAACATGATTTTCAAAGCCACAACTGTGTTGATTAATACAGATCAACTCGTTTTTCGAAGTCAGTCCAGCACTGGTAGAGGCAACCTTAACGAACTTTGGCTCAACGTGCACTTTTAGCCAATAGGAGTGTTCGCCTCTTTTATGGTTCTATCATGAGATTTTTCTTGATTGGTGGCGGATCTGAGTAGCAAACACAACAATTTTTCAGATCGGCTGTGGATCTTAGTTGTAGACATAGAAATCGTGCCAGATCGGTGGCAGATCTGTGATTAGGTTCTGGTATGTGTTGAAGTTTTTTTTTGTAGCTTTTAATTGTTCACTTGGTTAGAATCGACTGAAGATCGGACGATTTGGAATCTGATCAGTCCAAAATGAACAATTTTACAGAAACTTATCTCAATGAGACTAGAAAACTCGATGGGACCAATTATACCAATTGGAAATTCAAGCTACAGACATTTCTTAAGGGAGCAAGTGCATGGTCGATCATTAGTGGTGATGAGAAGAAGCTGAATAGTGAAACAAGTGCAGCTACACTCATTCAAGATTGGGATAAAAGAGAGAATATGGCGAAATTTTTATTGAAGATGTCTGTTAAAGACAATATTATCCCACATATCAGAGATGGTAAATCATCCAATGAGATCTGGATTACACTAAAGAATCTATACCAGACACAGAACACCAATTGCATCTTGTCGCTCAAAGGCAAGTTGTTTACCATGAGGATGGAGGAGAAAAAATCTGTTGTTGGATTCATTGCAAGGGTCAAGGACCTGAAGGACAGATTGGGTGACATCGGGAGGAAGGTGTCTGAATTTTATCTTGTCACAATTACTTTGAATGGGATGACAGATGAATACCATATGTTCATCACAAGCTTATTTTCATGGGATAAAGCTCTTGCATTCAAAGAGCTGGCAGGAATTATGTTACAGGAAGAAGAGTGACGACAGAATTTGATACCACAGAGTGTCGATCTTGCTCTGATGGCGAAGAAGAAGCCATACAAAGGGACACAATCATAGGGGAAAAAATGCAGTGGTGGTTTTCATAAGAAACCATTCAGAGGAAATTTTGCTGATGAAGGTCAGAATCATGATTATCGACTATTTGTAGGTAATTTTTCTCTTTCAGCTTCTGAGGAGGATGAGGCTGAAATATGGTACATTGATTCAGGCACGTCTTCACATATGACAGGTAATAGAAGTCGGTTTGAGTCGTTTGAAGAAACTACTTGAGGAACTAAAGTTTATCTAGGTGATGACAACGGTTATGAGATTAAGAGGTATGGTGATATTCCGATGATAATGCCTATGCTGATATCAGACATATTAAAAATGTAATGTATGTACAGAGGATCAAGAATAACTTAACCTATGTGTCAATGATAACAGATCAGGACCTGCAAGTTCAATTCTTCAAAACATATTATATCATAAAGGACAACAAGAAGGAACGAGTTGCATCAGGAGTGCCTGTGGGATGCATGTATAGATTGAATGTCAAGAGCATGCCACAACAAGCTCTAGTTCAGGAAGGAAATAAGGAAAACAATCTTGAAGAATGACACATTCCATTTTTTATGAAAGAAATCAGTGAGGACAATCAACAACAGTAATAGCAACAGAAAGAAGAAGAAGAAGGTGATGTAGCCAGTAAGTCAAGCCCCCAAAGGTCAGAAGAAAAAGGATTTTGTGTGAGTCCTTTACCAAGAAGATTGGGTAGACAAAGTCAACTACCAGCCAAATTGAAAGACTATACTTTAATGTCAAACATTTTAAATGTTATAGAGCCAACAAATTATAAATAAGATAGTCAATCTCATGAGTGGAGGGCTGCACTGAATGAGGAATTTGAATCTATTATTAGAAACAATACTTGAGAACTAGTTGAATTTCCTGAAGGAAAAATACCCATAGGTTGCAAGTGGATTTACAAACCTAAATTTAATGCAGATGGGTGTATAGAAAATTTTAAAGCTAGACTGGTAGCAAAGGGTTATTAATAGAAAGAGGGAATTGAATATGAAGAAACCTTTACTCCTATAGCAAAACTGAATATTATTAGAATGTTAATTGCTTTAGCTACAAAATATCAGTGGAAGCTACACTATTTAGATGTTAAGTCTTCACTCCTAAATGGCGATTTAAAGGAAGAGGTTTATTTAGTCCATCCTGGACAGTTTGTTAAGCAAGGGTAGGAACATTTATTGTGTAGATTGAAAAAGGCACTTTATGGTTTAAAACAAGCACCAAGGTCTTGGTACGAGAAGATTGATTCATTTTTCTTACAACATGGTTTTCATAGGATTATGAATGATCCAAATCTATATACAATTTATGATGAAAAAAGGTAGATTATTTTGATTTCCTTGTATGTGAATGACATGATTATAATAGGCAATGTAGATGCATTAATCAAAGAAAACAAATTGTAGTTGTCACAGGTTTTTGAAATGAAATACCTCAAAAGTTCACATTACTGTCTAGGTCTAAAAGTATGGAGAGACTCTGGGAAGACTTTCCTTACTCAAGGGAAGTATGTTAGAGGGTTGCTCCAAAAGTTCAGAATGGAGCAGTGTAAGACAACATCAACACCTTTGTAGAAAAATCTGAAAATGTGCAGTGACGATGGCTCTAAGGAGGTGGATACCACTTTCTATAGGCATATAGTTGGCAGTCTGATATATCTAACTACAATTAGACCAGACTTAGCATAATTTTCCAGTATGCTGAGCCAGTTCATGTATAAACCTCTTGAAAGTCATTGGGTGGAAACAAAATGTGTGATGAGGTGTCTTCATGGTACTAATAATTATGGTATTTTATACACTGATACATCTGATGTTATTTAAGCAGGTTTTTCAGACTCTGATTAGATAGGTAACCTAGATTATTGACGATCCATCATAGGTTATGCATTTAATGTTAGATATGGGGTCATAGCATGGAATAATAAAAAGTAGAGCACTATGTATTTATCTTCAGCTGAAGCTGAGTACCAAGCATTATGCGCAGCAACATGTGAAGCTACATGGTTGAGAAGGATTCTCCATGATGCAGGGGAAGAGAAGAAAGAGGAAACTATCATCAAATGTGAAACTATAGTTCCATGAAGCTAGCAAACAATCCAGTGTTTCATCTGAACACAAAATACATCGATACTCAGTTTCATTTTGTTAGAGAAAAAGTCCAGTAAAAATAAATATTTGTTTAATATTGTAAGACATGTGATAATGTGGCTGATATTTTTACTAAGCCTCTTGGTAAAGTGAAGTTTGAATTGTTTAGAGGGATTTTAGGACTACAGGATTGTAATATTCCAAAATTTGCAAGCAGCAAATTGGAATATTAATTTTTGCTTATGACATCTAGGAGATGAATAAAATGGGTAAAAGGCCCATGATTAGGAATACATTCCCTCATAGTGTGAAAGGGATCATTGGAGCAGCTTATTTTGAACCTTCCAGTGTGAAAAGGGACAATTTGCATGAGGACAAGATCAAGTTTGACCAAGTCAATTGTGTTGCCTAAGAGGTGTAGCTTGCTTGGGAAGACATTGCAGTTTGAGAGGGAGAAATATTCTTTGTGGAAGAAACCCTCATGTGTGGGGTCCAGGGAAAAGAGACATTCACTTGCATAAAAGGAGGAAGAGGTAGCCATAGTGATACATCTTTGAGCATATTGATTTTGGTCTGAAGACTATTTTCATTCTTCGGCTATTCAATTGAGTTGTAGTGCTTCTTAGCACAAGGGATTCTTGTTTAGGATTTCCTCTCCTTTAGAGGCCTCTTGAAGGATTTCACTTCATTTCTCCACATTTGGCTCAAGGCCAAAGCCACTTCCATCAGTCATTTCGTTATTTCCGCTGAATTATAACGTAGTGTTATTGGGTGTTGCAGTGGAGGGTTCCACAACACCTTTCCTTGGATCATCTTTCAGAGGAGGGAGCTCCTATTCCTCTGAGAGGTTATTGAAGGAGGTTTCTGAGCTGATTGCACATATTTGGCACAAGGCCAAACATTCTCTATCTCCTACAGCATATTCCAGCTCCTTGACTGCATTATTTCTGAGCATATTTGTAGTGGGGGTTGCACCACTACTTTAGAGGGAAAGATCTTCAGTGATTGGATCAATGTTTCTCCTGAGAGAATCATTGGATGAGATTTATGCACCATATGTAGCATCTTTAGCTATCTTCATCCATTTCTATTTTCTAAGTTGCAGCTACTACCTAGCAAGTCTGGCATTTCTGTAGATTTGCCATTTGTACATGTATTGCAGCCAATCCTTCTAAGGATTGTGTATTATTGTTGTATTAGTGTTTTAGGGGTTGAGAGCTTGCTCCCCCATATTTATTTGAGCTGATATTTCCATATCATTATATTTCCATTTTGTATGTTGCAGTGTCTCCAATAACTGCGTAATTTTGGCCATATAAAATTATTGCATAGCAGCGTTTATCTATTGTCATGTACATGTCTATTGAGGCTTCCATTGCCTAGCTGGAGTGATTGATTCCTCCAAGTATTGTATACATTTGCTACTATACCATATCTTTGTTGGCTATATATATCTCCATGTGCTCACAGCTATAAGAATAACGTTGTCATTCCATCATATGTGGTTACATTTGTTGCAGTCCCTCATCGGGCACTTTTAGAGGACATCTAGGAGTGGGAGATCTGTTTAACCACTCTAGAAGGATTTCTTTAGAGCCTCCTCTTGGATTCAGTACTTATACATATTTTTCTAAGGGATCCACACCCTGGTTTCAATTCTTGTAGTAGCCATTACTGGAAAATGCGTTTTCCATTCATGCCTTGCTAGCTGTTCCAGATTTGGAATATTACAGTGGTATCAGAGCTACTTTCTTGGCTCAACCTATGAGTCTAAGCCCAAGAGGATCATAAGATTTAAGAGGATGGGTTTTATCTCATAATATTTCAGATCCATGAATATCCTCCCTAAGGAGGATAAGCAGAAAGAAGAAGAAGAACTCTGCACTTCCTATTTTCATCATGAAGGAGACAAAGAAATAAGCAGGAGAAAGGTTCCATATTTTGAAGAAAAGAAAGGGGATAAGCTTACAAATATTCTTCTTGAATATGTACATATTATTGAAGAAGACTTCAAGAAGATCAGGAGGGATATTTATGGAGAATCTCCAAAAGATTTTGAATCTAAAGCAAACTCTAGATTGTTACATGAGGAGTGTGAGCAAGCAACTAAACACCCTAATACTCATCGTAGTCACATGCCCAGGATTTCCAGAAGAGAGATGGAAAGAGAAGAAGAGGCTGCTAGGAGGGGAACCCTTAGTAATTTATTGAAAGAGTATGAGTTTCAAACTCATAAATTCTGAGATCATCTCAGTTTTTCAGATTTTTTCAAGATGGAGGTGAAGGGAAGAGAACAACAAGATAGATTTCATCTATATACCTTTGAAGGTTCACCTGTATGTTCAGCCAAAGCTTGGGTGGAGGAATTAGAGACCTTCTTGCAGCACCACCACATTCCTGAAGATGAAGCCATCAAAGTTGCAGCGCTGCATTTGAAAGGTAAGGCTTTTGCCTAGTGGATTTTTGAATCCTTTTCTTTAAGAAATGTAAACATTGCATCCTATGCTAGTTTCACTAAGGCATTAGTGAAAATATTTGATAGAGGGATTCATGAGACACACATGGTGGAGGTAAACAAGAAAACTCAAGCAAAAACCTTACATGAAAAACTGCACCATACTTTTCCAGGAGAAATGCTTCCATCTCACACCTTTGAGCAAAGGAGGATGGAGATCTCTTTTTCAAAAAGGGATCCAATCATTGGAGAGTTGCCCACTCATGTTGCAGAAATTGAGGGAAACATCGCTATTAGATTTTGAGTTGATCTAGCACCCCATGCAGAGGAAGGAGGAGCTCTTGCTCCAAATAGAGGGATGCTTGCATCTTTGCAAGAAAGTTCCCACGATCTCATGTGTGGAGATCACGGCACAACTCATGTTTTACCTGTACCATTGTTGAGGAGGTGTGGAACCATGGAGACACAAGGAGAAGGTAGGGAGAAGACCCAAAATCATGAGATGAGGAGTACACATCCCTATTCATTTCTGGAGGTTGATGCTCCTACGAAGGTTATTGGATTGCGCAGTGGAAGCATGGAGAATTTTCCCCATTCACATATTTAGTCATCTCTTGTTGAGGATGTCTCATTGCATGGAGACAATTTGTCGGGGAAACCTCTGGATCAACAGAGAAGGATGGATGCTTCACATGTTGGGGCACCACTCATTGGTTTCAGAAGGGTGGAGACCTTGGTAGAGCTTGATACAACATTGGGATTCTTGGGTAGACTCAAGGAGAGAGGGAGCATTCCCTCAACATCATCTTTACCCACTGCCATTTTAGATTCTGCGCTGTGGCAGAGGCAATAGGGGAAGGATAGAATCCTTCCAACTTACATCTTTGACATGGGAGATGTCAAAGAAGAGGATTCCCATATGACAGATGCTCTTCATGAGAGATCATCAGCGTTGTCACTATGGAGGATATATCCATATTGGAGCTCCCAGCTGTTGGTGGAGTATTCAAAGGATCTTCATACTTGTCAGATATTGGATGGCCAGTTTCATGAGGAGTATTCAGTCATAGATGGGGTCATCTACTATCATGGTAGAATCTTCTTATCTAGAGCTTCAAATATCAAGGAGAGGTTGCTACAAATATCACATGAGGATTTCCTTTTCAGCCACACACATTCTATGAGGGCATACCACACCATCATGGAGGGGTATCTTTGGGAAGGCTTTGAGGAGGAGATATATCAGCATATGCAGAGATGCATGGATCAGATTTAGATGGAGGAGAGACGTAACTCTTTGGAGGAGTTATCATAGCCACCTCTTTCCTTTCTGAGAAGGAGAGGAGACTCACTTATGAGCCACTCCACTTGTATGAGGAGGACATATTGTAAGGGTGTTGGTTATTTTCATGACTATTTATATGATGTATGTCCCTTAGACATATATGTGCAGGATGTTGCTCCAAGGAGGAGCATTCTTTCTTTTGAGCTTCATCGTCTAGTTGAGGCCATAAGAATGATTGATGGCCATTTCCTAGGAGGACTTGGGGAAGAGGCTTATTATGGAGGACATGATCATTGTAGACCTTGCATTATTCACTTCCTCCATACTTATGAGATTGGAGCAGCAAGAAAGTGGTTGAGAAGCCACACATTTTATCAGTCTCTATTGTAGTGGAGAGTCAAGCTGCGTTGGTTTCACTTGAGCGACCATAGTCCTTATGATTTGTTGCATATGGCAGCAAGTATGATTCTCATTTTTTCTCCCTATGGCTCTATTGTTACTGTATTTATGAGGATCATGCTTGGGAGAGGGGCACATTGAGTGAATGTGTCCTTTAAGGGAGAATCCCCCCACACTTTTTGCACTACATGTTCTAAGGGGAACATGGGACATGATATGGTTACCTTAACAACACGTTTGTCACTTAATGAGGTGAGCCATATGATGGAGGATATGCCATATATATGATGATGACTTCCAACTCATCATATATGGAGATACTTGGGCCAGCATGATTTGCAGCGTTGAGAGAGAGATCTTTGGAGGTCTAGTCCTCATCTTGCCACTTGAGGGAAACCTTATTGCAGCCTAGAATCAAAAAAAACTCTACACTTACCTTAAGTGGAGAGATGTACAGTGCAGGGTAGGCTACATTGTCTACCATGTGCAGATTTTCATCCCACCTACTTTTCCAGAGCCAAAGGTGGAGAACAGCTTTCAGGAGTTTCCTAGTTGGGAGGTGACTCACTTTGCATGGCTAATAGCTTGGGGATGGAGGATCCATATGGGAGAGATATTTCCCATCAGATTTCAGATCCCATTCCTCAAGGGAACCTCTAGACATCACCTTGTTATCCTCTTGAGTATCTCATCTTTACATGATGATGGATTGATAGCTGACTTGCATGCTGAGGAGGAACAATGTGGAGGCTCTATTGACGAGATAGCATCACTTCACTTGGAGGATATCATCATACATGGATGCTATAGGGAGAGGAGGAGAAATAATTCAGTCTATCCTTGCACTTGCTCGAGGACAAGAAGTCTTTGACAGGGAGGACTATAATATTCCAAAATTTGCAAGCAGCAAATTAAAATATTAATTTTTTCTTATAACATCTTGGAGATGAATAAAATGGGTAAAAGGCCCATGAGTAGGAATAAAATCCCTCATAGTGTGAAAGGGATCATTGGAGTAGCTTATTTTGCACCTTCTAGTGTGAAAAGGGGCAATTTGCATGATGACAACATCAATTTTGACCAAGTCAACAACGTTGCCTAAGAGGTGTAGCCTGCTTGGGAAGACATCACAGTTTGAGAGGGAGAAATATTCTTTGTGGAAGAAACCCTAATGTGTGGGGTCTAAGGCAAAGAGACATTCAATTGCATAAAAGGAGGAAGAGGCAGCCGTAGTGAGACATCTTTGAGCATATTGATTTTGGTCTGAAGACTATTTGCATTCTCCGATTGTTCAGCTGAGTTGCAGTGCTGCTTAGCACGAGGGATTCGTGTTTAGGATTTCCTCTCCTTCTTAAGAGGCCTCTTGAGGATTTCACTTCATTTCTCCACATCTTGGTTCAAGGCCAAAGCCACTTCCATCAATCACTGCATTATTTCTGCTGAAGTATAACGTAGTGTTGCTAGGTGTTGCATTGGAGGGTTCCACAACACCTTTCCTTGGCTCATCTTTCAGAGGAGGGAGCTCCTATTCCTATGGGAGGTCAGTGAAGGAGGTTTCTGAGATGATTTCACATATTTGGCACCAGGCCAAGAATTCTCTATCTCCTACAACGCAGTCCAACTCCTTGAATGCGTTATTTCTGAGCATATTTGCAGTGGGGGTTGCACCACTACTTTGGAGGGCAAGATCTTCAAGGATTGAATCAGCCTTTCCCCTGAGAGATCCATTGGATGAGATTTATGCACCATATGCAACATCTTCAGCTATCCTCATCCATTTCTATTTTCTGAGTTGTAGCTGCTACCCAGCAACTCCAACATTTCTGCAGATTTGCCATTTGTACATGTATTGCACCCAATCCTTCTAAGGATTGTGTATTACTGTTGTATTAGTGTTTCAGGGGTTGAGAGCTTGCTCCCCCATCTTTATTTGAGTTTATATTGTAATATTATTATATTTCCATTTTTTATGTCGCAGTGTCTTTAATAACTGCGTTATTTTGGCCATATAACATTCTTGCATAGCAGCATTTACCTATTGTAATGTACATGCCTATTGAGGCTTCCATTGCCTAGCTGGAGTGATTGATTCCTCCAAGTATTGTATACATTTTCTGCTATACCATATATTTTTTGGCTATATATATCTTCATGTGCTCACAACTATAAAAATAACGCTGTCATTTCATAATACGTGCTTACATTTGTTGCAGTCCCTCATTAGGCACTTTTAGAGGATATCTAGGAGTGGGAGATTTTTTTAACCACTCTAGAAGGATTTCTTTGGAGCCTACTCTTGGATTCAATACTTAGACACGTTTTTCTAAGGGATCCAGGCCCTGGTTTCAATTCCTGTAGTATCCATTACTGGAAAATTCATTTTCCAGTCATGCATTGCTAACTATTCCAGATTTGGAATATTACAAGGATAATCCTTTCTCCATTAAGGAGGAGAGTTGAAAATAATTAATATTGTATTGTATTAATGGATAAATGGTTACATGTTTGTAACGTAACTCCTTAGGATAGGATTAGTTCCTAGGTTGTAGGAGTTTTTTCCCAACCCCCTATTCTTTTAAGATGTATTTATTGATTTATACTTGATTAATTGAATGTAGAGTGTACACTCCAGTTTCTGCAGTCTCCAGGTGCATTGCTCAGCTGTGAGATACTTTTTATTCAGTTCATGTATTTTCTTTCCATGATGAAACCTATTTAATGACTTAAGGAAATGTTTGTATTTGAAAAAAATTGATCCCTCTCATTGCTTGGAATTAAGATGGATGTAGGCTAGTTTAGTATCAATGAGCAAGACTCCCTTTAAAAGGAAAATGTGATAAAATATTTTGTTCTTAATTTTAACATTATAACATATGAAATCAATTTTTTTTATTTTTTATTCTTCTCAAGTTTCTCCCAAAATTTTATGACACCAAAGTTTATAATCAAAACTATTAAGAGTAACAAGAAAATATTTAAGAGTATCTTCCTTTTCTTTTAAAACCATAAATATTTCTCTTCTAATGGTTCTCAAAATTATAATAGCCTTTCCACTATTCACTAATCTTCCTCTCCACATTATCGTTTCAATTTAGTTTGATATGTTTTATCACATTCAATATACCTATATCCCTCATTGAAATCATGGATATGACTAGGTATCTTATGTCTAAGAATAAATTATACAACATAGATGCTAAGAGGTTTCCTAAAATGGTGTAGAAATAAATCGAAATGTGAAGATGTTAATGAAATCACACTTAAAAAAGACACAAATGTCTTCTAATAAATTATGCAGAAGGAAAACTAACAATAGGAACACATGCAATCATTTAATCACAATGAACACATTTTTTACTCGGGAACCCAACTAGGAAAAACCCCTCTTATGTTTGTATTATATCATATGTCAATAATGATCTACTGTAATGACAACTTCAATCCTTGAAGCTCAACTTGCATTACAATATTGATATCCTCCTCTTGAGTTTGCTCTACCTAATACTTAGGCAAAATATACCTCTTGCTTCCTCCTATTTCCTTGTGCAATTCTTGTTAGCCACATATGAAATTTTTGACAAGAAAACAGGTGGCTAAAATGTTTTTGAGCCTTAAAGAAATACATTTCCTCTGAAAACATATCATTCTTGAAGCCTCTTGTGTCTTTTCACTCCCACTAAGCCTCTATTTCATCACCTTTTTCCCCTCTCAAATTTTCTTCATTAACCCTCTAAATCTCCCCAAAACCATTTTTAAGCCTCATAATATCCCTCATTTGGTATTAAAAGCTCCTTTTCTGCCTACCGAAACCCCTTTTAAAGCCTTAAAAATCCTCTTTTTGGCTTAAAAACACTTATTTTCCATTATAGGCTTTATCCCCTTTCGGTGAAGTCCCTAAGCACTTCCCCACCATACAACCAGGCGTTGAGACTAGGCGCTAAACCCGTAGGCTATTAACACAATTGGAGGTTTTGGGTGAGCGCAGTTGCTTTGTTAACTGCATTTCCTCGATGCGATGGAGTTTTGGTCTGTAGACCCGCGCTGTGTTCTTAGCCGTTGATCTGTATAGATATAACGGCCAGCGTTTGTCTCTCATCGTGCCCATTGTTTCTCCCCATTCACCCCTCCGATCACATTTAGACCATTGATCTGTCAGTCCGATACAACAGCTATCGCATAATCGCACCGTCGCAGCGCCCCATCCCATCACATTTGACCTCTGCCGATTAGAGAGTCTCGATTTGATCTGAGCCGTCCATCTCGCATGATCCAACGGTCAAGATTATTCCTCACCCCACTCATTGCCCCCGTCCTCCTCCCCTTCCGATCAATCTCCGCCGTTGATCCTTCTGCCAATTCAACGGCCCTGATGTAATCGCAAATTTAAAACTTAGAGTTTCTGACCCCACCTCCCTCTGATGCAATTGGATCTCCGCCGTTGATCCCTTTGGATCCAAAGACCCTCATTCTCTCCACCCTTTCACATACCGCTCTGTTTCCCCATTCCCTCTTTCAATCCTGACCGTCCATCAGTTAGATCTGATGGCTGGGATCTAACCCACGTTTGACTTCCCACTACCTAACCACCAGTGCACTTTCCCTCATCGCGCTCCACCCTACACCATCCGATATTCTACCCCTCCATCCAACGGTCCACATTAATATCGCGTTATTCTTCCGTCTAGACTTTAATGATCATAAATCACGCGATAAAAGTGGTTTTGTTTTGGCACGTGTCGGTCAGCGACATATATCGCGTTTTTTCTAAGATTTTTCTAAACCTCCCTAAAGCCACGCGACACCAGTGGTTTTCTTCCTAAAACCACCTTCCTCCCCTTCGTGCCCGAAACCTCCATCATTTACTTTCAGACGTCCATTGATCCAGATCTACAGTCCACATTGTATCACGTCTCCCGTCTATGATCATTCATCGGATCTTCCACAGAGTTCATCCGACAATCCCCACCATTGATCTCATACTGAGATCTAACGACTCACAGTTAATTACCCTTTGCTCACCGGGTCCCACCATCCAAAGGCCCCATGTTCATTCATTTTTCTCCATTTCCTTTGTATTCTTCCCAAGCATTAAACTTTGAATTTTACACTAAATATTATTTCTCGACCCACCTTGCTATTAACACCTCGATACATAAATCCTAGTCATTGATCACCATTTCCATATCTGATCAGATAGTATGTGACCCTTATTAACCCAAATCTTCATCAGTTCATTCTTCCACCATTCTGCATGGTTCTTCCACCCGTTTTCACCTGCATTCACCATTCTGCCACCATTCCACAGGCCTCCATAGCATTTTTCCGCCACCTCCCATGGATTTTATAACTGGTTTATTTCATTGTGTAGGGATTATAGAGAGAAGAAGTTCACTCTATCTCCAAAGTCACGGTCACTATGAATCAGAGCATAGAGATGACCATTCAGTAGAAGCAAAGTGTATCAGCAAAGAGGATTCAAGGTTTTCGAGCCTGATTTTGAAGATTTAATGTTTTAATTCTGTGTTCAAAGGATAAAGACGCAGTTTGAAGAACATGAAGATGATCAGGAGGCCTATTAAGGTCTAAGCACATGAGACAGGCCATATCTGTGATATAACAATAGAAGAACGTATTTTCTCAAAAATTACAACTTCCTACAGTGTTCTCCACGCCTCCTCGAGCCCTTAAACAGTTAAGTACACTGACAGAAGCTTCTTAAAGATTGTCAGGACTACAGTTATGGAGTATGGAGACCTGCAGACCTTTCTATCCTGGTTTCTTATTTCCAGAAGGCTACTCAGAGTACCAAACAGCCAGAAGGACTTCAAAGAACACATCCGAGGTCAAATATCGACCTGAAAAAGACTCCCAGACCATACTACAAAGTACATACAATGATGCAGAGCCATTAAGCGGAGTGGGCTCGATCTTCTTCCTCCACTCTGTCTTAATGAGAGAATTTAATTTACATCTACTTCCACAGTTACTCATTCTCCTATAAGAACCCCAAAGAACATATTGTAAAGGTTCTTGTTGTTGCTATTAGTGTAGGGATTCGTTCGACTGTTATAACAGTTATTGGGGGAGAGTAGCTGAGTAGTTTGTAATTTAGTAGGCTGGGAGGAGAAAGTTTTTAATGTATCAGCGATTGAGCTCAGAGTATGTGATTGGTTTTGCACATCAATTTATCAAACATTTCACAGGATCCTGGTCTATATTACTAGTGATTTTTTCTTACTGCAATTGTTTTATTACATTATCCATGTTGTCCATTTATTCTCTGATAAGAATCAGTAAATTGGGCTTAGGTTATACCCCTTCATGGTACCCTAAGGCCCATTGCTCTTCTTGTTTTTTATGTTTTCTTCTTAATGTGAATATAAGAGGAAATTCATGCAATTTAACCAGTTAAAGATGTTGGTCCAGCCCATGCTTATTGATGTGTGAATTCGGGGTTTGTTGCTTAGATGTTCTTGTTGGGTTTGAGCTGGAAGAATTGGGATACCGGGGATTTAGAGTTAGCCATTTCCATTGGGTTCCTTTTCCAACAGATTGGCCTTTCTAATATCCCTTGAGCTGGTTTCAAAAGCATTGAAGGTTAAAGGCCCTTCTCTGATCTTAGGCCTAGTTATGTGTTAAATCTTATCTCTGTTTTTCTCTTGGAATATGCTGAAGCAGGCTTGGATTTAAATGACCTCTGACCTGATCTTAATCTTCCCTTTATATCTTCATTGTGAGTTGCCTTAGAGTATGTTAAAGTAGGTCTGGATTTAAATTATATTTGACCTAATCTCCAGACAGAAATCGGATTTCTTTCCTTCTTTCACCTTCATTCCTTAATGTTCCATTCCACCATATATTTGAAAGATACTTTAGTATAGATGACTTGCCCTATGGAAAGCCTTCGTTAGCTATTATGCAAGTAATCCCCTTTCATGACTCCATAGCCCAATGGATAAAACTTTCTTGGCCGATCCTCTTTTACCGAAACGTCCTACTGCTTTGCTCTTCTCTATTCCATTTAACCTTCTCAGTTAATGATCTCCAACTAAACCCAACAACCAAATCATTTAAAACCCCTTGTGCTTCATACCTAGCCTAATACCTCATTTGAGCTTCAAAGATATATATCATTCTTTTCTTCTATGGAGAGATCCTTCTTCGGATCCAGGAGGGCTAGATCCTAGGATCCCAAAGTAGTTATGATGTTTTCTAGTCTTTTGGTCTTGCCAATCTGGCCAAAACACTGGAACCCCAACATAATGGCGACTCCGCTAGGGAATTGAGCGCATTTCATCTTGAGCACCCTTAGGCACTCTAAAGACCCAAAATCTCTGGTTAGTTTGGTATTTTAATGCTCATGGTCGACAACAGCCTGTTTCAAACATTCACATTCATCCACCTGACGACTCCACACTGCATACTCTCAAAGACTCCACTGGAGGAAGAACCTGAAATATGGCTAGACCTCATAGGAGGATAGAACATTTGGGTTGGATTTGGTTTAAAGAATTCATTGTTTTTATCTATCACTATGTTCTGTCCTACTTTAAGCCTGATCAAGTGTACAAAGATGAAACTCCCATTGAGTATGGGAATGATCTCAAGCCTCAGTCTTCAGACCATAAGTAAACCTATACTCTTGTGAAAGACCTGGTGGAACAAGAGCCTCATGGTGTATCTCTCACTCCTAAAGAAACTTCAAGCAGCCATGAATATATTGTTACACCACCTACACCCACAAAGTTCATAGAAAGATATAAGCCTCTAGTTTTTCCTCTTATCTTCCAACCCCTTCCCGCAGGACTTACCAATAAGCTGCCCCTATTTGATGGAGAGAATACAAAGATCATTGCTAAGCAGCATGTTCAAAATCTTGAGGATCTACTTGAATCGTATGAAATAGAAGAAGATGATGTGCGTATTAGAATGTTTTCCTTGTCATTACAAGGAAATGTTAAGAGTTGGTTTAAAAGCCTTCCAGCTGCAAGCATCATCAATTTTCAGCAGTTTTATCAAGTTTTCCTTCATAGATGAGTAGTCCCAATAGATGTCTTCCTCATCCTAGAAAAATATCATAATTTTAGAAGACAACCAGGGGAGACAGTACATAATTTTTCAGCCAGGTTTAATAAGGTATAGAATGCAATACCTTCTAATATAAAACCACCTTTAGGATGGGCCTTATTACACTATCCGAGTTCTTTTGACCCCAAGGTGGAATTACATATAAGAGAAAGAGAGCCTCCGAGCCTAGAATAAATGTAGAGCATACCGATTACTGTCGAGTACAACATAAAGTGTAGGGAGGAAAGATTGAAAGTGATAAAGAAGGACCAAACAGAGCAAAAAAGGCAGGACTCTTTGGAAGACAAGCTGGAAAAATTGATAGAGACTGCCAACACCCTGTTGAACATAGAGAAGGAAGAATACGAGGTTGAAACCAGAGACGATGATTGGAAAAGAGCTTCACCTTTTCCTCAAGAAAAATAAATCAGATCACTGCAAGACAGGAATTACATGAAAAGCATGTATGATGAACAAGATTTTGAATCAGAAGAGGAACTTGCAGATTTTTGTGAAGAAAGGCTTGCTGAGGATCCGATGGATTTGGCTGGTGGCATTGCTTATAATTATGATTTCTCTAACATTGATCTGTCTGATGATAACTATTTCCAAAGGGAAACTAAGCTTGCAGGACCATCATCAGTAGATCTATGGGAGGAAGATCAGGGCCAGCAACTTCAAAAAAGTGATGAGCCGATCTGTGATACTGATGAAGAAAGTGTTGAAAGCCTGGGAGCAGATGAAGACTCAATGAATCTTCACTCTGTTACATATCAGATCATCAGTTATGATTGCCATGAAGAAGGAAGTCAGCAGATTTCTAGTGTAGAGGACAAGGAAGAAAGAAATGAAGAAAATCTTGAGCAAGTTGAATATCCTCAACCTTCTCCTGAAAGGGTTGAGGTAATCAAAGAAACCCCTGCTCAAGAATATGTTAATTTTTTCACAGAGTTCAGTTCACTCCAGTAGAACCGGCTAGGGTTAGAAGAGGACAGCCCTGCCATATATGATGAGCCCTCTAGTTCAGGCTGCAGTGAAGATGAGGGAGACCTTCTTTCCCACAGACATCTTTGTCTTGATCCAGTGGAAGAAGAGGTATGCCTGGTTGACACTTACCTACCAAATACTCCTAACTAGGAAAAAAAGGAGTGCAATTACAGAGGCCACACTGCAGATGCAGTGATTGAAACAGTCAAGGACGTAGACAGCCTACCAGTCATGGAAGGATTTGAAGAAAAAGGTTTATATCATGTTTTTGCTAATCCTGTGGCAGAATATATGGAGGCCCTGATTGGCTCAAGTTCCCAAGAATTGATCCTTTGCAAGAGCTATATTCATCAGGAGTGATCACCACTGATGGTGACCTCAGTTTTGAAGAACCACATGCAGAGCACCCTATGGTTCTCTCTGATGAGAAATCAGTTGTTTTGCCCTTTTTTGCTAGTGCTTGAATGGCTGCACTAGCATTATTGTATCACCTAGAACATCAGAGATTTCCAAGTAGATTAGGGTAGGTAGGAAGCTCAATAAAGCTCAGTCTATGAGCATCTAGTCAATGTTTTTAATTTCTACAAATTTTTTGTCCATGAGAAATTTTTTCTTTAGGCCATGGCCCATAACAAGCCAGATAGTCTAATCCTCGCTCGACTTTTTTTCAATTTCTGTCTTAGAATGTAGAGAAGAAATCTTCTAGACAGTTTAATCCTAGTAGATAGTAGTTTAGGTAGAGAATATATGAGGCCAACTATCCAATCTGGTCTCATGGAGTAATAAGGGTAGCAGTATAATAGGTTTATTTTCCTGTTTGTAAAAACTTGATGTTGTAAAGGGTCTACAAGTCCAAATGCACCCAGAAGAAAAAATGTTCGGACAATAGTATGGGTAGGTAGTTGTTTAGGAGAATGTTACTGCTAATGTAATGTCTTCATGATTGTGGAAATTGATCCAAGAAAGAAAATGTATGTGTCAAGTACCAGGCATCTGACCTACTCCAAATATTATTTTTCGAATTCTTGACACCTTCAAGAAGATGCCATCCCCATGTGGAGCCACTGTTAGCCACCTATGAAATTTTTGACAAGCAAACAGGTGGCTAAAATGTTTTTGAGCCTTCAAGAAATACATTTCCTCTGAAAGCATATCATTTTTTAAGCCTCCTATGTCTTTTTTCCTTGGAAGCGTTGTGGATGATTTTGTCACCCCCCTAGAGACAGTCTAGAGTTGCCATAGACCAGTGCCTAGGACATCTTAATATAGCAAGGAGCTCATTATATAGCTTGGGTTGTCAGTCCAAAAGCTCTCTTACTATCTCTTGTAAAACAAGGAAATAAGTTTTAAACAGAACCAATCTCTCTCAGAAGCTGATACAAAGATAAGAACAGTGTAGGGACATCATGTAACACTCCAATACAAAGGCATCAGACAGTTAAGAGACAGCTTACTGTAAAGAGGGCCAGTTCAAATAATATATCACAGAAATCAAATATCAGGAGGTGAGTGAAGTGAGGAAACATAAACTAGATATTAGTTAACATGAGACTGATACCCAGATACACAACAAAACCACATAAGGGCATACCAATTTATGAATATTTATATGACAATGGCATTTTAAAAGCACCCTCCTCATGCAACTAATATAGCTAAAAATATGGAAAATATGAACATGGAATAGTATATCATGACTAGGCCTATTTAAAGCGCTTGACTAATTCCAGAAAGGGCAAAAACAAGGATGAATCCTCACTGCAAAGTAGTGAGCCACTCGCATTCTAGAACATGATACGAGAAGATAAATAGCATGAAATGAGATATTGTATTAACACATAAGAGAAATTACATACTGTGAGATACCAAAGACCAGAATCCTCAATACAGTTATAACTCCTCCTCACTGAGACCCTACGGGCTCTGAACCTTCATACAGAAATATCACAAAATGTATACAAAAGCCTTGTCGCTGCACAGTTTGCTGATAGAAATCTGGAACCCTTACAATGTCTTCCTTTTGGATCTTTATAGAAAAGACGGAGAATTCTAGAGAAGGAGGTAGATGAAGCTCATTTAATGACTCAATTTGAATAAAATGGCGGAAAACAATCGCGCCCACTATATGAATGACTAACTATAAATGACTGTACTTTACAATATGTCTATAGAAATAAA
The DNA here is from genome assembly GCA_034641835.2 of Pinus albicaulis. Lineage (NCBI taxonomy): Eukaryota > Viridiplantae > Streptophyta > Pinopsida > Pinales > Pinaceae > Pinus > Pinus albicaulis. The sequence continues at coordinate 404,549,145 of CM076571.1, read as the reverse complement.
TGCTGGGAGATGAAAATCTCCTTATATAAAAGACACAAATAATAAAATATATACAGTGCTCTGCCTTCCGCTGAAAGTAAGATCTGCTGTCGTAAGAACCCTGAGATAGACTGCAATTCTGTACTGTACTATCAGCCCTTAACTTTGGATTTGAATCCTGGATCTTTAATGTAGGGCGAATTTCTCTGGAGGGTTCTGTAGGTCCATATCTTCGTTTTCTTTAATGATGATCATTTCACACACCTACCCTCGGCTTCTTCTTTAAATTTTGTCAGCGGAATGTCGTCCTTCAACATGCTCCTAGCCTCTGCAATAGAGACCATAAATTAAAGCGCCTTCTTATTGCCTTGAAACCTGCAAAACCCATAAACATATTAGAAAAACAGACTCAGAGGTGTGGGGTGTGGAGGCGGAGATGGAGACGACGTCGTGGACATGAACAGATGACAGGAACACAAAGGGTGGCGGAGGAAAAAAAATGGAGGTTTTGACGAATAGACGAAAAGCGGGTTTTCTTCGTAACACAGTCTCGACCTGAGGAGTGAATAACGAAAAATAAAAATAAAAACACATAAACACACATATGTATATATATATATATGTGGAGGGGAGGAATATTACGGATGCACGAAGCCAAAACACGTGGATGTACGGGGGACTGGTGGAAAGACAACGTGGCAGTGGAATCGACAGACGGGGAAACAGATTGCTGGCCGTTGGATTAAGATCACAAATCAACGGCTGGAAGTCGATGGGGGCAACACGATTGTGGGCCACAAGGTACGTCGGACACAAATTAACGGGAGAGCAAGTTTAGAAGATCTCCGCCGCTGGATTGAGATCAGTAGATCTGACGGTTCAAACGAATTCCGCTGCCCGGCGATTGTTCAGACTTTAGCGCGCGGGGAAAGCGGTTTCTTGGACCCGTACAAAAGACATGTGGCACATTCCTAATGGAATCGCTGCCCCCGTGGTAAATACCGTCGGTTCGATGAAAGTGGTGCGGGGGTTACCACCGGTTTTTCTGCGCGCGGGGCCCTCCACACAGGGTGATTGTCGCTCCATTGATTTGACTTTGATTGGACGGCCACCATTACATCCGAAATATAAAACAGTAAGCTCCTTTTCCCTTTGGCTTGTGGTTTTCGGGCTCGGGACATATGGAAGCCAAAGCAGGAGGGGCTAAAATCTTAGGGGCTCGGCCCGATATTTAAATTATGTGTTTTAAACTTTGGCCAAGTGTGTTTTCTGAACGGGGATGGCGCTGTTAAGTAGGGGGCATCAGGATTTTAAGCCACGGCGGAGGTCTGAAAGAGACCTAGAAAAGGTGGCAGGCCGAAAATTTACATGCAGGAGTAAATATGTACAACATCGGCTCCATCTGGGGACGACATGTTCGTCTTCGGGCATGTCGAGAACACGCAGACCACTGAATATTTCATCCTGTTTTCCATTCTCCCTGCGCTTCTTTTTCAGGTAATTGCTGGCATCATCTTCCTTATGAAAATAAAAACTAAAACAACTTATATACAATATAATACAATCGGGCACCCCTGCCTGGATCAGAATTGGAAGTATGGCTTGAGAAATTGGCCATTTACAGGGGCATCCAATAAATCACCCTGTAGGTTTTCTAAAGAAAAAGTGTTGTTTCTTCCTAGCTTCACTATTTTGAATGGCCCAAACCACAGCGGATCAAACTTAGCATGCTTGCCCTTCTCTGCTCTGCGAACATCCCACCTGAGAACCAGGTCTCCAATTTGAAACTTTCTATCTTTCGCATGCTGGTCAAATACATTCTTCATTTTCTCCTGATATTCTATCAATCTCTGGTTCACCTGGTCTCGCGTTTCCTCCAATTCTACCAGCTGATTAATCCTTTTGATCATGTCATCTGGTTCTTCCTGGCTTTCCTGCATGAAGCGTGCCACTGGCAATGCCAATTGCACAGGAAACACAGCTGCTTTCCCATAGACCAGCTCATAAGGTGACTTCCCTATTGCTCTCTTGCTGGTTATCCTATTCGCCCATAGAGAAAATTTTAACTGAGAGTCCCAGTTCTTTTGATTCTCACTTATTGTTTTCTTCAAGGCTCTCACCAGGGTTTTATTAGAAGACTCTGCTAAACCATTTCCCTGTGGTTAGTATGCTGTGGAATGAGTCACGATGATGTTATACCTTTGGCAAAAATTCACAAATCTGGCAGATTTAAAAGCTTGTGCATTATCAGTTACAATTCTAGCAGGACAGCCAAACCTAGATATGATATTTTCCTCCATAAACTTCATTATCACAGCATCTGTAGCATTTCTCGTAGGTATGGCTTCCACCCATTTCATGAAGTAATCTGTGGCTGTTAGTATCCATTTATATTGGCCACTTCATGGGGGATGTATCTCTCCTATAAAATCTAATCCCCATTTCTGAAATGGTTCATTTACATTAATAGGAATCAAGGGTAAAGCTGCTAATTTCTGTCTTTCTGCAAATATTTGGCATTTGTCACATGCTCTGACCCAAGCAAAAGTGTCTGTATACAATTTTGGCCAGTAGAAACCAGCCTTCAGGATTTTATGCGCTATAGCCCTCCAGCTGTAATGCCCTCCACATATTCCATCATGGAATTCTGTCAATATATTCTCTACTTCATTTTCTGCGAGACACAACAGTAATATACCTGAAGGGTCTCTCCAATATAGCTGTCCATTGGAAATTATATACTTCTGGGATTTCATCCTTACAGCTCTGTATTTTATCTTATCACATCCTGTAGGACAGCTAAGTGTTAACATATATTCAACTGTTTCTTTATACCAATGACTAGTTAGATATTTCATATGTATCTTTTGAGTGGCCATCTCCAGTCCTTGCTGTTCTTCTCCTTTCTCAGATTCTTCATTTGCTATCATGGACAAGTTAATGCCCAAAGCTTGATGATTTGATTCAGACAACATCTTGGCAAGTCCTTGTCCTTTAATCAACTTAGTAGGCCTTATGTCCAAATCATACTCCTGTATTTTTGCAATCCATCTCCCTCTTCTACCTTCGCTATCTCCCTGAACAAGAATGTCTTTGACAGCTGCTGTGGGAACATATGCAGTAATATGAGATTGCAAAACATATACTCTAAAAGCTTTAAGGGACTTTACCAGGGCATATGCCTGCTTCTCCAATATATTATATTTCAATTCAGCGTCATAAAGCACTTGACTGAAGAAAGCTATAGGCTGTTCATAGCCCTCTTCATTTTTCTGCAGTAATACTCCAGCAATTGTATGAGGTGAAGCAAATGAAAAGATCATAAATGGCTTCTTGTAACCTGGTCCTGCTAGCACAGGAGCTTCAGAAAATGCCTGTTTTATCCTTGTGAATGCATCTCTAGACTCCTGGGACCATTTTACTTCATTCTCTTTTTTCAACATATCAGTTATATGCCTAACTATCTTAGCATAGTTAGGAATAAACCTTCTCAGGAAATTAATTCGGCCTAAAAACACCTGTACTTCTTTCTTATTTCTTGGTAAAGGAATACTATTTATTACTTCTACTCTCTTAGGGTCTATTCTCACACCATCTTTAGTTACAATGTGCCCTAAGAGTTTTCCCTCATCTAATGCAAACAAATATTTTTGAGGATTGAGGGAAAGACCGTACCTTCTGCATTTTTCAAAAGTCCTTCTTAGATGTTCAATATGCTCATCATCATTCTTTGAAAACACTGTGATATCATCAAGGTACACCACCAAAAACTTGTCCTGTTCTCCAACAAAGGCTATGTCCATTGCCCTTTGAAAAGTAGCTCCTGCATTAATTAATCCAAATGGCATCCTAGCATACATAAAGGTTCCCCAAGGTGTGGTGAATGCAGTTTTATTCTGGTCTTCTGGGAATACGGCTACCTGATTATAACCAGAAAATCCATCCATCATTGACATTCTGGATGCTCCCACCACTTTCTGCAGGATGTGGTCCATCTTAGGCAGTGGATAATTATCTTTCAATGATGCTCTATTTAAATTCCTGAAATCCACACAGAGCCTTATTTCTCCGTTTTTCTTTCGAACAGGAACAAGGTTCGCTATCCATTCTAAGTATCTTAATGGCACAATTATCTTAGCTTTCAGTAGCTTCTTGACTTCTTTTTCAATGGAGGGAAGCAGTAGAGGATTTATCTGTCTGAGTTTCTGCTTGTATGGCTTAGCATCTTCCCTCAAAGGAATTTTATGCTGTATTATATTTACATCAAAAGTTTTTAGGTCCTGATAGGACCAAGCAAATACATCTTTATAAGATTGAAACAGCTTCAGATATTTTTCTTTATAACCTTCTGGGACTCTTTTAGATAATTTGACAATTTGAGGATCAGCATGGGTACCCAGATTCAAATCTCCTACTTGATCTTCTTCTGTCATTTTATTTGGCTGCAATGGAATATCATCTTTGTTAAATAATATTTCTAGAGGCACCATCCCTCTGGGTATAACGTTTCCTTTCAGATGCAGCACTTTATTTCCTGCTATTCTTTCTTCCCATTTATTTTCTGCAATATTTTCAACTTCCTCTTCCCTCTCATCATCAATCTCCATATTGGAGAATTCTCCCACTGTCTCCATGAATCTGTTCATCTGTTCATCATCTTCAAATACCTGCCAGTGCTTTGCATTATCTAGAATGGATGGTCTGTACCGTACCTCCACTTCATATCTTAATAGTGGATTCTGAGGAGGACGGAAAGTACTGGCAGCTACAGCAAGAGAATCTGCTATTCTGTTTTTCTCCCTGGGCATGAACTGTATGTTAAATGCTGAGAAGAAATTTTCTATCATGTCCCATACTTCGTTTCTATATGCTCTGAGCCGAGGGTGCTTAGTTTGACATTCATTTTTGATTTGCCTTACCACCAGCTCAGAGTCTCCCAAGAATTTTAAACATTTTATGCCCATGTTTCTCGCTGTCTGCAGTCCCAATAATAGTGCCTCGTACTCAGCCATGTTGTTCGTAGCCTCATACTCCAATTTAAAGGACAGCGGCACCCATATTCCCGTGGGAGAGATTAATAACACCCCAGCTCCATTGCCTTCTCTTGAATTTGCTCCATCAAAATGCAAAGTCCAAACTTCTGATTCCTGATCTCCTTTAGGCTGCTCAGCTTGAATTTGACCAAAAAGGGGCTCATGAGCATAATTTTGATCTTCTTCTAACATCAAACACAAGAAGTCTCCCTCTTTTTTATAAACTGGAGAATTTTCTGAGCAGTCAGCCTTAGTTACCATTTTAACAAATCTGGTCTCCCTGTACAACCTCCTTTCTTGACCTCCAAAGACTGGGACAGTAGCATATGTTAAATCCAATTTAATTGATCCCCCAATCTTTGTACCCCAGGACCTTGACAGCAGCATGCCAAAGCGGGCTGGGATATCGGCAACCACAATGTCCATGACCACACTCTTTGCTGGAATTTGGGCCAAATTGACCACTAAATCTTTAATCATTCCCAAGAATTTAACCCTTTTGGAATCAAATGAATATAAATCTTTGTATGGTCTTGTAATTTGCAGTCCTAGTTGCTCCATGACAGAAAAAGGCATAAGATTATGGGAAGCCCCAGAATCTAACATACAATTATGTAGCAGCAGGTCATGAATAACTAGGGACACGTAGAAAGGAGGAGTAGAAGGGTCTATCTCCTCTACATGTGGGCCAAAGACTACCATGGGTCTTTCTTCCTAAAGATTTAGACTATCAGGTGCAATTGGTATTTTTAGGAGGAAGCATAAAGGAAGTGACTTGAGACTGATATGCAGGTTGTTTTAGTAGTTCAGTCAGGGGGACACGAATCTTAATCTTCTCAAGATCTTTTTGCAAATTGAAAGCAGATGGGGGCTTTTCTATCACTACCTCTTTACTGAAGATTTGATTTCTTTTGACACTGGCTCAGCATTAGGAGGACTGACTATTTTTGAAGAAGAAGGAATCTGATCATTGGACTGCAAGGGAGTATTTAGAGGATTTTACCATTTTCTATGTTTCTCTTTGCTACTGATTCCTTCTGAGCAGATGCTTCTTTCTGAGGTGGCTCCTCTTCTTGATCTTGAGTTCTGGTCCTCTTTCTTGAAGATCTGAGATCATATTTAACATTGAATTGTTCTTGCATGAAATCAGCAAATTGCTTACAATAATGATCAATCTCTGCTTCTTCGTCTTCGTCTTGCAATGGGCATTCCATATCATCATTATTTGAAAAAGCCAGATTTGAATCTTCTAATCCATAAGCTGCATCTCCAGTGGAGTCATCTACTGGTCCTTCCAGGTACAAGGGATTCGGTACCTAGTCTTGTTGCTCCTTCATTTCTATTGGCAATATCTGCAATGGTGGCCTTCTATACTGAGGATTATATCCTCTGTTTGGAGCATTATAATAGTTCTTGGGAGCTGCATTCTTGGCTTCTAGTTCAAGCTTGACCATCTTCTTTATCATTTTGCTTATTTCATCCATTTTATCTGAATCTTTTTCCTGATTAGAGGTGGAGACCTCTTCTTTGCCTCTCCTCTTAGTATCCTGTTCAATTTTTCCTTTTAACTTCCCAGTGGAGGCAAAGTTCGCTTCTAATTCCAGAGCATCTGACTGTGCATCATCTAAAGTGGCAGGTTTTCTTTCTCTCAATGCGAAGCCAAAATCAAACTCAAAGGCTGCTATGAAAATTATCTTGGCAGCAACTTCATGGGGCTTCATTTCAGGAGGTAGGCTCAAATACAACTTATGGAATCTTTTAATAAAATCTGATAGCCCTTCATTCTGTTTCTTCTTCATTGTATTAAACTCAGTAAGACACTGACCATGATATTTCTTCTCTCCCCACTTCCTGAGGAAAAAATTTCTCCATGACATCCCAGGTGGTCACAGAACGATTTCCCAATGTCTTGAACCATTTTCTGGCGTCCCCTTCCAAAGACTGCACGAATAATCTTAAGACCACATCCAAATGTTCAACATTTAAGTTTTCTGCAAAGGAGCATAAGGTCTCAAGATGTTTCTGAGCATCAACTTCATTTTCACCATTAAATCTTGGCAGAATCTTCAGATAATCTTGTGGCATATCATTTAGCACTTGGGGTAAGGCCAGTGGGGCATATTTGTTCAAAAGAAATGCAGGAACATTGGCCATTGGAGGAGGTGGGGGTTGTACAACAGTCTGAGATACAAATGAAGGGAGAGGAGTAGGAGGAAGTGGAGTATGAATAACAATAGGAATATATTGCACAGAAGCCTGAGGTGTGGATGGGAATAATTCACAGTTAACAGCAACTACTTCTGTGACCTCTTTAATTTCTTCAGCCTCGAAAGCAGGATGAGAATCCTTCTCAATCCAGGAACTTCCTCTACGTGGAGTTTCCGGGTAAAACTCGGGATTTTCTGTTCTAACTTCTTGAGAAGAAGAGGGCGGATAATATTCAACGGAATATTCAGGGTTTTCAGCGCGAGTTGACTTCCTCTCCTTCCAAAATCTTTTATGAATGATCTTCTCTGGGTCAGACACGTAAGATGCTTTCGACTGAGATGTATCTGACCTCAAATGTGGTTTACGAGGAGCCAGGACTACCAATAAAATTTATCAAATAATGAACAGTGGAGTCACCAAGGTGAGAGATACGCAACTCTTCAACTCTCTATGCTCACCTGATTAGAGAGTGAAAACAATTTGTCGAGACCCAGGGAAACTGATATTCTTGAATTCGCTCCCCGGCAACGGCGCCAGAAAGATGTTGTGGATGATTTTGTCACCCCCCTAGAGACGGTCTAGAGTTTCCATAGACCAGTGCCTAGGACATCTTAATATAGCAAGGAGCTCATTATATAGCTTGGGTTGTCAGTCCAAAAGCTCTCTTACTATCTCTTGTAAAACAAGGAAATAAGTTTTAAATGGAACCAATCTCTCTCAGAAGCTGATACAAAGATAAGAACAGTGTAGGGACATCATGTAACACTCCAATACAAAGGCATCAGACAGTTAAGAGACAACTTACTGTAAAGAGGGCCAGTTCAAATAATATATCACAGAAATCAAATATCAGGAGGTGAATGCAGTGAGGAAACATAAAGAAGATATTAGTTAACATGAGACTGATACCCAAATACACAACAGAACCACATAAGGGCATACAAATTTATGAATCCTTATATGACAATGGCGTTTTAAAAGAACCCTCCTCATGCAACTAATATAGCTGAAAATATGGAAAAGATGAACATGGAACAGTATATCATGACTAGGCCTATTTAAAGCGCTTGACTAATTCCAGAAAGGACACCAACAAGGATGAATCCTCACTGCAAAGTAGTGAGCCACTCGCATTCTAGAACATGGTACGAGAAGATAAATAGCATGAAATGAGATATTGTATTAACACATAAGAGAAATTACATACTGTGAGATACCAAAGACCAGAATCCTCAATACAGTTATAACTCCTCCTCACTGAGACCCTACGGGCTCTGAACCTTCATACAGAAATATCACAAAATGTATACAAAAGCCTTGTCGCTGCATAGTTTGCTGATAGAAATCTGGAACCCTTACAATGTCTTCCTTTCGGGTCTTTATAGAAAAGATGGAGAATTCTAGAGAAGGAGGTAGATGAAGCTCATTTAATGACTCAATTTGAATAAAATGGCGGAAAACAATCGCGCCCACTCTATGAATGACTAGCTATAAATGACTGTACTTTAAAATCTGTCTATAGAAATAAATGCTGGGAGATGAAAATATCCTTATATAAAAGACACAAATAATAAAATATATACAGTGCTCTGCCTTCCGCTGAAAGTAAGATCTGCTACCGTAAGAACCCTGAGATAGACTGCAATTCTATACTGTACTATCAACCCTTAACTTTGGATTTGAATCCTGGATCTTTAATGTAGGGCGAATTTCTCTGGAGGGTTCTGTAGGTCCATATCTTCGTTTTCTTTAATGATGATCATTTCACACACCTACCCTTGGCTTCTTCTTTAAATTTCGTGAGCGGAATGTCGTCCTTCAACATGCTCCTAGCCTCTGCAATAGAGACCATAAATTAAAGCGCCTTCTTATTGCCTTGAAACCTGCAAAACCCATAAACATATTAGAAAAACAGACTCAGAGGTGTGGGGTGTGGAGGTGGAGATGGAGACGACGTCGTGGACATGAACAGATGCCAGGAACACGAAGGGTGGCGGAGGAAAAACAATGGATGTTTTGACGAATAGACGAAAAGCGGGTTTTCTTCGTAACACAGTCTGGACCTGAGGAGTGAATAACGACAAATACGAATAAAAACACATAAACACACATATGTATATATATATGTGGAGGGGAGGAATATTACGGATGCACGAAGCCAAAACACGTGGATGTACGGGGGACTGGTGGAAAGACAACGTGACAGCGGAATCGACAGACGGGGAAACAGATTGCTGGCCGTTGGATTAAGATCACAAATCAACGGCTGGAAGTCGATGGGGGCAACACGATGGTGGGCCACAAGGTACGCCAGATACGAATTAACGGGAGAGCAAGTTTAGAAGATCTCCGCCGCTGGATTGAGGTCAGTAGATCTGACGGTTCAAACGAATTCCGTTGCCTGGCGATTGTTCAGACTTTAGCGCGCGGGGAAAGCGGTTTCTTGGACCCGTACAAAAGACACGTGGTGCATTCCTAATGGAATCGCTGCCCCCGTGGTAAATACCGCCGGTTCGATGAAAGTGGTGCAGGGGTTACCACCAGTTTTTCTGCGCACAGGGCCCTCCACACAGGGTGATTGCCGCTCCGTTGATTTGACTTTGATCGGACGACCACCATTACATCCAAAATATAAAACAGTAAGCTCCTTTTCCCTTTGGCTTGTGGTTTTCGGGCTCGGGACATATGGAAGCCAAAGCAAGAGGGGCTAAAATCTTAGGGGCTCGGCCCGATATTTAAATTATGTGTTTTAAACTTTGGCCAAGTGTGTTTTCTGAACGGGGATGGCGCTGTTAAGCAGGGGGCATCAGGATTTTAAGGCACGGCGGAGGTCTGAAAGAGATGTAGAAAAGGTGGCAGGCCGAAAATTTACATGCAGGAGTAAATATGTACAACAGGAAGAATCCTCACTGATGTTTCCAGTTAAAAAGCCTCTCTGTTTGTGGAAGAAAATTCTCAAAGGACCTCCCTTTCCCCTTATTTTCACTCCCACTAAGCCTCTATTTCATCACCTTTTTCCCCTCTCAAATTTCCTTCATTAAACCTCTAAATCTCCCTAAAACCTTTTTAAGCCTCATAATATCCCTCATTTGGTCTTAAAAGCTCCTTTGTTGCCTACCGAAACCCCTTTTAAAGCCTTAAAAATCCTCTTTTTGGCTTAAAAACACTTATTTTCCATTATAGGCTTTAGCCCCTTTTGTCTAAGCCCCTAACAACTTCCCCACCATAAAACTGAGCATTGAGACCAGGCGCTAAACCCGTAGGTGCTTATTGCAATCAGAGGTTTTGGGTGAGCACATTTTCTTTGTTAACTGCATTTCCCCGACACGATGGAGTTTTGGTCTGTAGACCTGCTCTATGTTCTTAGCCGTTGATCTATATAGATCTAATGGCCAGTGTTTGTCTCTCATCGCACCCATTTTTTCTCCCCATTCACCCCTCTAATCACATGTAGACCGTTGATCTATCAGTCCGATCCAGTGGCCATCACATAATCGCACCGTCGCAGCACCCAATCCTGTCGCATTTGATCTCCACCGATTGGCGAGTCCCAATTTGATCTGAGCCTTCCATATTGGATGATCCAACAATCCAAATTACTCCTCACCCCACTCATTTCCCCCATCCTTCTCCCCTTCCGTTCAATCTCCGCCGTTGATCCTTCTGCCAATTCAAGGGCCCTGATGTAATCGCAAGTATAAAACTCAAAATTTATGACCCCGCCTCCCTCCGATGCGATTGGATCTACACCGTTGATCCCTTTGGATCCAACATCCCTCATTCTCTCCGCCCTTTCACATACCCCTCTATTTCCCCGTTCCCTCTTTCAATCCTGACCGTCCATCCGTTAGATCTGATGACTGGGATCTAACCCACCTTTAACTTCCCACTACCTAGCTGCCAGTGCACTTTCCCTCATCGTGCTCCACCCTACACCGTCCGATCTTCCACCCCTCCATCCAACGGTCCACATGCCTATTTTGTTATTCTGGCATCTGGACTTTAATGATCAGAGATCACGCGATAAAAGTGGTTTTGTTTTGCCACGTGTCAGTCAGCGACATATATCATTTTTTTTCTGAGAATTTTCTAAATCACCCTAAAGCCACAAGATACCAATGGTTTTCTTCCTAAAACCACCTTCCTCCCCTTTGTGCCTACAACCTCCATCATTTAATCTCAGCCGTCCCTTGATCCATATCTATAGTCCACATTGTATCGCGTCTCCCGTCTATGATCATTCATCGGAGCTTCCACAGAGTTCATCCGAAAATCCCCACCATTGATCTCCTCCTGAGATCTAACGGCTCACTATTAATCGCCCTCCACCCACCGAGTCTCACCATCCAAAGGCCCCGCTTTCATTCATTTTTCTCCATTTCCTTTGTATTCTGCAAAAGCATTAAACTTTGCGTTTTTCACTAAATATTGTTTCTCTTCCCAACTTACTATTAACACCTTGATACATAAATCCTGGCCATTGATCACCATTTCCATATCTGATCGGATGGCCTACGACCCTTATTTCCCCAAATCTTCATCAGTTCATTCTTCCATCGTTCTTCATGGTTCTTCCACCCGTTTTCACCTGCATTCACCATTCCGCCACCATTCCACAGGCCTCCACAACATTTCTCCACCACCTCCCCTAGATTTTATAACTAGTTTATTTCATCGTATAGGGATTACAGAGCGAAGAAGTTCACTATCTCCATAGTCACGGTCACTGTGACTTAGAGCGCAGAGATGACCAATCAGCAGTGGAAAATTGTATCAGGAAAGAGGATTAAAGGTTTTTGAGCATGATTATGAAGATTTAATGTTTTAATTCCATGTTCAAAGGATAAAGACGCAGTTTGAAGACCATGAAGATGATCAAGAGGCCTATTAAGGTCTAAGAACATGAGTGAAGCCATATCTGTGATATAACAACAAAAAAATGTATTTTCTCATAAAGTACAACTTCCTACAATGTTCTCCATGGCTCCTCGAGCCCTTAAACAGTTAAGTACATTGACAGAAGCTTCTTAAAGACTGTCAGGACTGCAGTTATGGAGTATGGAGACCTCCAGACCTTTCTATCCTCGTTGCTTATTTCCAGAAGGATACTCAAAGTACCAAACAGCCAGAAGGACTTCAAATAACACATCCGAGGTCAAATATCGACCTGACAAAGACTCCCAGACCATACTACAGAGTACATACAGCGATGCAGAGCCATTAAGCAGAGTGGGCTCGATATTCTGCCTCCACTTTGTCTTAATGACTCAATTTAATTTACATCTACTTCCACAATTACTCATTCTCCTATAAGAAACCCAAAGAACATATTGTAAAGGTTGTGGTTGTTGTTGTTAGTGTAGGGATTCATTCGACTGTTAGAACAGTTATTGGGGGAGAGTAGCTGAGTAGTTTGTAATTTAGTAGGTTGGGAGGAGAAAGTTTTGACTGTATCAGCCATTGAGCTCGGAGTATGTGATTGGTTTTGCATATCAATTTATCAAACATTTCATAGGATCCTGGTGTATGTTACTAGTGATGTTTCTTACATTATCCATGTTGTCCATTTATTCTCTGATAAGAATCAGTAAATCAGGCTTCGGATATACCCCTGCATGGTACCCTAAGGCCCACTCCTCTTCTTGTCTTTGATTTTTTCTGCTTAATGTGAATATAAGACAATATTCATACAGTTTAACCAATTAAAGATGTTGGTCCAGCCCATGCTTACTAATGTGTGAATTCGGGGTTTGTTACTTAGATGTTCTTGTTGGGTTTGAGTTGGAAGAATTGGGATACGAGGGATTTAGAGTTAAACCTATCCACCGGGGTCCTTTTCCAACAGATTGGCCTTTCTAAGATCCCTTGAGCTGGTGTCAAAAGCATTGAAGGTTAAAGGCCCTTCTCTGATCTTAGGCCTAGTTTTGTGTTAAATCTTATCTCTGTTTTTCTCTTGGAATATGCTGAAGCAGGCCTGGAGTTAAATGACCTCAGACCTGATCTTAAGCTACCCTTTGTATCTTCATTGAGAGTTTCCTTTGAGTATGTCAAAGCAGGTCTAGATTTAAATGATATCTAACCTGATCTCCAGACAGAAATCGAGGTTCTTTCCTTCTTTCACCTTCATTCCTTAATGTTCCATTCCACCATCTATCTAAAAGATCCTTTAGTATAGATTACTTGCCCTATGGAAAGCCTTGGTTATTTGCTATGCAAGTAATCCCCTTTCATGACTCCATAGCCCAATGGATAACACTTTCTTGGCCGATCCTCTTTTACTGAAACGTCCTACTGCTTTGCTCTTTTCTATTGCATTTAACCTTCTCAGTTAATGATCTCCAAATCAACCCAACAACCAAATCATTTAAAACCCCTTGTGCTTCATACCTAGCCTAATACCTCATTTGAGCTTCAAATATATATATCATTCTTTTCTTCTATGGAGAGATCCTCTCCGAATCCAGGAGGGTTATATCCTAGGATCCCAAAGTAGTTATGATGTTGTCTAGTCTTTTGGTCTTGCCAATCTGGCCAAAACACTAGAACCCCAACAATTACTACTACTAAAAAATATGGAAACTATTATTTTCTTTCAAAATTCTCAAAACAATTAGCTCACCTACTCAATGCAAACTATGTACACTCACTAGTATATAAGAATAATTACAATTGTGTGTTTCCTCCAACTTCACTAGGAAACTTGAATTTCATGCATGACTAGGGATAATTTTAGTAAATTGACTAGGTAACTGAGAGATCAGTGAGTTAACAATATGTACAACTATTGAACTGAACTCATACTGACTCTATTCTAGACTAATCTCATATAACTTACTTTCACTAAATATAACCCCATTAGATAGTTAGATCTTAGTAATCAACTCATGCAAAACTCTACTTCTTTCCCATGAACTCAAATTGAATGACTTAACTAAGTGACTTGGCCATGTCACTCTTGATAATTGTCTACAACTCAAATTGCTAAAGTGGAAATTCGAATTTATCCATTTGACTAAGGCAAAATTCAAATGAAGATTTTTATTGATACAATTTAACAATCACTCTTAGCAAGAAAAAGGTTATGAGAAACCCCAATCCCGCTCCTACAGAACTCAAAATTGCCTCTTCACAAAGACTTTTTGAAGATGTATGCATCCCATTCATTTTTAGGAATGTACTTTAACATAAAAATCCTCCTTTGTACAGAATCTCTTAGGTGATGGTACGTGATGTCTATATGATTAGACCTATCAGGAAACACTATATTTACAAAGAGTTTTATACAAACATAATTGTCACAGTGGATCAATATAGGCTCCATCCCCTGATTGAAGAGACCAACCAGGATATTCCTCATCCAAATAGCCTCACATGCTACTTGACAAGCAACCATATATTCGACTTATGTTGATCTGAGTGCTACATATCTTTGTTTCTTGTTGTACCTAGAAACTGCTACTCACCCAACATTGAATATTTCTCCCAATGTGTTCTTTATATCTAAGGGGTTCCTTTCCCAATCTGCATCTATGAAGCCTTGGAACTTCACTCCAGCAGTCTTCATGCACCATAAACCAAAGTACATTGTGCCTATCGGGTATCATAGAACATGTTTTGTTTATTTCCAGTGAACCTTGGTAGGCTCCACCATGAACCTTGGTAAGATAAAAAAAAAAAGTTGTAGAGTATTCATCTTGATGAGACAAGTAGGCCATAAACCCACCATATACAGATTAATATCTAGAACTATTGTATGTGTTATTCAAGAAGTGAGAATTTGCTTGTGTTAGTGTTTATGAGTCACCAGTTATCAAATGCACTCTTTCCATGTGATTGATAAGGTCTTAGGGTCAAATTGTTATATTTTCAAATAAAATTTGACATATATTGATTATCAAAATGGTCAAGTCATTTTCTAAAGTGTAATTCTACTCTCATGTCTTAGTCATCAAGGTGAATTCATAATCAGTTTCACGAGTCATTGAGTCATCATAAGGTCATGTTTCCATCATTAACTGTCATTATTAAAACTTTGAAAAGAAGGAGTCATGGTTTCATAAGGTTGATCATGAAAGTGTCATGAGTGTCTTGTTAGTTTATTCAGTAATCATATTCATCAATTTTGGTGTGTGGTCATCATATTTTCATTTGGAGTCATGTCATTCATCATCCAAACTAGTAAGGTGTCATCATAGTTAGCATGTAGGGAATAGAGTATTTTAAAGAGAATCATGGGTACATATATGTCACATTAGAGATATAATATTCCTATTGAATAAATAATGTTGCATTTCAAATCAAATCATCAAGAAGATTTTACACTTAATCAAAAGCATCAAATTCTTAGCCTTTTCAATTGTTTCACTTCTGAAGAATTCGTTGTGCTTTTGACTCCGATTTTGTCATCATTTTCAAAAGATGTTTCTGGCCAAATGAAGATGCATTTTTGAAAACCAAAGGAGGCTCTTGTTAAGGACATATCTAGTCACACTAGCCTCCTTCAGTTTCTTCACAGGTATCATATATTGGGAGATATTCAAATTTCTTGGAGGCCTATTTCAGAAAATCAAATTCTGCATTTTTTTTATTGTTTTAGTCATTGTTTTTTGGCATGCTTTTATAACCGTTGGAAAGGAATTTTGAGGAACCTAAGGAGGAGTTTTTCAAGAAAGATCCAAATAAAAAAAACCTTTTTCATTTTCTTCACATGTCTCGTGGATTAGAATGTTTGACTGAATCTTTATAGCCTAATTTTACAGATTTGAACATTTAATGATTTCCTGTTTTAGTCATGATTTTGCGAGGCCTATTCCAAGCCAATGGAAATTAATTTCCAAAAAAAGAGAGAGGGTTTTCTTAAAAAAAACCTTATATATAAAATCCTCTTCCATTTTTGTAATAGACGTTATGGTGAAACATATATTCGTTCGTATTTGACCCCTATTTTCACGAATTCGGTCCATATTCCTAGTAGGGAGTGCCAAATTTAATTTAATTGTTTCTATCGTAGAGAGATTTTGGAGCTCGACTCCCTTAGTCCAGGGATGAGATAATGGTATATATTTCATGAATTTCAGAGTGAAGAGGGTTGGTTGGTCAGATTAGAGAAGAAACACTTTTCTGCATTGTAATTTTGAAGAATTGTTTTTAGTGAATGAATGGAGCAACAAGTGATTTGCAGGGATTATTGTTTCGAAATTTTGGTGGTTTTGTGCTCCTTTGATTTGTAAGCTATATTATGTGTTTACATTCCTTTAATGTGTATCTTCTTGCTCGGAAAAAACTAAATGTTTGATACAAAATTCATCTTAATGGTGCTCTGTTTTAATTTTTGCCAAGTTATCAATGTTTTCAGCTTAAAGCATCACTTTCCCCTTTCTATTTCTCACTCAGAATATACACTCTCAACACACAAGCGCAATACTATTCCCTCATACAATGGAGGGATTTCCTCTTAGGGAAAAAAACCTAAATTAAACATTAATTTTTACTGTCAAATCATCCGCATAATCATAGCTTCTAGCATTTCTGCAACCATAGATTCAATTTCACACTTTTGGACATATAGATATCTATGAGGCATGATGTTTGGAGGAACACTTACTCGAATCAAATAAATAGCATGATCATAATCACGAATAGGTGGAAGAAATTTGGGAGTCTCAAATACCTTTGAATTATTGTATAAGACTTTTTGGAGATATGGAGAGATAGATGATTTTTATGTTTGAATCTATATTGTGTATAATTGTGCAATTACACCCTGTTTTTATTTCTTTAGAATATTTTTCATGCCATTAGAGATCATTATATTTCTTGGTTTCCTTGCGATATCCCTTAATTCAACTTCATTTTCTTCCCAAATCAAGAAAAGTTATTCAAAATTAAAAGCTATCGTTTCGAAAGATTGTAAACATTGGACTCCTAGTACAACATCAACACCACCCATTGGAATGGAAATCATTGGACTATTCAATACATATTCCCTCATGGTTAGTTTGATATGATGGCACTTTCCGTATAAATTTATAGTTCCTCCATTTGCAACCATCACTTGACACTTTCTGTAGAAGAAATTCAATTCCTTGACTATCTTACAATGAATAAAATTATGGGTACTACCTGAATCAATCAACACTATTACCTTTTTCTTCTCGATATATCCTTTTATCTTGAGAGTTTGAGGAGTGGTAATTCCTGCCAATGCATCGCATGATATGGTCGGATTAAATTCCTATTTATTCGGGTTTGTTCCTAGTGTATATCCTCATCTTTTGATGTTTCTTTTTCCTTTTCTTCCTCTTCACAATCTATGTAAAATAATTTATTCTCATCATACTTATGACCTTTAGTGTATTTTCTATCACAACTCTAACAAAGCACTTTTTCTCCTTTTTCCTCCATTTTTTGTGGTTTCACCATTGTAGGTTGTGGAAGGTTATGAGCAACAACACTTCCATATTTACAGTTGTGAGTGGTAGACTTCATTGCTCCCATAATTTTTCTTTCCACTTTTCTTGCCACCCTGAATAACTTCTCCAATGAATCAGGTTCCCAAATGTGAACCTCATGCTGGATTTTATCCTTTAAATTCCCTATGAAAACATCAATCCTATTCCCTTATGGAATATCAATTACCTTGATATTAAATTTTTGAAAGTCCTTAATGTTCTCTTCCATTGAACTCTTTTGTTTGAGATTTATCAATTGGCTAAAGAAGGTGTTGGTGTTTGTATCCTCACAATGTGCTATGATTTCCTTCGTAAAAATTAACCAAGTGACAAGTGGTTTTTGAGAACAAAGACATCGATACTAGAAAAAACTATTGGGTTCTAATGTAGATATGAAATATGTACATTTTGTGTGTGTTGCACATCATGGAGATCAAAATATTGCTCCATATGTAGTTTCCATGTTACCAGATCCTTGCCATGAAACTTCCTCATATTGATCTTTGGAATGTGGTGGGTATTAAACTCGACATTGGAGTATCTAAAATCATAATTCATATTCCTTTTGTCATCATCATGATTTTAATGGATTACCTTGTCACCATTGGGAAGGATTTCTTGTAGCAACTTTTTCAACCCTTCCATCTTGACATTCATCATTGCTTCTACATCATCCTTAAAACCTTTTATTTATGTTGTTAAAGACTCCATGTCTCCTTTTAGGCCATCCATGTGTTGGGTGTGGAGCATGACTATCTTATTTATTTAGATGTATCACTGCATTGGACCCTAATTCTTAACATGGCGACAACACCGCTCATCTTTTGATTACCATCAGGGGGGTACAGGGGGGCGACAACGATTTTAAGAGCCTCCCCCTTGCGAGGTTTAGGGGAAGTGCTCTCAAAAATAAAAATACATGTAAAATTTACTTGAAAAATATTTTAATTTTGTAGTCAATCTTGGTTGTTCATTGGGCAGATGATTTGACAATAGAAGTTATGTTTAATTTAGGGTAACTTTCCCTAGAAGGAAACCCCTCGGTTCACATGATGGAATGATATTGTGACTATGTGTGGTATACATATTCTGAGAGAGAAAGAGAAAAGCAGATTGTGTGAGAGAGTAGAGGATATTACATCAGATATGTTGTAGGTTGTCTCTTCATTTTGTTGGATAATATAAAGGAAGGACTGGCTGTTTCTCCGTGGACATTGTTATCACAAAATTGTACTTGATTGGCTGCTTATAAAACAACTCATTGTAACTGTTTCAAACCACTTTTAACTGAATCTTAGCCTCTTCAGTTTGAGAGGGCTCTCTCAAAGGGGGTTTTATGATATTGAATAATGATAGTACTAAATGTCTAACTCTATGGAAATTGTAACTTGTTTTTTATGATTATAGGTTGAAAAGAATGCATGCTTGCAACCATTGGGCTTATGGAGTCAACAATCAATAGTTTCAGTGAAAATGTTTCTTAACATGAAAGCTGAGGTAGGTAGAGGTATTTCACAGAGGAAACTCACACATAAAACATAGGATAACACAGTCATTTCATCACTAAAGGAATTCAGAGCATAAAATTATGAATTTTGAGTAATAGAGATGAAATCTACTACAAGTGGTAAAATATAAAGATATAGATCAATGAGACATCAAAAACCTCATGGGAATCTCAATTCTATCAAGAATAAAGTCACTTTGTATTACTAATATAAGTCAAATAAATAAAATCAACAGTGATGCTTTGTCTTTAAATAGAAATTCTTTACAACAAGGATGATCTTCCCGAGGGCTAGATCATTGAATTCTCCTATGACATCTTTCATAACTGAAATACATAACTTCTAACAGAAAACTGACAGCTACACCTTAAAGAAAACACCTCCTAATAGGACTCTAACTCCTATTTATTACATAGCTCTACCTTATCTGTGAAAAAATTACATGATGGTTACAAAATAAGTATCACATGCTCAAAAGAAACATGATAGAGTTCATTACCACTTTACATATTTAACACCCTCCTAGACTTGTGGAGCATAACCCTACTTTTTAGGAATGCACGACCCTTATCTTCAAAGCTTCTTTGGCTGATGACCTGTCTTCATAACACTTCCTTCGAGTCATAATTATTTGATGATAAGCTCCCTTGACAAGCTAGAGGACTCCAGCTGTCCCAAAACTACCTTTAACATGCTAAAAAACCTTCAATAATTTCTCGCTATGAAAACTGGACAGTTTCGTAGCGCGTTTTGGTAGCGTTGGAAAAGTAGCTTTTGAAACCTTTTACTCCACTCCTTTGTTGTTCCATGATGTTAATCATGTCATGACACATCACTACCATCAATTTATCTCCTTGAAAAATACAAAAACTCACTTTAGAAGAAAAAAGGCTGTTACAGGTTTTATCGTAGCGTTTTCCTGGCTTTAAGCCTGGGGAACGCTACGAAACTGTGTAAAAACCCAAAAATTACCCCTTTCAAAACAGTCTTCAAAAATTGACCTCCAGCTAAAAAATATTGATTTTATGCATGTAATAAACCTTCTAAGGCATATTCAATCTCAACGTATTGCTCTTGTGGTGTTTCCTCCTCATTTATGATCAGTTGAGCTATAGGCTCTTCCACCATAATCATTTTCAAACCTTTCTTTTCCAACTCTTCATGAATCAAATCTAGTTATTCTTGAAGGTCTTTGAATTGGTCCTTCAGTGTCCTATTCTTGGATTGCAAGTGCAAGTATACCTTTTTGATGTGCTTTACCTCTCTTCTTAGTGGCTGAGTCCACTTTATCAGTTTTTTTGTATTGTCCAAGGTCTTTGAGACACTTGTGACTTGATCTTCCCAAATCTTCCTCATTTATTCAAACTACACTCTTTCAGCTCTATGCTTCTTTTCCTCTTTCCTCAAGACTGGTATCTCTTCACCTTCCTCTTTAAATTGTTCCTTAAGGGTTTCAACTTCTGATTTTTCAATGATTTTCTCTTTACCCTCCTTTTGTTTGATGACCAATTCTTCTTTTGCAGGTGAGGAGAGGTCTATGATGCTTGGTGGTGGCTAAGTAGTTTCACTGATCTTCTGAGTCCCTTTTCTGCTTTCCATGACCTTTCTTGCATGTCTTGTATTTTGTTTTCTAGCTTGAAAAATTAAAGCAACATCATCATCTGAAAACTCTAAATTTTTAGATATTTTGCATTCTTTAGCTTTCTTCCCCCATCTTCAACATATTTAGCTTGGACAATGGGAGTTTCTTCAATATCAGTTGCATGCAAGATGTCCTCTAAGTTACCCTTAACCACTATTTGGCTCCTAGTAACTCTGTTTTTGCCATGTTTGCTAACTATTGGCTTTTGTTTTGTAAGTGTAGCTTTGGGTGTGTCAATCTTCTGTAAAGGTTCTGTCTCCATGCTCACTGGTTCAACTTTCTCTACCACTGTTGGTGATGAAATATCTATAGGTTTGGGAACTATTTTAGGAGTGACAACATTCGCTTCAAAACAACTCATGAACATAAAGGATGTCCAATCTCTGCCTAATATCTTCAACTCCTCTAACACCAAAAATTGAATCAAACCATGGTGTAAGAGAGAAGTTTCATTTCCTTATTTTCTAAATTGGACCTTATCTAAAATTTTAGTTAGAACTCTGTATAAGTAAAAGGGAAAGTCAAGGGATCTCTTACCCACAAAATGCAGTAGAAGCATAAGTTGGTAGGAGTAGACCATGTGAAACCTTCCTTCACAGGTGAAGTACTTCTAAATGATTAGTAGCAACTTTGAGAAGTTGTCTTTCATGTAGCTCCTTCAAATAGCATTTGTGAGATAAATTTCACTATGCTTTGGCTTCATGAATTCTTTGCAGTCCTGCATGGTGAAATTTTGCCTTTGAACCATTGTTCCCTCCTCTAGGGATTCCAGTTGCTGCTGAAATGCTGTCTGGTGCTACTGTGAGGTTTAGCATTCCAACATTTGATGTTGTCCTAGTAAAACTATTATCAAAGTCTTTAGAAACCTGTAGATGACAACCCTACAGCCTTTGGCAGAATTGCAAAAAACATGTTCTTCTGAATACCTCCAAGGCAGTTGGGTCTTCATTTAACAAATTTATGCCCATTGGCTCATATCTGTGGAAATAACCACCTTTGCTAGTCTTCTTCCTTGTAGCCATGGTAATTTTATATCTTCTCAGCCTCGCTTGATTAATGACACCTCCAACCTTTGAAAATGCCAGCAACCTGCTTGTCTCGATGAAGCAGCTCTCCAGAAACTCAATAACATGTAAGGATAAAGCAGAGAATGACAAAAATACTCAATTGGGTAATTTTTTATGGTTTCGATGACAACTCATGCCTTCATCATGACACATGCATGCTAAAAAAGGTAATGATGACCTCAGCCATGACTTTGTACTTTTGAAATAACCCTAACTCCTTCAATGATGAACTAAGAATTCACCTTAGGTTTGACAAGAGAGATAGGAAAACTATTTTTCGTAGCGTAGCTAGTTCATTTTTTGACAATTTCGCTACAAATATATTAGGTAGTTTCATAGAGAAAACTTCTATTTCACAGTGTAAAATGCTACGAAAAGAGGTAAATTGACTAAAGTGTCCTTTTTCAAATTAAACGATTGGGAAATGAAATTTGACACCTAATGATGACTGATGGGACATCATATAACCTAAATGAAGGTGGGTTTGAACCTTAGGATAGGTTAAACATGTAAAAAAATGAATTTTTTCCTATATCAACTTGAAATATTTAAGGAAACATTTGACACATGAACTCTATGACCATGCCAAATAATGTTTCACATTTTTCTGAGTGATAACAGATGTAACACAAGTTGGGTGAACCACATATATATGTGTCTCTCTTGTTTTATATGTTGTATGTGTTTTTATTTACACATATTTTTATGTGTTCCATTACTCTGTAATATATAATTTTCTAACACCATGTCACCTTTGGTTGCTCTTTGTGAGAGCAAAATTTGGTTCACTTGGTCCCATAATTTTGATATATCATATTTCAATTCTTCCTCTTCTTGCGTCATAATAGAGATTGCTAAGGGCTTAATGCATGTAGAATTATTTTGTTTGGAAAGAATTGTAGAACCAAACACTAATATGTATGCTTCAATATGCCCTTTGAATGACTAAAACTGATTTTTTCAAATAAACGTTATGGAATTAAAAAAAACACACACACACCTTTTTCTTCCTTTTAGGAGTTGGATCTTTAAACAGTTTTCTAGGGTCTAAATTATTTTCCTTTTGTAGCCCTTTCAATTGTCTTTCCAAATCCACAAGTTAGACCGAGATTGGATTCTTCAAGAAAGAGTTATGCCCAATATCTCACCATGAGCTGATTATAGAAAGGTTTCGTAGAGCGAACTTGTACGAAATGGAACGTGTCATTGTTTCAACCTTGGAACCTAAAAATGCTACAAGAAAAGACATAGTTCCTACACGCTAATTTACTTTTTATGAAATTCAAATCTGGTGCTTGGAGATAAATTTATGATGATTTTCCCTAGGTCACTTGTTTGAGTCTGAATTATGGAGCATGCAGAAACCCTAAGTTCTTTGGATGATATCTCTAAAAATATAGTGAAACACGATCTAAAATTCCTACAAAAATTTCACCAATATTTTGACTTCAGGTGGTTGAAATTTTAGCTTCCAAAGCGTCGTATACGAAAATGTATAGCGAAAATTCCAAGATGCGTTGTTTGAAGTAGCGAAACCCTAGAATCCAAAGCTCTAATACCAAATGTTATGCAACCAACTCACAAAACAAAAAAAAGAGAGATCAAGGACTTAAAAACTATCCTCTTTGAGGGGGAAACCTCCTTTACATTACATAAATGAATAATTCTTGTATCATTGAAACGATAACACATGTTGGGTATATATAGGATTCTATGGAGTCACAATATAATCAAAGCCTACATAACAATAATAATGTAAGGGCACACCAATAACAATAGTGGGATTCTATGGGGCACAATAATAACAATATGGGGGATAAATGGGCACAACAATGACAATAGGGGGCTACATTGACACTAACAATAAGGGGGATAAACTAGTATTATAGGGACCTAAAAATTATCCTTCTCTATTTAGTTTGGTTTTTAATCTATGGTTTCTTGTCTTACCCCTCCTCTGTCACCATGCCTCAAAAATGCATGAAAAATCGCCAAGGAGTGGGTGGTCGTAACCCTTAGAATAAAACATAGGCCCAAACTAAAGCAGGAGATGTTGCAATAATATACAACATGGATACTCCTAAAATTAGATCTAAAATGTTTCATCAGGAATCCATATTTGAAGTTCATCGGTAAGCCCTTTATGATTCTTATATTGTTGATGAGGTTTCCCAATAGTTTCCTAACTCTCGTAACATTAGGGAAAGATGAAAACAATTCCTCAAAACTATCACATTTTATTGGAAATTTAAAACCATCTTAGTTTGAGTGCTAAAAGAAAAAGAGGAAGAGAAATACAAAATATTTGTAGGCCTCAGGGACATCAAACATATTCAACAGAATCAATGCTCTTGGATGGAGTGTTTGGATTATTGATTTCTCACCTAGAAATACACCTTTAGTGTGAGGAGAAACATATATCCTCTTTGGATCCAAAACCAAAATCTTGCTTTGGTGATGTCATCTTAATGATGAATTTGCTATGTATTTATGTTTTAGGTTGCTTAGTGTCTCTGTTTCATAGTGGACAACTTACTTAAGGAGGATATTAAGTTTTGTTTAGATATTATCGCAGATTGGTGATCAATATATTTAGTTTCCTAGGTGACATATTGATATCACCTATGTCAAGATTAGTATGATCATGAATACTCCGTGGAATGTAATGACATTTTAAGTTTTCAGGCAATACAAAATTAATTCACAAAAATTAATTTAATTCAATTTTTTTTATTTTTATTTTTTTAAAGTATCAACCTAAATCCATATTAACTAGAGATCTACCAAGCCCCGAGAGGGATAAAATCTCTTTTCACTCTAAAAGAGGTTTTCATCTCAATATATTTAATCCCTCTCAACACTTGGTGAATTTGGACTTGAGATGGATTTAGGAAATTTTTTTTTTTCTATCCCAGAGGGACCCAACAACCCATTTGACACGTAACTAGTAGTAAACCTCTTGGGGTATACAACCTATCCTTGTTTCCATAAAACGGGTCACAACCAAGGGTATTTGAACTTGGATCTCTCGATTTTCATATATTTCACATTACTTCGATCACCAATTGAGTTTCCACCCTAGGACTAGCCTAGTTTAATTATTAATTACAATTATCAATTTTTTTTTTAATCTTATTTTGTTTTTTGTTTTTATTTTTATTTTTCTGTAATTTGATGGAGTCAAATTGGTTTTATTAATTATTATAATTAATAATTAATAATTTTTTTTAATTTTTTTTTATTTTTATCTAATTTGACCAAGTCAAAAATTTTAGACAACATAACATGGGAGGACATTACAACATTTCTTCCTTACTAGGTTGGAGAGCACCTCTTGGCACAATAATATCACATTATTTTAAAAAATTAAATAAGATAAATAATTTTTTTTTGTCAATAATTATGAACCCTAAATCTATTTTTATATATAAATAATATATTGCATGTATATAACACTACCTACCACTCCATTGTAATATTATGGGTTGTGGAAGGCGTTACTATCATCTTGTATTTGACTTTTAATTTCTAACCTGAAAAAGATATTCCATTTCTCAAATATTTGCATAATTAGATAATAAATTTTTCTTCATATCAAGGTCGATAAGAGCTTTCTGACTATGTAATTATTTTATCAATCCAAAACCTAGGTTAATATTATATTAATAAGAAAGGATATCTCATTAATATTGGCCATGTTGACCTTGACATGCCATGTGACAATTGAGGTTTGAAACTATTCCACATGGCAAAGCCACGTGGACTAGTATTCTAATTCCCTAGCACATATTTTGTTTTACATATACATATGTGAATGAAGACGTTACACATACATTATATAAGAAAAAAGAATGTCTATAAGCTACTAAATCACTCCCACACTTCTTGTATATACGATGCACTAATAATTAAACCACATATTAAATATGTGTGTGTCAATGTCATGCACATGCTACTCATATATATTAGATATATGATGTGTTGGTGTCAGTGTATCTCTAATGTGGTCGTTAGGCATATACTTACATAGATCCCCCATGTATAAAGTATATCACATATGACACGGTTAAAAAATCAGGCCTGGTTGAACTATCACTAACCTTGCACTAACATTTAAACATTAATGTATTTGAATGTGTATGGTGTATTTGAATTTGTGTGGGAAGGTAATAGTGCCAACCCTTAATAGAATTAAGCCATGCGGGAAGCCGACATAGCCAAACATTAATATAATTAAATCAAATTTAAGGCCGGTTGTTTCAATATCAACATATTTAAAATGATACAAAAGTATAGCATTAACATGGTTAGAATGATATGATAGGCCCGATAACCATTTTAATTATATCAAGATCAAACTTTCGGAAGCTGCTTTCAGTGTTCAAACTTGTTAACTGTATATTATTGAATGGGTGGCATGATAAAAATAGGAAATAAAAGAAATGAATTGAATTAACAAAGTAGCTCTCAGGTGAGTATTGTACCTGGAGACTGCACAAAGTGGGGTGTACGTTCTACATTCTTTACATGAATAATACAACAATAAATACATCACAAAAGAATAGGGAACTATGAACAAACTCCTACAACCTAGGAACTAATCCTAACTTAAGGAGTTATGTTACAACAATATAACCATTTCTCCATTAATACAATAAAATATTAACTATTTTCAACTATCCCCCTTAATGGAGAAAGGATTATCCCATCGTCCTAACATTCCTCCGAAAAATTCAAGTTTCACTTTCCCAAGAGGTTTAGTAAAAACATCAGCCATATTGTCACATGTTCTACAATATTCAACAAATATTTCTTTTGATTGGATTCTTTCCCTAACAAAGTGAAACTGAGTTTCAATGTGTTTCATGTTCTTATGAAACAATGGATTGTTTTATAGCTTAATGGAACCCTCATTGTCGCATTTGATGAAATTCGCCTCTTTCTGCTCTTCTCCTGCATCATGGAGAAGCCTCCTCAACAAGATAGCTTCAGATGTTGCTGCGCATAATGCTTGATATTCGGCTTCAACTGAAGATAAAGACACAATACGACTACAAGGAAAAGACCCTCTAGTGGATTTTTTTGAGGAACCCCTTATAAAAATAGCCCATATATCTTTTTTTAGTCGAGGTTTCTAGAGGAGGTTGGTGGGTGGACATTTTTGCAAATATTTTTTGTCCGGTGTGTTTCTCATCCTACACCACACCAGTTCGTTCCACTAGAAATGCTCTGGTGCGTACTATAAATTGGCACATCGAGACAGCGTACTCTCCTTACAAACCCTCTCGGTGTGTCTCATTACTGTAGCGCACCAGTGCGCTACACAGATTCAGGTCTGGTGCATCATAAAAACCCATGCTAAACTAAAACAACCCCGGTGCGCTTGGAAGAAACCGCCCGATGCACCTCAAAAACCCGCACACCAGAACAAGGTTAAATAAAAAAATAATTACGGCCAAAATATCCGAATTTTCACTTCTTCAGTGCTCTAGATCTCTCAAGCATCGGTGAAAATTTCCCTTGTGTGAGGCACCCTGCCATCGGTGCTCCCATTGCACGGACTGCTGTCGTCCATTGCCCACCATCTCGATTTCGAATTTTGGAAAATAGTGGGAAAATTTATTTTTGCAAATTCTTCAGCAAATATGCCTCCTTGATGCCCAAATGTACAAGTATTTTACTTGTTTCTCCATAATTAAAAATTTTACATATTATATTTCTAAAAAAACTTGAATTTACCCTTAAATAAAAAATTCCCGTGTGGTGCACTCACACCGGTTTGCGATGCTACCTATAAATTTACAGGCATCACCATGACCAGTGCTAATGGAAACTGCACAGGTTCTAGCGCGGTACCAAAAAATGTGTACCGTGTTTTTTTTTTAAAATACATAAATGACAATGCAGTCAGTTAACTAACCACACCGTTGACTATGTCCAAGTTCAGGAGGGCGGTGCGCTGATCAAACTATGTGCCCCAAGGCGGATAATTTCTTCAGCACAACACCCTCTAGACACATGTACATACTCAACGGTGCATTCATTTAAACGACCACACTATTGACCATGTACTGATGTCAGGAGGACAGTGCACTAACTAAACTATATGCCCCACTAACTAAACTATATGCCTCGGGGCACATAGTTTGGTCAGTGCACCGCCCTCACGATACTATTACGTAGTCAATGGTGTAATGATGCCAGGAGGGCGGTGAGCTGATGAAACTATCCACCTCGGGTCGAGTAGTTTGGTCAGCGCATCACCCTCCCGAACTTGTACATAGTCAACGATGCGATCAGTTAAACGACTGCACAGTTGACCATTAAGTAATGTTTTGCAGTGTGTTGACATAATTATCCACCCCGGGATGGATAGTTTTGTCAACGCACCATGAGAGAAAGTACATTTCATGTTGCGTGGTGTGCTGAAAATTTCCAAGTGCACCGCGGACGGTGCATGATAGAAACAGACGTACTAGTACCAGTATGTTAGGGTCCTATAATAATACGGTTCATAAAATTTTGAATTAACTTTGATAAGTCTTGTAAAGATGTACATACATTGCTTTCTGCAAGTTGTTTTCCCATATTTTGAAAAAACGAAAATAATAAAAAATCAAAAAGAGGGTAAAAGTCCTAAAAGAAAGGTCAAAGGACTTAAAAAATATAAACCCCAAAAGAAAATAAATAAGACCTGAAAGTGAGCAAGTCCAAATGCCACTACTTTACTTTTACTGCAAAGAATAATGGTTATGGGCAGTGTCAATAAATGCCATAATCCATTATCAGTTAAACAATTTAATATTAACTTTTCATGATTTCAATTTCATGTTCTAGATAGAGAATAAAGATTTGTTAAACAGTTTAAACTTGACAAATCAGTAGATAGGTAGAGAATAATGAGGAGCTCAATAGTTTAATATGAGCCCTCGGATGAAATAAGGTAGATATAGATTAGTTTTATGCTTTGAAAGAAAATGTTTTAAGGTTGCAAGCCTATATGCACCTGCAAAATGAAGAAAAATATGCTAGAAATAAAGTTGGGTAGGTAGAAAGCAGTGTAGTAATCATGTGAAAAATACATCATTGGGAAAAATCACTAATTTCCCCTTCCACATGAGTATTTAGTATTCTAAGCTATTATTCAAATAGGCTCAGAGTCTTTGACTTTTGTTGGGACCAGACCCAAGGCTCTATGACTCGTTAGTTAAAAATAATGAGTTCTTATGTTAAATCCTCATTTATCATCATTTACCCTTCATTCATACTTCGAAACCCCTTTTTCCTAAGTAAGCACACATTCTTTCTTAGTAAAATTGTAATCCCCATATAATTAACTTCATCTCTTCATAAGCATTCATAAAACCCACAAAATTACATTTATCCTAAGTTTTAGTGAAAGAGATATGAAAATGATCAATGCTTGATTTTCTACTATACTTAGAGATAATGTATATTTTGTTTTACACTACCCTTTCATATTAACCTTTAACAGATTTTATTAAATCCCTAAGAAATACCCTTTCCTAGTTATTAATTTCATTATATCTAAATATCCCAAAAAAACCACTATTATAAACTTTTGACCAAAGTATCTTATCACATGTGCGTAAATGAAAAACCCAATATATAAAGCCCTTTGGTCTAAAACGATTATCATTATTCAAAATATCCCGCCCTATAGTTTTTAAACTATCGAAAATGGTTGAAAACTATATAAATATATATATTGAGCCCGGACCTTTGTATATTAATTAAAACATTATTATATAAAACCATTATTTACCCCGCCGCTGTGTATAAATAAACCATTGCATATATGTTTTATACCTTTTTACCCCTCAACCATATCATAAAAGGTCTAAACATATTATAAGCCCCACTGCATTATTAACCCTTCCGCTCATATAATAGTCCAGTCCCACCATTACTTTTCAATGCACCTCTCGAAAAAATCCTCACCGTTCGCTTCAAACCTTTTGATCTGACGGTTGAAGATTCAAATTGCATAGAAAAAGTGCACGATCTCTCCAATACGAAAGCAACGCGAAATAGGCATTTTCGCATTAACCCCTCCCTTCCATGTGCCCTCTTCTTATTCGATCACATGGGTTTTGATTAAAACCGTTTTCCACTTAAAACACACGCGATAAACTACCAGTTTTCTATGCCTTTGTAATTCGAAAACCACCTTCCTGTCTGATCGGGACTCGCATTCAATGCTAGTCCATGTAGATTCATACGTTTTAGTTAAACCTTTGTATATGCATTTTTCCACCTATATGTTGCGTTTAAACATTGTTTTTTCCCTCTCGACTGTGTAAACCTGCAGAAGCCCCTGATAGTTATTTTATCGCATAGAACCTCCTAAATTCACCAAAATAAGCCTATAAAAGACTGCCGAGGAGCTATATTGCTCCAGTTCAACCACTGAAGCTATAAATTCGACCAGAAGATTGAAGAAACCCTGTTAAAACCGATACCTGCGTCAAAAACGGTATTCTTCTAAGATTCAAACCTGTAATTAAATTTAATGAACCTTTTAAAAAGAAGAGAACTCATTTTAAATTAAGAAATTGATCAAATCCAATTGCCCAAAAGTCCCAGAAACAGGCCAAACTTTGGCAAAATTTTCCCAGGAACCCTAGTTTTCTACTACACACAATTGTCAAGGAAATTTATTAGTTTTTCACAGTTTTAAGGATCAATTTCAAGCTCTAAAGACCAGAAATCCTTTGCAAGTGCCCTATATCTTCTGAAAATCCTTTTTTCATCGGAGTTTTAGCCCATTTTTCAGTCAAAAAAATCAGAAAACCCTTGTTTTTTGTTTTAGACCAGTTTTTAGCCTCATAACTTCATTTGAGAAACCTAATTGAGTATAAAATCCAAAGAACAATCTATTTTGTTGAAATTGCCTAATCAAGCCTCTTTTATAGTAAAATTTCCTCTGTAAACAGTTTAAACTTCCAGAAGTCAATCAAAATGCCTAAAAAATAGTGTAAACAAATCTGAAGGTTCAAAAACTCCTAGAGATACTCCTACCATGACTCCCAATACTGCAATTGTAGTCAATCCATTACAACACCCAGTTTTTGATATTGAGCATATTCCTATAGTTGATATTGACGACAAAATAGATGATCCTATAGTTGAGTTCAATTTGTTAGATATCCACAATTGGTGTTTTTAAAAATCTCTAGATGATCAAGAAGAAGTTCACATTTGGGAATCCAATCTGCCCAAATATGCAGTTCCCCTGACTCACCCTTGTCAAGAAATTATCAGACTATGTCACCAGTACTACATTCCTGAAAAAATATCTATTTTGAATGAAAAAAAGAGGTCCTATTTACCATCACTGTAGAGTCAATAAACCAAAGGTTGCAGCTTCAACCAGACCCATTGTCTATTGAAGCCCTCACTAAGTCATACATTAACTTAGACTTTCCTAAAAGGTTTTTGATTTTCCAGACTTTCATGCCTTTCTATGTTGAAATTCCAAAATTAAACCCTCCATATTCAACTACCAAGTTCCCTGAAGGTTAAAGGCATGTAATCTCCATGCTTTTCTTCATACTTGGGTATTTCACTGATGAGCATACTGATGAGTCTATCCTAGGATTTTTGTGCACATTTTCTCCAGGGCAGCCATCTTCAGTTATATTTGACTATGCTGGGTTTGTTATCAATAGTATTCACTATCAATTGACTAATTTGCAGCTAGAAGGAGTATTCAGATATGCCTCCTATCTATTCCACTTGTTTCTATTTTTCCAATTAGAAAGCTTTCCCATTTCACTTCAAAAGTTGGATATAGAAGGAAAACCTCTATTAGTTATCTTTTGGAAATCTATATTTAGAAAAGAGGGTTCAGAGTTCAGTTATTCATAATTTGTAGAGTTGTTTGTACATCCATTGATTACCATCTTGACAAAAATAAAGTAGACTAGAATCAGTGAGGAAATGAAGAGAATCTTGCAGCTATCAGAGCAAAGAAAAGTAGGTGATTGGTATTTGTATGAGAAATTCAGTGAAATCAGAGTTTTTGGTTCTAACTTGTTGCCTTAAAAGTTACCAAAGCATCCATCAATGAGGATCTTTGATTTAGAATACATTAGGCAGATCCTAAATTCAGATTCAATTAATTTCATAGCAGCCAATAAAAAGACCCAATTTAAGCTCAAAAATCAAATTGGGACATTCATATGTAATCAAAGAGACGCAGAAAAGGAAGAAGCAAGTCAATTACTGGAATATAAATTAGAAAAAATATTCCCATGGAATTATGATCCACAAGGGATCTTAAGTAAAATATGGGTAAAATGTAAATTGACACTCTTTATCCATGAGTCAACGCTAGAAATAGAGAAGTTTTCTAATCAAGTTGAGTGGGTTGAAAATAATTTAACAGAAGCAGTAAACCAAAGGAATACTGGTCACCCTTTGGAAATTGCCAAGCAACCAGAAACATCCACTAAGAGAATCAGAGAAGAAGGAGCTTATACTGCAGAGACTACAACAGAGACAAAGTTTAAAATCATTTACAATAAGAGGCCAAAACTGGGTACAACAACCAAAGGTAAAGTAACAATAAATATTGAAGAAACACAGCCCTTGAATACCAACACTCCACAGACAGAGACCAATGTAGCCACTGTAATCATCAGTGAGCCAAATCAGAATGAATAACAATTGAATAATGAATATGCACAGATCATGGAAAGGCATCAAAGTATGGAGGCTTCTTCCTCACATTCAACTGAGGAGAAGGATTTATATATTAAGGAAAAATACAAGAAAATCAAATTGAAGAATGAGGTAATCAAAACTGAAATATATTCTCAGTTTTTGAAGCAAAAGTGAGGTAACCAAAACAGATTCCTATTAGCATTTGATTATTCAACTCAAAAATTGATTATTTTAGTTTTACAGCCCACAATACCAGTGCCAAAGACAGTGGTTGACTATAAAAATTTTGATATGGAAGTAGCCATAGATAAAATCCATGAATTGGATCAGATTGAGTTTCATAGGAAAACCTCATAGATGTTCTATTCCATAGTCACAACAAAAGCTATGAGTGCTCATAGGCTTCAAAATACCATCTCTAATATGCAGGACCAAATGAACATGGATAAAGCCTCATTATATGCAAAGGATCTAAGGATAAATGCTTAGAAGATTTATTATTACAGGTAGGATATGATCCTGCAAACATTAAAGCAGCAGAAGTATTGGTTAAAAAGAAAAATGAGGACATAGTTTCCTTGATGAAACAACTCAAACTTCCTCAAGGTGAGAATCCTCAGACAAAGAAAGTTTTACAGGATCAAAGGAAAACGATGAAATGATGAGTTTGATACTTCAACTGACAGCTAAAATCAAGGAAATGGAAGTACAAATGGACCAAGTTGTCCAAGAAAAGGAGACTGTTAAATAACTAGTGGTTCCTACTGTCATGCCAGTCATCACATTCGCAGTGCCTTCTACTTTAGGAGAAAAATTGGCACCCAAAGAGCCACTGGCCACTGCAGTGCCAGTGACTTCTTCAACAACTTCGGTAACTGAATCCTCTACAACAATGTTGCCACCTACAGATGAAAGCAGTCAACTGGTAAAAGAAATTGAAGAGATGTCCTTGAAGACA
This sequence comes from Pinus albicaulis, assembly GCA_034641835.2. Classification (NCBI taxonomy): domain Eukaryota; kingdom Viridiplantae; phylum Streptophyta; class Pinopsida; order Pinales; family Pinaceae; genus Pinus; species Pinus albicaulis. The sequence goes on along the minus strand of CM076571.1, from coordinate 404,515,610 downwards.
AATGAAATCGACATATTGACTAAGAGAAGTGAAAATATTGAGAAGACAAACAAATCAACTCAGATAGATGCCAAAATACATGAACAAACTTCCCATAGATTGAGTGAAGAGGTAAAGAAGATACAAAAAGAATTAACTCTCAAGGATCAGATATCATATATTCAAAATTACCTATGGAATAATGTAATTGAATCCATCCATGATGTTTGGCCTTCAATTTAGGTGATTTTTTAGCAGAGAGAGTTACTATTGGTAGCCCAAGCAGAGATCCAAAAGACATAAGTTGATTTAGCAGATAAACCAGAACAGGCTGTTAGGTTAATCAATTTCCTAAATAGAAAAAACAGACGGGAACTTGAAGAATTGAAAATCAATGACAGCACAACTACTATCCTAGAAATTAGGAAAGTAACCACCAAAAGAAATTTGATGATGCAGCTTGAAGAGAAATGTGAAGGAATGAATACTGTTGTCACTAGATTCGTGGTTAAATTCACCAATTTAAGGCAAAAGGGACTTCCTGATATCATGGTTATCAATGATAAGTTAATGTCTCAAAATGATTATGAAAAAAAGATAAGAGAACATGCCAAAGAGCATGTGAACAAGCCAACACGTCAAGTTATTCCCATAGGAAAAGTATTGTTGAAATGTTTTGAAGATTTATTTTATTTGCAGTACGAGATCAATCATGTATTTTTCATCAAGCCCACATTTTCCAGGTGCACTGAGGTTGATGAGAATTTTAGGAAAGTCAAGAATATTAGAATTCTGAAAAATGAGGAGTGGCAAGCATTAACTAATTTGATATGAAGAAAGAAAGGAAAGCAAATGAAGAAGAATAAATCTGTTTGTTTATTTCACTGTCAAAACAAATTTTTACAGCAGAAAGCAATTTTACTGAAGGTTAAACATTATCCAAAGTGAAAGAGTATCAGTAAGAAAGAGTATCAGTGAGAAAGAGTATCAGCGAGAACGAGTATCAGTGAAGACAAGATAGATTCTGAAAAAATCTAAAAAGCCAGCAAAGAGGACACATAAGTAGCCAACTGCTTCTTATCTTAAAAATAGTTTCTATTTATTTTGAATAAAATAGGATAGCTTGTTGATTTTTTAAGCAAATTGTCACTATTATTGTTGTAGAATATTTAATTTTCCTAAGTTAATTCCTAGAAGTCATGTAGCATATTTTGTAAAACATTTAATATAAATACTTCACTCTTTGAAGTATTTTGGTGTGGGATAAAATTGCTGGAGATTATTATAGATATTTTGTTGACTTGAAGGCTTTGGATTTCGATTTTGAGTTGCAGAATGGATCAACTATTTGGCATCATACTTCAAGATCCATGTGATAAGCTATCTGGAGTGAAGTAATTTCTTAAACTTTTCATTGTTATCTTCTTTTGTTACATGCATACATCTGTGCTTTAATTCCAAATCTGAATTTATAACTAGGAGTATTACTACAAGACATGTTAATAGAACCCTATTTTTAACTAGTTATCATTTCTTTGTTTTCTTCTGATTTCTAGTGTAGGGAATTCTTAATTGCTCCCTCTCCCATTTGACCTCTATCCTCTACTTCCCTTTTCCGGATTTAAGGATTCTTAAGTGCCCTTTATCCCGATCATACTGTAATATTCCAAATTTTTCCTTCAATAAATTGGAATATTAAATTTTGTTAATTTCACTTATGAGTTGAATAATTGGGTGAGGAGGCCCAAACACAATAAAAACATGGATGAAATCCCTCTTAGTATGAAAGGGGATCATCAGTGGAACTAGATTTCACACCCTCATGTGTGAAAGGATACATTTGCAATAAGACAAGGTCAAGTTTGACGAAGTGAAACAACGTTGCCTAAGAGGGTGTCACTTGCTTGGGAAGATAGCATAGAGAAAGAGGAGGGAAGTTTCTTTGATGAAAGAATCCCTAAAGAGTGGGACCCATGGAGAGGGATATCTCATTTTTTAAAAGGAGGTTAAGGCATCCATTGTTACTCATGCATATGATTATTGATTTTGTGTCTTCTTAGACTATTTGCAATCCCAGTTGTTTAGCTGAGTTGCTGTTATGATTAGGACAAGGATTTCCTGTTTAGGAATCCTTATCCTTTATTGAGAAGCCTCTTGAAGGATTTGTACTAATTTTCCTCACATCCAGGCTTGAGGCCAAGCATCCTCCTCTAGTATAGCGTTATTTCTACAACAGAATAATGTTGTGTTGCGGGGTGTTAAGGTGAGGGATCACAACACCTCTTCAATCACTTGTTTTCCAGAGGAGAAGTCTCTCTTTCATTTGGGAGATCAGTTTGGAAGCCATTGGATCTTATTGTAGATCTTGGCATTGGGCCAACTCTTTCCTTTGCCCCTACAACGCAGTTTGCTTTAGTAACTGCGTTATTTTCATTGAACATTTGCTGTGGGGTTTTGCATTGTTGATTGGAGGGTAAGAACTTCAGTGATAGGATCAGCCTTTCACCTGAGAGATCCATTGGATGAGATTCAGCCATTAGTTGCAGCATCTTCAGCTATCTCCATCCATTTCTAGTTTCTGAGTTGCAGCTGCTACCCAACAACTTCGAGATTTTTGCCATTTTGTATATTTCAGCCAATCCTTCCATGGATTGTTGTATTATTGTTTCCAGGGGTTGAGAGCTTTCTCCCCCTTATTTCTTGAGCCATATATTTTCATATCTTTCTGTTATTATGTAGTATGGAGCAGTGCCTCTTATAAACTGCGTTTTTTTAGCCTATAGAATTCTCAGTGTACCAGTGAGCATCTATTTTCATGTACATGTCCCTTTGAGGCTATATTGCTTTGCTTGAGTGACTCTTTCCTCAAGGATTTGTATATCATTGCTGTTATAACATACATTTTTTGGCTATCTATATCTTCATGTTCCCATGCTTATTAAAATAATGTTGTTGCTCCATTACATGTGCTTGCATTTGCTGCAATCCCTTCACTGGGCACTTTTATGAGGTAACTAGGTGTGGGAGGCCTATTTAACCCACCCAGAGGGATTATTTTGAACCTCCTCTTGGATTTTTGACTTAGATACTCAGATCTAAGGAATCCAGTTCTTGTTTTCAAATCCTGTAGCAGCCATTCCTGGAAAATGTGTTTTCCAGTCATGCCTTGCTAGTTGTTCCCATTTTGGGATATTACAGTGGTATCAAAGCAGCTTTATTGGCTCATCCTGTGAGTCTAAACCCAAGAAGATCAGAATTATGAAGAAGATGAGATATCTCTCATCAGTGTTCATACCTAATAAGAGCCTCTCTAAAGAGGAAGAGAAAAAAGAAGAGGAAGGACCTTGCACTTCCTATTCTCATGAAGAAGAAGAAAACCATGAAGGATACTTGGATCATCTGATTCTAAGTGATTACCTTGTTGAGTAAAAATCTCAAACTATAGCTTTCAAAGAGACTCTATATTTTCCACAATTCATCCAGCTGAAGGAGGAGAAGAGACCCTACAGCAGAAGATAAATCAAAGGAAATAGATTCTTGTTGTCTACCTTTGATGGGTTATCTACAGCTAGAACTTGGGTGAGGATGCTGGAAGAATCTTTCTTGCTACATCCTGTAGCAGAGAAAGAGGCTATTGAGATCTTAGCACTGCACCTAGAAGGTGAAGCCCACATTTGGTGTCTCAACCATTTGAGCCATGAAGGAGTGCCTACTCTTGCTAAGTTTTCTCAAAAGCTGATCAAGGAGTTTGATAATAGAAGAACAAAAGAGGAGAAGCCCTCTCCACCACTTGAGGAGTTTGTCCCTAACACAGTCACACTCATAGAGGAGCAGCCACATGCATCAACAGTTGTGGCAGCCAACACATTGGAGGAAAGAACCCTTGCATCCCTACAAGACATTCCAAAATCTCATCAAGGTATGAAGGAATTTCCACTATCTATTGTTGCAGCAAATTCTTTTGATACTTGTAGAAATTTTCTTTTACATGACCAAGGGTCAAATCCCATTGTTGATATAGAGAAACATGATTGCACTGCACTGTGCAAATGGTTCAAAGAGGAGATGAACCATCATCCCCATGCACCTTTGCTGAGTTACACACAATCCTTGAGGTTGGGGTGTGAACTTTTGGAGGATGAGACAAACCATGACACTCCTATGGAATCCCATGGAACCATATTTCAGTTGGAGCATGAGACAGCCACTACATCTTTGGAGAGATTAACAGTGTTTTCAAACAAATTTGAAGAGGAGATATTACCTTCATCATATTTGGATCCTTGTGGATTCAACATAGTCATGGGTGAGAGATCTTCTCTAGGAGGTCTCCAAAGAGCTGCATTTCAAACCTTCATGAAATGCAAAGAGAAAGATTTGGTTTGGAAGAATGGTAGCCCTCATGAGAGGAGTACCAAGGGGAAGAGAAGGAGCAGACAACCACAAGTGATTGAGTGAATGTGGTTGATAAGAAAGAAGATGGTGATTTACTTGAGAATTTATGATACCGGGAAGTAGGAGGCTTGGCTGCGCTAGTTACTCTTGAAAGAGTTTGGTCATCATCCTCTTTCTAAGGGTATATGGCAGGGTACTTACAGTTGTGAGTAGCAAAGAGTATGGATACATGGTGTTGATATGATATTCATGTAATCCATTATGTTTTCATCACATGATTTTTATGATGGAAGTATGGGGAGGCAACAAAAAATTTTGTTGCTTTGCTTGTTCTTCGGAGAGCAAGAGCAGATTTTCTCTCACACTTTGCATGGCGTTGCAGGAGGAGGAGATGACATTATCTCCTTGGAATTAGATGATAAAGAGGTACTTACACCTTGGGAGGGACTTATTATGTGTAGCAGCATTATGGGAGATGTCACTGACAAGGAGCATGTCAAAGAAGGGAGCTTTGTATTGATAGGAGCTTATTTACATAAGCTCACAACGTTGTCACTTTGGAGCAGGAACTTATGGATGGAGTGTCCCCAGGATCACTTCACATTGGATGCACTTGGTGAAAAAGGAGGACGTAAGGATGATAGAATATTGGATGGAGACATCTATTGCCATGACATATTCTTCTTGCCTTGGATTTCCAAGCATGAGAAGGGGAATCTTCTTGTAGCACATGGTTCATTCATCTTCATAGTATGCCGAAATAATATGGAGGACTCACTCATGGATCCATGTACCATCTTACTTCTTACATATGGTAAGGAGTTTGTTTTTAAATTCATTCATTTGCATACTCTTACCATTACTATGCAGTGCATTGCTTCACAGGAGGGCAAGCTTCTCACATTTCTCCATGATCAATGTTGGGCCAATCTACATGATGGAGGCAGCCATATTTTATATGGCCTTGGGAAAATGTTTTCTCATTACATGTATGTTCAGTTATTATATCCAAATATTTTCCATATGATGACATACATGGTTAACTGTGTATCAATAAACATTTTTCCATGTAATTTTCTGAAGTAGCAGTTTGAAAAAATGCGCTATCACTATTGGGAAAATTGTTGGTACCTTCTTGCACCACATGAAACTTTCAGCATTTTCCTCATTTTTTTGCTGATCATGATTTAATTTGCTTATATGGATCTGATTTTTATTGGAAGCATTATTGGGAGAGAGGAACATGAGTTGGGTGTGTCCTTGAGGGGAGAGAATTCCCACATTTTTTTCACTACATGTTCTAATGGGAGCATGGGAGGAGATATGGCCACCACAACCACCTATTTGTTTTATTTTGGGGTGGGCCATAAGTTTGATAGCCATCCATTGTATAACCATGGGAAATTATTTTATTATGTATTATTGACACATTCAGCCATTTACTATTCATTAGTAGATGTGATGATTCTTGAATGTTACTTGCCATACCATTTTCTGAAGTTGCAGTGGATGAGACTACACTCTGTCCTCTTGAGACATTGTTTGTACCATGCATCATCATGTAAAACTTGTAGCAAAATTCTCACCGGGAGACTCTAGGATGACCATGTGCTATTCATCATGGATGGATTGTTTTGGGCCGGCTTGTTCTTCAATGTTGGAGGAGAGATCTTTGGAGGATTGTTCTTCATTTTTCCACTTGAGGGAAATGCTTTTGCAGCCCAGGATCAACATATAATCTACACTCATCATGAGTGGAGGGAAGGACAACATGGGGTATGCTATGATGCTTTCCATATTAAGATTTTTAGCTCACATTCATTTCCTGAGCTTGAGGTAGAAGGAGATTGCCATGAGTTGCCATGTTGGGAGGTGACTCATTTTGTTTGGATGATTGCTTGGGGTTGGAGGATCCATTTGGGGAAGATTTTTTACCAACAATTTTCAGTCTCCATACCTTGGGAGTAACTTCTCAGTTCTATCCTTTCATTTTCTTGAGGACAAGCAACATTTGGGAGGGGAGGACTGTAATATTCCAAATTTTTCCTTCAATAAATTGGAATATTAAATTTTGTTAATTTCACTTATGAGTTGAATAATTCGGCGAGGAGGCCCAAACACAATAAAAACATGGATGAAATCCCTCTTAGTATGAAAGGGGATCATCAGTGGAACTAGATTTCACACCCTCATGTGTGAAAGGAGACATTTGCAAGAAGACAAGGTCAAGTTTGACCAAGTGAAACAGTGCTGCCTAAGAGGGTGTGGCTTGCTTGGGAAGACAACGCAGAGAAAGAGGAGGGAAGTTTCTTTGATGAAGGAAACCCTAAAGAGTGGGACACATGGAGAGGGAGATCTCATTATTTGAAAGGAGGGCAAGGCATCCATTGTTACTCATGCATATGATTACTGATTTTGTGTCTGCTTAGACTATTTGTAGTCCAAACTGTTTAGCTAAGTTGCTATGCTACTTAGCACAAGGATTTCCTATTTAGGAATCCTTCTCCTTTCTTGAGAAGCCTCTTGAAGGAGTTGTACTAATTTTCCTCACATGTAGGCTTGAGGCCAAGCATCCTCCTCCAGTACAACATTATTTCTGTAGCAGAATAATGTTGTGTTGCAGGGTGTTGTAGTGAGGGATCACAACACCTCTTCCATCAATTGTTTTCCAGAGGAGGAGTCTCTATTTCCTTTGGGAGATCATTTTGGAAGCCATTGGAGCTTATTTCACATCTTGGCATTGGGCCAACTCATTCCCTTTCCCCTACAACGCAGTTTGCTTCAGTAACTGCGTTATTTTCATTGAACATTTGCTGTGGGGTTTTGCATTGTTGATTGAAGGGTAAGATATTTAGTGATAGGATCAGCCTTTCACTTGAGAGATCCATTGGATGAGATTCAGCCATCCATTTCAAAATCTTCAGCTATCTCCATCCATTTCCAGTTTCTGAGTTGCGGCTGCTACCCAACAACTCTGGCATTTTTACCATTTTGTATATTTCAGCCAATCCTTCCACGGATTGTTGTATTATTGTTTCCAGGGGTTGAGATCTTGCTCCCCCTTATTTATTGAGCCATATATTGTCATATATTTCTGTTATTATGTAGTATGGAGTACTGCCTCTTATAAACTGCATCCTTTTAGTCTATTTAATTCTCAGTGTAGCAGTGAGCATCTATTTTCATGTACATGTCCCTTTGAGGTTGTATTGCTTTGCTTGAGTGACTCTTTCCTCAAGGATTTGTATATCATTGCTTCTATAACATAAATTTGTTGGCTATCTGTATCTTCATGTGCCCAATCTTATTAAAATAACATTGATGCTCCATTACATGTTCTTGCATTTGCTATAGTTCCTTCATCGGGCACTTTTATGGGGTAACTAGGTGTGGGATACTTGTTTAACCCAACCAGAGGGATTTATTTTGAACCTCCTCTTGGATTTTGGACTTAGATGCTTAGATCTAAGGAATCCAGGTCTTGGTTTCAAATCCTGTAGTAGCCATTCCTAGAAAATACATTTTCTAGTCATGCCTTGCTAGCTATTCCCATTTTGGGATATCACACATACCATCTCAAAAACCAACTTTCCCAAGATCTCTTAGGGTTATCTACCTTGCCCTGGAGAAATTTGACCTTTCAAGCCTTAATCCCAGTTCTGTTAGCTTGACTTAGACTCCATGGCCCAATGGACAAGTATATTTCCCTCTATCCACCCTCCAAGTGAAATTTTCCCGCCAAATCTAACAAAACAAAACCAAATATGCACTTTAATAACTAGCCTAACATGCACAAATTAAAACAAAGTTAAAATTGGAAGAGAGAGCCCTCTCTGAACCCTAGGAAGGCTAGATCCTAGAGTTTGAAGTAGGTTTGTGGTTACCTCTATTATTCTTTGACTAAAAACCAAAATCCCACAACTTAAGAATTTACTGGAGTGATAACATTACTGTCGACCATAGTGGGGAAATAACTAGTCGTCAGTCATAAAATTAGTCTTAAAGGAATCATTTAAATCGTCCTTTTACTTTAATATTATTTTTATAGGTTGTGGGTATTGAAAAATTGTAATTCTGGCTTCTAGGAAAGTCTATTATACCAAGTCTAACCCGGATCCTAAACCTGTTGTCATAGTAGATGACCCAGATCGAATTGGTAAAAATAAAAGACAAACAGAAAATTTAGAGGCTGAAATGTCATTAATAAGAGTCAATTCATTACCAAGTGAATTAGAAAGTCTACAAGATATTGATTTTGATCTAAAATTTGAGCATTCATTATTTAAAAGTAAATATGAAAGTGATTTAAAAACTGTTGTTTTAGACCCTTCTTTTATTTCATTTTTTAATGCAAAACAGAAATCTATTGCAGTAAATTCTAAATCTAAGAAATCTGAATATCAAACAAAAGTTGAAGAGATTAATGTTACTATTCTAAAGCATATTGATGAAGCTATTGAATTAGCTCATTTATTGACTTATGCAAACAGACCTTCAGTTTCTCAATTACATACCACAATAATTCCAGCTAGAGATTCATCTCTTTATGCTATTACGTCATTCATAAATTCTACTACCAGCTCATCTATAGATCCATTTATCCCTAAAATACCTATACAACCCATAGTATTATTTCCACCAATCACTTCATCCATTATATCCATTAGTCCACCCTTTTATTTCTTTAAAAAAATCATCCTTATTTCCCAACACTTCAAATACAATCTATAGTTCGTCCACTATCATTTCCAGCACAGCTCCAAGCAGTTCTACCTTACCTCCTAGTCATGCTAAGCTTCAAGGTATGGCTGCTAGATATGCTCCCCTTGTCCTACCACAGCAACTTCATGATATGCCACAAGACTATCAAAATAAAATACCATTTTTTGATGGAACTACTCAGTATACTACTCAACAACACATTACTAAGATGACAAACTTCTTTGAAATTTATGAAATTGATGATTCAGATATTCAAATGAGATTGGTTGCTCAAACTTTAACAGGATCAATTAAGAAATGGTTTAAAGATTTAGCTACTGGTAGTGTAACTGATTTAGCTATATTTTTTACTTTGTTTTTAAATAAATGGGAAAATAAAAAGAACCCCCTCCAAATTTTTTCTGAATTTAATTCTTTAAAAAGAGCTCCAAATGAGTTAGTTCAAGATTACTGCACCAGGTATAATAGTGTCTACAGTTCTATCCCTACAAATCTGAAAGTTACTTCTTATTTCGTTCTGCTCAAATTCCCTGATGGATTTGAGACATATATGGCTTACCAAATAAGGGAAATAGATGCAGACACCTTAGAAAAAATGAAAATTGATGCAGTTAGTGTAGAAGTGAACATTCTAGCCAGAAAGGATAGACTTAGAAATGAAAGAAGAGTGACAATTAAAGAAGAAAATTCTAATTCAGACTTAAAAATGGATGTTATAGCTAAGACTTTAGAAAGAGTGACTGATAGATTAGATAATGTGGAGAGAAGACCTCAGTGGGATAATCAACAACAGATCAGGAATCCCAATTTTAGAAAAAACTTAAATTATGGAAAAGCAAAAGAAACATCCCTGGACCAAACAATTAGGCCACCATTCCAAGATAACTATGCTGAAAGTTCTCAGAATAATAATGATGATGAGGAGGATACTATTAATCTGATGGGACTTGATGACAACAATACTATTTTCCTTACTCAAGAAGATCAGGAATTGTTTGAACTTCAACAACTTAAATTAGATTCTAGTGAATCCTTTGATTATAAGCAAGGTTATGACTATGCAATAAATGAAATAAACACCTAGTATAACCTTATAAACAATAAAAACAATGAGTATTATATTAAGAAAACTTCCCGAAATCAGAATCAGAAAACAGTAGAAGCCCCTAAAACAAAAGTTCGGCAAATTCTCCCAAGGGAAAATAAGCAAAACTCAAATTCTTGCCAAAACATTTCTAGTCCTAAGAAAGCATCAGGCCCTAAAATTTTTGACATTACTAATGAAGTTCCTCAAGCTTTAAAAGATCCTCAAAAATCTACTGCTACTAAAGCCTCTAATTCTATAAAAACATCAAATTTAGATACCGAAAAGCCTTCTGCTGATCCTAAAGCAGCAGACTCGAAAATTGTTGCTTCAAAAACATCTGATGAAAATTATAAATGAGAATGAACATCTACTGCTTCACAAACAATCCTTGAAAATAAAGTTAGAAGTAGTAAAACACAAGAAAAACAAATAGAGAATCCTAAAAAAATTGAAAATGAAAAAACAACTGTAGAAAATCAAGACAAACCAACACAAACTATAGTTACCAAAGAAAAATTGATTCAAATTAGTAAAGCTCAACTTGCATTCAACATACAATCAGGAATTACAAAACTTAAAATACCAATTCCTTTGACTGAATTGGTAAAGAATGACTTGTATAAATCAACCATAACTGAAACATTAAATATAAATGATGGAGAAGACTCCATAAATCTAAATGATGATCAACCAGAGTTGATTTTTGGCCTAGATGTAAATGGAAAACATGCAGATGGTGCAGTTCCTCAATTTTATATCAGTCTCACTATTCATGATAAAATTCTACATAACACAATGCTAGATTCAGGAGTTTCCCATAACGTAATGCCAAAATCCATCATGGAAACTCTGAATCTAGAAATTACAAGGCCATACAAATATTTGTTTTCTTTTGATTCAAGTAAGAGTAAATGCTTAGGTTTAATTAAGGATTTGTGTGTAACACTAGTTCAATACCCTGGTAATAGTATATTAATGGACATTGTAGTAGCTGATATCCCACCAAAATATGGTATGCTACTTTCTCGCTCATGGGGAGCAAAGCTACATGGATCTCTACAACTGGACATGTCTTATGCTACTATATCAGTGTTTGGCCAGCCAAAAAAGTTATATAGGGAAACATTAATTAAATACCTGGTCAGTAGTGCTGAAAGATCTATAAACTACCCAATTTACTCTACACTAATTGACCTCGATTCTTTTATCCTATGTAACTCTGAAACAAATGAAATCCAAACTAAACTAGTATATTAAAAGAGAGAACCAAACAATGATAACATTTTTCATGAATCTCAATGGCATTTAGAATTTGATGGTTCAGTGAATAAGTTAGGAGTAGGAGCAGGAGTCTGGATAAAAGCTATGGAGACCAATCATTCTAAAGGTCATGCTTTCAGGCTAAATTTCAAATGTACAAGCAATATGGCCGATTATGAAGCCCTTTTCCTAGGACTCCAAATCATTAGAAACTTAGGAGGAAAAAGAATTTTAATCATGGGAGATTCAGATTTGATCATAAAACAAGTAAATGGAGTTTATTCTATTTGCAATCCTAGACTAAGCAGATATAGAGATACTATCATAGATTTAACTGTTGATTTATTGGAATGTAAGTTTGTCGTTATACCTAGAAAGAAAAATATACAAGCTCATTGTCTTGCAAATTTTGCTAGTACATGTAATTTACCATTCCAACCTAATCACATATATACTGCTGAAGTCAAACATAGGCCAATAATTGTAGATAATCTTAAGTATTAGCAAATTTTTTCTCAGGATGAATAGATTTACAAGTTTATGAACAATGAAGGAGAATTTCAGAATTGTATTATAGATACAGATTGTACAATAAATCATGATTTGGATTGTGAAATAGATTTAAATGAATTAGATGTAAATAAAAATAAGTTTGATAAACCCACTTGATTTAGTCAAGCTGACATAGATAGCTTAGAGAAAGTACAGATTGAAGAAATTGTTGAAGATGAATCAGATATATTGAATCTTAAGGATAATTTTTTACCTAAAGGTTTGACCCCCTTAGAAGATCTTTTTGACTCTAATGATGTAGCTAGAAAACCAAAAATGGAGCCAGTAAGATCTGACATAGAAGAATGTAACATTGGTACAGAATCAAAACCAAAGATAATCAAACTGTCCAAAATTTTACCTCAACAAGAAAATGATAAATATATTGATCTTTTAAAGGAATATGAAGATGTGTTTGCTTGGAGTGATGAAGATTTAAAATCTTATGATACAAACATAATCCAACACAAAATTCCAATAAAAGAAGATCAAAAGCCATTCAAACAAAAGTTGAGAAGGATTAACCTTGTGCTATTACCTTTGATTGAAAAATAATTTAAAAGAATGTATGATGCCCATATCATTGCACCATTTAGATATTCTTATTGGGTTTCAAACCTAGTTCCTACAAGAAAGAAAATAGGAGAAATTAGATTGTGTGTTGACTTTAGAAATCTTAACAAAGTATCCTTAAAGGATAATTACCATTTACCTAAAATGGACCACATATTAAAAAGGGTAGTAGGTTCATTAAGGATTTCATTGTTAGATGGTTTTTCAGGATACAACCAGATCCTAGCTCAAGAAGAAGACAAAGCTAAAACAACATTTACTACCCCTTGGGGCACTTTTATGTATGTAAAAATTCCTTTTGGTCTAATGAATGCAAGAGAAATCTTTCAAAGGGCTATGGACATAGAATTTTCAAAGGAAATACATGAGTTCTTAGTAATTTACTTAGATGAAATTACTGTGTTTTCCAAAACAGATAATGAACACTTGGATCATTTGAGACAAGTTTTTATTAAGTGTAGGAAATATGGCATCTCTTTAAATCCTAAGAAAAGTCTCTTTGGATTAGAATAAGGTAAGTTACTTGGACATATAAACTCAAAATAAGGAATTAGGATAGATCCTGCTAGGATAGAAGCAATTCTGAACATCAACCCACCAAGAAATATCAAGTAATTACAAACATTTTTAGGTAAGATAATTTTTTTTAAGAAGATTCATATCTAATTTAGTTGAGATAATTAGAGAACTGAATAACATGCTAAAAAAAGATTCAGTTATTATATGGAATTTTGAGGCTAAAAAATCATTTGACTCTATCAAACAAGCCTTAACCAAAACTCCAGTCCTAATAAGTCTTGATTTTAAGAAATATTTCATGATTTTTTCATTTTCTTCAAAACACACCATTGCTGCAGTTTTACTGCAAAAAAATGACCAAGGATTTTAACAACCCATAGATTTTATCAGTAAAGCCCTTAGAGATGCCCCTTTGAAGTATAAAATTATGGAAAAAAAAGCCCTAGCCTTGGTGAAGGCCATTAAAGACTTCAAAGTTTATATTCTCTACTCACACATTATTGCCTATGTCCCAAATTCTGTAGTTAAAGACATTCTTACTCAGGATGGTCCTAATGAAAGAAGAGGAAATTGGATTGCCACTATTTTAGAATATGACATAGAGATAAAACCCACCAATCTCATTAAAGGTCAAGGATTAGCCAGACTTATGGCTGAATCCAATTGTAATTCCCTAGATATAAATTTTATTGCTCAAGTAGATAATCAGGAAGAAATGGTGACTCCATCGATCAGTGAAGCCTTTTCACACTCACCTTGGTATACAGATATCATATTTTTACTCCAAAGCTGACAAGATCCTCCTGGATTGTCAAGAATCAAAGCTGGATTTTTAAAACTTAAAGCAGTAATATTTTGTATCTTAGATAATGTACTTTTTTGGAGAGATCATAGTGGGATTTTACTACATTTTTTACTAAAGGAAGAAGCTGACAAACTACTTGAAGCATTTCATGCAGGTGACTATGGAGGAAATTTATACTGGAAATATACTACTGACAAGATCCTGAGAGTTGGTTTTTGCTGGCCTACCTTGTTTGCTGATGTCAAAAAATATGTTACTGCATGTCATAAGTGCCAAATTTTTTAAGGTAAGAAGAAATTATTACCCCTCCCTTTAAAGCCAATTTCAACTGAAGTGACATTTCAACAATTGATTTTAGACTTCATTGGTGAAATTCACCTTCCCTCTTCAGGCCAACATAAGTGGATTTTGACAGCCACTGATTATTTTACCAAGTGGATTGAAGCCATACTTCCAGACAATCCACTGATACTGTCATTATTTCCTTCCTAGAAAACAAAATCCTTTCAAGATTTGGGTGCCCTCAAAAGATAATTACTGACAATGCAACAACATTCAAATCCAATAAAATGATTGAATTTTGCCACAAATACCATATTACCTTAGGTCATTCCACTGCATATTACCCCCAAGGTGATGGCTTAGTTGAATCCTCAAACAAAAGCCTTGTAAATATCATCAAAAAATTACTTGAAGACAATAAAAAAACTTCGCATAATAAGTTAGTGAATGCCTTATGGGGAGATAGAATTACTACTAAGAAATCCATTGGTACTTCACCTTACCAGCTATTTTATGGAATGGATGATGTTTTTCCTTCCTCCCTAGGTGTACCAGTGATGAAAATTATCCAATAATTACAGGTTGAATCAAATGACATCCAAAGAAGAATCAATCAAAATATTGACTTGCTACAAACAAGGGGAGAAGTTTATGTCAAATATCAAGCCATTCAGGATAAAATCAAGAAAATCTATGGTAAAAAGACTAAAGAGGATGATTTTTACATAGGAGATAAAGTGTTAAAATGGGATTATACAAGAGAAGACAAAGAAAAACATGAAATTTTTTATTTTCTATGGAAATGACCTTACGTAATTTATGGATATAGAGGTAACAATGCTTTCTTTCTGAAAGAATTGGATGGAACAAATCTGCAAGAAGGACTAGTTAATGGCAGAATGTTGAAGCACTACTACTCACCTGAGTTAACCAATAGTTAGTTTTTTATTCACTTTTATTATTGTACATATACATTGCAAAGTTTATATTGGATTGGATGTTTCCTTAGCAAATTTGAAGCCTGAAGAGAAGGCCCTAAGATTTGAAAAGTAAATATCATAAATATCAATAAGTTGCAGATAGCAGAAGACATTTATAGGATCATCACAGTCAAATTTCAAAGGCTACTAGTCTCAGAGTTCTTGATATTTCACCAAGAAATGTCATCCCCATATGGAGCCACTATTAGGGTCCTATAATAATAGGGTTCATAAAATTTTGAATTGAATTTGATAAGTCTTGTAAATATGTACATACCTTGCTTTCTGCAAGTTGTTTTCCCATATTTTCAAAAAATGAAAATAATAAAAAATCAAAAAGAGGGTAAAATTCCTAAAAGAAAGATCAAAGGACTTAAAAAATATAAACCCCAAAAGAAAAGAAATAAGACTTGAAAGTGAGCAAGTCCAAATGCCACTACTTTACTTTTACTGCAAAGAATAATGGTTATGTGGAGATTGCCAATAAATGCCATAATCCATGATCAGTTAAATAATTTAATATTAACTTTTCATGATTTCAATTTCATGTTCTAGATAGAGGATAAAGATTTGTCAAAAAGTTTAAACTTGAAAAATCAGTAGATAGGTAGAGAATAATGAGGAGCTCAACAGTTTAATCTGAGCCCTCGGCTGAAATAAGGTATATTTAGATTAGTTTTATGCTTTGAAAGAAAATGTTTTAAGGTTGCAAGCCTAAATGCACCTGCAAAATGAAGAAAAATGTTAGAAATAAAGTTGGGTACATAGAAAGCAGTGAAGCAATCATGTAAATAATACATCATATGGAAAAAACTCTAATTTCCCCTTCCTCATGAGTATTTAGTATTCTAAGCTATCGGTCAAACAGGCTCAGAGTATTTCTCTGACTTTTGTTGGGACCGGACCCAAGGCTCTATGACTCGTTAGTTAAAAATATTGAGTTCTTATGTTAAATCCTCATTTATCATCATTTACCCTTCATTCATACTTTGAAACCCATTTTTCCTAAGTAAGCAAACATTCTTGCTTAGTAAAATTGTAATCCCCATATAATTAACTTCATCTCTTCATAAGCATTCATAAAACCCACAAAATTACATTTATCCTAAGTTTTAGTGAAAGAGATATGAAAATGAGCAATGCTTGATTTTCTACTATACTTAGAGATAATGTATATTTTGTTTTACACTACCCTTTCATATTAGCCTTTAACATATTTTATTAAATCCCTAAGAAATACCCTTTCCTAGTTATTAATTTCATTATATCTAAATATCCCAAAAAAACCACTATTATAAACTTTTGACCAAAGTATATTATCCCATGTGCGTAAATGAAAAACCCAACAAATAAATCCCTTTGGTCTAAAAAGATTATCGTTATTCAAAATATCCTGCCCTATAGTGCTTAAACTATTGAAAATGGTTGAAAACTATATAAATATATATATATTGAGCCTGCACCTTTGTATATTAATTAGAACATTATCATATAAACCATTATTTATCCCGCCGTTGTGTATAAATAAACCATTGCATATATGTTTTATACCTTTTTAGCCCTCAACCATATCATAAAAGGTCTGAACATATTATAAGCCCCACCGCATTATTAACCCTTCCACTCATACAATAGCCCGGTCCCACCATTACTTTTCAATGCACTTCCCGAACAAATCCTCACTGTTCTCTTCAAACCTTTTGATCTCATAGTTTAAGATTCAAATCGCTCAGAAAAAGTGCACGATCGCTCCAATATGAAAGCCACGCGAAATAGGCATTTTTACATTGACCCCTCCCCTCCACGTGCCCTATTGTGATTCAATCGCATGGGTTTTGATTAAAACCGTTTACCACTTAAAACCCACACGATAAACCACTGGTTTTCTACGCCTTTGTAATTCGAAAACCACCTTCTCGCCTGATCGTGACTCACATTCAATGCTAATCAATTTAGATTCATACGTTTTTATTAAACCTTTCTATATTCATTTTTCCACCTATTTGTCGCGTTTAACCATTGTTTTTGCCCTCCCGACTGTGTAAACCTACAGAATCCCCTGATAGCTATTTTAACACACATAACCTCATAAATTCACCAAAATAAGCCTGTAAAAGACTACTGAGGAGCTATATCGCCCCAGTTCAACCATTGAAGCTATCAATTCGACTAGAAGATTGAAGAAACCCTGTTAAAACTGATACCTGCGTCAAAAAAGGTATTCTTATGAGATTCAAACCTGTAATTAAATTTAATGAACCTTATAAAAAGAAGAGAAAGAATTTTAAATTAAGAAATTGATCAAATCCAATTGCCCAAAAGTCCCAGAAACAGGCCAAACTCTGGCAAAATTTTCCTAGGAACCCTAGTTGTCTGTTGCGCACCATTTTCAAGGAAATATATAAGGTTTTCATAGTTTTAAGGACCAGTTTCAAGCTCTAAAGACCATAAATCCTTTGTAGGTGCACTATATCTTCTAAAAATCCTTTTTTCATCAGAGTTTTAGCCCATTTTTCAGTCAAAAAACTCAGAAAACCCCTTTTTTATGTTTTAGACCAGTTTTTAGCCTCAGAACTTCATTTGAGAAACCTAATTGAGTATAAAATCCAAAGAACAGTCTATTTTTCTGAATTTGCCTAATCAAGCCTCTCTTATAGTAAAATTGCCTCCGCAAACAGTATAAATTTGCAAAAGCCAATCAAAATGCTTAAAAAACAGAGTGTAAACAAATCTGAAGGTTCAAAAACTCCTAAAGCTACTCCTGCCACGACTCCAATTACTACAATTGTAGTGAACCCATTACAACCCCCAGTTGTTGAGATTGAGAATATTCCCTTAATTGATATTGAATACAAAATAGTTTATCCTATAGTTGAGTTCAATTTGTTAGATATCCACAACTGGTGTTTTGAAAAATCTCTAGATGATCAAGAAGAAGTTCACATTTGGGAATCCAATCTGCCCAAATATGTAGTCCCCCTGACTCACCCTTGTCAAGAATTTATCAGACTATGTCACTAGTACTACATTCCTGAACAAAGAACTATTGTGAATGAAAATAAAGAGGTCCTATTTACCATCACTACAGAGTCAATCAACCAGACCCCCAAGTAGTCCCATTGTCTATTGAAGCCCTCACTAAGTTATACATTAACTTAGAATTTCCTAAAAGGTTTATGATTTTCCAGACTTTCACAACTCTTCATTTTGAAATTCTAAAATTAAACCCTCCATATTCAATTTCCAAATACCGTGAAGGTTAAAGGCATGCAATCTCCATGCTTTCCTTCATACTTGTTTATTTCGTTGATGAGCATACTGATGAGTCTATCCTAGGATTTTTCTCCACATTTTCTCCAGGTGAGCCACCTTTAGTTATATTTGACTATGCTAGCTTTATCGCTAATAATATTCACTATCAATTGACTAATTTGCAGCTGGAAGGAGTATTCAGATATACCTCCTATCTATTCCACTTGTTTCTATTTTTCCAATCAGAAAGGTTTCCAATTTCACTTCAAAAGTTGGATATAGAAGGAAAACCTCTATCACTTATCTTTTGGACATCTATACTCAGAAAAGAAGGTTCAATGTTCAGTTATTCAAATTTTGCAGAGTTATTTGTACATCCATTGATTGCCATCTTGAAAAAAACAGAGCAGCCTAGAATCAGTGAGGAAATGAATATAATCTTGCAACCATCAAAGAAAAGCAAAGTAGGTGATTGGTATTTGTATGAGAAATTCACTGAAATCAGAGTTTTTGGTTCTAACTTGTTGCCTTACAAGTTTCCAAAGAATCCATCAATGAGGATCTTTGCTTTAGAATACATTACGAATATCCTAAATTCAGATTCAATTAATTTCATGGCAGCCAAGAAAAATACCCAATTTAAACTCAAAAATCAAATTAGGCCATTCATATGTAATCAAAGAGATGCATAAAAGAAAGAAGCAAGTCAATTATTGGAATATAAATTAGAACAAAGCTTCCCATGAAATTATGATCCACAAGGGATCTTAAGTAAACAAAGGGTAAAATGTAAATTGACACCCTTTATCCATGAGTCAAAGCCAGAAATAGAGAAGTTTGCTAATCAAGTTGTGTGGGTTGAAAATACTTTAACAAAAGCAGTAAACCAAAGGAATACTAGTCCCCCTTTGGAAATTTCCAAACAACCAGAAACATCCACTAAGAGAATCAGAGAAGAATGAGCTTATACTGCAGAGACTACAATAGAGACAAAGTTTAAAATCATTTACAATAAGAGGCCAAAACTAGATACAACAACCAAAGGTAAAGTAACAATAAATGTTGAAGAAACACAGCTCTTGAATACCAACACTACAGAGACAAAGACCAATCTAGCCACTGTAATCATCAGTGAACCAAATTAGAATGAAGAAAAATTGAATAGTGAAGATGCATAGATAATGGAAAGGCAACAAAGTATGGAGGCTTCTTCTTCACATTCAACTAAGGAGAAGGATTTAGATATTAAAAAAAAATACAAGAAAATCAAATTGAAGAATGAGGAAATCAAAACTGAAATATATTCTTAGTTTTTGAAGAAAAAGCCAGGTAACCAAAACATATTCCTATTATAATTTAATTATTCAACTCAAAAATTGATTATGTTAGTTTTACAGCCCACAATGCCAATGCCAAAGACAGTGGCTGACTATAAAAAAGTTGATATGGAAGTAGCCACAAATAAAAACCATGAATTGGATTAGATTGAGTTTCATAGGCAAACCTCAGAGATGCTATATTCCACAGTCACAACAAAAGCTATGAGTGCTCATAGGCTTCAAAATACCATCTCTAATATGAATGACCAAATGAATATGGATAAAGCTTCATTATATTCAAAGTATCTAAGGATAAAGGCCTTAGAAAATTTAGTAGTACAGGTAGGATATGATCCTCAAACATCAAAGCAGCAGAAGCATTGGTTAAAAAGAAAAATGAGGACATAGCTACCTTGAGAAAACATCTCAAGCTTCCTCAAGGTGAGCATCCTCAGACAAAGGAAGTTTTATAGGATCAATAAGAAAAAGATGAAATGATGAGTTTGATACTTCAACTGACAACTCAAATCAAGAAAATGGAAGTACAGACGGACCAAGTTTTCCAAGAAATGGAGACTGTTAAAGAACCAGTGATTCCCATTGTCATCCTAGTCATCACATTAGCAGTGCCTTCTACTTTAGGAGAAAAATTGGCACCCAAAGAGCCACTGGACACTGCAGTGCTAGTGACTTCTTCAAAAACTTCAGTAACTGAATCCTCTACAACAGTGTTGCCACCTATAGATGAAAGCAGTCAACTGGTAAAAGCAATGGAAGAGATGTCCTTGAAGACAAATGAAATCAATAGATTGACTAAGATAACTAAAAATATTGAGAAGACAAACAAATTAACTCATATAGATTCCAAAATACATGAACAAAATGCCCACAGATTGAGTGAAGAGGTAAAGAAGCTACAAAAAAATTAAATCTCAAGGATCAGATATCATATATTAAAAACTACCTATGGAATAATGTAATTGAAGCCATCAATGATGTTTTGCCTTCAATTTAGGTGATTTTTGAGCAGAGATATTTACTATTGGCAACCCAAGCAGAGATCCAAAAGACACAAGTTGATTTAGAAAATAAACCAGAACAGGTTGTTAGGTTAATATATTTACTAAACAACAAGAACATACAGGAACTTGAATCATTGAAAATAAATGGCAGGACAACTACTATCCTAGAAATTAGGAAAGTAACCACCAAAATAAATGTTACGAGGCAACTTAAAGAGAAATGTGAAGGAATGAATATTGTTGTCACTAGATTCATGGTTAAATTCACCAATTTAAGGCAAAAGGGACTTCCTGATATCATGGTTATCAATGATAAGTTAATGCCTCAGAATGATTATGAAAAAAAGATAAGAGAACATGCCAAAGAGCAGGTGAACAACCCAACAGGTCAAGGTATTCCCACATGAAAAGTATTGTTGAAAAGTTTTTAAGATTTTTTTTATTTGCAGTATGAGTGACGGCAACAAAATTGAAAGTCGACCCCCTACGGAGAGCTGGTCTACAATTGTATCTCTGTCAGTTTTCCCTTGTCTTAACTCAGTAGGTGCCACGTAGTCTCCCTCTATTGATCATAATTTTATTTATCAATTTCGAAGAAATTGACAAATAAATATATTCAGCAAACTTGGAAAATTTAAATATATTTATGGACTTTAATTCTCCACATTATAACTTTGCGACAGTCCTATGTCCGCCTCCTCATACCTTACAACCTTAATCCTTCCGACTTATATTAATAACCTGACAATCTTTGCAAGGAAACACTTTAATATACTCCGGGCCTACACATAAAATCGACGGAATTCAATTAAATACAAATACCATACCTTGGATTATCCTTCGTGCTGCTTCTGAATGCGACCACCGTTCGATGGGCTTCCCTCCAGATCGACGAAGTTCGTCAATATCGAATTTCCTCCTTAGTTAAACTTTAATGTGTGATGGTGCGCGAAAAGGTAGTTTTGGGGGTCCCACCTTAGGCCATGTGTCAGCTGGTCTATGGAATCGCTCCCAAATGGAAAATACCGCTTACTTCACAAAAGTGGTGCGATATGGCGGTTTGGTTTTGCAAATCCACTCTTGGATTTGGAAAAGTGATTGACCAAAGCTGATTCGGGGTTACTCTATCCTTTGATTCAATAACTCAGGGTCTAACTACGGGCAGGATTTCCAATTAACAACAAAACAAGTGTAATTCTCTTTAGGCGGAATTTTCACTACCATTAAACAAAGTTTGACGGCCACGATCGCACACAGGCCTCTGCTACGAGTGGGATTTTCAATTGTTCAAACAATTCAATGGAAACAATGAATAAAGAGACATGGAGATTGCACAAAAACTCAATTTAGCAATTATATACAGGACAGTGTTCAAACACCTCACAATTAAACAAATTCCCTCAGAAAATCTATCCAAGACAATTTGATAGCCAACGAGCATGAATTTATTCAACCGGGAGCAATTGTTTAACACACAGATTTTATCACAGAAATCTCCTCCCCTTATGCATTCGGGGAATACAATTTATATACATCATTATGTGCCTCTTTGGTTCCTCTGTGAGGACCGTTTTCAGTAAACCAAAAGCCTAATTACCATTTATTCGAATAACAAAAACATGACAGATGGAATGAACCTAACTATTCGACTTCTACTAATCCTAACTGATCTAAATGCCACAGGCAGCTGAGGTATTGACACCTAGCTGTTACAATTCAAATGATTTCGAACCCTCCTAGCCACAACATGTGGAAAAAACCTCCTACATTGCTGGCTAGTGTCTAATGCCCCCGCATCAAACTCCCGAGGGAAATTTTCTTCCTGGACTCTTGTCCATGAGCTCTTCCATTGATCTGCCTATCTTCTGCAACATTCCTTCAGTCATCTAAGTGGCATCTTCTTCTGGCTGGTCCTTCCATTTGATTAAGTACTGAAAGTACTCTTGCCCTCTGGTCTTCCTGAACACTCTTTTGTCCAATATCTTCTCTGGTTGCAATGGTTGCGCTTGAGGTAGCTGCTTTTCCCACTCTTGTCTGTTGATCTTTCTTCTACACCATCATCTTCATACTTGTACAAATATTCAACATTAAAAATGGGAGATATTCCAACATCAGGAGGCAATTCAATCTCATAAGCGTTTGCAGAAAACTTTCTAAGTATCTTGCATGGCCCAGTCATTTTAAACTTTAGTTTGTTATAATGATTCTTTGGGAATCTATCCTTTCTCAAGTGTGCCAAAACCAGATCTCCTACTTCAAAATGGACTTCTTTTCTGCTCAAGTCTGCTCTGCCCTTACATCTGATGTCGCTGCCTTGTAGCTGTTGTTTAACTTGTTCATGTATGGCTTGGATCTCTGAAGCAAATTCCTCACCATCAGCACTTCTCAGCTCTGCCTTTCCCATATTTCTTAACTCTGATATCCATTTGGGGTGCATTCCATAAACAACATGGAATTGACTCTGTCCTGTGCTTCTGTTTGGTGAGTCATTATATGCATATTCTGCCTGGGGAAAAATATGATCCCACTGCTTGGGATTCTCTCCTGCAAGACTTATCAACAAATTTCCCAGACTCCTATCCACTACCTCAGTTTGTCCATCAGTCTAGGGATTATAAGCTAAGCTGAAAATCAGTTTGGTACCAAGTTTCTTCCATAGCGTCCTCCAAAAATGACCCAAAAATCTGATGTCTTTGTCTGAAACAATACTCTTGGGCAACCCATGCAATCTAAAAACTTCTTTGAAAAACAAGTTAGCAACATTGGTGGCATCACTAGTTTTGTAACACAGAATAAAATGTGCCATTTTGGAAAATTTGTCTACTACAACAAAGATTGCATCATTCCCTCTCTGAGTGTTGGGCAATCCTAGAACAAAATCCATACTCACCATGTCCCAAGGCCTATTTGGAATAGGCAAGTGAGTATACAATCCTACATTCTGGCTCCTTCCTTTGGCATATTGATAGATTTTGTAATGTTTGAAAAAATTTTCCACTTCTTCTCTCATCTTGGGCCAATAATAGAAGCAACTCAGCTACTCATGAGTTTTATCAGTACCAAAGTGTCCAGCAAGTCCACCACTATGCTTCTCCTTGATCAAGTTTTCTCTCATGGAACATTTTGGTACACACAGTTGGTTTCTTCTGAATAGTAAGCCCTCCTGCAACAAATAATCCAATCAATGGCTTCTATCTGTTAGAACAGGGTTACAACATGCCTCAAAAGCTTCCTTAAAATATGAATCTGTTCTATACAATTCCTTGAGAAAATAAAATCCTACAACTTCAAAATTGGTTTCTTGAACAAGCATGTGCCTCCTACTCAAAGCATCAACTACTTTATTTGCTTGGCCACTTCTATGTTTCAAAAAAAATTTAAAACCCGTGAGATACTCGACCCATCTGGCATGCTTATGATTCAACTTGGGCTGTTGTACAATGTACTGCAAAGCATGATTATTAGAATACAATACAAATTCTTTGGACATCAGATAATGCCTCCACTTTTTCAATGCTTGGACAACTGCATAGAATTCCTTCTCATAAGAGGAATACTTCCTTCTGGTGTCATTTAGCTTCTCACTGAAGTAGGCTACAGGCCTATCATCCTGACTCAGCACAGCTCCAATGGCCTCTCCACTGGCATCACACTTCACTTGAAATGGTTTGGAAAAATCAGGCAGAATCAAAACAGTTTTTTCAATTATATTTTGCTTCAAAAGTTTAAAGCTTATTTCTGCTTCAGTAGTCCATTTGAATGGATGTTTTCTCCTTTTTATTGTATCAATGATGGGTGCATTAATCATACTAAATTTTCTTGTAAACTTCCTGTAAAAACTGGCAAGTCCATGGAAACTTCTCACCTCAAAAACATTATTGGGTGAAGGCCACTCCACAATTTCCTTAATATTTTATGGGTCCATCTTCAATCCTTCTACAGAAACAACAAAGCCCAAATACACCAACTCTTCCTTCATGAATGAGTATTTCTTTAAGTTTATCAGTAGTTTCTCTTGGTGCAGCTTCTTCAAGACATAATTAAGATGCCTTAAATGTTCTTCTTTGGTTTTGCTGAAAAATAATATATCATCTAGATACATTATCACAAATTTACCAATTAATTATTTCAACACTTCATTCATAAGTCTCATAAAAGTGTTAGGTGCATTTGACAACCCAAAAGGCATGACCATCCACTCATATAGTCCTTCATTTGTTTTAAAGGCAATTTTCCACTCATCACCCTCTCTTATTCCGATCTGATGATATCCACTTTTTAAATATATGTTTGAAAAATATTTAGCACCACTCAAACAATCCATTAAATATTCAACTCTGGGCAAAGGGAATCTGTACCTGATTGTTATCTTATTGATTTCTCTGGAATCAGTACACATCCTCTAGCCTCCATCTTTCTTTGGGCTCAAGACTGCTGGTACTGCACATGGACTTAAACTTTCTCTGATCAATCCTTTGTCCACCAATTCCTGTACTTGTCTCCTGATTTCATCATTTTCTATGGGAGTCATTCTGTAGGCTGCCTTATTTGGCAGATTTGAACCAGGGATAAAATCTATCTGATGGCTGATCTTTCTCACAGGTGGCAGCTCATCAGGTAAATCATCCACAACAATGTCACAATAATTGTCTAACATCTCTTGGATTTCTATTGGAAAATCAGAAATATTTGTAGAAGTAAGAACTACCTTTGGTTTGCAGACTAAAGAAAAAATTACCTCTTCTTCTTCTATCTACTGTAGATATTGCTTCCCGCTCAGCCTCAGCAACAAGGTCTTTGGATTAACCACTCTGCTTGATGGCTCTCCTTCTTCCATGGGTATCAATGTATGATGTACCCCATCCTTGAAGAACTTGTAAGTTTTCTTCTTGCCATCATGCACCGTTACTCTGTCAAATTTCCAAGGTCTACCCAGCAGTATGTGACACACATCCATGGGCATCAAATCACATAGGACTTTGTCTTTGTAGTTGCCCATTTGCAGCTCTATCTCACACTGTTCTTTTACAATCAGCTGGTGCCCTTTATGCAACCAGGACACCCTGTAGGGAGTTGGATGCTCCCTTGTCTTTAGCTTTAGCTTCTCTATCACCTTAGTGGAAACCAAATTGTCTGTGCTGCCACTATCAATGACTAGCTAGTAGCATTTCCCCTGGACTTTGCATATGCTCCTAAACAAAGTATTCCTTTGTGCAGGGTCAGTGACCTCTTTGGTTTGCTTCAATAGGACCTTACTAACCACCAAGGACTCTCCCCTCTCTGGTAGAATTTCTTCTTCAATTACTGCCTCTTCTCCAGCCTGGGCAACAACAGCATTTCTTGGACTAGCACCCACATTCTTTGGGAGCTCATAGTGCTTATGTCCCACTTGCTGACATCTATAGCACCTCAATTCTCTACCTCTGCCTCTGCCTCCTCTTCCTCTGTAAGAAACCATTATGCCTCTTACATCACCCTCTATAGATGCATTCTGAGGTGAGCTACTGTTAGCTCCATCCCTGGGTGTAGTAGGCTTTCCTCTACCACCCTGACTTCCCTTTCCACAGAAAGTACCTCTCTTTTTGGCAGACTGCTTCCTCAGGAGTTTCTCCTCTGCTTCCAAGGCTTTCTGATAGGCCTCTTCAACTGTCTTAGGAGACAGAAGACTAATCTCATCTTGGATCTCTAGCTTGAGACCATTCACATATCTGGCAGTCTTCTCTGGTGTGTCTTGAAATTTCCCAGCTCTTATGCTTACTCTATAAAATTCTTCTATGTATTCCTTTACTGTCAGAAACCTCTGTCTCAGGTTTTGCATTTGCCTAAATAATGTCAGCTGATAATCACTAGGCAAGAATTTACCTTTTAATTTAGCCATCATTCTGGTCCGGCTTTTGATGGGCTGCTTTCCAACTCTCCTCCTTTCCGCCTGCACTCCATCCCACCAAAGTGCAACATGTCCCTTCAACTTTGTTACTACAAACTTGACCTTCTTATCCTCACTCATTTCTTCATAGTCAAAGCACTTGTTCATTTAATTAATCCAGTCCACCAGCTCCTATGGATTCAGTCCTCCTGCAAAACTCAACACTTCAATCTTGGGCTTAACCGCAAACCCCAGAACAATTCTGAGGAACCTCATGTCAGGAGGAATCTCATCCATTTCTCTAGCTTCTTCTAATTTAGGTTCACTGATGTCTTCAGGATCTCTGGGTTGTATTCGCTCTATGGCATCCATTTTGGCTTGGACCCTCTGCAACGTCTCCAACACTTCTGCATTGGAAATGGGTCTGCTTCTGCTAGCACCTGTACAAACTCGGATTGCCATGTTAATTCTCTGCAAAAACAACTCAAAAACACGCTCTGATACCACAATTGATGGCAACAAAACTGAAAGTCGAACCCTACGGAGAGCTGGTCTACAATTGTAGCTCTGTCAGTGTTCCCTTGTCTTAACTCAGTAGGTGCCACATAGTCTCCCTCTATTTCTTGTAATTTTATTTATCAATTTCGAAGAAATTGACAAATAAATATATTCAGCAAACTTGGAAAATTTAAATATATTTCTGGACTTTAATTTTCCACATTATAACTTTGCGACAGTCCTATGTCCGCCTCCTCATACCTTACAACCTTAATCCTTCCAACTTATATTAATAACTCAAAAATATTTACAAAGAAACACTTTAATATACTCCAGGACCACAGATACAATCGACGGAATTCAATTAAATACATATACCATACGTTGGATTATCCTTCGTGCTGCTTCCGAATGTGACCACCGTTCGATGGGCTTCCCTCCAAATCGACGGCGTTCGTCTATATCGCACTGCGTCCTCAATTAAACTTTAATGTGCGATGGCGCGCGAAAAGGTAGTTTTGGGGGTCCCGCCTTAGGCCACGTGTCAGCTGCTCTATGGAATCGCTCCCAAATGGAAAATACCGCTTACTCCACAAAAGCGATGCAATATGGCAGTTTGGTTTCGCAAATCCACTCTCGGCTTTGGAACAGTGATTGACCAAATTTGATTTGTGGTTAATCTATCCTTTGATTCAATAACTCAGGGTCTAACTATGGGTAGGATTTCCAATTAACAACAAAACAAGTGTAATTCTCTTTAGGCAGAATTTTCACTACCATTAAACAGAGTTCGACGGCCATGATCGCACACAGACCTCCGCTATGAGTGGGATTTTCAATTGTTCAAACAATTCAAGGGAAACAATGAAAAAGAGAGATGTGGATATTGCACAACAACTCAATTCAACAATTATATATAGGACAGTGTTCAATTGCCTCACAATTAAACAAATTCCCTCACAAAATCGATCCAAGAAAATTTGATAGCCAACGAGCACGAATTTATTCAACTGGGAGAATTTTTTTAACACACAAATTTTATTGCAGAAATATCCTCCCCTTATGCATTCGGGGAATACAATTTATATACATCATTATGTGCCTCTTCGTTTCCTCTGTGAGGACCGTTTTCAGTAAACCAAAAGCCTAATTACCATTTATTCGAATAACAGAAACATGACAGATGGACTGAACCTAACTATTCGACTTCTACTAATCCTAACTGATCTAAATGCCACAGGAAGATGAGGTATTGACACCTAGCTGTTACAATTCAAATGATTTCAAACCCTCCTAGCCACAACATGTGGACAAAACCTCCTACATTGCTGGCTAGTGTCTAATGCCCTTGCATCAATGAGATCAAGCATTTGTTTATCATCAAGCCCACATTTTCCAAGTACAGTGAGGCTGATGAGAATGTTAGGAAACTCAAGAATATTAGAGTTCCTAAAAATGAGAAGTGGTAAACATTAATTGATTTTCTATGAAGAAAGAAAGGAAAACAAATGAAGAAGAATAAATCTATTTGCTGATTTCACTGCCAAAACAATTTTTTATAGTAGAAAGCAATTTTACTGAAGGTTAAAGGGTATCCAAAGTGAAAGAGTATCAATAAGAAAGAGTATCAGTGAGAAAGAGTATCAGTGAAGGCAAGTTAGATTCTGAAAAAATCTAAAAAGCCAACAAAGAGGACACATAAGCAGCCAACTACTTCATATCTTAAAAACAGTTTCTATTTATTTTGAATAAAATAGGACAGTTTGATGATTTGTTAAGCAAGCTGTGACTATTATTGTTGTAGGATATTTAATTTTCCTAAGTTAATTCCTAGAATTCATCTAGGATATTTTGTAAAACTTTTTATATAAATACTTCACTCTTTGAAGTATTTTGGTGTGGAATAAAATTGTTGGAGATTATTATAGATATTTTTTTGACTTGAAGGCTTTGGATTTCTATTTTGAGTAGTAGATTGGATCAACTATTTGGTATCATACTTCAGGATCCCTATGATAAGCTATCTAGAGTGAAGTAGCTTCTTAAACTTGTCATTGTTATCTTCTTTTGTTACATGCATACATTTGTGTTTTAATTCCAAATTTGAATGTATAACTAGGAGTATTACTACAGGACATGTTAATAGCACCCTGTTTTTAACTAGTTATCATTTCTTTGTTTTCTTCTAACTTCTGGTGTAGGGAATTATTAATGTCTCCCTCTCCCATTTGACCTCTATCCTCTACTTCCCTTTTCTGGATTTAAAGATTCTTAAGTGCCCTTTACCCCAATCATACCATCTCAAAAACCAACTTTCCCAAGATCTCATAGGGTTATCTACCTTTCTCTACAAACATTTAACCTTTTAGGCCTTGATCCTAGTTCTGTTAGCTTGACTTAGACTCCATAGCCCAATGGACAAGTAGATTTCCCTCTATCCACCCTCCAAGTGAAAATTTCCCACCAAATCCAACAAAACAAAACCAAATCTCCACTTTAATAACTATCCTAACATTCACAAATTAAAACAAAGTTAAAATTGAAAGAGAGAGCCCTCTCTAAACCCTAGGAAGGATAGATCCTAGAGTTTGAAGTAGGTTTTTGGTTACCTCTAGTATTCTTTGACTAAAAACAAAAATCCCACAACTTAAGAATTTACTGGAGTGATAACACGATGCATGACTGTATTTTTTGGCGCACCTATTGTTGTTTTTCTTTCAAATATATATATATATATATATATATATATATATATATATATATTTGTAAATACATGTATCATTTAATTAAAAAAATGTATTTAATATGTGCATAATTCAACGATGTGAAAGGAGAGAAGAGAGGGAACAAAAGGAACATATGGCAGACTAGTATAACGTGGTTCACCTGTGGGAGACAGGAGAGAGGGAGAGACTTATGTATCCTCACCCTATTATGGAATCCACCTAGTTTCTCCTAAGGGAGGTAGTCCTCCTCAATTTCTATGAGGAGGCTACATCCTTGAAGGGCCATAATGGGTTATTGCAACAACTTATCTTCAAGTGGAATGCCCACCGACAGGATTTTTGGGTTGTTCCTAACCCACTACATGACCACTGAGGAGAACATGTATTTTATTACTAGCCTATCTAGGAG
The DNA here is from genome assembly GCA_034641835.2 of Pinus albicaulis. Taxonomy (NCBI): domain Eukaryota; kingdom Viridiplantae; phylum Streptophyta; class Pinopsida; order Pinales; family Pinaceae; genus Pinus; species Pinus albicaulis. The sequence continues at coordinate 404,485,364 of CM076571.1, read as the reverse complement.
AGGGCAGGATTTTCCCTCATTCCCAGAGGTCCCCATCGGCTACGCAGTAGGGAGTCAGTTGGTGTACTCCCAGAGATACATTAGCATCGATATACTGTCTCCTGTAGATTTTTCAGGTCTATTAGCTCCCCGTAATTTCAACAGATTGGTGAGACTAAAGCTACAGAGAGGAAATTGGAACCACTTTGGGATTTTAGGATATAGCCCTCCTGAATCCAAAGAGGGATCTCTCTATAATTGCAAAGATTCATTTATCTTTAAGGCTTGAAATGTGATATTAGGCTAGTTATGAAGAACAAGGTTTTGTTCGTTTTGGTTGGGCAAAGATAGGTGAAGGTGAAGGAAGTCTAAATGAAGGGTGAAGATGAATGAAAGTGAAAAATGATTCAGCTAACAAGATAGGCAAGAAGCAGCTTCAATCCATCGGGCTATGGAGTCGTAGTAGGATTTAATTGAAATAGCAAGGTTCAAGAGTGGTCCATGGGGCAAGTCATTTATGTCATAGGATCTCTTTAAGTTGATTTTATGAAATGGAATGAAACAATAAGAAGGGGAAATCAAACAAATGAATAACAAAGAGCAACGTAAGATCAAGTAAGTACTTTGAAACTATCCTGATTTTGGCATACACTTAAGAAAGACATAAAAGTAATCTAAGATCAGGTAAGTACTTTGAAACTAGCCTACTTTTGATGCACTTTCAATAGAAAACATTTAAAACAAAAAAAGAATAGCTTAAGATCAATTAAGTACTTTGAACCTATCCTACTTTCAGCATATTCAAAGGGAAACTTTTCAAAGCAACTGTTGGATAAGAAACTAGAGGACAGGGCTCACCATAGACTTCCCTAGTTCTGCTTTACTTAGAAAACTTATCAAGACAACACATAAGATAACAAAGAATATTCTAAGATCAGGTAAGGACTTTGAACCTAACCTGCTTTCAACATACCCTTAGGGAAACTTTTAGACAACCTTTGGAGATAAAACTAGAGGATAGGGCTCACCATATACTTCCCTAGTTCAACTTTACTTGGTAGAAACTGAAAATAACATTCAAGAACAATGTTTAAAGTTTAGACAGTAGGACGAGGGAATGCCAGCATTCCTTAACTACTTGGATTGTATTAAATCATTCTTAAACAACACAATTGGAAGAAAACATGTAGATAAAGATTATCAGTACGAGCAGGGTACCTTTGACACTAAATCCTAACTCTATAATTGTTGTTCTTGATCAGAGAAAATGGATAGAATGGAAATAGAAATAAAATAACAATTTACAATAATAAAAACATCACCGTTGACATAGACTAGGATCCCATAAATCAGCTTGTATTTGATACTTCAAACCAGTTACAATATTCATGCCCAGTGGTTCTGTATAGCTTCAGACTTTTCATCTTAACTTAGGTATCTTCAATTACAAACAAAGCTTACAGCAACTTCCGAAAACTATTTACAGGCAACAGATATGCAGTGACCAACATTATTTCATCTTCTATAGAAGTATTTATAGAAGAAATGAGGAGGTGGGATAGGATAAAGATCTTCTAGGTTCAATTAATACAGTTTAATGCTTCTTGGCCTTTGAGGGGCTCAATGCATAAAATTTTATGATATTTCCTCTGTATTAATTGGTTTACATTAAGTATTAAGCTTGCTAGGAAGATTTTGTTGACTTTAAGGCTCTTTGTTATCATTGTAATAACTCTGCTGACAGTTTACAATAAGTTCCTTCAGTTGAATTAACTGTTCAGCAGTACTGGGGCAAATATCTTTTGTTCTGGTCATAACTATGCCTCTTTTGAATTATTTGAGGCTACAGGTGGCTTTTTGTTAGCTGGTGAGGATTCAATTAGCCTCTGATGTGGCGATGGAGGCTTTCTCAGAATGATAGATAAGATTGTCCTTCTCTAAAAACTGTTAATTTGTTTTAATTCTGCGTGTTAGGCTTAATTAGTCCTAATTTATGTCTTCTGTTCTTCAACCTATGTTTAATTAAGTGGATTAGGTTTTTAAATAGTCGATTTAGGTCGTAATCCCTCAAAACTGCATAAAAAATCTTCAATTCTTCATCTCTGCTGTGACTAGATCCTTTAACACTGATACTCTTTGCTTGATTATATTTTGTTGTGTCTTGTTGATGTGTAGGCATACAGAGGGCTCTTATAATGTCGCCAATGTTCATGAGGCACTGGTAAAATTTGATGGGAAACCCTGCAGAATGATCTCCTTCATGCATAAAAGCCTGGGGGATCGTCATCCCTGGCCTTTGATTTTCCTTTAACACAATGGAAAAAACCATTATAACCTGCACAAACAAAGAAATTTTAGAAAGATCCCGCAGGGATGGGTTCAGACTGCTTCAGAGGTTTTAGGTTAGATTGTGACCATTGGATGAAAGCATCCAACGGTGAGGATTGCTCGATGAGATCATATGGGAGGCGGTTGAATAAACGGTGGGGAGATTAAGTCAGAACCATTGATCCGCAAAGATCAATGGTTGAGATTAATTGAGAATATATAATGCGGAGGGGAAAATTTATAATGAAATGGAAGAAATTACAAAGAAGAATGGTCGAAAACCTTTGGCGAAAGAAAAAGGGTTAAAATGAAATTTTGGGTTTCATGAAGGATTCTAGGCCGTCGAATTAGATTGGCCATAGAGATCAACGGTGTAGATTGATTTAATAAGTCCTTTGTAGGATGGGTGGAGATCGATGGTTTAATAGTTGGATTAAACTTGGACCGTTAGATCTTAGAGATCAACGGTGGAGATTAAAACTGAGGGGATGCAATGTAAATGGGGCAAAGTAGTTTCAGCCAAAGAAACCACTGGTGTCACGTGATGAAAAGGAGGGAAGGCGGTATTGCCTTTTTTAATGCAATATGCGTTAAAAATTGACACGTGGCCTTTTAAAACCATCCATATCATGTAACTTTGAAAAATTAAGTTTTGGAGTTAAAATCACGTGAAACCGTGCGCTCGCCGTCAGATCTGGGGTCTTAGATCGAACAGTCGTGAGGAGAGCACAATCGAGAATAGATGCACGGGCGATAAAAGGTGGGACGGGGTCAAGGAAGTTTTAATCTTGACCGTTGGATGAGGGAATGAACGGCTAGGATTGATCAATGGGGGCGGTAGGTCCCAAATGAGTTGGGCCTACTAGGTTAAATATGGACCGTTGGATGAAACAGATCAACGGCTTAGATTTATTCTTGGGGTTAATGGAATAAAATATGAGGCGAGGGTCGGGCGGAGTTTGGGTTATTGTGGGTCGTTGATCTGCAGAGATCAACGATGGAGATTCGTCGAGGATGTTACACTATCGGGATTTAAGAAATAACAAAGGGAAGCGAAGATTGATTTGGACGGTCGGATGAGTGAAATGGACGGTCCAGATCCAATCGCGGGATCACCAAACAGCGGGGGAGAGAGGAAAGGTACACAGAAAAATTGTGATGTGATTATATGCGAACCGTCAGATCTTTGGAGAGATTGACAGTTAGGAATGAATGTGAGGGACGAAAGCGGAGGAAAATTGGCGAAGGGCGATTGGATGTGAGCCGTTGGATCTGAGGAGGAGATCAATGGCGGGGAATAAATTGGGAATTGGCGATCAGAGTTTACCAGGCACGAGGTTTAAACGTTTGTATTTTTCTCATGTGATGGGGGAAGGCCGATGCGATAGGGGAAGGGTGATGTGATGGTGCAATCGGGCCATCGCAATTGGAGGTTTCAAAGGGGACAATCAGAAGAACCCTTGCATAATTTTCCGATGCGATGGGTGGGGAATAGAAAAGCGAGCTATCTGTTGATTTGTTTAAAGGATCAACGGTATAAAATGCGGCGGGAGTCCACAAACCAAAGCTTCATCACATCGAGGAAATGTAGTTTAACAAAGAAAAAGTGCCCATATGAACGCCTGATTTCGATAAGCACCCAGGCCCTCAGCGTTTGGTTTAGGTGCCAGGTCGCATGGTGGGGAAGTGGTTAGGGGCTTAGCTGAAGGGGGCTTGTTACATCATTTTTTGGTCATCTAACCTATTATCATTAGATGGACCCAAGTACACCATGTAAGACCAATTTTACCCTAAGTAAAATTGCTTTCACTATGTAAAATAACTTAATAAAACACATTTATTAAGTTGTTTATGGTCTAAACAGGAAACCCCAAAAGGAAATATTAAACAAATCTATATTTTTTTGATTTTCCTCATGGAATAATTAATTAAACAATAATTTAATTATTATTCCAAGTCATGTTTAACCCAAAACAAGGAAATTAATTAGATAAATCCTTATTTATCTTATTATTTTCTAGGAATAATTATTTAAATCTTATTTAAATAATATTCCTTGTTAAATATGACTAAATCATTTTTAAATAATTAAATAAATCATTATTTATTTAATTATCATTCAACCACTTCCATAAAATAATAAATAAATCATTTATTTATTTATTATTTACAAATAAAGGGATTTGACCCAAGTCAAATGCCTTTTCCCTCCAACAAATATAATAAAATATTCCATAAAAGGTGGATCTAGATTTGGTTAATATTATTCTAATCATGCACCAAGATCTAGAATGACCCAATATTTTGTTATAAATAGAAGGGTTTTCTCATTCATTGGTCACCTTTTTTTGCTCATTAGATCACTCTGGATCTATGCTCTTGGTCTGACTTTGAGCCATCATCATTGTCACATTCTATACTTTTTTCTTTGTGAGCTCCCTTTGAGTTCTATATTTGTCTGGGTTTTCTACACCAACAAGAGAGAGAAATGCTAGATCTGAAATGCCGAGGACTTTCAAGAACCCATCCCATTAAGGAGAATTGGAAACACCTTTCTTGTTTTCCTCTCAGGTGCCATTTAATACAAAAATTATTTCAAAAATATTGTTCTTGTCTTATCTATTGGATGCATGGAGTAACATTTCATTTTTACTACTTAATGTCTTTTTATGCATAGATGTGGATTTGTGTAGCTTTATTTGGATCAACTAACTGCAGATTTGAAGATATTGGCAGCCATAATTGATGTTAGGGCTATTTTTTATGCATAGCTAAAGTGGTATTTTCTCGACAAAATATTCATACTAACAATTGGCGACTCCACATGGGTTTTCTTTTGCGACCGCTGTTGTTTTATATATTCCTGCATATCTAGCTATTTAAGACCCTAGGGTTTCTCTTTATTTTTTTGTTTTTCCTATTTTTATGGTGTTTTTCACCTCTAAACCCCTCAAACATTCAAATTCTTAACTTCCGTGTGTTTCTGGCCCTATTGCGCAGGTGACAGACATCAGCCACAGCTGAGACGACAATTTTTTTCTAAAATCTGCCGCCGAGAGACTCGGATCTGCAGGTCGCACTTATCGGCCTAAAACCTATGACCTAGCCTAGAGGACACACTTTTCTACCCCAAAACTACGACCTAGACTGAAAACAGGTCAGAACCTGCGACCTGCACTTTTTTCTGCACTTTTCTAGCAAATTTTCTAGGTTTTTCTTAAGCTTTTGTTAGGGTTTTTTAGCCTCTGTCTCTGCCCGTTTAGACCTGTTTCTGATCTGTTTTACTCAAATAAGTGGGAATATCACCCCTTAGGGCTTTAGTACCCTCCACTTTTTGTGGAAGATTTTTAAGCTGTTTCAGACGTCTGAATTTTCAAAGCTTCAGAATTTTCAGATCCCTTTTAGATCAGCTCTTCTCCCTTTCAAATCACCTCATATAGTTTTGTTTGGGTTTGCTTCTGGGTCACCTCCTTGTCCCTTCTACCTTTAGCTGATTTCCTCCTTTTTTGTAGCAACCTTGCCTCTACCTCTTTGCTGTTTTCTGCACCTCTTTTCAGCAGATCTCTCCTTTAGATCCCTGTCCCTCCCGACCCTAGATCTATTAGCCCCTTTTTCGTGTGTTTTGACTAGATTTTTTTCCATCTTTTAGACTAGTTTTGAGAGACTCACCTTCTTGGGTTAGATCGATGCATTGTTAGTTGTTAATTTTCTGTTATTCCAGCCTTATTTAGTATTCTATGCAGATTTATTTTCAGTTACACAGCACACTTTTTCCTTTTACTCTCGAAACATCTGGGTTTAAAAAATTAAAATTAACACACGCCACACACTGACCCTAAGTGAAGAAGACCTTGGATAACACCGCCAGGAAAAGACTTTAAAATCAATTAACTCTGCACCTCTCTGCCCTTGTCTCAACATCTTCGTCATTTGATTCTACACCTCCTCGCCTTTTTTGGTCCTTATTCTTCCCTTTGTGTCGTCATAATTGCGCCTCCAAGGTGTTTATCCCGGAGACTTCTTGGCCTTCACCCTCAGTTTCTGGTTGGTGGACTTACTCCCTTCCGCCGTCGTCGAGTTAGTCCACCCCCAAGTCCGCACTCCGACTCTTCTTCTGATTCTTCGGGTTCTCCCCATACTTCTAGTTCTCCCCCTGTTACCTTCACCATGTCTATTTCAGGGCCTAACACTAGCAGCAACCCTGGTCCTACTGCTGGGTCTGTTACTAGCGGAACCACCACGGGAACTACCTCGACTATCCCTTTGCTCCCTTATATGGCTGGTGTCAGTCTCCCCGATTTCAATTAGTTGATCAACGATCCTATCTGCCACGATGTTAGTTGGCCTTCTATGCCAACCAAGCTCCCCTCTGACATTCCTAAGTTCTAAGGCATTGCTAGTGAAGATCCCTCCAACCATATCCGATCTTTCCACATGTGGTGTTCATCCAATTCCATTACTGATGATTCCATCCGTCTTAGATTGTTCCAACGCACGCTTACCGGTGAAGATTCTAAATGGTATGTTGATCAGACCGCCTCTTCCCATACCACCTTTGCGACCATTGCCCAAACCTTCTTATCTTATTTCCAGCTCCCTCTCCGATACGACACTGGTACAGAACTCTTGACTTCTTTCTGTCAAACCTCTTCGACCCGCCTTTCCGCTCATGTCCAGGAATGGTGGAGAAGAAGGAGCTTATGTCGAGCTCCCACCTTTGAAGATTGGGTCTATATGGACTGGTTCCTTCGCTCTCTATTACCTACCATCGGCAAAGATGTCGCATCCCAGTTCCCTCAAACCGAAGAAGCCGCCCTTCAAATAGCCTTGAAATATGACCTCATCTATGCTCAATCTGGTTATGTTTATACCATCCTTCCTGACCTCCCCAAACCCGTTAATGCTAACACCCCGAGGGCATCTCACTTTGCCGATGGTATCGTTGGAGCTCTTTCACATACCTACACTCCACCTCCTATGGGCTATGGTTTCCCTCCGGGAGGGGCCAGCACCTCCAGCACTTTCCCCCCTCCAGGTAGCATGTATCTAGGATACAACATGCCTCCTCCTTTTGCCCACCCTCCTGCTTACCTCAATGTTGCCCATCCTAACCTTTATCCTTACCCACAGCCTAGTGTCCCAGCTCCTCTAGCATTTGGACCTCCACCTCCCTTGCCTTCTCAACCCCCACAACAGCAACTACTACCCCCTCCAGGGCAACTATTTGCACAGTAGGGCATGACTAATCCTCCTTCTTCTCAAAGAAAGCGGAAAGGAAATAAAAATCAATCTGCCCCTGGTAATCTTGGATCCAATCCTCCAAGTATTGATTCTAACACTTCTAACTAGCCACAGGGCTCTCCGCCCAAGCCAGATAGGCCTCTTCGCACCAATAAGCCTTGTTCCTGTTGCGGTGTTTACGGTCATTACACTCACGATTGTCCCCTATTACCACAGATGTGGCAGATGTGGGAGTCTTAGGCTACATTGTGTGGACAACATACCTCCCCTACTATTCCCCCCAATGTGACTACTTCTCAACCAGCCGTGTTTACTGATCCTTTCCCTCAACAAAGATTCGTGGCTACTCAACCACCTCATGCCCTGGTAACCACTCAACCTTCCCCTTCCGGTTCCTTCGATTACCAGATTCTCATGATGACGTCTGACCAACCTCTCACCGTCGACCTTAACCTCCAAACTCGGTCTCGTCAGTACCCCACGCCTCCCACTCCATCTGTCCCCGAGTCACCTTCTTTAGGTCCTACAGAGCCTCTTTTGACACCCAATGGTCCTTTGCAGATCCCTCAACCCAAAGTTGAGGTTCCTAAGGGCCCATTACGTCGAAATGCTGCTTCTGGTCGAGCTACTCATTCATATAGTGTAGTAGATGATTTAGCGCAGTCTCCTATTGCCATTTCAAAACTAGAACTCCTCCAGTTGTGTCCTTCTCAAAAGAAGGCTCTATTATTTGCCATGGATGTTGTATATCCTGTTGATGACCAATTGATTGCTTTCGACACCCATCAGTAAGATCATCCTCCCCTTCCTACTTCCGTCGCTTTCCAAATCCATGTCAAAATTTGGATCGCTAATGTGTCTTGATGTATTATTGATGAGGGGGTATCTACATGTGTGATGTCTGCTTCGGTTTGGAAACAACTCGGATCTCCTGAGCTAGCCCCTTCCACAATCACCCTTCATGCATGGGATGGCCATGCCTCCCATCCCATTTTCCTATTCCGTAACTGTCTTATCACCCTTGCGGGCAAGATTGTTTGCGTTGACATTGAAGTCATCGACGCCCCTCTTGACTATAACATTATTTTGGGGTGTAGCTACACATATGCCATGTCTGCTGTCCCATCTGCGGTCCACCGCAAGATTTTTTTCCCTCACAATGGAAAGATAGTCACCATTGAACAATTGAAATATCATGAGCTAAAATCTCAGACCTCCCCTGAGTCGACCATCTCTTCTGTAGCCAATAAGAAAACTCTCGATTCTCTGACCAGTGTCTCCCTAGGCGTCTACAAAGACTCCTCCTTGCTTGCAACCTTCCTTGGTCTTCCTCCTCCTCATGTCTCTGATCCCAGCTTAGCGAATGTTTGCATGATGCAATCGTCTCGGGCTGACCTTAAGCGGCCTGCTTCGGCTAGTGAGCAACCTCAAGGATAAGTCATCTTCACAAGACTTCAATAATTAAAAATTTGGCAATAAGATTTTTTCTTGAAGGCTTAAAACATGATTTAGCCACCATTTGATATGAAAATTTTTATAGGTGGCTAACAGTGGCTCCACATGGGGATGGCAACTTTTTGAAGGTGTCAAGAACTTCAAACTTGTATTCTCTGGGCGGTTGATCAATGCCTCATCCATTGGGCTACAATTTTATTTAATTCGATGATCTTCTTCTATTCTGATAATGTTAGCAGCCATGAAAAATAATGTAACTCTATCAAACAAGCTTTCTACCTACCCAATCCTACTGATCTAACATTTTTTCTTCTTTGAGAGTGCATTTGGATTGGAAAACTCTTTTACAAACATTTTATTCTTTTGGGAAAACATAAAACTATTCTATTTCTACCCTTATTTCTCCATGAACTCAGATTAATATGTTGAGCTCATAAGCTTCTCTACCTAACTACTATCTGTTAGGATTAGACGGTCTAACAGATTTTTATTCACTAAATTCTAAAACAGGAAATTTAAATGTAAACAAGCTAGGATTGAATAGTCTAACTTGTTGTTGATCTATGGCATGAAGAAAAGCTACACATAGATAGTTATTTGAAAAAAATTAAATCAAAATGGTGAAGGCTTAAGATCTGAAAGTTCAAGAAAATCCTTCTTTTTCTTCAACTCTGTCTTTAGGCTTGTTTGAGCTATTTTTTCTTTGTTATATGGTTCAAGTTTTGGGCATATTAGAACCAGTTTGCTTTTGTCTTTGAATCAAAATTTCAACTGATTAGATTCATTCTTTTTTTTCTTGAATCTTAGGTTCAGATTTTGGGCATGTTTGAACCTTTATTTTTCTATCCTAATCTACCTAGCTGATAAGCCAAGATTAAGCTGTTTGGAAAATCTAATTTCACTAACTTATCAGCATATAATTTAAAGCTAATTAGTTATGATTAGGTTGTATGACTAACTAGGAGTGTTTTTTTTTAGGAGTTTCATTTGAGCTTGCACACTTCCATATTTTGTTTCTCATTTTTGGTATGGGGTTGTACCTTTATTGTTTTTACAATCTTCCCTCTTTTCTATCTTTTACTCTTTTTGTATTTTTGATTTTTCTAACTTTGAATGTAATGATGGATGAAATATTTATAATGAGAAAAAATATAAAAAGGATTCCAAAAATGATAGGATCAAGAGAAACAATGTTTGAGCATCCTGCCATTGACAGGACCCCCAAACAGTTCAGCTCCATTCAATTTCTGCAAGAAATAAGCATTTTTACCAGCAGTAGAATGAATGACATAAGGGCCAAGCCATAAGTTATCAAATTTCCCATGCTTGCCCTTGTCTTCTCTCCTTGAGTCCCACTTTAACACTTTGTCACCAATATTAAAGTTATTAGCTTTTTTCCTTCTGTCAAAAAGCTTCTTGATGCTCTCTTGCTTTTGTGATGCTCTGTTATAAACTTTCTCCCTCGTTTGTTGAAGATGTATAGTCTCATTAATCCTTCTAATAATGTCATTGTCTTCAGACTGCACTTCTTGGATCAAATTCATAACTCGTACACCTAGGCTGGCTGGAAAAATTGCATCTATTCCATACACAAACTAGTAGGGTGACATTCCAATAGATTTCTTAAGTGTCAATCTATCAGCCCATAGTGCATGTACTAGCTTTGTCTGCCAAGACTTCTTGTTGTCCTCCAACAACTTCTTGATTATGTTTACCAAACTTTTGTTTGAGGATTCTTCCAGCCCATTACCTTAAGGGTAATAAGTAGTAGAATGACCCAATGTTATCTGATATTTGTGACAGAATTCAACCATATTTTTGGATCCAAATGCAACAGCATTATCAGTGATGATATTCCTAGGATAGCCAAATATATAAAGGATATGAGTCTCAATGAATTTTATGATGACAGAGTCATTGGCTTGCCTAGAAGGGATGGCTTCTATCCATTTGGTAAAGTAGTCTGTTGCAGTGAGAATCCATCTATGTTGAGTAGATGATGGTGGATGGATTTCTCCTATGAAGTCAAGTCCCCACTGTTGAAAAGGGGCTTCAATAGTGATTGGATGCAGAGGTAAGGGTAAAAATTTTCTGTTGCCTTCAAATATTTGACATTTATGACAGGCAATGATCATTTTATGTATATTTTGAAAGAGGGTGGGCCAATAGTAACCAGCTCTAAGGATTTTGTTGGTTGTAGTATTCTAGTAGAGGTAGCTTCCACATTCTCCTTCATGGAACTCGTGCTCAACCTTCTCTGCATCATTCTCAGGCAAACATTTAAGCAATAACCCACTTGCATTTTTCCAATAAAGACATTTATCTACAATGCAGTAGTTTACAGCTTTTAACTTTAAAAACCTTGCCATTATTTTTGATAAACTAGGAGGTGTATTAAAATTAAGCAAAACATATATAATATCATCATACCAAGAGGAATTCATAAAATGGTCTTCAATAATGGGAGTTGACAGTTCTTCTTTTTCATATAAAGCATTTATCATGTTTATATCAAGAACTTCAAAATTTGATTCAGCAATTAGTCTAGCTAGTCCTTGGCCTTTAATGAGTTTAGTGGGCTTGATCTATAAATAATATTCAAGTATCACAGCTATCCACTTACCTCTCTTACCATCTGGGTCCTATGTTAGAATGTCTTTCACAACTAAATTTGGGACAAAGGAAATGATGCGAGAGTGCAGAATGTAGACTATGAAGTCTTTTAAGGCTTTGGCTAAGGCAAAGGCTTGTTTTTCCATAATGTTGTACTTCAGAGGAGCATATCTCAATGCCTTGCTAAAGAATGCAATGGGCTGCTCTTGTCCCTGTGGATTTTTCTGCAATAGGAAAGTAGCTATTGTATGTTCTAATGAAAATGAAAAAATGTAAAAATCTTTTGAAAAATCAGGGCTTATTAGAACTGGTGTTTTGGTTAATGCTTGTTTCACCAGCTCAAAATATTTCTTTGCTTCCAAGGTCCATTTAACTCGTTCCTTTTTTAGCATGTTTGTAATGTTTCTAAGGAGTTCAGCCAAGTTGGGTATGAACATTCTCAAGAAATTAATCTTCTCAATGAAAGATTGAAGTTCCTTGATGTTTCAAGGATGAATGATTTGCAATATAGTCTCGATCCTCTTTGGGTATATCTTTATCCTTTCTTCTGATATGATGTGCCCTATTAATTTACCTTCTTGGAGACCAAACAGTGTTTTCTTAGTATTTAAAGATAACCCAAACTTTCTGCATTTCTCAAAGACTATTCTTAAGTGTTTTATGTGTTCTTCATCTGTCTTGGAAAAAACAGTGATATCATCAAGGTAAATAATGATGAAGTAGCCTAATTCTTCCGAGAATGCAATGTTCATGGCTCTTTAAAAAGTAGCACCAGCATTCATTAAACCAAAGGGAATTTTCACATACATGAAAGTGCCCCAAGGTGTAGTATAAGTTGTCTTTAGTTGATCATTAGGATGTACTAATATCTGATTGTATCCTGAGAAGCCATCTTGCAAAGAATTTTTTTTAGAACCAACTACCCTTTGTAAAATATGATCCATCTATGGTAAAGGATAGTTGTCCTTCAATGAGGCTTTTTTTAAGTCTCTAAAGTCAATACAAAGCCTAATCTCTCATGTTTTCTTCCTAACTGACACTAAATTAGACACCCATTCTGAATATCTAATAGGAACAATAATACCAGCTTCATACATTTTCTTGATTTCCTTCTCAACCAAAGGTAACTGAACATGGTTTATTCTGCGCATTTTTTGTTTAAATGGCTTTTGGTTTTCCTTGAGAGGTATCTTGTGCTGAATTATTTCAGTGTCATAGGATTTTAGATCCTCATAACTCCACGCAAAAATATCAGAAAATTCTTTAAACAACTCTATTTATTTCAGTTTGATGTGAGTTGGTAAAGTTTTATACAGTTTGATCATCTTTGGTTTAAGTTTACTGCCTATATTACACTCTTCAACTTCAGTTTCAACAGACTCTAGCTTTGATTTCTTGGCAACCTCATTGAAATCAAACAACTCTTCTAAAGGGACCAGACCTTTTGGCAAAATTTGTGTGTCAGATTGCAATGTTTCTAAGTCTTATTTTGGTAAATATGTACTAATCTCTGTGTTATGTTCAATTTTATTAGCTAACATATTTATCTCAGCAATCTCTGGGGAGTTCTCTTCTTCATCAAGTATATTTTCTTCCTCAAGATAGTCTGATTCATAATCTAAATTTGAACTGGGTAGCTCAAATTCATTTATGGACTGTAGGAAGTCTTCTATTTGTTTATCTCCATAAAACACTTTCCAATTTTTCTCATTATCAGGAACAACTGGCCTAAATTTGATTTGAGTTGTACATTTTTTGGTTTCATAAGGAGTTAGGCACGTCCTAGCAGCAAAAGCTAAACCATTAGCTTGGATATTTTGGTTTCTTGGGACAAAAATAAGTTTAAATTCCTCGAATGTTTTCAATAAATCCATGACATTGTTTTGATAGGCTTTAAGTCTGGGATGTTTCACAGTATATTCCCCATTCACTTTCCTAATTATTAATTCAGAATCACCATGCACCTTTATTCTTTTGGCCCCTAATTTCTTCAATAAATGCAGGCCTAAAAGCAGGGCTTCATACTCGGCTATGTTATTGGTGCACCGAAAGTTTAATTTGTAGGAATGCCCTTCAGTATGATTTTTCATTGTATTGTGAAGCCACACTCCCACACTTGCATCACTCTTAGTACAAGTTCCATAAAAGTGCATACTCCAAAGAGGACTAGTTTCATATTCACTAGTTTGGTTACTATCCTCTTCATCTAGTGCGCTTTTGGATTGTTCTTGAAGATCAACACTATATTGAACTTGTTTTATTTCCTCAGGTTTTTTACTGCATTGAGGACTCCTTTCTTGAATTTCAAGGTTTAAAAGTGATGGATGAATGATTTGTAGCTCTAGACCTGTGTTTTGTTTGCTATATTTTTCTGGTTTAGCAAACTATTTTGACATTTCTGTCTTGTCTTCCTCTTCCTCTATATCTGCCATTAACTCAGTTAAGGTCACTTGTTCAGTGAATGTTTCATCATTGAAAAGGATAAATGAGTCAAGGCCTCTATTTATAGAATAAAGGGGAGATTTTGTGGTCTCTCTTGGCTAGTAACCATGTATTGCATATGAGAATCCCTATAAAGTCTTCTAGTTTGATTAAAAACAAGGATAGTTGCATATGTCATATCCATCTGCATTGTTCCTTGTAACTTAGCTCCCCAAGATCTTGATAACAACATACCATATTTTGGGGGTACATCAGCCACAACAATATCCATTACTAAAAACCTGGCTGGAATTTGTGCTAACTTTACACAGAGGCCTTTGATTAAGCCTAAACATTTCACTCTGCTTGAGTCAAAGGAGTAAAGATATTTGTAAGGTCTAGTGATTTCAAGGCCTAGGCTCTCCATTATAGCTTTGGGCATTAAATTTTGGGATGCCCCTGAGTCATGCATGGCATTGTGTAAAATTTTGTCATGAATATTTAAACTAACATAGAAAGGAGGGACTAGTCCCTCTTGATATCTACCCTCAATCTTAGGACCGAATATGAGCTCTGGTTGGTCATCATTAAGATTGACAGTGTCATTATTTTCTTCTATGTTAAAAGCCTTCAAAATTTGAGATCTATATATATCTTGGGTAGCTAATTCAGTGAGAGAAATAGAGATCTTTATTCTGTCAATTTCTTGCTCCAAACTAAAAGGAATCTGATTCTTTGAAGTGCTTGTTTCAACCTTATTAACCGCCACTCTATCAGCAAAATCGGTTTGCTGATTTCCTCCATTTACATTTGTCAAAATTGTTTTAACAGGAGCACTGGTTGAGGTGCTAACGCTACTAAGGTCTGCACTCTGTTTTTCAGTACTTTGAGTGCCTTTTTCTTTGTTTTTATTAGAATTTCCAGGCACTATTTTATCTTTCTATTTCGCAGTCTTGGGTTTATTCACAGGGCTGTTTTTTGCAGAATTTTCAAAGGCTTTATTTTTGGGAATTTCCTGATTGATTTTACTCCTAAGGTCATACTCTTTTTGAGTCTCTATGATGAAATTTTACATTTCTTGATAATAACTTTCATCTTCAGCTCTTTTATCATCATAGGGTGTGTATAGACCTTGTTTTCTATTGCAATGAACTTCAAAATCATCATTTTCTACTCCCAGCATGTTGATGTCATCTTCCTCTATTTGTTCACTTGTTTCTTCAACCTCACTTAAATAGTTTTGATAAAAAGGAGGAATGATTTGTTGATCATTCTCCCTTGGTCTGTTTTAAGGTTGGTTTCTCCTAAAATTCTGATTTTGATTTTGATTTCTGTTTTGAGGAGCTGTTTGGTTTTAACTAGCTTGTGCTCTCTCAAGTATGCTCATATTTTTCATCATCTCTTCCAACATTCTTTCCATATTTGAGCTAGATGTGGAAGGTGTAGATTCCTCTCTAAAGGACACTTTCTTCTCATTCCTCATTCTTGCTCTTTTCTCCATTAAATTAACTTCCACAGCAAGAACTCCTTTTTTCATATCTTCAAGGGTTAAAGGATCTCTCTCTCTTAGCTGATAGGCCATTTCAGGATCAAATCCTTCAGGAAACTTGTTTAAATCTGAGCCTTGTGGAGGTTTAAAGTCTGGGGGAAGTGCATTATAAACACTTTTAAACCTAGTGTAATAATCTTTTACACTTTCCCCAGTGTTTTTGTGGAGATTCTTGTAGTCCGAAAGTATTTGGAGAGGGTTTTTCTTCACTTCCCATTTGTTTAATAATAGATGATGGAAGGCTTGGATATCATTAATACTGTGAGGGCTTAAGCCTTTCAATCATTTTCTTACTTCTCCCCCTAAACTCTGAGAAAATAATCTAAGTTTGACAGTTTCATCATCAATCTCATTTCTGTCAAATTAGCCATTCATCTTATCCACATGTTGTGAAGCAGTAGTAGCATTACTGGCATCATACAATGGTATCTTGGACTGATAGTCCTATGGGAGATTGACTAAAGGTAAAGGAAGGACTAAGGGAGCATACCATGTTTCCATGATAGGAGGCTGTGGAAATAGTGGGGCTTTACAAGTGGAGGAGGTCGATGGAATGGTGTAGTTTGAATAGTGGATGTGTGGATAACAGAAGTGGATGGGCGAGCAATAGATTGTTGAGCTGATCTAGGATGAGAGAAACCACAGTTATGAAGGAAATGTAAATCAGGTGGAGTAGTTTCTCTGCTACGAGGATGTTCACTTCTATCTTGGGATGAAAGCGAAGGCTCTGAATCTAGCTAATCTAAATCCTCAAGTGACCTAGTTCTAAATGGATTTCTTAAGTCACCTTGCGGATTTTGTAGAGCTGCAACGTTTTCAGGGATAGAATGAGCTCTATGGGGTGATCTGAAAACAGTTGAAGATTTAACCTCAAGAGACTTCCTAAGGATTCTTTTAGGGTTATCAAATATCTCAGGAGGGTTTGGATCGGGATAGGCTCTAGTATGAATCCTTCTAGGAGCCACTATGCTATGTTTTTTCAGAACCAACTTACAAGAAAAGTTTAACCGAATATGACAATCTTTAAGATGCTAACTTACCTTTTAAACAAGAAAAATTTAATCCTAAAGTCCTCTAAATGAGTTTAAATGATGTTATGATGATAATGGGTCTTCCCAGTGGAGCCTTAAGTTCTGTTTAGGATTGTGGAGTCACCAGGTGGAAATTTTAGCTCTCTTGGAGGTAAAATGTTTTATGGTCCACCACCATGTTTATTTGAATACAAATATGACATATTTTTGGGTTTTCTGAGTTATTTCAATCCTATGGGTTCTAAGAGTGTCCTAAATATCTTCCGTCACTTAGCTACGGTGATGAGACAAAGGAAAGCCTACTCTTATGGCTAAGCTAGCTGATCCTTCAAGGTTTGATAAGCTCTTATGAGAATCCTAAGGTTTCCTTAGTTTTTCACTAACTCAAATAAGCTTTATCATGATTACCATTTGCTTGGTAGTGCTCGAAGAGGGCTACTTGTACTGCACTGAATACTGAGTGTCTTATTTTAAGGATTTTACTCAAAGTCCCCAACGGAGTCACCATAAATGTTATGCCTAGTGGCTCAGCTGGCTAATATACCAAATTTTCTTGAATCAAGTGTTTTCCTGAGGACCTTAAGCATGTATAGGTGTAATTTCACTCAGAACACCCCAGCGGAGTCGCTAGAAATGTTAGATCCCCGTAATTTCAGCATATTGGTGAGACTAAAGCTATGGAGAGGACATTGGAACCACTTTGGGATTCTAGGATCTTGCCCTCCTGAATCCAGAGAGGGATCTCTCTATAAGTGCAAAGATTGATTTATCTTTAAGGCTTGAAATGTGATATTAGG
Source organism: Pinus albicaulis (assembly GCA_034641835.2). NCBI lineage: Eukaryota > Viridiplantae > Streptophyta > Pinopsida > Pinales > Pinaceae > Pinus > Pinus albicaulis. Next base: position 404,467,950 of record CM076571.1, on the reverse strand, counting down.
CTAGTTATGAAGAGTAAGGTTTTGTTTGTTTTGGTTGGGCAAAGATAGGTGAAGGTGAAGGAAGTCTAAATGAAGGGTGAAGATGAATGAAAGTGAAAAATGATTCAGCTAACAAGATAGGCAAGAAGCAGCTTCAATCCATTGGGCTATGGATTCGTAGTAGGATTTAATTGAAATAGCAAGGTTCAAGAGTGGTCCATGGGGCAAGTCATCTATGTCATAGGATCTCTTTCAGGTTGATTTTATGGAATGGAATGAAACAACAAGAAGGGGAAATCAAACAAATGAAGAACAAGGAGTAGCTTAAGATCAAGCAAGTGCTTTGAAACTATCCTGATTTTGGCATACACTTAAGAAAGACATCAAATTAATCTAAGATCGGGTAAGTACTTTGAAACTAGCCTGCTTTTGATGCACTTTCAATAGAAAACATTTAAAACAAAAAAAGAATAGCTTAAGATCAAGTAAGGACTTTGAACCTATCATGCTTTTAGCATATTCAAAGGGAAAATTTTCAAAGCAACTGTTGGAGAAGAAACTAGAGGATAGGGCTCACCATAGACTTCCCTAGTTCTTCTTTACTTAGCAAACTTATCAAGACAACACATAAGATAACAAAGAATAGTCTAAGATCAGGTAAGGAATTTGAACCTAGCCTTCTTTCAACATACCCTTAGGGAAACTTTCAAACAACCTTTGGAGATAAAACTAGAGGACAGGGCTGACCATAGACTTCCCTAGTTCAACTTTACTTGGCAGAAACAGAAAATAACATTCAAGAACATTTTTTAAAGTTTAGATAGTAGGACGAGGGAACGCCAACATTCCTTAACTTATTGGACTGTATTGAATCATTCTTAAACAAAACAATTGGAAGAAAACATGTAGATAAAGCTTATCAGTAAGAGCAGGGTACATTTAACAGTAAATCCTAACTCTATAATTGCCGTTCTTTATAAGAGAAAATGGACAGAATGGAAACAGAAATAAAATAACAATTTACAATAAGAAAAACATCACTGTTGAGATAGAGTAGGATCCCATAAATCAACTTGTATTTGATACTTCAAACTAGTTAAAATCTTCAAGCCCAGTGGTTCTCTTCAGCTTCAAACTTTTCATCTCAAATTAGGTATCTTCAATTACAAACGGAGCTTACAGTAGCTTTAGAAAACTATTTATAGGCAACAGATATGTAGTGAGTAGCATTATCTCATCTTCTATAGAAGTATTTATAGAAGAAATGAGGAGGTGGGATAGGATAAAGATCTTATAGGTTCAATTAATATAGTTTAATGCTTCTCGGCCTTTGAGGGGCTCAATGGAGAAAATTTTCTGATATTTCCTCTGTATTAATTGGTTTACATTAAGTATTAAGCTTTCTGGGAAGATTTTTTTGACTTTAAGGCTCTTTGTTATCCTTGTAATAACTCTGCTGATAGTTTATAATAAGTTCCTTCGGTTGAATTAACTATTCAGTTGTATTGGGGCAAATATCTTCTGTTTTGGTCATAAATATGCCTCTTTTGAATGATTTGAGGCTACAGGTGGCTTTTTGGTAGCTAGTGAGGATTCAATTAGCCTCTGATGTGGCAGTGGAGGCTTTCTCGGAATGATAGATCTGATTGTCCTTCTCTAAACACTGTTAATTTTTTTTAATTCTATGTATTAGGCTTAACTAGGCCTAATTTATGTCTTCTATTCTTCAACTCGTGTTTAATTGAGTGGATTAAGTTTTTAGATAGTTAATTTAGGTCACAATCCCTCAAAACTGCGTAAACAATCTTCAATGCTTCATCTCTGCTGTGACTACATTCTTTAACACTGATACTCTTTGCTTGATTAAGTTTTGTTGTGTCTTGTTGATGTGCAGGCGTACAAAGGGCTCTTATAATTTTGCCAGTGTTCATGAGGCATCGGTAAAATTTGATGGGAAACCATGCAGAATGATCTCCTTCATGCACAAAGGCCTGAGGGATCTTCATCCCCGACCTTTGATTTTCCTTTAACACAATGGAAAAAATCATTATAACCGGCACAAACAAAGAAATTTTAGAAAAATCCTGGAGGGATGGGTTCAGACTGCTTCAGAGGTTTTAGGTTAGATTGTGACCATTGGATGAAAGCATCCAATGGAGAGGGTTGCTCGATGAGATCAGATGGGAGGCGGTTGAATAAAAAGTGGGGAGATTAAGTCAGAACCGTTGATCCGCAAAGATCAATGGTTGAGATTAATCGAGAATATACAATGTGGAGAGGAAACTTTATAATGAAACAGAAGAAATTACAAAGAAGAATGGTCGAAAACCTTTGGCGAAAGAAAAAGTGTTAAAATGAAATTAGGGGTTTCATGAAGGATTCTGGGCCGTCGAATTAGATTTGCCATAGAGTTCAACGACATAGATTGATTTAAGAAGTCTTTTGTAAGATGGGTAGAGAGCGATGGTTTAACTTTTGAATTAAACTGGGACCGTTAGATCTCAGAGATCAACGGTGGAGATTAAAACTGAGGGGATGAAATGTAAATGGGGCAAAGCAGTTTTAGCCAAAGAACCACTGGTGTCACACGATGAAAAGGAGGGAAGGCGGTATTGCCTTTTTGAACATGATATGCATTAACGATTGAAACGTGGCCTTTTAAAACCACCCATATCATGTAACTTTGAAAAATTAACTTTTGGGCTTAAAATCACGCGAAACTGCGCACTGGCCGTCAGATATGGGGTCTTAGATCAGACGGTCGTGAGGAGAGCATGATGGAAAATATATGCACAAGTGATAAAAGCTGGGGCGGGGTCAAGGAAGTTTTAATCTTGACAGTTGGATGAGGGAATGAATGGCTAGGATTGATCAATGGGGCCGGTAGGTCCCAAATGAGTTGGGCCTACTGGGTTAATTATGGACCGTTGAATGAAACAGATCAATAGCTCAGATTTAATCTTGGGGTTAATGGAATAAAATATGAGGTGAGGGTCAGGCGGAGTTTGGGTTAATGTGGGTTGTTGATCTGCAGAGATCAACGACAGAGATTCGTCGAGGAGGTTACACTGTCGGGATTTAACAAATAACAAAGGGATGCGAAGATTGATATAGACCATTGGATGAGTGAAATGGACGACCCAGATCCAATCATGGGATCACCAATTGGTGGGCGAGAGAGGAAAGGTGCACAGAAAAATTGCGATGCGATTATATGTGGACCGTCAGATCTTTGGAGAGGTCGATGGTTAGGAATGAATTTGAGGGACGAAAGCGAAGGAAAATGGGCAGAGGGTGATTGGACGTGAGCCATTGGATCTCAGGAGGAGATCAACGGTGGGGAATAAATCAGGAATTGGCGATCGGAGGTTACCAAGCACAAGGTTTAAACCTTTTTATTTTTCTGATGCGGTGGGGGAAGGCCGATGCAATGGGGGAAGGCCGACGTGATGGTGCGATCGGGCCATCGCAATCAGATGTTTCAAAGGGGAAAAATCAAAAGAACCCTTGTAGAATTTTCTGATGTGATGGGCGGGGAATAGAAAAGTGCACTATTCGTTGATTTTTTTAAAGGATCAATGGTAGAAAATGCGATGGGAGTCCACAGACCAAAGCTTCATCGCATCGGGGAAATGCAATTTAAAAAAGAAAATGCACCCATATGAACACCCAATTTCGATAAGCACCCAGGGCCTTAGTGTTTGGTTCCGGAGCCAGGTCGCATGGTGGGGAAGTGGTTAGGGGCTTAGCCGAAGGGGGCTAAAGGCCTTAGTTAAAAAATATTGCTTTTTATGATTTTTCAGGGTTTTTCAAAGGATTTTGGGGGTTTCGATAAGGTTTAAAAAGGATTTTTAAACCTGATTAAAGGGGATTTGTGAAGGGAAATGGAGAAAAATGAGGAAAAAAGGAGGATTTTATGAGGAAAAGGGAATAAAAAGGGAGGTTAATTTTGAGTGAAAGGAGGGGTAAAAATGAGGGAAAAATGGGTTTTTAGCAGTCTTTTTCTTCAGGAAAATAGTAGATTTTTCAGAGTTTAAGAGGGAAATAGCAATGAAGATTAACTCAAGGATAATTCATCTTCACAAGAATTCAAGAATTAACAATTTGGCAATAATATTTTTTCTCGAAGGCTTAAAACATGATTTAGCCACCATTTGATATGAAAAATTTTATAGGTGGCTAACAAGGTCTCCGGTGGTCAGTTACGTATTGCTTCGTTTGGTGCAGAGGAAGTGAGGTGCCTCTCACTACTATTGTTGACCATTACACACCATACCAGTGACAGGAAATGCATTAGTTGCATGCTTTTATTTTATGTTCATTCATTATGACAGGTGCCACAACTTGTGAGGTGGTGTGCAATTTTATTGTGATAGTTCTATACAGCTTTAGATAGATTTCGTTCTCAGGCTCAGGGGAGGGTGAACTTCCCTTTTTCTTTAGAGTTATTTTGTTTATTTTTTGAGAGGTTTCAAGAGACGAGGCACACCTTTTTTTTCCATCCTCGTAGGTCGATGTTGCACATACGAATGGAGATGTGGGGCCATATGATGCTCAAGAGGGGTGAGTCTAACTTTTCCGCGAGGATATCTCATGATTCACTGGAGTTGTTATCCAGTGTTGATGATCATGCCTTTGTTCTGGTACCATGTCCGTATGCTGGTTTGGATTGGCGAGGGTGTGCCAACATCCTCTTCATAGTTGACGAGTCGTCGGATGAGAGAGGCAATATTAGTGTTTTCTTTAAATTAGAGGGACCAACACCTACCTCTGATGCTGTAAATTCTAATCATCTTGGCCAATGCTTATTTTTAGTTTTTGAAGTAATAAGATCTTTCCTAACAACCAATGTGTCACTTTTTTTCGATGATATGTGCCTCCATAAAGAAGATGAAACATTTTTAAATATATGGATGGGATCTAATAAGTGGGTAATCTTAAGATTCTCCCAATATGGGAGGTTATAAAAGATATATTTCCTTTTCATCCCAATGGGAAATTTATCAACATAGGTGTCGAATAATTATGGATCATCGAACATAGGCTCCCCATTTGAATCGAACATTTCTATGAACTCCTTCTCCTTCTCTCTCTCATATGATCTAAGCCATTCAACTGGTGTTGTTATTGGAGGTCATTGGGTTCTCTCCCGTTTACCATTGAAAGTGGATGTTGCTCTTCTATAAGGGTGTTCTTCTAGGAGGAATACCCTGGAGCAGTCATACAATGGCTTCCATAGGTCGTTGGACCATCTAGCTTTTAGAGAAGGTCCACAACATTTACATCCAAAATACCCTTTTGTTACAAGATCTTTGAGATTATTTTTAAACAATATCATGAAGATCAGAACAATTACAATGAATTAAATAACTAATATACAAAAGAATATAAACAAATCAATAAACATGTAATTTACTAGAGAAAGATACTACGCCTGGATAATCACGTGTCATGTAAGCACATATGCCATACAATGCAAAACTCATCTCTACTGCAATGGGTCTTGATACATCGTATACATTTATCCCATCCCATAATTCCTTCAATTCATCTACAAGTGGTTGTAATTTGGCATCCATATTCTTCACTTGTCTTCTACCAGGGACTATGAGATCCAAGATAATATGTTCATTCTTCACGAGAAACTATGGAAGGATATTGTTATTGATAAATACTACATGCCCAACATAATATTTTGTGTTCTGTAGAGAATATGGGTTGATGCCATCCATGGCTATGCTGAGTCGTAGAATTCGTACTTCATCCCTAAATTTTTGAGGCCATGTATCCTCTATATGATTCATGGCTATTGAATCTATTGGGATTCACATAACTCCCAACTCACTTCTGTGTGAGGCATGCCATCCCTACAACAAAGATAATTCCTTGAGACAAAAGAGACTTTGAATCCTTGGGATTATAGGCATTTGCCTCAATATCTTAAAAGGAGGACCACATGATTTACCCTTCTTTTTTTATTTATCATACCTATCATGCCCAATTTTGGACATATCTCTTTGTCTGCATATTCTCCTCTATATAGAATATAATCATTTGGACATGCATGACATGATATGTACTCAACACCCAAAATTTTCAACAATTTATTTGCCTCTTCGAAGCCACTGGGCAAGAAATTATCACTCGGAAGAACCTTATCTTTGAATAACCTGTAGTTGGTGATCATGGACAATATTAAATGCACATTAATGCCGATATAATTATTAAAGTTCATAAAATTGACCATTTTTAATTTTCATTGTGTGATGATATTTCTAAAAATATAAGGGAGGACTTTATGGTAACTTACCTCAAAGTTGATCAGAAACATGCATTCGACAAGCCGAACTTTTCTTTCAAGTTGTACAGTAACATCATTGTCCCCAACTAGGTAGAATTTGACTGACCACCAGCTCCAAAGGGAGGGATGGTGGAAGTAAATTTAAGGCTTTCGAAAAGGGCCTTAGCGATATGAGCATCATCCCCTAGCTGATCATTGTTCTGGAATGCATCTAACAACATTGTCTCCATTTCAATCTTATCCCTTAAGTAATCATCCATACCAACATCTATTTGATTGCCACCTTTTCCAGCTTGTGAAGAACTACTATTGTTGTAGTCATTCCTAATTGGTGAATCTGGACATAGTGGGAATTGAATAGGTGGTTGATTCAACCATTCTTGGAATCGTTGCTCTCTGATGTTTTCTCTTAATTCAACCTTCTATTGATTTGACATTGTTGTGGGGTGCAATAGAAGATGGTAGGTAGGTCACTCATCATCACTAGAATCCTAATAATTTCAAAAAAATATATTTGAACATGATTAGTAAAAAATCTATGATATCAATTAGTAAGCACGTCGACAATGCATGATTAATTGGTTTGATGTTGAAATAATCACATTAATATACCAAACAATTATTATTACCATCATTGTACCAGGATTGTGGCTAGAGGATGCAATATTGTTACAATTGGCAAGGTGAATTAGTTGTCCATTTTCATCTACCAAATGCACGTTGCAGTATGCCGCTACTGATAAGAGCTTCCAACATTTTGGAGCTGTTTGAATATTTTTTGCATAAAAAGTCATCAGCATGAGCCTGCAAATTTGTATACATTATAAATTTTATTAAGTTTATTGGCATGGATAAAAAACATAAATTCAATTAGATAAGGAAAATATAAATAAAATCTGAAGTAAATACTACGTCTCGATATGGATAGGGAGAACTCTGAGATGGACTTTGAGAAATATTATGGAATGAGCTAGATTTTGAAGAATTGTCCATTCGATATAATTATGATATTTTCTCCCCGCAATTGAGCAAAATCAACAATAAATTTTGGTTTACACACCTAAAATTAATTTCGGTTCCTTAAAAATGGACTTATTATTATCGATGCTAATGTACAATTAACCGCAACAATGTGTTTTAGTTATGACACATTGGTGCTGTGTTGGTAATCAACGCATTAGTGCCGAATAGCTGCAAATAAAAAATCGCAATTTTATTTTTCTTAAGTGAAAAAAATAACGGTAAATTGAAAAATGGGCAGCAAATTATTTTTGAAAATATAATTTCATAAAATAATTCTTTAAATAGTAAACTTTTCATTATTTCATTATTTTTCAATGCATTTCAGGGAGAGATTTGCATGAGAGACATACCTGGAGCAAGAGAGCACGAGAGCACTATGGAGTAACGAAATGCTTTCGAACAAAACTCTTCAGACAATCAGAATTCCAAACCTCTGGTGATTCAAACCCTGTAGCATAGAATTTAAAACCATCTAGTGATTAAATTTTACTGTAATAATCATTTTTTTACATTTTTTGTTTGATTTAATACACGGTAAGTAAAAAATTTAAATTTTATTGTTCATTTTCAGAAAATAAAATAAAAATAAAAAATAATATATATATATATATATATATATATCTTACGCTAAAACCTTGATTCTTTTTGTTTTTGCCCTTTCTTCTTCCTGTTTTTGTGACTTCAAAATTAGAGCTTTTCATTTTAGATTTATAGGGTTTTTATTGCTATATATATAGGCCTATGACATCTAACCCATGGGATGACTTGTAGAGTCAGATCCTAATCAATGTTGGCCCTTGCATGAAATAAAAAAAATCAGAATTTTTTAATCGATGTGCCCCGTGTAAAATAGCACACCGATGCGCTATTTTATCATAGCGCACCACACACGTACTATTTGATAAAAAAAATTTACAAAAAATATTTTTTCTTAATCCACTCTCCATATGTAAAATAGGGCATGAGTGCGCTATTTCATTATAGTGCACTACGCACGTACTGTTTGGAAAAATGTAATATTCCAAAATTTTCACATCATATTTGGAATATTAGAGTCCTTTATTTTCTTAATGAATTAAGTAAATAAAAGGGTGGAGGGACCCACAATCCTCAATAAGAATAAATATCCACTTTGTGTGTGTGAATGTGGATTAATCTAGACTAGATCTGCAAAAACAGGTAGTTGAGCAACTACTAATGTGAATGAGATTGGAGATCATGTCTTATTTAATAAGAGAGATCATGGAGGGTTGATTTAATCAGCTAAGATCTTGAATATGTCAAACAAAGAGTCATTGATCATTAATGATCAAGTGGTGGAGGATCATGTGCAAATGAATCACACATGATGGAGAAGGTGTACATTGCACCTAGATTGTTTGGTTGATTTGGTCAAACAGTGTTGTCCCACTTGGAGGATCTTGTCCACATGAGACAACGCAATTGAGATTAGGGCTAGGGCTTGGGATGGCTCAATAATTATAAAGGAGATGAAGGCAAAGGTGAAAGGCATCTTGGATTATTTGATGTATGATCTTTTAGATCTGGAATTGTCAAGTGACATTCCACTGCATTCTTGGGCTGTTTAGCAGAGATTGCAGGTGTTGTTTAGCACAGGGTGTTCCCAGGAAGGAATCCCTCCTCTGTCTTTGATTTCTCTCTAAGGAAGAGGTTTGTACTTCATTATACATCAAGATTTAATTTCCATTTCCTTTTTCTACTTTCTGTAGAACATTCATATTTAGAAATCTGCATATTTCTGAAGATCAGTTTGGAAGGTGGAAGTTGTCTTCAATACTTCAGCTGGAGAACTAGGTAAGGGATTATTCCCATCACTTGGGCTTATATTTCAGAACTCCTAGAGCCACATTGCAGATTTGGAATCAGGTCAAATTTTATTGACCTCCTAGCAGTAGTATTCTCTCCAAGAATAACATTTTCCATATTGTAGATCTAAAAGGAGGAAGGAAGTTTCCAGTACTTCAGCTAGCAATCTAGTGGAGGATTATTCCTCCACATTTCCATCAATATCACCATCATCCTAGAGTTTATCATAGAATATTTTAGTAGGAAGAAAGCCTCTCTTTCCCTCACAATGCAGTTTTCAGAGGCAGTTGTGTTGGAGCAGCTGCAATCATCTTTTGGAGGATTGAGAAGCTAGATCTAGAGCTGCTAGCTCATATATCTGAGGAAGGGATCAGCCCTTCAAGCATAGATATGATATGAGCACATATCTCAGTCATCTATACTTCAGATCTAGCTTCAGACCTATATTTCCCAGCAGATCAAGGATCAAATCCTAGGGAGGTGATTTTCCAAAGTTGCAGATCTGGAAAATCCTTTCTAGGTTATCTTTGGAATCCATCACATTGGCCAGATCCTGAATCTTGGCATCATCAGAGCTCCAGTTTTGAGTAGATTTGTATTTCTCTTTTCAGCCTACAACTCCATGTTTATAATCTGTTGAAAAAACAGTGCAGTATTTGCTGTAGAGCCTCAACAGTTACGTTGTACCTGCTTCACACAGGTTTTCAGGGTGATCCTAGCTCATCTTTTTGGCTAGATTTACCTAGATCTTATACTTGTGTAACTGATTCATCTCCAATATAATAAAATGGCTCAGCTCTTTTTGCATATTTTTATTTGTACTTAGATTTATTGTTTATCTTGCTATAAGTTCTTATATTGTGTGAAGTATTGTTTCATTCTCCCTTTTGGGGATATCATAGTGGTATCAGAGCATGATCTTTGTCTCAGCTTGTGGACACTTCATCTTTTTACATTGAAAGAAGAAAATATAGATGAGATATATCATGGAGGATGTGAGATTTGTCACTACTTTCTTCATATCCATGCAAGATCTCTCCAAGGAGGTCAATCAAATGAAGGAGGAAGAACAGAGAGAAGATCCAAGAAGAAGATCTAATGAGCAAAGCACTTCCTATTAGCAGCAAAGAGGACCGGAGAATCCTAGATCTCCTCATAGATCCACTATGCCCAATTTATTTAAGGAAGGTGAGAGGTATAGAATTGAAGAAAGGCATGAACTTGAGACTCATGAGACTCTCAGTCTATATCTTGAAGAGTACAAAACACAGTCTAGAGCTTTCAAGGAGAATCTAACTCTCCAACAATTCTTCTAGATTAGAGAAGAAAGAGGATCCTATAGCAGTAATAGAAAGAAGAGGCATAATAGATTATATTTGCCTACATTTGATGGATCTTCCTCAAGCAATTTCAAGGCTCGGAGGAGGGATTTAGATTCATTTTTCAAGCTACATCTTGTGGATGAAGAGGAGGCCGTTCAAATTGCAGCACTTCATCTCCTAGATGAAGCAGAAGATTGGTGGTTTGGGCACCTAGCGCATGCAAAGGTGACCAAGTATTCATATTTCTTTGACAAGTTGAGGAAGAAGTTTGATGTGGAGAAGACCGAGTTGTGCTACAAAGGGGAATCTTCCAAGGAAACCAAGGAGAGTGCCAATCTTGTCACTATGGATAAGAGGTCGCTAATTTCATCACCTGCCACAGAAGTACTTGTATTTGAAGAAGAGGCACTTGCATCTTTTCAAAGTAGTCTTGAGCTCTTGACTTATGGAGTCCCATGCATGGATCAGGAGATGCATGAAGAAGAGGAGGAGGATACCAGCGTTGGTACACTTGAAGAAAAGAGGCCATCACTCTTACCAGCATATGGAGATACTATTGTCCCGGTTGGAGGAACTCTTGTGTTTTGTCAAGAGGTTCCCACATATAAATTGATCCAAGGCAGGCATAAAATTTCAGCACATATTTTTTTAAGACCAATGCATGACCAAGGATTAGAAAAAAATGCTGATTTGAAGCAGAAACATATCACAATGCAAAGGACCCTTGATCTAATCAATGAGGAGACTGAAAAATATCCTTGTTCATCATTTTTGAGCTACATTCAACCCCTTGAGTTGAGATGTAGAGTTCCAGGAAATGGGATTAGCATTATCCTATGTACTATGACTGATTGTGAGATCAGTGTTGTAACTTGCTTTGAGACAGTGCATGTATCACCGTGCAGATCTACAACATTGTCACTTAGTAGTTGTGAAAAATAAAGGGCTTCATCATTCTGGAGGTAGCTTCACTCATGGAGAAATGGAAACAAAGATGACAAATGGTAGACATCTTGAAATGAGAAACCTTTTCTCCTTTATAGATGACCCTTTCTCAATGAGCCTCTCACTACTCAAAGAGAAACTTCTACTTGCATTAAACCCAAAAATTCTTTGGTTTCAGAGGGCCTTTGATGGAGAGAGAATCTCATTAAGAGATCTCATTAGAGATGCATTTCAAAATTTCATGAAATACAAAAGACTTCAACAGTTTGGGAAGGATGGAATACTACAAAGGGAGGATGCCATGATTATGTAGTACCTCATTCATCATCCCCATGGGAGTGAATGGGTAAGGATGATAAGAAGGGGTTTCAAAGCCACTTGCAGATTTTAATGGGCCAACATGCTTGGTCACATTGGTTTCCATTGGGATATTTCTGTCACTCTCCAAAAGAACCTATTTTTATGATCCATGCCTTTAAAAACATGTATGAAATGAAGGAGGCATGGCTACGCTGGCTGCTCTTGGGTGAGTATGGATACCACCCAATAGCTCATCATTTTCTGAATCATGCCTTGTATTTCAATGATGAATTGTAGAAAGGGAAGGCATGTTAATTTTGGCTTCACTTGAGAGAGTTTGGCCACCACATGGAATCTCCTATGTCTATGTGTTTTGTATTGAGTAAAAATTGGCATAATGATCTCATGATGTGCATTAATGATGTTTCTTTGTATTGGGTTGATGCGACATATCCTATGTCCATTAGTATGATTTTTCTTCATGATGCACATATGGAGGAGAGGAAGCAACAAGATCTCTAGTTGCTTGGATTGCTTTTGGGGGAGTTTGGCTTGTCCATCTTACATGGAAGAGATGGAGGATGGAAGAAAAGGGCCTTACTCCGGTGGTTGCTGTTAGAAGAATATGGTGTGATATCATTTTCCACCCATATTACTTCTTCCCTTCTTCTTTTGCATAACATTGGAATGATGAAGTTTGGATTCAACAAGGCCAACAAGGCTAAGTATGAGAGCATCTCAATGCTCAATCTAATTCATGAAACATGGGATGAAGATATGTATTGTGTGATGGAGCTTTTCCTTTGTGAATAAAACCACCTTATTGTACACACCTCATGTATTGATGATGATGTTGGACATCATATGGTTGTCACTTGGTACTTCATGATGGGAGGAGGACATCTAACCAAACAGTTGGAGGTCATTCTTTATGCTTTTAAAAGACAACTTGGGAACCAAACATGCATAACCTATTGCAACAAATGGAGGAAGCCTTCCTTATGTGGATGCCAATTGGAGGGGAATATATGGTTTTGCATCTACTTTTGGAGTTGCTTGGGGACAAGCAACATTTTATCGGGGGGGGGGGGGACTGTAATATTCCCAAATTTTCACATCGTATTTGGAATATTAGAGTCCTTGATTTTCTTAATGAATTAAGTAAATAAAAGGGTGGAGGGACCCAAAATCATCAATAAGAATAAATATCCACTTTGTGTGTATGAATGTGGATTAATCTAGACTAGATCTGCAAAAAGAGGTAGTTGAGCAACTACTAATGTGAATGAGATTGGAGATCATGTCTCATTTAATAAGAGAGATCATGGAGGGTTGATTTAGTCAACTAAGATCTTGAAGATGTCAAACAAAGGGTCATTTAAAATTAATTATCAAGTGGTGGAAGATCATGTGCAAATGAAGCACACATCATGGAGGAGGTTTACATTGTACCTAGACTGTTTGGTTGATTTGGTCAAATAGCACTGTCCCACTTGGAGGATCTTGTCCACATGAGACAACGTAGTTGAGATTAGGGCCAAGGCTTGGGATGGCTCAATCATTATAAAGGAAATGAAGGCAAAGGTGAAAGGAATCTTGGATTATTTGATGTATGATATTTTAGATCTGGAATTGTAAAGTGACATTCCACTGCATTCTTGGGCTGTTTAGCGGAGATTACAAGTGTTGTTTAGCAGAGGTTGTTCCTGGGCAGGAATCCCTCCTCTTTCTTTGAGTGATCTCTAAAGAAGAGGTTTGTAATTCATTATACATCAGGCTTTAAGTGCCATTTCCTTTTTCTACTTTCTGTAGAACATTCATATTCAGAAATCTGCAGATTTCTAAAGATCAGTTTGGAAGGTGGAAGTTGTCTTCAGAACTTCAGCTAGAGAACAAGGTGAGGGATTATTCCCATCTCTTGGGCTTATATTTCAGCACTCCTAGAGCCACATTACAGATCTGGAATTAGGCCAAATGTTATTGACCTCCTAGCAGCAGTATTGTCTCCAAGAATAACATTATCCATATTGCAGATCTGAAAGGAGGAAGGAAGTTGCTAGCACTTCAACTAGCAGTCCAGTGGAGGATCATTCCTACACATTTCCATCAGTCTCACCATCAGCCTGGAGTTTATTGCAGCATATTTCAGCAGGAGGAAGGCCTCTCTTTCCCTCACAACGCAGTTTTCAAAGGCAGTTGTGTTGCATCAGCTGTAATCATCTTTTGGAGGATTGAGAAGCTAGATCTAGAGCTGCTAGCTCATAGATCTGAGGAAGGGATTAAACCTTCAATCATAGATCTTATCTGAGCACATATCTAAGCCATATATTCTTTAGATATATCTTTAGAGCTATATTTCCCAGCATATCAAGGATCAAATCCTAGGGAGGTGATTTTCCAAAGTTGCAGATATGGAAAATCCTTTCGGGGTTATCTTGGGAATCCATCACATTGGCCATATCCTGAATCTTGGCATCATCAAAGCTCCAGTTTTGAGTAGATATGTATTTCTCTTTTCATCTTGCAACTCCATTTTTGTATTCTACTGAAGAGAAAATGCAGTATTTGCTGCAAAGCCTCAACAGTTATGTTGTACCTGCTTCACACATGTTTTCAGGGTGATCCTAGCTCATCTTTTTGGCTAGATCTACCTAGATATTGTACTTGTGTAACTGATTCATCTCCAATATAATAAAATGGCTCAGCTCTTTCTGCATATTCTGATTTGTACTTAGATTTATTCTTTATCTTGCTATAAGTTCTTATATTGTGTGAAGTATTGTTGCATTCTCCCTTTTTGGGATATTACAGAAATTTTTTTATTTTATTTTATTTCTATGTTAATCAGTGCACCATTTAACATATAACACACCAGGTCTCCTTGTTGACAAAGAGCTTTGTACGATTGTCCCCTGTTTTCGTGGTGCGTTTATAAGAATATGTTGCACCACCCCCTCCACGACATCATATGTTACAAAAACTAACACTAGAGGATTTTTATTAATTTGTCTGTGTTAATTGGTGTTTTGGTTAACATATAACACACCGGTTCTCCTTGTTGACAGAGAGAACCATATGGTGTTTCAACTATTTTTGTGGTGCATTTATAAGAACACGTCGTACTGACGTCGATGCGTACATCATTAAAGGCACACCCTTTTCTTGATTTTTTTTTACCTGAAAATTTTATGATTTATTTATAAAATATATTAATGAATGGTATGGTACAGGTTTCATATTGATAAAGAAATGGCTGATAAGAGATCAAGTAACAAAAATACTGATAGCACATCAAGAAAAGCAAAAAAGGAAAGTTCTTTGTAAACTCTTTACAATATATTTTTTTTTTTGGAACTATATGAAAGTTTGATTGATATGTATTGTTTACTGTGTATCATGCAGAGCCACAAAATGATGAAGGCTAATAATATTATTTCTGATCTAGGACTAGAAGAACGTAAAATCTTGATGGAAAACTTGCAAAAGGATGAATCAGGTGAATGAAAAAATACTATCGATCCAATATGAGTTTATTTTTTTAATTATCATTAATAATATACTAAAAATATTAGATACCATGTTTCAAAAAATATATTAATTCACATATGCTTAATATTCTATAGGGACCAGCAACTTAGAAAAGGAATCTTATTCTAAGAAGAGGAAAAAAATAGAACATGGAAATGAAAATTATTTGCTTCTTAGCTCATCTGGAGTGGTGCTCGAGGTTAACGAAAGGGGGAAAAAATTTTACAAAATTTTTAGGGATCTAGTACATTGAATTTATAGACGTTCTTTCCACTTACAATAAAAAAATCAATCCAATGATTCCAAGAACCAAATTTTATCTAAACTACAGAATGAGTTTCCAGAGAATACTTCAATGGAACATGTCAAACTTTTAATAGAAAAAATGTACAACAAAAAAAATAAGGAATGAAAAAGTAATATTCCTTTAATTTTTTTTCTAGAATTATATTTATATATCACTAGAAAGCAATCATTTATAGATATTAATTTTGTTATATTTACTTTTCATATATTAATATAAAAATTAAATAGTTTATTTTCATGTTACATTTTTAGGAAGATTAAGAAAATCTCAAAGGATGAATGAGCTGATATCAGAAACATTCCAGTAGGAATGTCCAAAAAGGTGTACAAGGAGATGGTCAAAGAAATGGACATAATTGCATCGCACGAGGAGCCATCTCAACCACAACATGCTTCAAATGAAATATGTAATCATTGAATTTTTCGATTAGGTACAATAAATAAAAAATTTAGCATTAAATATTAATTTTCAAGTATTTTCTTGCAGAAAAGAAAATAAAATGAAACTCGTTCAGCACATAAAAGAGGACGAAAAGGAAGAAAAGGGTCGATATCTAAGTTTGTGAGTAATTGTTACTTCCTTATAACAACTTAACTAGGTTTCATTTTTGTAAATTTTGACTTGTTTTACAACAATCATCATTGAATGTCTTCAAACATGTGCTAACATAAAAATAAGAACCATTAGACGAATTGATTGACATTGGGTTAAATATGGGTTGTCAGTATATGTTGGCATATCATAAATTAATTGTGGAATTGTAAGCATCTATTGATCTTGTTTTACTTAGATTTGTCTATAATTAATAGAACACAAAAATATTTTATATTAAATATATGATTTGTTATGGGGTATAAAACTTGCAGGAAACAAAGTATGGAATTGCGCCAACAAATGAAATGTTGAAAGATGGCATGAAATTTGGTTTTGAAAGAATACGTATAGTTCATGAGCCAATTATTTCTATGGTACGCCATTTCTTTTCGATTTACATTGATGTATATATATATTTTTGGTAAATTGGGAGGATCTATTCACATTAATTATAAAAACAGAGTATACATAACAGCCTCAAGAGGATAGTGGCTAGAGCCATACATGACCACTATAACAGGCCCACTCTCAAGAATGGAATTTACATGCGAGAATATCTGAGGGGGTAAGACAAAAGATGTGAGATGACTGCAATAAACCAACGCACTAAGGGTGTTGGAAAAAATACCTGTAGGTCTCGCGTACCGAGTTAGATGCATCCAAAAAACATAGCAAATAAGGAGGAGCTGAGAGAATTCAAGGACTCAAGGGGGGTTGCACATCCTCTTCATCATTGAGGTAATCATCCATGCTGATCGGGCGGTCCAGGGTACCCTCCTCCAAGTTGAGGAAGTGGCAGTGGAGCGAAGACATACTGATGTCCTGAGCATCAAATTTTGCTTGAGATTCCTCCTTGATCCTAGGCCCCTGTTGGTGACGCTTCGGGAGCTACCCTTCAACAGTTCATAATGAGGGGAGGAGTGATTGACAAAGTGGAGGTGGTGAATCTCCCTCACATAGACCACAAATTTGTCATATAGCACAATTGTTTTCTTCTCCAACTCCTTACTCACATTGCTCTGCTCCTGAATCGCAATGACCAACATTTTTTGGTGTGCCAGTGCAGGTCAATTGCATGGCTGTACAAATTTTCATGGCTTATCGTGAGAGCGGGGCTGGGAATCCAGTAGAAGGCATTGTCCACCATTTATGAGGGAGTGGTTCTGCGACGAGAGAGAGCCTCCGCTTCCAAACCAAACAAGTTCTCCTACACCGACGCTAGAATGCTGTCAGCAAAGATACGGGTGAAATTTTTTGCAGAGGTTTCAACCCTTGTGACTGGCTGGCGGGAGGGGTTCACCTAGTTGTCATGGCGACCATGGAAAGGCTAGGGGGGTGGATTATAGTGATGGGGGGGCATGGGAGGCAGCCTGTGATGGGGAATGGAGGGGAGGGCTGAGAGAAGGTGTTAGAAGCTACAACGTGTGGAAATTGGAAAGCCAAATAGCGACGAGCTATGGGGGATGAAGGCCAAGCGAAGGGAATATAAAGTGACTATTCAGAGAGACAGAGGAGTGAAGAAACAATTGGATCACATCCAAGGAGATTTATTGGGAGCCAACCGGGAGTAATTTCTAGGGGTGAGAAAACCAAGGGAGAGCCACCGAAGCCCTCAATCGTGAGAATGGGTGTGAGGTACCAGGTCATGATGACTAATGGTTGTGGGAGGTGATGACATGGCCAATTCCTTATGAATATCTTGATTTTTAATGATGGTGCATGCGGTTTTTACCATTGGTACCCTGATTGAGTCCCAATTGTTAGTCATCAGTATTTTTTACATGTTGTTGATGACTAGTTTCCTTAACTAAGTTTTCTAGAAGCTAATCTCAAACTGTCATTTTTTCATCTAGAAAACACCCCAAAACAATTTTTTTCCTCCTACTCCTTCCCATCAGTCTATGATGCGAACAATCTCCAGTTTTCAAGACCTATATCACTTTAGCAAAGTCTCCCAGTCTATAGCTGTCATAGCTATGATTATCTACTATCATTTTCCTTTGTTTCTCATGCCATTCACTATCCAAAGGTTGAAAAAGTGTCTGCTACTCTATCCCTGATCATCTTGTCATATGAAAATCTGATCATGTCCAAGAAAACACTCAGAATCTGTGAAAATTGTCCTTAATTTAGATAGTGGTGTTTAGGGAGTTTTTCCTTGGCTAAGATATTCTAAGCCAAAAATCCTGTGTCTAGTACCAATCAGCCTTAAATATTTCCCTATTCTGCAAAGCAAGCATTGTTCTATCCATAGGTTTCACACCACTAAGGGGTCACCTTGTCTCATTTTAGAATAATTTCAGCAAAGATCCAAATCAGGAAAAGACGAGGATGTTCACTGTCTGAAGAAATATTCTTAGATCAGGAAAAATCTCCATGAAACACCAAAAGAGCTCTCGAAGGTTAAAAAGCATCAGTTTTTACATCTCTACAGGGGTGTAATTGAATGATGATCAGTAGGAAAATAAGAGAAAAGGGACAAGTTCAAACAGGTCCCTCTTGTTGAAGGGGTTTTGCCATCAATGAAGCAAATGAAGTGAAATGAGTAAAGAGAAACTAATATACATGGTTTTAAATCCAAAGGTTGCCTGAAGAACAGAGATCACTCATCAAGTCAAAATGAATAACAAGGAATAAGTAATATTGATCAACAGTGCTCCATAATCACCTCCAAAAGTGTTGCTTCATAATATTTCCAAAGGGCATCATTATGTAGGGCATAAGGATACAACTGCTTCTTATATTACCTTGAACCTAGGTTTCAAAAATTAGTCAAAGGCAATTTCAATATACCTCTGATAACACAGTCAAAGGAAAAGATAGCTAAATGATGTCTAGCAGAAAACACTCTCCATATACAGATCACTTTTCTTCTGGTTTTGTGTTCACAGTGATATTTTACAAAAGGATATATACATCTCAGACAAAGCCTCATAAAGCAAGAGGACATGAGTTTCAAGTGATTTTATCAATGATAAATGTCAAATTCCACTTTTTTTCCTATTGGCATTCTTAAAACAAACATACAAAGCAAGGTACAGTGTTGAAATAGTTGAAGATTTTGTGTTTAATATGATCTCCTTCATATAAAAGCAGAGGGTAAAAGACACATTTTTGTGACCTCCTTCACTAATAAGTAGAGGGTCAACATGTTTTTAAGTAGCTTTAGGAGTTTTTTTGTGCCATCTCCTCCAAATATGAAAAGAGAATGCATAGCAGGGTTTGAAATGCTGTGTTTGATAAAGTCTCTGCTACTAAGACCATGTTGAGAAACAGTGGTGAAACAAATGAGAGTTCATAGATTGAATGACCTTTTTCATATCACAAGAAAAAGGTTGACATGATGGTGTTAAAGGCCTCTAATATTATGTTTATCAAAACCTCCTTCAAAGGATAAATAAGAGGTTATAATATTGATTAAAATAGCCTCATCTGAATGGTGAAATTGGTAGACCAAGCTCTGTTTCTAGTCACTTCTGCAAACTGGTATAAAGAAGCATTTACACAGAGGGTTTATGCAGAAAGGCATATTTTTCATTTAGAACAGATCCATTATGGCCTATAAAAAATACTCCCTCCAAGTGATGAATAAATGGAAAAGTTCCAAGACTTATTTTTTCACCTCATTTAAAAGACAGTGGGCACATTGTTAAGATAGGTGAACATTCATTGCTTGAAGACCTCCTTCATCATGAGATAAGGGCCCATAAATGATTCTAAATGAGCATAAGTGGTCACATTTGCAAGGATTTTGTTCAATACAAATAGAAGGTGTATACACAGTCAAGTGAAAGTGCTAGTCCAAAGTGCTTAACAGGAAGCCCTCCTCATTTACCAATTATGTAATTCACTCTTAAAAAGCTTCACAATGCTTTTGAGACAAGGACACTTACCATAAGCAAAGTCACATGGGAAAGAGGACAGTTGGTTCAAGAGACTTCAATAGTGGCCTCCTTCACAAAAGCAGAGGGTCAACTCTCCAAATGATTAATAGTCCATATAGATCAGCTTATTCAAAGGGTAAAACAAAGACGTAGGAGACCAAGTC
Source organism: Pinus albicaulis (assembly GCA_034641835.2). Lineage (NCBI taxonomy): Eukaryota > Viridiplantae > Streptophyta > Pinopsida > Pinales > Pinaceae > Pinus > Pinus albicaulis. Next base: position 404,447,776 of record CM076571.1, on the reverse strand, counting down.
CTGGTGGATACAAGCAGTTTGCATTTTTAGGTGTTTTAGATCAGAAGATAAGTTCAAAGTTTTAAGATTGAAAGACTACCTTTAGAAAGACAATATGGCATAGTGTTTGATAAAGATGATATACTCGGTCACGGTCTTGGAGAATACCATTATAATCTATCTAAATACCTATTCCAAAAGATAGACAGAGAACCCTTTTCATAGACAAACTACTTGGGTCTTGTCTAGAGTTTCAAAGTGATACAGTGTTGAAAGGGTTCTTTCAAGGTTTTTCAAAGTAACAGGAATATGGAAACAAGCACTATTTTTTTTTAGCCTTTTTCTCATAAAATAATGCCTAGAAGAGTATTTCGAAAAAAGGCCTACTTCATCATAAGCAAAGGCTAATCATCAGGGATGATTTTCAGTTTTAAAAGGGGTTTTCCAAATGAGAAACAGAGTTTGGGAATCTATACATTTTAAAAATCTCTTCTCAATAAACAACAAAGGAGAGACCACTGTGGAAGATATGTTTGGGTTTTTGTAAGAGTACACCTTGCCAAAGGAGACAAACCAGTTAGAATAAGGGAAAAACAGTTAAGCCCTTGTTATAAATGAAGTCACTTTTTCAAAACACAAAGTGCTAAAGCTTAAAAAAGGTTTTTGATTTCTTTAAAAAGGATAAAAGGTGTTTGAAGGCCTCACAAGGCATAAGAAGGCTTGAGAAATCGTTCATCATCATTTTTCAAACCAAGTCACGAAGGGGAAAACCATTTCAAGCAATCATTTACATCCTTTGGAACGCACGACATGCCTGTACCTTTACGCAACGCGCCTGTAGGCGCTTGCAGAAGATTTTTGTTATAGGCGCGGTGCGCCTGTATTGTTGCGCTGCATGCCTGTGCCTGGAAATCGGTGCCCATCAAACGTGGCGTGTTTTCTCGTTCAGGCCTACCCGGCCCAGCGCCCGGCATGAACCCGGTGCCCATGCAATTTTTACCTTTATCCAACCACTCAGACTATTGAGGCAACTCCTCTCACCTTCCTTTTGCCCTCACCATACTCCTCTTTCATTTTTTACCCTTGCACTGATCTTTTTCACCTTCATCATAGCCCAATTTTGACTCGCCCGGGCCACCTCTGAATGGCCCAGCGCTCGAGCCACTTCTGAACATGGGTTTTGTTTTCCTAGGCCAATACTAAAACAATCTATATCAACTTGCCAAATATTTCCAAGGTGCCAAGGTCAAATTTTCAGCAAAGAACTCATCTCTAACTATAGCTAAAGACATACAAAGAGGTATTTATATGTTTTGGCCAGAATGTTTGATTTAAAGATATGTTTGAAAATCACAAATTCTAAAGAAGAAGATCAATAAAAGAGGCTAGAAGTCTGTTAGTTTGTAAAGGGCTTGTTTGTCAAACCAAGAAGCCAAACATAGGGCTTAAAGAAAAACACAGTTATTCTTGAGATTGTCATGTTTATTTAGATACAGAGAAACAATGATTAAAGGAGGAAGGTTTGTTTGTTAGTTTAAGAGGGGTTTTCTTGCTTTGAGTAGTTAAGGGAAAAGAACATAGTTTACTCTTCAAAATTATCATGTTTGCTAAAGAAACAGAGGGACAGTGATTAAAGAAAGAGACCTAAATTACTGTCAAAGGGGCCCTTATGTTGGATAAGGAATAGAGCTTAGTTTTAGTACGGAGACTCATCATTCCAGGTCAAAATCTTGTACTACATAAAACAGGGAATCACTGTTCAAAAAAATAGTACCTTGTGAAAGTTTAAACTTGTTTTTCAAGTACATAAAAGATCATACAGTCTATAAAGAGAAGACAAAGTTTGTTTTAAAAGATTCTTACTCAATGGCAGGGGGACTACTTTTTTTAGAGAAACAATGATCATCAAAGAGGAACAATGATTACTCAATGGAGAAACATATTGATTCTCAAGAGTGCCTTCTTTGTTTATAAACGGAGAAAGGCAGTGATTAAGAAAGAGTTTTGATCAGTTTGTAAGGGGTTTTCTCACCTCTTAAACAGTGATTTCAAAAAAGCAGTGATTGAGGGGAAAGAGTTTTTGTGTAAAAAAAAAGGGGACTTGTCTTCAAAAACCACAAATAGATCTTATTAAAGTCCTCTTTTCTCAAAACACAGTTACAGAGAAGTAAATTTGTTTCAATTTAACAAATACTCGTTTGCCAACGAGAGAGAAAAGGAATGCTCAAAGAAGGGGTTTATTTTTCGGTACAATTAAAGGTCTTGTTTTAATAAGTCAGTGAAGGTTATCAGAAAGAAAAAATGCCTCCAAAGAAGGACATTAGGAGTGGATATCACAATAGGTTTGAGCCTTTGACAACTCAAGAAGTAAATGAATCCCCTTCAATTCTTTTTAACTTCCATGAGGTGGGTTGCCTTGATTTTTTCCAAAAGGTCCAGGAGGTCACCAGTTAGCCTCCCTTAACACAACTGTGTGCCCTGAGGTTGCAAGGAAAGCATGTCCATCTAGCAGGTATGGACTTCAAACTCACTCCTAGAGCTATCTCCAAAGCAACTAAGATCCCCTATATAGGAGAAAAGTGGTTCAAACAAGCATACGTCGATCTGAATCACTATAAACCCTTTCTAAAACCAGACCATCAGGATTCTTGCCAAGCTATTTTCCATTTTTCTCACTTATTGAGCAGTTATGCCCCACTCATGAAAGTCATCATGAAGTATTTCACATGTGAAGGGAGGTTTTCCCAGATTTATGCCTACCACATCAGGGTTCTTATGCATTTCACAAGAACTCAGTTGTTGAACCTTCCTTTCTTCCTCTACAGAAGCATTGACAAGATGGCCTCTACTATCCAAAAGAAGCCCTCTGCTCAACAACAAGCTTTTTTGTTTCATCATTCCCTTATCAATATCATCATCCTACATCAACTTGAAAAGAAAGGAGTGTCTTGGGAGACCTTCATTTCTCATCCAAATTTTTCCATTGCCTCTTCATCTCATGTGCCTTCCTAACCATCCACTCACCATGTCTCTCCCTATTCTATTAAATCTACTCCTAAAGGGAAAAAATCCCATATGATTGAGAGTGAAGAAGAGAAGAAGTAAACTAGTGATGAAGAAGGGAAAAGTTACAAGAAGCAAACTAGTGATGATGAGGGACAAAGTAAAGAATCTAAACATGACAGTGAGGAAGAAGGAAATGATGGAAAGCATGAACAAAATGATGGTGAGAATGAACAAAAAGATGGTGAGCATAGTAGTCATCAAGAGGAACATGATGGCAGTGAACACAACAGTAAGCATGAGGGTGATGAGGGACAAAACAGTGAAGGTAAAGAACACAACAGTCATGAAGAAAGCAGTGACAGAGATGAACAAGACAGTCCTCATGAAATCAAACAAAGTGGTAGCCAAAATAGTGATGATGAGGGTCATAACAGTCTTCAAAAAGACACTAATAATGAGAAACATGATAGACCTCAAGCAATCAATGATGATGGCAAGCAAACAAAAAACAGTTAGAATTTCGAGGGAAGTGTCATGGAGCGGAAAGATCAAAACAGCCCTAAGGGAAACCAAGACCAAATCAAAGACCATGAAGCAAGTAATGAAGAATCTAAAGAAGGTAGTGAAAATAGGAAGCATGAAGAGAATTACCCAAAGCATGTGCTAGTTGCCTCTCCTAGGAAAGGGGCCATGAATCTTCCTCCAAAAGTGGTGAAGCCTAGAAACACTATATCTGCAAAGAATAAGATCACTCCAACAGTGACTAGAAATGTGACAAGAGCACTAAGAAGTAGAGGAAAACTACCTAAGAAGAGTATTGTCGAATTTCCAAAGAGGAAAGGGACCAAGAAGTCTACCCAAGGCAAGGGTAAAGAAAAAGAGGAACAACAAAAGAGTAGTAATGAAAAGGAAAGGGAGTTTGAGATCATACAAATAGACAGTGATAGTGGAGATGATGATTCTAGAATTATTAGTCACTTTTTCAGAATAGAGAAGCCCAATTACATGACTTGGAAACTGATCTAGAAAGGTCAAAGGACCTCATACATTTCCTACAAATGCAAAACAAATGAGTGGTCAAATGGCAGTTTATGAGGCCAGGGCTTTCAAATACCAAAGGGAAGCCTACAAAGCACAAGTCAAGCTTGAAGAGCTTATGGGTGAATTTGATGATACTGAAGAAGAAGAGTAGCCAATGAGAAAGATACCTAGGACTATGGGTCTCAGGAAAGCCTTGGAGAAAAAGAAGGAAGAATAAGCAGCCCTTGATCGATCTTATCCTCTCACACAATTGCTTGCTCACGAAATAGAAAATGATAAAGAAACATGGCTTCAAAGAGCCAACAAGAATTTTGTGGATAAATTAGAGAATAAAAACAATGACTTTGGTTTACAGAGAAAGATGACCAGGCATTACAAGAAATTGAACCAATTTTCTCGAAGAAACCTCAAACTTGTTCAAGAAAAGCTCAAAACTGCCCAAAGGAGGCGCCTGGTGGAAAAAGTGGAAAAAGGCATATCTAGGCTTGAAATATTGGCCTTGGCTTCCTTGCATGTTTCTAAGAACCCATAAGGGGCTTGCTCGCCAAGATTGAGCAAATTTTGACATGATTTTGTTTTTTATGTTTTTTGGCCCTAATTGCACATTTTTCAAGGCACTACCATGGGTGCTAGGAGCATCCTCAGCTCATGAAAGTTATTTTTTTGGATGGAATAAATTTTAGGGCAGCTACTCACAAAGTTTCAGATCCAAAGGATGTGTTTTGGTCCCCCAAACAGGCAAAAATCAGTCAAAATTCACCTTTCTGCCTCAAATATCAGCAGGCACGACCCTCCTGGGTTTTTTCACTCAATCCCCTTTTTGATAGAATTCCAAGGATCAGTTTGAAAAAAATCAAATAGTTCCAAAAATTAGACATCTAGGGATTTCCAACGAGCCATCACAAGCCTCATTTTGACATTGGGAGGTCCCTCAAAATTTGTCTGCAAAACATGAAATTTTCTACTGCTACCCTCCTGTAGCATTTTGGCAAAAAGGCAAATTTCTGAAGATGCTCATCCAAATGTGCGTTAAGCATTTTTTAGCACTTTTCAGTCATGTAAAGTCAATTTTATTTCCTTTTTTAGCATTTTAAGATATTTTCAAGGATATTTTGTGCCTTGGGATTTGCAAAGCCTCAAGGACAAGTTTAGATATTTGTTTTTGGCCAATGGCCTTCTAGTTGCCTTGGCTGGGTTTCCCCTCTTTGGCCTATATATTCCAAGAGGATTTATTGTAAAAAGAGGCCGAAATTGATGTTTAAGAGAAATACATGGTATTACAAGCTTTGAAGAAATACTTTGTCTCATGAAGTGGATGATTTCTTGTTTGTCTTGGATGGTGGAAGAGGACTGTTTGTAGGATTCCATGGCTTGGTGAATGGGATAGTTTTCCTTATCTGTTATTTTTCCTTAGTTTATCATACATGTTTTCATGCTTCTTGCTTGATGTAGGTCAGTAAATAATAGATTTGAGACATGCCCATGGAGGCACCTCAAGTTTCCTGATTCATTACAGCTTCTATGTTTTTCTTCTTTCTTGGTTATGTCAAAGAATTCTTAACTGCTTTTTGATACCCTAAGAAATTGTTATCAATTTCTTTAATGGTTATTATGTATGCTATCTAGTATGATTCATGGTATGCCCTTCTTTCTCATAGCTAACCAAAACCCCATCACTGAAACCTTTCTCTGAATATTTGATTTTCCTAGTTAAACAAAAGAGGTCTTGTTTCGATCTTGCCCTTTGCCTATGCTCTTCAATCTTAGTTCAAAGTTCTCGATAGCTCAAAATATGATGTTTAGGAGTTCCATATTCACAGATTGAGTATTTTGTTTGACTTATTTGTTTTCCCAAAGGTCCGAAGGTGATTTTCCCAAAGTTAGAGGGTCTTATACTTCTATGTATCACCTGAATGTTTATTTTATGCATCTATTAGTTTGAGTTTCATTTATAGTGATTAATGGTTAGCCCTACCACATGAATGTTTGCTGTAAAAATATTTATGCTTTAAAAACCTATTTTTATTTCACAAACTTAGTGTCCATATCATTTCACTTACACCCAAATAATCCTTTTATCTCGACCAAATTGGCCCTGCAATATACCTTGTTCACCATTTGAGACAGTCTCGACCTTATCGACCCCATAGCCTAGTTGATTTGACAAACTTTCGATCTAGTTATCCTTTCATCAGTTCTCCCTCAAAAAACCTAAAACAAACCAAAACATACTTAACAACTAGCCTAAAATCAAATACATAGAAAGAAAACAAGTTTACATTCATTGCACAAATAGAGAGAGCCCTTTTTGAGTTCAGGAAGGCTAGGTCCTTGGGCTCCAAAGTTGGTTTGATGTTACCCTATCATTTGGCTTGCCAATCTGCCAAATCATGGGACACTAACACCAATCATGAGAGAGGAGTATTTCCAAGGTATTTACTCCTTTATTTGCAAGGAAATCCGCCAACTTGTTGGCTTCTCTCCTAACCGTCGTGAAGGAAAACCCTCTGGCCTCCGCGATTCTAGCTTTGATTTTATGAAGAATTTAATTGATGTGCCAGCAATCATAAACCTGCTTGACACTGTGCCCTTGTTGGAGTTTCTTACAGTCTTGGGTAGCAATACATTGATGTACATTATTTAATATTGAAATTTTCATTATTCTCACCAATGTATATACACTCATTACAATTTATTTTTATGTTTGTATATGGAAGGTGAAGAAGAAGAAAAAAATCAACACCGTGAACAAAACATTTCTCAAAATAACCCAAGTCATGGAAATAGCTCGAGCAGTGACATCAGTTCAAGCGAAGAATGATGATCATTATGTTTGGATATCAAAGCAAGGTGTTGTATGTTTTAAAATATTCGTCTATGAAATTAGACATTTTTTTTAATGTAATGGACATAGTGTCCCAATTGAAAGACATACGGATACAAATCACTGTCCCATTTTGTATGAAAAAGAGGGTCTTATTCATATATATATAATAAAATATGTTTTAATTTATTCTATTGCATTCTCCATTGTCACTGTGAAATGCAACACCACTGATTAAATATATGGATGATTAAATATTATAATGAAGAGATGTGAAATATGATGATATCATATAATAAATTAATCTAAATGTCACATTCAAATGCACTAATAAAAATTTAATTGATATGAATATTGTTATATGATATGTGTCTAATTTTGATGAATGATGAATTTTAAAAAATCATAATAATTACGATATGATATAACGAATTAATCCAAACATCACATTAAAATGCACTAATAAAATTTTAATTGATATGAATATTGTTATAAGATATTTTTCGACTTTTTATGAATAATGAATTTTAAAAAATCACAATAATTGCATTGTCATAGGCCGGTGTTTCTAAACAATAGAAAATGAACATCGGTGCATGTTAGTTTCTGTGCACCAGTGTGTTTGTATGCTAAGGCGCACCAGTGCGTTTCAACCAATGGGCACCACACAAATACCAATACCAATTATAATGCTTAGTGCATTTGTGTGATACTGTGCATCGGTGTGCTTATGTGAGACTGCTCAATAGTGAGTTTCTACGACCTATGGGCACCACAAAAATACCAATACCAGTTAGAATGACCTGGTGCATTGTATCACCTACAATGCAGCCGATGTGGTTTTAGACCTTAATGGCCCAGTGCATGCACCTTTGACTACCCCAGGACGACTGTCTGGATGACACGCACCGAGAGATTTCTAGACGCCCTAGGGCATCCTAAATTTGTTTTCCATCATGGTGCCTGGTAGGTTTATAGTACCGATTCGTTCACTGTAAAACACACCGGTGTGTTGACACCTAATTATCACACCGATGAGAAAAAAAATTGTAATAACCTTTGGCCGTCGAGTTTCTTTTAGTTGTGTTGAAATTCCGTTAGAAGCTCTGCTAAAACCTCCATTACTGAAAACGGATGTTGTAGCAAATGTTTTTTTGAAAATTTTGGCCAATTTTATAACACTAAAAACCTCTTCTATAACCATTGCTAGATGATATTTTCCTTGTAGTGTACTCTAATTTTTACTGCTCCATGCTATGACCCCATATCAAACACTAAATGCATAACCCATGATAAATTTTCGATCATCTAGGTTACCTGCCCAATCAGAGTCTGAAAAACCTGCTAAAATAACATCAGATGTATCAGTGTATAACATACCATAATTACTAGTACCACGAAGATACGTCAACACACTTTTGGTTGCCACCCAATGAATTTCAAAAGGTTTAGACATGAACTGGCTCAACACACTGATAGAGAATTCTAAGTATGTTCTAATTGTAGTTAGATATATTAGACTACCAACTAGCTACATATACAAAGTGGCATCCACCTCCTTAGAGCCATCGTCACTACACAACTTCAGATTCCATTGTAAAGGTGTTGATGTTGTCTTACACTGATCCATCCTGAATGTTTTGAGAAGACCTCTGATATACTTCCCTTGAGGAAGGAAATTTTGTCTAGCGTCTCTCCATACTTCCAAACCCAAAAAATAATCTAAACTTCCGAGGTCTTTCATTTCAAAAACCCATGACATTTGCAACTTGATTTTTTTTATTAATGCATCTACATTACCTGTTATAATCATTTTGTCCACATACAAAGAAATAAAAATAATATGCCTTTGTTCATTATACATGGTATACATATTTGGATCATTCATACTCCTATGAAAACCATGCCGTAGAAAAATGAATCAATCTTCTCGTACCAAGACCTGGGTGCTTTTTTTAAAACATATAGTGCCCTTTTCAATTTACACACGAAATGTTCCTACCCTTTCTTAACAAACCCTTCAGGATGGAATAAATAAAAATCTTCCTTTAAATCATCATTTAGGAATGTAGACTTAACATATAACTGGTTTAGCTTCCAATGATATTTTGTAGCTAAAGAAATTAACATTCTAATAGTATTCAGTTTGGCTATAGGGGCAAAGGTCTCTTCAAAGTCAATTACGTCTTGTTGTGAATAACCCTTTGCTACCAGTCTAGCTTTAAACTTATCTATACTCCCATCTGCATTAAATTTATGTTTGTAAATCCACTTGCAACCTATGGGTGTTTTTCCTTCAATAAATTCAACTAGTTCCCAATTATGGTTTCTAATAATAGATTCAAATTCTTCATTCATTGTAGCCCTCCATTCATGAGATTGAATAGATTCTTTATAGTTTGTGGACTCTATAACATTTAAAATTTTTGAAATTAAATAATATTATTTCAATATAGTTGGTAGTTGAGTCTTCCTATCTAATATTCTTGGTAGAGGAATCACCTCAAATTTGTCTGCTTCAGACCTTTTCAAACTTGACTTACTGAATACATCACCTCCCTCTTCTTCTTTATGCTACTGCTCCTATTTTTTATTGCCCTCACCGCCTTCTTCCATCAATAATGGAATGTTCCATTCTTCAAGACTATTTTCCTTTCCTTCCTAAACCTTCTCATGAAATATGACATCTCGACTTGCAAATATTTTATGAGTCCAAGGATTAAACAACTTATAAGCTTTAAACTCAGTGAAAAATCCTACAAAGATGCATTTCATGGCCTTAGGATCTAGCTTCTTTATATCCTCCTTGGGAATATGGGCAAAGGCTTTTAACAAAAAACTCTTAAATGAATCACCACTGGCTTATATCCATAAAGTGCTTCAAAATGAGTTTTAAAATTCAAACATTTATTAGGACTCCTATTTTTTGAATAAACAACAATGTTGATTGCTTCAGCCCAAAAACCATTTGATAGACCCTTACCTTAATAATACTTCATGTGCACTCCACAAGGGTTATGTTCTTACGTTCTGCGACTCTGTTTTGTTGCAGAGTGTAAGGAATTATGAACTGTTGAATATCCCATGATTTCTGCAGAATTTCATGAACTCTCCCAACTTGTATTCTCCTCCTTGATCAGAGCAGAGAATATTTATGAATTTACATGTCTGAGTCTCCACCATAGCCTTAAATTCTTGAAAGAATTGAAATGTATAGATTTTTTTCTTAAAAAATATATCCACGTGAATCTTGTGAAATCATCAGTAAACAATAAAAAATAATATGCACCACCTAGTGACCTAGTCTGCATAGGTCCGCATATGTATGTATCCACCAACTCCAAAATATCTCTTTTCTTCCTATGAGCATTCAAAGGAAACTCTTTTCTATGCATTTTCCCTAATGCACAGTGTTGGTGTTTGGATATGAATAGAATTCACCCCTTTTTCCACATAAATTATCAACTCGAGGGCATTAGTTATTTCTGTTGGAAATACTGAGGGGGGGGGGGGGGGGGAAGGGGTGAATCAATATTCCTTTCAGTTAGAGCATTAGTTGATATTAAATTATTATCATTGTTTGTACAATGATAGCAGCAAACAAGAGGAACACAAATGCACACATTTTTTAAGGTAGAAACCCACTCCGGGAAAAAAACCACCTAATTCTTTTCTAATACTACTTTAATATTCAACTCCAATTGAAAATAAAGCTCCAACTTCCTAGAATCTAGAAAAAAATTCTTCTCCAGCTCCCACTGGATGGATGCTCCAATGCCCAAGATTCTTCAGTATTCAATTGAACGGATGCCCCAAAACTTAATGAGCTACAACTCACCCTAGCACCACCCTACCACCCTATAGAAGAATAAAAGAAGAATGGACTCCCGTACCAGGGAAAATGGTCCACTTTACAATGATATAGAATGATGTAGAAGAAGAAGATATACTAGACCCTAACCCCAACTTTGACAAAAACACCTAATGATGATCCTAGACCTCCCAACACTACCTCTTCAACCCTTGGAAGATAGACACTAGTACAATTTTTAAAATTATGTATTTATAATGACCTAGTACAAAGATACCTTTACAATGATTGTATGTAGTGCTGCCCACTAGAAGATGTCATAGGATGAACTTCTTTATGCTGTTATGCACCTTGGTTGCTGCTCTTGTCATGCTACCCTCTGCTACACCTTGATTTTCTTTTCTGCCATAGAAAGTTTGGTCCTTTGCAACCCTTGACAACACATGATCTAGATTTTTCTTGCCTTCTAGGAGCTCAATATTGAATCTGGTGTATCTCTATTATTTAAGATCCTCAATATATAATTTTTGGTCCTGTAGTAGTCCTCTGAGTCAACTTTACAATGCCGTAGGTCTGATCCAATTTGGATTCTTCAAGAGAGTGTTATACCCAATCTCTCACAATGCCCTAATTATGGACTGTTTCAACATATCGCACTTGTACGGCATACCACGTGTCACTGTTTCTTCATTTGACTCTTAAATTGATAGAGAGAAAATTATAGATTATGCACTATCTACCTCGTTTTACAGAATTCTAATATGATACTCAGAGAGAGAGTTATGATGTGTTTACCAAGGTCACTTCTTTGAGATGAATTTCAGGAGCCTACAAAAACCCTGACTTCCACAGATCATCTCTCCAACAATATTGTGCACGTTGATTAGAAATTTTTACAACAGCGTCCTTAGAATTTTTTCTTCTCCTCATAAAAATTTCAGCTTCTAAACTTCTTATAAAAAACGTTAGAGCGCAAATGCCACGATGACCTGTTTCAAATGGCCGAATCCCTTGCCTAAGGAGGAAATGAAGATCAAAATTTATATAAATGCTTAGGTTGAGAGGGGCTTCAACAAGTGAATGTGGGAGGGATTTTGGGAGCTTAAAAATATTAATTATGACCTTTCAATGACCCATGCCCCAACCCCATGGGGTTTTAGCCCACTAACTGAGGGTACAAACTTCAAACATGAAAATCTCTCAAACCGTGAAGAATTACATGGCGTGCCATATATCAACGGAAACATCTCGACAAGTAGAAAACATAAAAATAATTATTGACCCAGAATATATTAATTTTTTAGGTCAAAATTCCCATGCAATATTGGGTTAGCCCCTGGTGTTGCTTGGGTTGACATCAATGATAACTGCGAATCAACAATCTCCCCCTTTGGCATTGATGGAAACGCAAGTACTCCCCCTGCGATCATGAAACCTCTTCCTAAAACATTATCTCCCCCTTTGACATCAATGGAAAAGGGTAACTCCCCCTGAAACACAACCATCCTGCGGACTTGTACACACTTCGACTCGCGCTGATACACAACCGTCCTACAGACTTGTACACACTTCCACTCCCCCTAACACACAACCTTCCTACAGACCTGTAATCTACTTCCACTCCCCCTTTATATTCTAAAAAAGGAAAATCTAATGAGAACTTGTGAGAATCCCAAGCTTCTGGCGAAGATATTCCAATGCTGGCGAATATTTAATATGTGATTCTTTTGGTGCTGCTTGGAATCTTGCTACTTGTCCAACTGCTTGCATAACATTTGGTTGGGAGGCTGTTACATATAGAAGACTACTAATCATAGATCTGTACAATGATCCACATCCTTAGATGAGTCGTCTATGCTCAATTTGCAACCTGTTACCATTGGAGTAAGGATGGGTTTGCAATCTTCCATTTTAAATTTCTTGACAATTTCCTTGATGTTCTTGGATTGACATATAAATATTCCTTTCTCTTGCTGAGATATTTTAAGCCCTAAGAAGTATGTCAGCTCACCAAGTAAAGACATCTCGAAATCACTTTGCACCTTTGTAGCAAACTTCTTACTTAGTCGATCATCATTGCTACCAATTATTGTATCATCCTCTTTAGCTATTAGAGATGCTTTAGTTGCTTCATCCATAACATATATGTCATTTGGAGCTTGACTTGTTGTAGCCACAATTTCACCATACACGCCTTTCCTGATTTCACATTTCGTGGAGTTGAATAGTATTGTGTGTCCTTGATCACACATTTGTCCAACACTGAGTAGATTGTGATTCATGTTTTCAAACAATAGAACATTCTTGTCTAGAGCATCTTTTCTTCTGAGAGTGACAGTACCTGATCCTATAAAATTTGAAGATCCATCATTTCCAAAAGACATGGTTCCGTCCTTCTTATCTTTCAAAGATACAAATTTATTTCTATCTCCAGTCATATGCATTGAGGAACCACTATCAACATACCACACATATTTATTCTTTTGAGCCTTGAAATCGAGAGCACAATTATCATTCTTCTTCTTCTTCCATGTTCGTTCGTTCTTTGGCTTCAAAGATTCTTTTGGAGGATTTTCAAGTCTGCAGTCTTTGACTATGTGTCCAAAGTTTTGACATTAGTAACATTCAATATTATTTATTAAATGTTCAAATCTATTGATGTTTCGCTGAGCCCCGGGAGGTTCATATTTGATAGATCTCCTGGAATTGTATTCGTTCCTAGGGTATGTGAGATATTCTACAGCTTTATGACCAAATTTTCCACATGAATAATAGTAGCTAGAAAAAATATGTTGGTACATGGATGGAAATTTTCGTAGAGGAATGGTCTTCCAAGGCTGTTCTTGCGAATCTTGTCCAATGAAGTCTACATGCATGTCAAATCTCATAGGTTCATTGTATTTTGTTGTAGAAGGTCTTGCTTCTTCTTCTTTGTAACCGATGCCAGTTTTGTTGTTGTGAGATCATTGATTGTTGATGAGTTTTTCCAATGCCCTTGAGATGTTGGCATATTTTTGGATAGTTTTTCCCTTCTTCACTTCCTCACGCAGCGAGACTACTTTGGCTTCTAATTCTTCCCTTTCTTGGTTGATTTCTTCCAACTTCTTTTGAAGTGACTCTTCAATGCATTTGTGTTCTTAAAATTCAATTTTGAGACCTTGAACTTGTTCTTGAAGAGTATTGGAACGAATCTTCTCCACCTTGAGATATTTTATAAGCTTGATTGCTTCCTCATAAAATTCTTCAATGGTCCATCCTTCTTCTTCATTGTTTGATACCTCTTGTTTATTGTGCTTGGGTTTACTGTGCTTGGCCATAAAAAATACTCTCTCATTGGCTTCTTCTTCACTGTCATTGTCTTCATTGGATGATGAGCTATCTTATTTAGAGAGACAGTTCCTTTTGGATCCTTGCTTGTTGAATTTCTTAAAGCCTTTCTTTCCTTTTGAGTTTCCATTACTTCTATTTGGACATTTTTTTGCAAAATGCCCAACCTCATTACAGCTGGAACATATCAATGAAAGTTTTCCTTTGAATTTTCCCTTACCAATTTTTAGTTTTATCGTGAAGTAAGCATATTCTTCATCATCTCCCTTTATTTCACAGTTGTAGGTGCATGTATTTTCAATTGAAGGTTGTGTATCCTCATTGGTTTTCTTAGATGCAATGAATGTAGTTTCTAGATGCGAAGTACCCTCTTCTTCATCAAGTCTCATTTCATATGCTATGAGAACTCCATGTAATTCCTCTTTGCTGAGTTTTTCGATATTTGCACTGTATTCTAAGACCGATACCTTTGGGTTGAATCTCCCTGGTAACGTTCTAAGAATCTTCCGTATAATAGTATTCTCGTCAACTAGCTCTTCCAATCCTTCCAGAGTATTGGTTATTTCATTAATGTATTGGAAGTATGCAGCAATGTTGATCTTCTTTCATTTTGAGCTGCTCAAATTTTTCTCTATAGATTGGAAGCTTTTCTTCTTTGACATTTGAGTCACCTGCATATATATTCTCAAGCTTGTCCCATACATTTTTGGAAGTTTTACAACCCAACACCTTATTATAAGTAGATTCAATAAGTCCACTGATAATAATATTCTTTTCTTTTGCATCATTTACCAAATTCTTCTTACCTTGTTCATCCATAGTTGATGTAAATCCATTTTGAACAGTGTCCCATACTTCATAACCTTGTGCCAAGAGATAGACGTCCATTCTTCCTTTCCAGAGTGCATAATTATTTGCATTGAATAGAGGTAAACCATTCTTGGTATGCTCCATGACCTCCTTCTAGTTGTTAAACTACTATTGAAGGAACCAAGCTCTGATACCAATTTTTGAAAATACTGAGAGGGGGAGGGGGGGTGAATCAATATTTCTTTCAATTAGAGCATTAGTTAATCTTAAATTATTATCAGTGTTTGTACAATGATAGAAAAAAACAAGAGGAACATAAATGCACACAGTTTTTAAGGTGGAAACCCACTCCAGGACAACAACCACCTAATGCTTTTCTAATAATTCTTTAATATTCAAATCGAATTGAAAATAAAGCTCCTACTTCTTAGAATCTAGAAAAGCATTCTTCTCTAGCTCCCACTGGATGGATGCTCCAACACCCAAGATTCTTCAGTAGTCAACTGAACGGATGCCCCAACACCCAATGAGCTACAACTCCAGCAAACAAGAGGAACATAAATGCACACAGTTTTTAAGGTGGAAACCCACTTCGGGACAAAAAACACCTAATGCTTTTCTAATAACTCTTTAATATTCAACTCGAATTGAAAATAAAGCTCCAACTTCCTAGAATCTAGAAAATAATTCTTCTCCAACTCCCACTGCAGGGACGCTCCAACACCCGAGATTCTTCAGTAGTCAAATGAATGGATGCCCCAACACCTAATGAGCTACAACTCACCCTAGCACCACCCTACGACACTATAGAAGAATAAAATAAGAATGGACTCCCGTACTAGGGAAAATGGTCCACTTTACAATGATATATGTTAGTATGAATTTTTCGTCGTAAAAATTCACTTTAGCTATGCATAAAAATAGCCCTAACATCGGTTATGGCTGCAAAATATCTTTAAGTTTGTTGCACAAATTCAGATCTAAGCACAAAAGACATTAAGCAGATAAAATACAATATGGCTCCATGCATCCAATAGACAAGACAAGAATAATGTATTTAAAATAATTTTGTATTATATTAAAGAATGGGGCACCTGAGAGGAAAAAAAGAAAGGCATTTTCTGGTTCTCCTCAGTGGGATGGGTTCTTGAAAGTCCTCAGTGTTTCAGATCTAACATTCCTATCTCTTATTGGTGTAGAAAAACAGACATAGAACTCAATGGGAGTTCACAAAGAAAAATGGAAAATGGTGACCAAGAGTAGATCCAGAGTGATCTAATGCAATGAAGGTGACTAATGAATGGGGAAAACCCTCCTATTTATAACAAAATATTGGGGCGGCCTAGAACTCGGTGCATGAATAAAATATTATTAATCTAATTCTAGAAGCACCCTTTAGGAATATTTTACTATATTTGTTGGAGGGAAAAGGATTCTTGACTTGGGTTAATTCCTTTATTTATAAATAATAAATAAATAAATGATTTATTTATCATTTTAGGGAAATGATGGGAATACAATTAAATAAATAATGGTTTATTTAATTATTTATGATGATTTAGTCAAATTTAACTAAGAATATTATTTAAATAATTATTTAAATAACTTATTCTTAGGAAATAATTAAATAAATAAGGATTTATTTAATTAAGTTCCTTTTTTTGGGTTAAATATGAGCAGGAAATATAAACAAATAAGTTATTTTATTTGGTGAAGGCAATTTTATAGGGTAAAATTGGTCTTACATGGTGTACTTGGGTTCATCTAATAATAATAGGTTACACGACCAAAAAATGGTGTAACAGATTGCCCCCCAACGTACAAGTGTTAGGAGAAAATCGTATTACCGAAGTACATTGTAAGAACTCAATCACTAGACATCAAAAGGGAAGTGAGAGAGAGAAATGTAAGGTTGTCTGATGTGCTAAAGGACTCGACCCTGAGGAGACGAGACTTACAGGTGCAACAAGTCTCTAGTTTATGAAGTGGAACCTGTGCTAAATGCGGCGGGGGAGGCATACCTATGCCCGCCGAGACAGAGTACAAATAATAAGGCGCCCGAAAAACCACGGAACACAATAATGAAGCATGTGTTGGCCTAAACATGAGCCAGATAAGTAACATGATGAATCCCACACACATGCGATGCCTGGAATAACTGTCAGGACTTATATAATAATATGGTAGTACATGAGATACAAATACACCCAAATTCCCCCTACACATGGGGAAGGGCTCACAAAATCTGACAGATACATGTGAATCGAAAAGGAGCTTCAAGCAGCTAAGGCCAATATCATCAAAGGAAAGGAGCTACATCAAGGGCGGAAATGAAGTCATCCGGGCATGTGGGGGGCTACCTATAGGGCCACCCCCTCATGAGGGTTGAGACATCTCAAACATGCCCGAGAATCACCAATAGCTGCTGCTGTGTCACTGGACCATCAAGTGTATATATCACGATCATGCTAGGAAGAGCTCGAACCAAGGTACACTGCCCCCTAGACCTGGCTTCTGGAGTAAATGAGTTGATGTCGACAGAAGTAGGTCTGCCATGGGTGAGGCAATAAGGGGACCCCAACTAAGGCACGAGGGAAAATAGTAGAGCGACGAACAAGTAGACATTGATTATGATGATGGAATGAGAGAAATGGAGGAGCGGGTGGACGACTTACTTTGTTAGAGAAAAAAGTGTATGAATGGCTTGGCAGTGACTGACGCAATGACACGAGGGATAGTGGACAAGGGTATTGAAGGCCATAATGTGCAACACGAGAGGGGGACCAAGCAAGAAAGGATGGAGGACTATAGTGGGGTACAAAGGGACTTGGGATAGACTCCATGAATGTTATGGTGACTCGACTCGGATGCTCTAAGCAAGGGAAACTCAATGGTGCTGCCTCATAGTACAAGTCGAATGGGGGACCATAAAAGCATGAGTACAATAGGGTAGCTCATGACAAAAATCAACACGAATGAAGACGAGTAAGGAGGCAAAGTGGTGCCCCAAGTACAAGTGTCGTAAGTGAAGACATTTAATTTTGAGAAGAGGTGAATAGATCCTTCATGGACAAAATGTGTCCTAGTGAAGTATCAAAAAATGAAAAACTGACAGATATCCATTTAAGTGCTCAGTGAGAGCTTTCCAACGGTGCGGACGGTGTGTCAAACGGGGCTACAGTTTGGTCGCAGCAGGCGAAAGAAAAAACAAGGGTTTTCTTCTAATAGGGCGTTTTCCCTCCAAAATCATTCATTTTCTTGTGTAGCTGTGGTGAATGTGGAGAGGAGAGAAGGTCCTAAATCTTGCGGCGATCGTAGCGGACAAACCGACCGTTGGAATTGTGATCCGTCAATTGCAGGTAAGAGGCCTAATCTTAAGCTTTAAATCTTAGTAACTACCCCTACTTCATCATTACAGTCAGGTCGCACTTTTTGGGGCAAAATTTGCGACCTGGGACGCAAGTTTTGGCCTGAAAAGTGCGACTTGGCCCAGGTTTTTCCCAAAAAGTGTGACCTGTTAGATGTGGGAGGTTTCAGTGCTGTTATGGGCTGAGATTCTATTTTGGTGTAAGTCGATGCATTTTTTTTGATCTAGAGGTTGAAAAAAATGATGTTTTTGTGTAGATATGGCAGATATACGGATCAAGTGGAGAGAGAGAGACTTAGGTACATTACGGACGGAAATCCAGGCGGATCACGGTGTCCGTCGTGCACTAGCTAGGCATGGGGTTCTGAAATTTGTGGAGAACCCTTTGATGAGGGCTGGAGAGCCCTTGGTGGCCTGGATTATCAGTTATTGGGATCCAGATCATGAGGCGCTTGTAGTGCAGAGGCACAGGATCGAGCTGATAGTCCATGATTTGTATTTCTTTACTGGTCTTCCACCATTAGGGATGGTGGGAAATATGCAGCCAGTGTTACCACAGGGGCGTAACATTATGGAGTTTGTTGAGCGACATTTTCGACCAGGTGTCCGAGTCAAAGGGACTCGGATATCCATTGGGGATCTAGAGAGGTTGGAGACCCGGGCAGTGGTCGTAGCAGTGTTGCGGATCTTGGGTAGCTAGGTGTTCCATCACATCACTGGAGGGTAGATGATGATTGTGGAGAGTGTGTTGAGTGGGACCTACTATGGGTGGGCTCAGATGATGCTGGTATCGGTGAAACGACAACTGTCGCTATGCAAGTGGCAAGTGAATCATGATTGTGCCTATGGGACGGTGCTGTGCTCTTTCTTCTTTGAGAAGATCCTGACCTTATGACCTCGTGTACAGTTGCCTGATGGAGGTCCAAGAGAACCCCGGATGCGTCGGTGGGGATGAATACTATGTAGAGGAGGGGGAGGGGTGGTCAGAGACGGGTGTTCCGACCAAAGTTCTTCGCGCATTTGGATCAGATGCCATTATACATAGATGACTATCCCTATAGTGGGATGAGTTATTGGGGAGATCCGAACTTGCTGCTTCCGCCTAGTCGAGTGTGGGGGCCCGATGGTAAGTGACAAGCAACTAATCTGTTATGTTTATTTTAGAGTTTGTGACTAGTATACATGGTGCTAATCCTGATGTTTTTTGGAATGCAGATATAGCTCCGGTAAAACCGGAAGGATATATGGGACGACCTGCAGCGACATGAGCTACAGGTGCAAGTGGATCAAGGATGGCGCAGAGCGAGGATATGGCTGCTCTAGTGGAGGAAATTCGTCGTAGATGTGAGGGGTTGCTGACCAGTGTATTGGAGCGTCATTGGCAGGATTTAGACGACCAGTACATAGAGTTATGTATTGGGCTACCCTCGGAGTGGCGAGGTATAATGCGACGCATGGCGATGGCTGGTCAGGCTGTGCGTGATCTACGAGCTGTGGGAGTAGAGCCATTGGCTCGGGATCCTCCAGAGAGTGATTAGATGTAGGGTAGGTGGTGCCCCCCAGTGTCTATGTAGGGGCGAGTGGTGCCCCCCATTTTTTTAGTTTTGTTATTGTAAACATGCTATGGGCATGTCGTATGTTTCAGAGTAGATGGACTCTAAAAACACATGTTATATAATATATATGATGTATATGCATTTGATTGATGGTGTTAAATGTTATTGTGTTGTGTGTGATAAATGCTAGTCTAGAACATGATTTGCGATTTGATCTACGTAGTGATTTTGATCTCTAGGTATATGGCTAAATGTAATCAATATAAATTCACGTATCAAAATTTGCACTCATCAATATTGTCTAAACAGGATAGGGTTATGCACACGATAGACACCATTAAGTTGTAAGACAAGAAGCATGGAATCTAAATGAACATGCAGATGGAGGATGTGATGAGAGAGGGCATCGACTAAGAGACCACGAAATGCATCATATTCGGCCTGATTATTGGTGGCCTAACCAATGCAGACCCCATTTGCAAGAACCAGGGTATGCAAGGGGGTAAAGATGGCCCATGTTGTTGAAGCGAGAATAGCGACTTGCACCATCGGCGTAGCCCAGATAAGGTGTGGACGAGAGGGCCAATGTAATAGTGTCATAAGACAAGAAATGGGAGGGATGAGAAGAAGGATGGAAGCGTGAGTAGAGGATAGACAATTATTGACGGCTACGGGAGGCAGCAGTCTGGGTAGGAAGTCTAGGACTCATAGATCAACGAGAGGGAGATGAATGAGAACTATGGGATGAAGAGCGGGCACTCAGGCCACGAAGGACATCGAAGATACAGATGGTATGATCGTGATTAGGAGAGGGAATGGAAGGGTCAAGGAGACCATACGACATTTCAAAGGTACCTAAATCATCAATATGGGAAGAGATGCGTAGATACGGGTCATCACAGGGAATGACAGAAGAACAAGTAAAAAGATGGTCAAAATATGAAGAACCCGTGTCCGGAGGAGAATCAAGAAGAATAGGTGGAGTGGGTTTAGAAGGAATGTACTCCGGGGAGTGCGTAAATGATGATAGGTATAGAAGGGAAGAAACATGGTCTGACATCTCAACATCAGGGGGAGGAATGTCAATGGTAGCAGGGGGATCGTCGAGTAGACTAGACGCATATTGAGCAAGGATGGGAGAGGCAGATTGGTTTTGTTCAACTTCGTACTGGCGAATGACCTCGAAAGAGGCTTGGTAATGCGTGAGGTGAGGAAAATGGTGAGAATAATGGCCATGGACACCACACAAAGCACAGGGTTTGTTGGTGCAAAGAGTCTTTGTTTTCTTGGCTACGGATGAGGAAGAAAAGAGGTTTCAGAGACCATAGATTCAGGGAACGCGACTTAAACCATGGGTTGGATACGGGGAAACTCAGGACAAGTATGGGTGGGATGGCTGATACCATCACACAAGGCACAAGGCTTGGTGGGTGGGGGAGGGGTAGGGTCAGGTGCAATGGCCTTGTCTTTGGATGCCCCCTTTCAAGTTTTTATTTTCTTGCCTGTAGTTGTCGCAACGTGAGGAGGGTCCTGCGGAGGGGCTAGGGGCATTGTCGCAGTGGAAGGAGAGAAGGGAATCGGTTGCACTAGTTTTATAGCTATGTATGGTTTGGGGTGGCTCAGTGGGGTGTCGGCTGGAGGAGTAAGATACCATACGGGAATTCCCAAGGTTAAATTAGGGAGGGAAAGGGTGGCCATGACGGGGACCGAATAGACGCCGGGGGGGGGGGGGGGGGACCAAGGAAAGGTATTTGACTGGCGGGGTAATGACCAGGAGGGACGGCTCCCATATGGTGGGGATCTTAGGGAACCGACTCAGGAGGGTGGGGAGGTTTCGGAGTGAGAGGTATATGGGAAGGACCAGGCGAAAATGATTTGGTCGACGGAAGCGAAGGGTTAGGAGCAGGGTGTGGTGGGCGAGATGGAGGTCACTGACTAGCCGGAGCAGGATGTGGAAGGCCGCCTGAGACGATTGCATCATGCAAACATTCGCTAAGTTGGGGTCAGAAACAGGAGGAGGGGGAGGACCAGGAAAAGTTCCAAGAAAAGAGGAGTCTTTGTAGACGCTAGGGGAAACACTGGTCAAAGAATCAACAGTTGGTTTATTGCTGAAATTAGAGATGGTGGACGCGGGGGAGGTTTGAGATTTTGGTTCATGGTAGGTCAACTGGTCAATGGTGAAAATCTTGCCATTATGAGGGAAGAACATATTGCGGTGGACTGCGGATGGGATGGAAGACATGGCATAGGTGTAACTACGCCCCAAAATAATTTTGTAGTCAAGAGGGGCATTGATAACTTCAACATCGACACAAACAGTTTGGCCTGCAAGGGTGATAGGATAATTACGGAATAGGCCAATGGGCTGGGAGGCATGGCCATCCCACGCACGAAAGGTGATTGTGGAAGGGGCCAGTTTAGGAGATCCGAGTTGTTTCCAAACCGAAGTAGACATTACGCAGGTAGATGTCCCCTCATCAATAATACACTGAGCGACATTGGCATTTCAGATTTTGACTAGGATTTGGAAAGCAACCAAAGGAGGAAGAGGGGGGTGGTCTAACTGACGGGCATCGAAAAAAATTAATTGGTCATCAGTAGGATCTATAGCGCCCACGGTAGATAGTAGATCCCTCTTTTGAGAATGACATGACTGGAGGAGTTCCAGTGTTGAAATGGCAACAAGAGATTGTGCCAGATCATCTACGATGCCGTGTGAATGGGCAGCCCATCCAGAGGTAGCATTTTGGCGTAATGGTCCCTTAGGAGTCTTGGGATGAACCTTAGCTTTGGGAAGAGGGAGCTGCAAGGGACCATTGGGTGTCGAGAGAGGCTCGGTAGGACCTGGAGATGGATGCTCGGAGACAGATGGAATGGGAGGTGTGAAATACTGACGGGACCGAGTTTGAAGGTTGAGGTCGATGGTGAGGGGTGGGTCAGAGGCCATCATGAGAATCTGGTAATCAGAGGAACCAGAAGGGGAAGGTTGAGTGGTTACTGGGGCATGAGGGGGTTGAGTGGCCACAAATCCTTGTTGAGGGAAAGGATCGGTACACACAACAGGTTGAGAAGTAGCTGGGGTGGGAGGGACAGTAGGGGAGGAGTGTTGTCCCTGCATGGTGGCCTGAGAATCCCACATCTGCCGCATTTGTGGTAATAAGGGAAAATCATGAGTGTAATGACCATAAACACCGCAACACAAACAGGGCTTATTGGTGAGAAATGGCCTGTCCGGCTTGGGCTGAGAACCCTGTGGCTGGTTGGCAGTGGGAGGATCAATACTTGAAGGATTGGGTCCACGGTTACCAGGGGCAGATTGATTTCCTTTCCCCTTTATTTGAGAAGGAAGAGAATCGGTCGTGCCCTGTTGCACAAATACTTGCCCTGGAGAGGGTAGTAAGTGCTGCGGCAGGGGTTGAGAAGGAAAGGGGGTGAGAGGTCCAAATTGTTAGTATGAATCCTGTGTCGAAGTGTACGAAAAAAGATCACTTTAGCTACACATAACTAATAGCCCTAAAATCAAATATGGCTGCCAATATCTTCAGATCTACAGTTAGTTGATCAAGAAAAGAGCTGCAAAAAACCAGATCTATACATAGAAAGACATTAAGCAGTAAAAAGAAGGGTTTGATCCATATATCCAATAGACAAGACAAGAACAATTTTTGAAAGAATTTTTTGTATTAAGGGCACCTGGGAGGAAAAAAAGAAGATGTTTCCAATTCTCCTCAATGGGATGGGTTCTTGGAAGTCCTCAGCACTTCAGATCTAGAATCTCTCTCTCTTGTTGGTGTAGAAAACCCAGACAAAGATAGAACTCAAAGGGAGCTCACACAACAAATAATGTAGAAAAATGTGACCAAGTGTATAGATCCAGAGTGATCTAATAGGCAACAAAAGGTGAAGAATAGTAGGAAAAACCCTCCTATTTATAACAAAATATTGGGTCATTCTAGATCTTGGTGCATGATTAAAATAATGTTAACCAAATCTAGATCCACCTTTTATGGAATATTTATTATATTTGTTGGAGGGAAAAAGTATTTGACTTGGGTCAAATCCCTTTATTTGTGAATAATAAATAAATAAATGATTTATTTATCATTTTAAGGAAGTGGTTGAAAGATAATCAAATAAATAATGATTTATTTAATTATTTATGGGTGATTTAGTCATATTTAACGAGGAATATTATTTAAATAAGATTTAAATAATTATTCCTAGAAAATAATAAGATAAATAAAGATTTATCTAATTAATTTCTTTGTTTTGGGTTAAACATGACCAGGAATAATAATTGAATTATTGTTTAATTAATTATTCCTTGAGGAAAATCAAACAAATATAGGTTTATTTAATATTTCCTTTTGGGGTTTCCTGTTTAGACCATAAACAACCTAATAAATGTGTTTTATTAAGTTATTTTACATAGTGAAAGCAATTTTACTTAGGGTAAAATTGGTCTTACGTGGTGTACTTGGGTCCATCTAATGATAGTAGGTTAGATGACCAAAAAATGGTGTAACGATTGCCCCCCAGCGTGCAAGTGTTAGGAGAAAATCATATGACCGAAGTACGTTGTAAGAACTCAATCACCAGACATCAAAAGGGAAGTCAGAGAGAGAAATGTGAGGTAGACTAATGTGCTGAAGAACTAGACCCTGAGGAGACGAGACTTACAGGTGCAACAAGTCTCTTTTTATGAGAGGGTACCTATGCTAAAGGCGGCGGGGGAGGCATACCTATGCCCGCCGAGACAAAGTACAAAAGAATAGTGTGTCCAGTAAACAAGGGACTGAACCATAAAGTACAGCCGGCATAAACATGAGCCAGATAGAAATACAATGAGGGATCCCATATACATGTTGTGCCTGGGATAACAGCCAGGACTTATACAATAATATCTGAGTACATGAGATACCAATACAACCCAAATGCTCCCTACAAGCGGCGAAGGGCTCACAAAATCTAGCGATAATACCATGTCAAACCGAGGTAACTCCTCAAAACTAGAATTGTGTATTAGGTGAAGAATGTACATGCTCTTATAGATGGGAGGTGAGGCTATTGGGATTCAGCTCCCAATGACTCTTGGCCTTCCTTATTTCCTAATAATAAATAATATACAAAAATAAATGTGCACACCCATCCATAGGATTAGGTGTCAACATTCCCCCCTTTAATCCGAAGGGATGTTGGTGAGTCCAAGCATCGATCTGAACTTTTCAAACTTCTCTCTTCCAAGTGCTTTGGTGAAGATGTCAGCAGTTTGCTCATTTGTGGAACAATGATGTAGATGGATGGTCTTGGCTTGAACATGATGTCGAATGAGATGGTACTTTGTATTGATGTGCTTTGTTCGATCATGGAACTTTGGGTTCTTGGCCAACTTTATTGCAGAAGTGTTGTCGATCATGAGTGGAGTGGAATACATTTGTTTCATCTGCAAATCTTCCAGGATTTTCCGGAGCCACACAATTTCCTTTGTTGCTTCAGCTGCTGCCACATGTTCTGCCTCGGTCGTGGAATCTGCTGGAACTGACTGTTTGCGTGATCTCCATGAGACAGCTCCTGATCCAAGACTCATGGTGTAACCTGTAGTAGACACCCTTGTTTCTTTGTCGCCATCAAAGTCTGAATCAGAGTATCTGATCAAGCTGAAGTCGCCTACCTGTGTATATTTGAGTCCAAAGTCTTGAGTCCCCTTCAAGTACCTTAGCACTCTTTTTGCAGCAGACCAATGTCCTTCACAAGGTTTTTGCATGAACCTTGAGAGGATTCCAACAGCAAATGAGATGTCGGGTCTGGTGGTGGTCAGATAGATAAGACTTCCTACAAGCTGTCTATACTTAGTTGCATCCTCAAATTCCTTCCCTTCAACAGATGTGAGCTTCAAGTTTTGTTCCATTGGAGTGCCTAAGGGTTTACAATCATCCATGCCAAATTTGTTCAAGAGATCTCCAATGTACTTCTTCTGAGAAAGAAAGATGAATTTAGGATGTTGAATTACTTCAATACCCAAATAGTAATGAACATGACCCAAATCGGTCATTTCAAAACCTTTCTTCAACTCTTTCTTCATGGATGCAATATAGCTCTCATTGTTTCCTGTTATCAAAAGATCATCTACATATACCACAAGATATACAACTGTTTTTCCAACTTTCTTAACAAACAAAGTTGCATCATCGAGATCAAAGTGTTTGAAATCAAGTTTCAGAAGATGCTCGGTCAACTTCTCATACCAGGCTCGTGGTGCTTGCTTGAGGCCATACAAGGATTTCACAAGTTTGCAAACTTTGTGTTCTTGACCCTTTATCACAAATCCTTCTGGCTGGGACATATAAACTTTCTCCTTGAGATCTCCATTCAAGAAGGTTGTTTTTACATCCATCTGATGGACTTTCCATCCACTCTGAGCTGCTAAGGCAAAGAGAGTCCGGATGGTGGTCCATTTTGTTGTGGGAGCAAACGTTTCTTCATAATCAATTCCTTCCTTCTGTGCGAATCCTTTTGCCACAAGCCTGGCCTTGTGCTTGTCAAGTGAGCCGTCTGCTTTGTACTTGTTCTTGTAGACCCACTTACAGCCAATTGGTTTCGTTCCCAAAGGCGGATCAACCAGCTTCCAAGTGCCATTCTTTATCAAGGCATCATACTCCTTCCGCATCGCTTCTTTCCATTCATCATGAGAAGCGGCTTCTTTGAAGGAAGTTGGTTCATGATCTGTAGACAAACTCAATTCACAGTTATAAGCAATATCCATATCAACAGGGGAATCAGAATTATCTACATCACCTTCGATCTCTTGAGTGGAACTTCTTGTTCCTGTTTTTCCAACCTCATCAGGATGAACATCCTCCAGTGTCTTTGTAAGCCATTTGGGGGGACCTTTCTGAGATGGCCCTGGCTGGTCACTTGACTGAGTTGGGATTGATTCAAGATTCAATCTCCCAATTCTGTCAATCACATCATCCAATGTGTCATCTGTGGTGGTTTCTTCATGTGGGGGAGAGTGTGGTTCAGGAAATGATTCCACAGTTTGATTCAATATCGGAATCCCCCCTTCAAGGTGTGGAATCACATTATCAAATTCTTTGAAAGACTTTGCATGTGTGAATCTATCCAGGCGATCAAGTTGCCGCTCAACAACCTAGTCACTCTTGGATGATTCAAGAAATATGACATCTCTTGCTATCACAAACTTCTTATTTGCTTCATCATAGAGACGATATCCTTTGGAGGTATTGGAGTACCCCGAGAAGATACATTTTCTGCTTCTAGCACCAAGTTTGTTCCTTTGACCCTTGGGTATCAAGGCATAACAGGTGGACCCAAAGACCCTGAAATGCTTTACCGAAGGAATGTGGCCATACCACATTTCAAAAGGAGTTTTGTTTCTAATTGAACTTGAAGGACACCTATTCTTTATGTAAACAACACATAGAACTGCATCAGCCCAAAACATCAATTTTACATTCTTGAAAAATAACATGGAGCGGACCATATTTAAGATGGTTCTGTTCATTCTTTCAACTACACCATTCTATTGTGGATTATATGGCACTGTTGTTTGATGTTTGATTCCATGTTGACGAAGATAATTTTCAAATTCGTTTGAGGTGTATTCTTTTCCATTATCAGTACGTAGAGAGCCAATATGTGTTTGTGCATCATTTTCAATCCATACATGAAAATTTTTGAAAGTTTGAAAAGCATCAGACTTATTCTTCAGTAAGTAAATTCAACACATCCTGGTGTAGTCATCAATAAATGTCATCATGTATTTGTTTCCATTTGCAGAAGCAATAGGCATAGGGCCACATAAATCTGAATGAACAAGTTCAAGTTTCCTATGTGCTCTTGAGTGTGAATCATGAAATGGCTGTTTGCTATGCTTTCCTAGAATACATGCATCACATTCCTTAGGTTTTCTAGGAATTGTAGGCAGTCCATCAACACCATTTTCTTCAACAAACGAAGGCTGTCATAATTTAAGTGTCCAAATCTAGCATGCCATAAAAGACTTGATGGAAATGTACCTTCATCATGATATGAACTGAAAGCAAAGTTTTGAGCATGAGCAGATGAACCTTTCAGCTTCAAAAGTCTCCCTTCTTCTATTCCCTCCATGACAAGTGAGTGATCTGATGCTGATCTGACCTCTGCCTTGCCATCAAACAAGTGAACTGAGTGTCCTTGCTGCCGGATTTCGATCAGGGACAGTAAGTTTCTCTTCAACTCCGGGAGGTATAGAACCTCATGTAGGATATGATCAGGAAGACCAGGCAGTTTAAGCCTGACTGTGCCAAGCCCTGATGGCTTGAGTTTGGATTTATCTGCGAAATATACTGCTCCATCAACTTTGTGAGTGAAATCTTCAAAAAAATCTTTTCTAAATGTCATGTGACATGTTGCTCCTGAATCTAGCAACCAATCATCTCTCCATGAAGTAAATGAAACATCAAAGAGGTTTTCAGTTACTCCATTGTTACAATGTGCTAGAACATAGTGAGCGGATTCAAGTGCTTTACCTTTGTCTTTGTCATTGGTTTTACCTTTGTCTTGATTTCTGTGCTGCTCAATTTTGTTCCATGGTGTTCTGCATTTGGGTGCATCATGTCCATCTCTATTGCGGCGTGTGCAATGAAGATGGGATTTGTCAGCTTGTCTGCCCCCCCTTTCTGTGAAGTTCCTTCTTCCTCTTCCTCTTCTGCCACCTCTTCCTCTGAATGAATCTGGAGCATGATTCTTTTCTCTATGTGCCAAATATGCAGCCTCTTCGGAAGATGAGGGGACTGTCATCTTCCCAAAAGCTTTCTCTCTTTCTGCAAACTTCTGCTCAAGTTTATCAAAGGTGATTTGTTCAAGGTTTCCACTTGCTTGCAAAGACTCAAGATAATGTGAGTAAGTCGGATATAATGCCTTAACATATGCTATGAGAGGTATGTCCATTTTTACACCGGTGTTTTTAATGTCATGCATTATAGATCTTATTTCTGAAGCTAAAGCAAGGGGATCATCATTTTTCATCTCAAGACTGAACAGCTTAACCATCAATTGAACATTTTCTAATTCTGAGTGTGAGTCATAGAGTTCTTTTAGTTTCTTCAAGGCTTCATAGGCATTTGAGAATGATGAAATATGGCGACTCACCTCTTCACTTACTGAAGCCGCAATCAAGGCATAGGCCTTGCAGTTCTTGTTTTCCCAGATGGCAAGCTCTTTGTCTGAAGTGGGCTTCTCTGGTGGATTTTCTGCTTGTCCTTCACAGATTCCTCTCCACGGCTCATTAAAAATGAGTGTGTGTTTAATCTTCCGAGACCATTCAAGATAGTTCTCTTTGCCAGAGAGAACTATCCCAACAATAGAGATGAGAGAATGCATTATACAGCTGGAAAAATCTTCTGAAGAGGAAACAAATTCTGCTATAAAAACTTCAAACTCTTGAAATATTTCAAATACAGAGGCAAAAACTCTTGCTGGAAAAAAAAAAT
Organism: Pinus albicaulis; assembly: GCA_034641835.2. NCBI lineage: Eukaryota > Viridiplantae > Streptophyta > Pinopsida > Pinales > Pinaceae > Pinus > Pinus albicaulis. Next base: position 404,418,561 of record CM076571.1, on the reverse strand, counting down.
TTCTGAGTTAAAAATTCTTTCTGGAAACTATATCTGCTCAGAAAACTTTACTGGAGACTGAATTTTAAAAAAAACACCCTATGCTAGAGACTGAATTCTGCATAAAAAAAATGTATTTTTTTTTGTTTTTGGGAACAAAATATATGAAAAAAATGGAATTATGGATGGGGCGTAATGGGAGGGATTGAAAGGGCGTAATGGGAGAAGAGGCGCAATGGGAGGGGCGCAATGTAATGGGAGTGGAAAGGAGTGGAGGGGCGGTGTATTATGACATGGGAGGGGCCCACAGTGCTGGCATGTAATATGGTCGATGGTAATCTAAAACAACGTGGAATATATGATAGTATAAGACAGCGTGGAATATATGACAATATATGACAGCGATATATTCAATGACTATTTAAATTACCATTATTACCATCGACCATATTACATGCCCATTGTGAAGATGGGATTCCTCTAAGTCATCTTTCCAATGCCATAGGTCTGATCCAATTTGGATTCTTCAAGAGAGATTTATACCCAATCTCTCACAATGCCCTAATTATGGACTGTTTCAGCATATCACACTTCTACGGCACGCCACATGTCACTGTTTCTTCATTTGAATCTGAAATTGAGAGAGAGAAGGCTATAGACTGTGCACTATCTACCAAGTTTTATTGAATTCCAATCCGATACTCAGAGAGAGAGTTATGACGAGTTTACCAAGGTCACTTCTTTGAGATGAATTTCAGGAGCATGCAAAAACCCTAACTTCCACATATCATATCTCCAAAAATATTGCGCACCTTGATCTAAATTTTTTACAAAATCTTCCTCAAGATTTTAGCTCTGCCTCATATAAATTTCAGCTTCTGAACGTTTGTAGAAAACAAGTTAGAGAAAAATTCCATGACCACCTGTTTCAGATGGCCAAATCCCTTGCCTAAGGAGGATATGAAGATCACAATTTAAATAAATGCTTAGGTTGAGAGGGGCTTCAAAAAGTGAATGTGGGAGTGATTTTAGGAGCTTAAAAATATTAATTAGGAATTTTCAATGACACATGCCCCAAACCCATAGGGTTTTAGCCCACTAACTAGGGGTACAAACTTCAAACATGAATATCTCTCAAACCATGAAGAATTACATCGCGTGCCATATATCAATGGAAACATATCGACAAGTAGAAACCATCAAAAGAATTATTGACCTAGAATATATTAATTTGGTAGGTCAAAATTCCCATGAAATATTGGGTTAGCCCCTGGTGCTGCTTAGGTTGACATCAATGACAACCGTTGATCAACAGTTTCAAGACTAACGGAAAAGTATATGAAGACACAAGCACATGACCTGTTGTAGATCACAGGTTTAAATCCATAACACACAAAACACTGTAACAACAATTAAATAAACTGCAGAATTGAAAGACATTCACAACAATTAAGGAGTAAAATGTAACAACAGTAATGAAATCACACCAAAACATAAATAATGCAAGAAAAAGAAAAACCCGACACCTGATCAGAAGAGCGGGCCCAACTCTCTGATCAGGGCTGCGGTAAGCTCATCAATTACAGAAGAAACAACAAGATGTTGTGCATTCGATTAATAACAGAATAGATTTGTTACAAGATCTATATGTAAAAGGGCTTAACCTCGATTTACAGCCCGTAGGCCTCTTTATACGAATGTCTTAAAATCCCCTATTCCCCTCAGCAACTCCATAAACACAAAAATACATTTAGTTACAACGACAACCTAGTTTCCCAGAAGGAAACCGTAAAAAGGCCTGAAATGGCGCTGATATAAACAGAGTCTATTACGCTATAATAGAAAATGAGAATAGCGGTGGAGATGATGGGTTGTTCCTCGACTTACGGCTGCAACGCTCCTGTTTTGGTGAAATCTGTAGAAATATCGGAGTTAATATGTAAAAAGGTAAAACCTCCATGAAAATTAATTCATTAATCAAATATCCCATGAAATATAAGGAAAAGGGCTTTACCTCCTGCAATAAAGAATAATAATGGTACAAAGAGATAGAGAGATAGGGTAAAATGGGAGAGGAAAGTATACAAATCCGGTTCCCAACATCTCCCCCCAACTAGTCTATCTGCATGTCCTCATGCAGCTCGTCGTCTCCTTAGATCTGAATTGGAATGAATGTGATCTGCATGAAGTTTTGTGAGGTCATATTCTTCAGCCATTTTTGTCCTTGGTGGCTTATATCCCTCTGTCAAAACAACATCTTTCCACCAGTCTGGATCAAATTTGTATCCAAGAGTATACCACTCAGTTGGAAACCAGATAAGGGGAGACTGAAACCTCAATCCCATCCATCTGACCACATAGATATGAATGCATGCCACGAAACGTGACATTCTCTCTAAAGCCCATGCAAAGTTAGGTGCCCCAAATGTTTCTCATTCTCTGACGGCTAAGGATGAAAACATCCACATTTTCTGACAACTGTCTAGCACTTCCTTGCAGAACATCATAATCTGGCCGACACATAGGTCAGTGCACCATTTCTGGGTTACCAACATGTGTTCTTTACGACCCTAAATCTGTAGAAATGTATAATTCTTGTTATAAATGTTTGAGGACTGACCATGCTCTTTCCTCATCATTAAAGGCCTTCCAACTTGGTTTTCTTCAAATGTATCCCAGGCCTTTCTCCACTTAATATGATTGATGGTATAAGAGGTAAAATATCTTAAATGGATGTCCCCCATGAATGGAATGGGGTTAGAGGACTGATCATGCCTTAGGAAATAACCATGCATGTAGATTTTGCACATTAAGTGTTTTCCTATGATATCATGACTTTTTAAAATACGGAGAAATTGAATGGGGTCCTCAATTTCGTACCAAATCTCCTTATATATACTTTCAAGAAAAAAGAAAAGAAATTTCTCGTGAAGGAATAAGGCATATCTATGCGCAGGAGGTCTGCATGCTGTTACCTGCTATGCCAGGGAGAAAATCTTCTCCTTATTTTTTTGCAGTAGCTGCACTTATTCTTCAATTCTTCGATTCTAGCCTTCTGTTTAGCTTGCTTCAGTCGTTCTTTATATAAATAATCCATGTACCCTGTGATGACTTCAGCAGCCTGTTATCAAACCCAAGTTGTTTCCTTTTATGGTCACTCATAGTAGACTGCCATTTATGGATTTCAATGTCTAATACAAATTCTCGGCCTTCAAACAACTCTTCAATCAGACCGGTCTGGGTGGCTGCAGAGGAGACCTCAATTTTTGGCTTTATTTCCCTCCATTTGTAGATTTTTACCTTATTTTTCAGCTGGGAAGCTTACCTTTTCAAATCTCAAACCTCCCTTTTTAGTCTCATAGTTTCATTGAACTGATGATGATACCTCTTCTTGAAAGGTAACCTTATTTTCTCACACTGTTCAATCCATTCTTGTTTAACAATAAATTCAGTTTCTGGGCCTATGATAGGCTTAGGGTAGTAGAATGTTGCCGGTATTCTCAACAGATTCTTTCATTAAGCCCTTCTAACTAGGCTCCCTATCATCAGGTGCTTCTTTCTCTATATTCCCTTCAGAGGCTCCTGCCATCTAGTCAACATTTTCAATGACCACTCTGTGTTCCAGTGTGTCCACAGGAATTCTATCTTCTTCGCGAGCCTCTAAGTGCTCCGACACAGGTTCGATAATTACTAGACCAATCTTGACCGTGTCAACAAAATTAAGTACTGGAATAATAACAACTTCCTCCATTAATCGTTTGGGCAAGTGGAATCCCCTCACCCCTCTAGCCATCATGGATTGGAATGGAGAGTGGGGGACAGACTCATCATCCTCATTTCTGGCTTGAACCGAAACTTTGTGCATTATTACCTAAACCGGGGTCGACGCTGGTTCTTGTGGGGTAGCATTGATCCCACAGCTTATTTACCTTCTGTCCTCTCGCTCTTTGTTCACCAATTCTTCTTCTGGTGTCGATACTAGTTCTAGGACACTATTGACCTCCTAGTTCATTCCTTCTCTACCTTCCTGTTCCTCATGAATTTCCTCTTTTTCCATAGTCGGTACCAGTTCTTGAGGGACAGGGTCGATTTCACAGGTTGACTCCTCCTATTCTGGCTAAATTGGGGGTGGTTCTTGTGTAGCACCCCCACTTGTATCAACATCCATATTTTCTTGGGCAGGTGATGTTGTTTCTTGCAAAACAACATCACTTTCCATTTCTCTATCCGCAATTTCATTCCCTTGTTCTTCATTGACAAAAGTTAATGACTGTATGATAGTCTCGATTTCCTGCATGATGTCCATAATATTTTCATCTGTGGGCTCTTCAAGCGAGGCTAGTTCTTGTGTGACAACCTCGACTATGTCACCAATTACCTCCTCCATTCTCATTTCTTCAGGTTCCTCCTGATCAACCATCATTTCCACTTCCTCAGTCTCCTCTTGATCAATTTCCATTTCCATTTCCTTGGGTACCTCTCGATCAATTCCTTCCAAATGTTCTTCTTCTGCCAGACCAGCCAGAGAGACTAGTTCCTCTTCTCTATTAGCAATAATGGTTGCTACCTCTTCATCTGATGACCCACAGAGTTCCTCCCAAGAGACCCGAAGCCTGTTTATTACATGCACGACCAATAATTGCACCAATCCATGGTTGGAAAGCACTGTCGGCATTCGGTGCGAACGCTGAGCAGCCTGTGCCATGTGCTGCAGTTGTGTCAATAGGAATAAGGGCATGTTTAAGGCATGCACCTAAACCTGTGGAAATCGAAGGTGTGTTAGAATTTTAAAATGGTACTTAAACATAGTTGTGGCTCGACCTTCATAAGTTATGTATTTTCTTACAAAACCTGCAACTTCGTTCCAAGTATACGACACAGTCCTGCACTCATATCCTATGCCCATTTCAACAACACTTTTCCCTACCTGTAAGAAAAATTTAGGAAATTCTGGGAGAGAAATTCTCTGCATAAGCCATTGCTGCCCCTGCTGTCTCAACCCACTAACATCTACAATTACCTCTTCTGTGACAAGAACCTCTAGACCTCTGATCCACGAGTAATCCTCATCCAAATTGAGTGTGAAATCCATTGTGATTCCTCTATCAAACCCCTGCAATATGTTGAAGTAGGTATCCCACCCTGCATCAACAAAGATTTTCTGTACCTTTGGGTTTCTGCAGATTGAAGCTATGATTTTAGGTTCATGCCGCATAGCCAGCCCACCCAAACCATGGAGACTTGTAGCAGCGCTTCTTGTAACAGTAGACCGTTGGGCGAAGAGGTGGATACCAAATTTGGAAAAACAACATGGTGAAAATGAAAGGTGGTAACGATAAATATGAATGGTAATTCTCAGAAACCAAGAAAAATCATAAAAGAATATGGTAAGTGTGATTAATAAAAGTAATAATTATTTTGTATGGAGTGGAAAAGACATATTACGGATCCCAATACATATTAAATGATTATATCAAATGTTGATGGGGATTGTAAGGTGTACCTATGCACGGACTGTCATAATGATTTATGAGGTAATTATTACGACTTCCTTGACTATGACAACACCCCCCCCCAACTTAAATTTTTTTTGTCCGCGGAATTAAAATCTTCACATAGGATATTTAATTAAATCAGTAAAATTCATGTGGAGGCCTACCTGATGGGCTACCCGGACGATGTGACGGTTGGAAGGATGCGGCGCAGTAATTATGTGGATGGAGTAACAACAGTACGAGTAGTAGCATCCGGAGTAACAACATCCAGTGTGTTGTAGCCGCTACAACACCCTCCAAAAATTTCACCCTCTAAAATTTTTTTAGCCCCGAGCATCAAAAAACAAAGTCAAAACCTTAAGTTCAAGTCTTTTCAAAAGCCTTAAGTTGCTAAGTCACCAAAGTATGACTTTGTCTCCAATCAGAAACCTAGCAACCCTGTGACCTATCAGGTCGCCAAGTCACTAAGTCATGCATCACTTTCAAATTTAAACAATTGTGACCTAGCAACCCTACAGCCCCGCAACCCCTAGGTCGCAAGGTCGCAGGGTCGTGAGGTTGCACATATCATCAACATAGACTTATTGTGACCCATGGACCTCATTTATTGCCTGCACGCTCGACCCATTTATAAATAGAAAGGTTTCATAGGTCGCATTTCACTCACGCGACAAAGAGAAAAAACACTTCTGACAAGCCAACTGTAGTGCGATTTTCTAGGGTAAGTTGCCTAATCCTCTTGATTTTTCCATTTTTTCTATTTGTTGCCCCTTTCCCCTTATCTTATCCCTTTTTAAGCCACTAGCTATCCTCCATTTCAGATCCTCTTTGAACCTGATTCTTCTCTGAACCTCCAAACCATTCCATTCTTATGCAAACTTGTAGATGAAGCCAACCAGCCTCCCATGTGTCTGTCTCTTCCTCTAATGACCACTTCATCTTCATTTTATGGTTTTTTCCTCACTGTATCCCTTTATTGATTTCAGTTAAAAATTAAGCAAAATACCGTGCCGCCGTCGAAGTCGTCTTCCCATCCCTAGTGCGACCTCCAACCTCGCGACCTTCAGACCCTCGTGACCCAACGACCTCAGTCCCTAGTCACTAAGTCACTAAGTCACTAAGTCACACCTCGCTAAAAACTGAAATTTTGTGACCTTGCAACCCAATGACCCAGCGATGTGGTCACAAGTCGCTATGTCGCAAGGTCACATCTTCATGAATTTTTAGACCAGTGTGACTCAGCGACGCCATGACCTAGTCGCAAGTCGCCAAGTCGGAGGGTCACTTTCCTCTGAATTTTTAAGCCAGCTTGACCTGGCAATCCAGGAAATGGGTCGCTAAGTCGTAGTTTCCCCCCTTCCTTGACCTTAGTTGGGCAGGGTTAAAAGCAATATTGAGCATTCATTAGTATGGCATCTGTCTTATCTTGGGACTATTTTATGAATATGCCAGGGAACCTCGAAGCAGAGTTAGAGTGCGTCTCCATCTCTTCAGCCTCAAGGGACATGGGGCCCCCAACGGTTCGCAGGAAAAACAAGAGCCCAGAGATAGAGATCACAGAAAGTTAAGTAATTATGTCTCCTCCCCTATCTATGGGGACACCACATGTGTATTCATCAAAGGAGAAATCATGAGTTTGTATCAAGTATACCAAGATTTAGCACAACCTGAGTTCGTAGAGGACCTCCTAGACTGGAAAGTATATGTGCAAGTTAAGAGGTCGAAGATTCACTACCTAAGGGCCCACCCATCTATCTTCCTATGCACCAAAATTATTGAATGGATCATGCAAAAGATTGACCCCAGGATGTGGGTGATTCGGGATCACAAGGGAAAATATTTTGCAAATATAAAAGGCCAGGATGCAGAGTAATATTATGCACTTCCAGAGCGGGAACAGATGTTCAAAGAGGAATGGGCCACTACCCATGCAGTTCCCATAGCAGACACCCTGAGAGGATGGTGGGAAGAACCAGAGAAGTTCAAAGTCAAGAAGGACCAGGAGTATCAAGTAGCATGCCTCAGAAAGGTCTATAAGCTCGTAGAAGCTATGCTTTGTAAAATGTATGGTCATCTCGATGCCACCACTTTCATCAGTTCTTGGGTATCCCTGATGCACTTTGTTACCATGTATGGCAACCATTTCAATTGGGCCAACTTACTAATAGCAGCCCTCAAAACCAACATATCTGTAGCACTAGCACCCGAGGATGGATACTCGTTCGAATTTTACATGGCCTCCTATCTATTTGATTCAGTTTGTTCCAGGTGCCACTTTGAGGGATGGGCTCACAACTGGGATCAGGAGCGAGCACTCCCAATTCATAAGGAGTTGCAGGTATTCTGGGACTCCAAATATAAGCAGAATATAGAGCCAATTGCACATAGTTTCATCCCTGCACTCTATGGGAAATTGTTCGGTCAGGATACCCCATGCATGTCTTGGCGAGCCATGGAAATGATAGTCAAGGTAGCACATTGGTTTCCATTTGCAGAAGGCACCTTCATCTGAGTCTTCGGTTCATTCAAGACTCCCCATGCTCTGCCCCGATTCATCATTGAGAGGATGCTACTTTAGGAATTATGTTATCAGATGACTTCTAGCTTCTCAAAGGTCCTTACTAAAGGTAAGAAGAATCCATTGCCCACACTGTCGCTCACCATTGGTGCTTATACAACTAAGGATTTCAGAGAGGTGGAGGCCGAAGCTGAGAAAATCAGAGGATTCTTCTTGGAACCTTTGGATTACCAGACATACGACTCTAAGAGGATAGTCCCTACCCATTGCAAATGGGCCAAGTTCAAATGGAGCTACCAACATACTGAATGCCCAACTTAAGATGGGGTAAGAAACTGGTACAACAAGGATAGGGAACTCGCCCCGGAAGCATTGAACGAGCGGGAGGACCAAGATGATCAAACTTTAGAGGAGAGAATCCATGAATTGGGAGGAGCCTTGTCTTCCCAAGCCAAGAATCCTTGAACTAACACAAGCCATAGCTATTCCACTCAACAGAAAGAAAAGGAATCAAAATCTCAGCGAGAAGCTGAAAAGAAAGCAAAAGAGGATGAAGATAAATGTAAGAAATGCCTGAAGGAAGAGCAGAGAAAGAAACAGGCCGAGGACGCCCGCAAAAGAAAGGAAGAGTGGGAGGAAAAAGTAGAAGATGAGTGGCAGCTCAAGAAAGAATTAGATCAGGTTGAGGCTGAATGCAAAAGGAAGGAAGAAGAGGAAACAAAAGAAGAAGTTGAACGCAAAAGGAAGGAAGAAGAGGAAACAAAAGCAGAAGCTAAAAGAAAAAGGAAGGAAGAAGAGGAAAAAAAAGCAGAAGCTGAGCGCAGACAAATGGAAGAAAAAGATAAGGTAGAGGCAGAGTTTCTATTGAAAAAAGAAGCAGAACAAAAAATAAAAGAGGAAGAGGATCGAATATTGAAAGACAATTCTTCCAAAGATGCTGAGACACTTCCTCCAGTAACAGGGGTATAGATAGAGATGCCACCCATCAAAGTACCTACAATTAACACAAATTTTTCACTCTCAAAACTAGGTACCTCCGAAGGACAGGGAGAGGAGGTGTTCAATCTGACAAGACTCACTTATGACCAATTCACATTCAAAATCAGGCAAGAAAAGAGGAAATACCTAGCACGAAACCCTGCTGCGCCATTCACGGCCACGAAGGAAAAGGATATAGTCCTGGACACTAGGAAAAATCTAGTAATGATAGCATCAGTCGAACATCTTTTGCCGCAGCCACAAAAGAAAATGTGAGCCAGATGAGTAGGGAAATCTTCTCCCAAAAAAATAGATTACAAGCCTCCGAACAAAGGGAAGCTAGGTCGGAGCAAGAAAAGAAAGCACTAAGGGAAGAAATCCAACAGCTCCAAGATAAGAAAAACCTTATTAACGAAGTACCACTCACCATCCAAAGAGTTTTGGTGACACTGGAAGCCACCATGAGGCAGGTATACGAAGAAATGTTCACCATAAAGCAAACAGTCGCACCTCTACTTAGATCTCAAGCGGAAACTAAGAAGAGGAACGAGAAACTGAAAGAGGCCTCCATCGCCTTTGATAGAATTATAGAGTGGAAAAAAATATATCTGTAGGGTCCATAAACTTTGCCCAAGAAATATTGGATTCACACTCAGAACAACAAGGTCCAAATCTGCATGAAGGTGCAATCCAAGGAGAATTTATTCAAAGACCTAGAGAATGTGATGAATGCCTATGAGAATTTGATCAGCGGCATTGAATCGATGGCTAAGCTACACCATATTCCTTCTCTAGGTACATTGGGTGAAGATAAGACATGGCAATAGGTAAATCAAGAAATTCAGGAATTCCTGCAACCTATTAGACAAGCCGCCACTACACCTGATCTTCTGACATCGCAGGAGAACTTGGTTAAGTTCGTTGTGACGCCAGTTTGGATTTACACAAAACTGGCTTCCTTATCCAACCAGATCACAATCAAGAGAGAAAATATGATCCCAAATGCCCTAGAATGCCTCCATAGGTTAATGGAAGATACTCCTCTGATCTCCCCAATTGCTGCGGATTATCATGCATGGAAAAATTTCCTCAAAGAGCAACAAGTAGATGTTCCCAACCTCGCAATCACACACACACTCCCATGATCAGATCGAAAGGTACAGCCTAAAAAAATGGTCGCAGGTCACATCTTACATAGTCAGGTCGCAGGTCGCATCCTCAACGGTCAGGTCACAGGTCGCACCTTCTATTTAGGTCGCAAATCATACCAACATGTGGGAAGGCGAAGAGTCAAGACACCCAACGGTCATTTTTGTCTTATATATACTCCCTTCGGGGACTGGTAAAGGAATATTTTTTGGACTCTAAAGGAGAGGGGAGAGTTTTAAAGAATTTAACAACCCCTTATGAATGAATACAATATTTTTTCGTAAATCCACTATTGGATCTGATGAGAATCAAAGTGTCAAAACTATGAGTGTTATTTTTCGCATATGTCTGATATCTTATGATTAATTGATTTTCGTTTTCTGCTTATACTCTTTATTCATTTCAGCTCATTAAATGAGTTAATGATGGTATTTTTTTTACATAGGAGATGTTTGTAACTTTATTATTAACATCTATCTTATTCACAAAAACGCCCAAGTACGAATAAGTTTTTCTTCCCAGGAAGAACTGTTTCTTCTATGGTTTGAACAAATTTTAAAAACATTACCTTAATGATATGTTGCTAACAACATCTCCTTCAACTTTGTGTTTCCTTTTTATCTTGCTATTTGTAGTATTTATGCTCGTTGACAATCATCTATATTGTGTCTTGTATCATCCGATAATTGTATGCATGTAACTCTGCAGGGCTCATTTGTGTCCAGGAGAAGGAGTATTCAGTGGTAGCTAGACCCACACCCTAGATGGGATCCCTATCAAAAACGATTCAGAGTCTATTTGGGACTTTTTACAGAGGATATCACCTACTGTTGGTCGGACACATTTTCCCGTCAACACATTTGGTGCTAGAAGGAGGGCTTGATGGTAGCCTCCCAGCACACAAGTAACATCCCGTTACAAGCTCCCCAAGGGAAGACTATACATGAAAATATTGGTCCTCCCCCTTTGGAAAACTCCCAGGTGTAGGAACCCCATTTCTATGAGGTTACTTTATCCTAGCTAAGGGCCTTAGCCCTTATCAATCGCGACCTTGTCAAGGGTTTACAGCGAGACCCGGTCACTAGTTTCTTGGCAAATCCTAGAACTCCTGTAGCTAATCATACACACCAAGGAACCCTTGTCAACTCCCTTCCTCAGCTTGTGGGTCTTATGATCAAGGATTATGTGGACGCAGTTTGGTAGAATTCCGAAGCCCCCCCAGATATCCGTAGGGAGGGGGAAGAAGACGGCCCCGAAATCACTGAACCTCAACCCAACATCGGCCCCCAACCAGACCAGACTTTGCATGATAACACGCAAGCCAACGAACCACATGGGGAAGGAGCCAGGAGGGGCCGAGGTAACAGAGGTAGGGGAGAAAAAGGCCATGGGTGAGGCTGAAATTCTGACCACCAACCCTACCGAAACCAGAACAGGTTTCCTTTTCTTTACAACTGGAGAAACATCAGAAATACAGTAAACCATGGGGAAAACCAAGACATGCAGTCCCACCATGAGGGCGAAGCCTCCAGGTTTGGCATGGGTAGCGAATCCGAAAGTAAGAGGGGATGTGTATACAGACCATGCCACCAGGCTTGGATAGCCTTGTCCAACCAGAGGATGAAACATGGACCTTATACTATGACGACTCCAAAACCCAGGACGGGGCTAGTGCAGGCTGCATCTTGCTAGACCCTCAGAAGAACAATTTTCTAATTTCCTGCCGGTTAGAGTTCTAGTGCACCAATGATACAGCTGAGTATGAGGCACTATTACTGGGACTCCAAAAGGCCATATATCTAAAAGTCCGTTGTTTGAAGGTAATTGGCGATTTTGAGATTATCACTCGTCAGGTACGCAACACCATCCATTGCTTGTCTCCCCATCTAAAAGGTTGCCAGCAAGAGGTATGGAATTTAATTTCAGCTTTTGATGCTTTTGGTATTAAATCTATACTTAGAATGCATAATTTAGCAGCTGATACGCTTGCCAATGCTGCCGCTAGAGATGGGTTTTATATTGAAGTTATATACAAGCCATTCATACTGGACAATGTTACTAATTTACGCATTTTCGCTACTGGATTTCATGCTCAATACAAATACATTCTAAGACGCAGTTATGGAAGAAGAGGACCATGATCGAGCTTTGTAGGAGGAACTAAGAAATCAGAAAGAAAATCCCATACCCAAAGGGGTTGTGTCACTTGAAAATTTGTTCGACTTACAGAACCACTTCCGAGGACCCCCAAATATGAAGGTGAAAAGTTCCATGTTAGCACACCAAAAACTTAATCTCGGGAATAACAAGGATCCCAAACTTGTAAATTTAGGTAATGAGTGCACCCCTCAGGAGAAACAAGCATTCGCCAGATTATTTAAGAAATACCGAGATGTGTTTTCCTGGACATATGACGACCTTCGGACTTATGATACACGGATCATCCAACATGTCATACCCATTAAGGAAGGAGTGGAGCCATTCCAAAAAAAACTGATAAAAGTACACCCAGCTCTAGAACCGATGATTCAAAAGGAACTAAAGAAGCTCTTGGATGCGTGGATAATTTTCGAAGTTAGAAATTCTACCTGGGTGTCCAAATTGGTCCTTGTTCACAAGAAATTTGGAAAAATCCGTTTGTGCATAGACTTCAGGAATTAAAACAGAGCCTCTGAGAAAGAAAACTATCTAGTCCCTCCTATGGAGCAAATCATTCAAGCTGTATCAGGGTCAAAAATTTTCTCTCTATTGGATGGGTTTTCAGGGTATAATCAAGTACCAGTGGCTGAGCCCGATTGGCTCAAAACCACATTCAGAACTAAGTGGGGAACATTTTCTTTCAGACGCATGCCCTTTGGGCTGATTAATGCCGGTGCCACCTTCCAAAGAGCTATGGACATCGCTTTTAGAGGACTTATTGGGAAAAGCATGGGAGTATACCTTGATGACGTCACCGTGTTTTCGAAGCTTACATCTAACCACATACACCACCTCAAGCAAATTTTTGAAAGGTGTTGGAAATATGTAATCTCACTGAACCCAAAGAAAAGTGTGTTTTCCGTCGCCAAAGGAAACTTGTTGGGACACATAATAACTCGAGATGACATAGTTTTGGATCCAGAATGTGTGAAAGTCATCGCTCAAATACTGCCCGCAAGTGGTAGGAAAGCTATGCAGTCCTTCCATGGAAAAATCAACTTCTTCCGGAAATTCATATCAGATTTTTCTCAGATCGTGAAACCATTACAAGGCATGATTAAGAAAAACACTAACTTTAAATGGAATCCTCCCGAGAAATAAGCGTTCGACAACATCAAACGAGCCATCGTGGAAGCACCCGCTCTTCACAGTCTAGATTTCAACAAAGGCTTTATCTTGTACACCTTTGCCTCAGATTCATCTTTGGCCATTGTCCTCACTCAGAAAGATGACAACAACGATGAGCGGCCTATATAATTTATGAGCACTGGATTACAAGGCACCGAGCTAAATTATCCAGATATTGACAAACAATCTTACGCATCATACAAGGCAGTTAAACATTTCAGGCCATATGTTTTGAAGAATCATGTCATAGTCTTCATGACTCACCCAGCTGTTCACTCACTATTTGTACAACAGGAGCTGGGTGAGCGACGAGGCAACTGGATGACATGCCTTCAAGAATATGATCTGGAATTCAAGCCAGCACACACTGTAAAGGGCCAAGGATTGTGTCACATGGCCACAGAGGCAGTAGACTCACAAGGAAATGAGGAAGAATATTGGGAACACGAGATCGATATGTATCAAACTGATAGCACAACCCTGCAGGATACATCCTCTTGGTACGTAGATCTCCTACAATATCTGAAACATGACACCATGGGCCCCACTTTAACTACCAATCAGAAGCGTGCATTGAGACTGAAATCTGTATCCTACCAGCTAGTGCAGGGTAAGTTGTTTCGCAAACATCACAACGGTGTCCTACTACGTTGTTTAGAATGGGATGAGGCACAAAAAATATTGGTAGAACTTCACGATAGCTGGGGGGCACTATGCAGGAGACACCACTGCTCACAAGATCATGTGTGCTAGTTTCTATTGGCCTACTTTTTTTGAAGATGCACACGCATATGTTTGGAAATGCCAGTAGTGCCAAAATTTCTCAAATAGAGATATACGACCTTCGGCGCCATTACAGTTTATCGTAGTGGAAGAACCATTTCAATAATGGGGGCTAAACGTGATTGGGAAAATCCTACCACACTCTTCCAAGCAACATAGGTACATCCTCACCGCCATAGACTACTTCACAAGGTGGGTTGAAGCGGTACCATTACATCAAGTTAATGATCAAGAGGTAGTAGCCTTCATCACCCAATGCATCATGATCAGGTTTGGCATTCCAACCTCCCTTGTTTTTTAGAATGCAACATATTTCTCATCGTTGAAATCATATGATTTTTCTCTAGAAAATGGTATCATACTTAAACATTCTTCCAACTATTACCCTCAAGGAAATGGGTTAGACGAGTCAACCAACAAGAACCTAATCCATCTCATCAAAAATACTCTATTGTCCAACAACAAAATTGGCATAGGGCACTCCACAATGCCCTCTGGGTAGATCGAGTCACACCCAAACCTTCCATAGGCACCTCCCCATTTTTTTTCGTATACAGAAAAGAAGCTATCCTTACTCCCAACTTTTCTATCCCTGCCCTCCAATTATCTCAGGAGACTCATGGCACTCCTTTCCCTACTTTACAAGCCCGAATAGAGACACTGTTGAAACTTGAGGAGGAAAGGCAAAAAACTCGGGAAAAATTTTCCATCCACTAATGACGAATAAAACGATGGTTTGACAAGAAGTCAACCGGGAACAAGGTTTTCGAAGTCGGAGACCTAGTCCTAAAATGGGATAAAGCTCATGAAGATAAAGGGAAACACTCCAAGTTCCAGGCATTATGGATAGGCCCTTTCCAGATTAGAGAGAAGGTCGGCTCCCACACTTACAGGTTACAAACTCTTGAAGGGAGGGTTGAGGTCCTCCCTGTGAATGGACATGAATTTAAGCACTACTTGACCTGACAACCCCTAGGGGCCGTCGCTACACCCTATACCATAGTTTTTCTTGTTTTTGTCGTTCTTCACCTTTCTTGTTTTCAATAAATATCTAGTTCTACACAACCTCCCGTTAACTGTTTCTTTCCTTTGGCATCCAAATTTTTTAAAGAGGATATAGAAGCTACCCAAGTGGCATACTGAGTCAGGATCTGTGCTGGTGTATTATCTTCTCCCAGAGTATAAAAAAGGCAAGCATACCTGTGATGAGAACTCAATGGCGAGAACATGAATAAGGCCTTCAGACTAAGACATGATAGCTTACCTAGTATGTTGGCCCAAGGGACTACTGTGCAAAAGGAAATGTTTGGTTAAATTGGTTACTAGATGGAAAAGGGAGGAGGTAGCCTCTAGTGACAAACAAAAATCCAGGAAAACCCCAAGTCCTCATATAGACCAGGAGCAACCTCTCTTGCAAGTAAATAAGTCAGGATCCCTCATCCTCCCATGAAATAATTTCCAAATAAAATAAGTTCCCTGATAACATTTTAATAAGTGAATCAAGCACATGAATAAATGTTAAAGGATTGAGAAAGTCTTCCTGCACAGAGAGGCGATATGACGACTCCGCCGGGGTACTGACCAGGCTCGCTGGCAGCGGAGCAATGCTCGTGATTCCTAGGCAGTGACTCTGCCGGGGCCATCTGGTTCGCTGGTAGCGGAGCAACACGATGAGGACCAAATAAACTATACTGGATCCAAAAATCATTGAGGTTACTCTGAACTTTTCCATCTGGTCTCCAAGAATGAAAACACGGTAAACCAACATCAAGGGGCAAGCAGATAGGGAGAGCAAGTGCGCAAGGCACGAATATGGAAGAAGTGGGACCCACGGGGTGAAAGGAACTGTGCGCTATGCCCTCCCACCCCCCTCAAGATAAAACATTGGCAGAGATTCTGGACCCTACAAGTGAATCACCATTTGTTGTAGCCGCTACAACACCCTCAAACAATTTCACCCTCTAAAAGTTTTTGAGCCCCGAGCATCGAAAAGCGAAGTCAAAACCTTAAGTTCAAGTCATTTCAAAAGCCTTAAGTCACTAAGTCACCAAAATATGTCTTTTTCTCCAATCAGTGACCTAGTGACCTTGCGACTTATCAGGTTTCCAAGTCACTAAGTCACGCATCGCTTTCAAATTTAAACAATTGCGACCTAGTGACCCTGTGACCTCGCGACCCCGAGGTCGCAAGGTTGCAGGGTCGCAAGGTTGCACATATCATCAACACAGACTTATTACGACCCAACGAACTCTTTTATTTCCCGCACGTGCGACCCCTTCATAAATATAAATTTCACATAGGTCACATCTCACTCATGCGATGGAGAGAAAAAATGCTTCTGACAGGCCAACTGGAGCACGATTTTCTCAGGTAAGTTGCCTAATCCTCCTGATGTTTCCATTTTTTCTATTTTTTTCCCCTTTCCCTTTATCTTTGAACCTAATTCTTCTCTAAACCTCCAAACCCTGCCATTCTTATGCAGGCTTGTAGATGAAGCCAACTAGCCTCCCATGTGTATGTGTCTTCCTCTAATGACCAATTCATCTTCAATTTATGTTTTTTTCCTCACTGTATCCATTTATTGATTTAAGTTAAAAATTAAGAAAAAGACCATGTCACCGTCAAAATCATGCACCCAACCCTAGCATGACCTCCAACCCCGCGACCTTGTGACCCCGACGACCCAACAACCTCGGTCCCTGGTCGCTAAGTCACTAAGTCGCACCTCGCTCAAAACTAAGCTTTTGCGACCTTGCAACTTAGTGACCCAGTGACCCAGTCACAAGTCACTAAGTCGCAAGGTCGTATCTTCATGAATTTTTAGACCAGTGCGGCTCAGTGACCCCTCGACCTAGTCGCAAGTTGCAAAGTCACAGGGTCGCTTTCCTCTGAAGTTTTAAGATAGCACGACCCGACGACCCAGGAAATGGGTCGCTAAGTCACAATTTTCCCCCTTCCTTGACCTTAGTTGGGAAAACTTAAAAGTAGTATTGAGCATTCATTAATATGGCATCTATCTTATCCTAGGAATTTTTTATGAATATGCCAGGGAAGCTTGAAGCAGAGTTAGAGTGCATCTCCGTCTCTTCAGCCTCAAGTGACATAAGGCCCCCGGCAGTTCACAGGAAAAAAAAGAGCCCAGAGATAGAGATCACAGAAAGTGAAGTACTTATGTCTGCTCCCCTATCTATGGGGACACCACACGTGTATTCAACAGAGGAGAAAGAATGATTTGGTATCAAGTATACCAAGACTTCACACAACCTGAGTTCCTAGAGGACCTCCCAGACCGACAAGTATATGTGCAAATTAAGAGGTCGAAGATTCACTATGTAGGGGCCCACCCATCTATCTTCCCATGCACCGAAATTATTGAATGGATCATGCAAAATATCGATCCCAGGATGTGGGTGATTTGGGATCGTGAGGGAAAAGCTTTTGTAAATATAAAAGGCCAGGATGTGGAGTACTATTACGCACTTCTAGAGCGGGAACAGATGTTCACAAAGGAATGGGCCACTGCCCATGCGGTTACCATAACAGACACCCTAAGAGGATGGTGGAAAGAACCAGAAAAGTTCAAAGTCAAGAAGGACCAGGAGTATCAAGTAGCAGGCCTCAGAAAGGTCTATAAGCTCATAACAGTTATGCTTTGTAGAATGTACGGTCGTCCTAATGCCACCACTTTCAACGGTTCTTGGGTATCCCTAATGCACTTTGTTACAGTGTATGGCACCTGTTTCAATTGGGCCAACTTAGTAATAGCGGCCCTCAAAACCAACATATCTACAACACTAGTACCCGAGGAGGGATACTCGTACAAATTTTACATGGCCTCCTATCTATTGGATGTAGTTTGTTCCAGGTGCCACTTTGAGGGATGGGCTCACAACTAGGATCAGAAGCGATAATGCCCAATTAACAAGGATTTGCAGGTATTTTAGGACTCCAAATATAAGAAGAATATAGAGCCAATCACACAAAATTTCATCCCTACACTCTACGGGAAATTATTCGGTCAGGATACCCCATGCATGTCCTGGCGAGCCATGGAAACGATAGTCAAGGTAGCACATTGGTTTCCATTTGTAGAAGGCACCTTCATCTGAGTCTTCGGTTCATTCAAGACTCCCATGCTTTTATGTGATTCGTCACTGACAAGATGCTACTTCAGAAAGTATGTTATCATATGACTTCCGGCTTCTCGAAGGTCCTTACTAAAGGTAAGAAGAAACCATGGCCCACACTTCCGCTCACCATTGGTGCTTATATAGTTAAGGATTTCAGAGAGGTGGAGGTGGAAGTTGAGAAATTCAGAGGATTCTTCCTGGCACCTTTGGATTACCAGACATATGACCCTAAGAGTATAGCCCCTGCCCATTGCAAATGAGCCAAGTTCAAATGGAGCTACCAACACACTAAACACTTAGCTGAAGATGGGGTAAGAAAATAGTACAACAAGGATAGGGAACTCACCCCGGAAGCATTGGCCGATCGGGAGGACCAAGATGATCAAATTCTGGAGGAGAGAATCCACAAATTGGGAGGAGCCTCATCTTCCTAGGACAAGAAGCCCCGAACTAACACAGGCCATAGCTCTTCCACCCAACAGAAAGAAAAGGAATCAAAAGCTCAGCAAGAAGCTGAAAAGAAAGAAAAATTACGATGAAGATAAATGTAAGAAACACTTGAAGGAAAATCAGAGAAAGAAATAGGCGGAGGATGCATGCAAAAGAAGGGAAGAGCAGGAGGCAAAAGAAAAATCAGAGTGGCAGGTCAAGAAATAATTAGATCAGGTGGAGGTTGAACACAAAAGTAAGGAAGAAGAGGAAATGAAAGCATAAGCTGAACACAAAAGGAAGGAAGAAGAGGAAACAAAAGCAGAAGTTGAACGCAAAAGGAAGGAAGAAGAGGAAATAAAATTAGAAGGTGAGCGCAGAAAAAAGGAAGAACAGGATAACGTAGAGGTGGAGCGGCTATTGAAAGAAGAAGTAGAACAAAAGAGAAAAGAGGAATAGGATCGAAGATCAAAAGATAATTCTTCCAAAGACGCCGAGGGACCTCCTTCAGTAACAGGGGTACAAACAGAGCTGCCGCCCATTGAAGTACCTATAATTAACACACGTTTTTCACTCTTAGAACTAGGTACCTCTGAAAGATTGGAGGAGGAGGTGTTCAATCTGACGAGACTCACATATGACCAATTCACATTCAAAATCAGGCAAGAAAAGAAGAGATGGCTAGCACAAAACCATGCCGTGCCATTCATGACCAGGACGGAAAAGGATATAGTCCTGGAAACTAGGACCAATCTAGTAATGATAGAATCAGCCATCACTTCTTTCGCCGTAGCCACAGAAGAAAACATGAGCTGGATTAGTAGGGAAATATTCTTCCTACAAAATAGATTACAAGCCTCCGAACAAAGGGAAGCTAGGTCAGAGGAAGAAAAGAAAGCACTAAGGGAAGAAATACAACATCTCCAAGATAAGAACACCCTTATTAACGAAGTACCACTCACCCTCCAAAGAGATTTGGTGACACTGGAAGCCACCATGAGGCAAGTATACGAAGAAATGTTCACCATAAAGAAAACAGTCGCACCTCTACTTAGAGCTCAAGCGGAAACTAAGAAGCGGAATGAGCAACTGAAAGAGGCCTCCACTACCTTAGCTAAAATGATAGAGTGGACAAAAAAATATCCGTAGGCACCAGAAACTTTTCCCAAGAAATATTGGATTCACACTCAGAACGACAAGGTCCAAATTCGCATGAAGGTGCAATCCAAGGAGAAGTTATTCAAAGACCTAGAGAAGGTGATGACCGCCTATGAGCATTTGATCAGCGGCATTAACTTGATGGATGAACTACACCATATTCCTTACCTAGGTACATTGGGTGAAGATAAGACATGGGAATAGGTAAATCAGGAAGTTCAGGCATTCCTGCAACCTATTAGACAAGTCGCCGCTACACCTGATCTTCCGGCATCGCAGGAGAACTTGGTTAAGTTTGTCGTGATGCCAGTTTGTATTTACACCAAACTAGCTTCCTTATCCAACCAAGTCACAATCAAGAGAGAAAATATGATCCCGAGCACCCTAGAATGCCTACACAGGTTAAGGGAAGATGCTCCTCTGATCTCCCTAGTTGCTGCGGATTATCGTGCATGGAAAAATTTCCTCAAAGAGAAACAAGTAGATGTTCCTAACCTCACAATCACACACACTCTCCCATGATCAGATCACAAGGTACAACCTACAGAAGAGTCATAGGTCGCATATTACATGGTTAATTCGCAGGTCGCATCCTCCACGGTCAGGTCGCAGGTCACACCTTCCATCTAGGTCGCAAAGCATACCCACAGGCGGGAAGGCGGAGAGTCAAGACACCCAAGGGTCATTTTTTTCTTATATATACTCCCTTTGGGGACTTGTAAAAGGATATTTTTTGGACTCCAAAGGAGAAAGGATATTTTTAAAGCATTGAGCAACCCCTTATGAATGAATACAAGCATTTTTCTTAAATCCACTATTGGATCTGATGAGAATTAATGTGTCAATACTATGAGTATTTTTTTTCGTATATGTTTGATATCTTATGATTAATTGATCTGTGTTTTCAGCTTATAATATTTATGCATTTTAGCTCACTGAATGTGTTAATGATGGTATGTTGTTTACATAGGAGATGTTTGTAACTTTATTATTGACATCTATATTATTCATGAAAAAGCCCAAGTATGCATAAGTTGTTCTTGCCAGGAAAAAATATTTCTTCTATGGTTTGAACAAATTTTAAAAACACGACCTTAATGATATGCTGCTAACAACATCTCCTTCAGCTGTGTGTTTCCTTTTTTATCTTGCTATTTGTAGTATTTATGCTCATTAACAATCATCGATATTGTGTCTTGTATCATCCAATAACTGTATGCCTAAAACTCTGCAGGGCTCATTTGTGTCCAGGAGAAGGAGTATTCAGGGGTAGCCGAACCCACACCCCAGACGAGATGCCTATCAAAAACGGTTCAGAGTCTAATTGGGACTTTTTTCCGGGGAGATTCCCTACTTTTGGCTCGACAAATTTTCTCATCAATAGATTTGGTGCTAGAAGGAGGGCTTGATGGAAGCCTCCCAACACACAAGTAACATCCCGTTACAAACTCCGCAAGGGGAGACCATACATGACAATACCAATCCTCCCCCTTTGGAAAACTCCCAGGAGGAGGAACCCCATTTCTATGAGGTTACTTTAGCCCAACTAAGGGCCCTAGCCCCTATCGCTTGTGACCTTGTCAGGGGTTTACAGCCAGCCCTGGTCACTAGTTCCTTAGAAAATCCTAGAACTCCTATAGCTAATCATACATGCCAAGGAACCCTTGTCAACTCCCTTCCTCAGCTTGTGGGTCTTATGATCGAGGATTATGTAGATGAAATTAAGAGGAATTCTAAAGCCCCCCCAAATATCCCTAGGGAGGGGGAAGAAGACGATTCTGAAATCATGGAACCTCAACCCACCACCGGCCCCCAACCAAACCAGACTTTGCATGATAACACGGAAGCCAACGACCCACACGGGGAAGGAGCTGGGAGGGGTCGAGGTAACAGAAGCAGGGGATACAAAGGCCATGGGCGAGGCCAAAATTCCAGGCACCAACCCCACCGAAACCAGAATAGGTTTCCTTTTCTTTACAACTGGAGAAACATCATAAATACAACAAACCATGGGGAAAACCAAGACATGCAGTCCCACCATGAGGGCGAAGCCTCTGGGTCTGGCACGGGTAGCGAATCCAAAAGTGAGAGGGGATATGTATACAGACCACGCCACCAACGGGTCAGACATGTACAACCTTTGGCTTAAATGGCTCAGTCCCCCTTAGGTATACAAGGTCCCCTCCATAACATGCACTGACACCCTAAAAAACATCTCCCTAAGTTCGACCCCGAGAAAGGTACTTTGGCCGAAGACCACATTAGCAACTTCTACCTGTCTTTACAGATGATGAGAGTGCAGTATGATGACATAGCATGTTGCCTTTTTCCTCATACTCTAGAAAATAAGGCTACATCATGGTATTGGTCGCTCCCCAACACCTGTTGCTTCTATCCCTTCTTGGGAACACTTCCGTCGTACCTTCCTGCAAAATTTGTCAGAAGATAAATCCCCCTCGATGCTCCTCACAAAGCTTAGCACGCTGAAGTGTCAGAATAAGGAGAAGTTCAAGGATTTCAATCAACGTTTCACCATCATATTGAAAAAATTCCCGCCAAAACATGGCTTTGGATGATTCCATTACCATTGACTACTACACAAGAGCTCTCCCACGGTATATTTCCATTTTTGTGAAGCTTGAGGCCAGGGCCACCCTAGCAGCAAACTATACTACCTCCCTTGCGATTGAAAAGGACATGTTGTCAATAGGTTCCATTCACCACAAAGGTCAGGATGATAAAAAACCAACCACGAAAGGAACCCAATCCTCAAGTCACAAAACCGGGGACAATGATAAGGACCCCTTTGATTTCCAAAGTATCACAAAATCCCTTAAGTTGCTAACCAATGAAGTCTCCAATCTGAATAGGAAGAAAAATGAGCCTATCCCAGCTGTTAAAATGCAGAAACCTTTCTTTAGAAAGAATAATCTTGTCGTGAACCGGCCGCCATCCAACTCGAGCGCTGGCGTCAACGTCGAGGAAATAGGGAGAGATAATTTCTGCTCTTTTCATCAGGCCTCGCACTCGGAGAAAACATGTCCCTAGTGGATAAATAGTATGGCCACCGTTATCAATAAGTTTTTAGAAGATCAGACCCCTGGGGATTTAGAAGAGTAAAATGATTCAGGGTATGATGAAGTCTCTCCCCCGGATGAAGACACAGGTTCTGTTGTCCTTTCCTTTGAAGTAACCCGCAGGGAAAGCTCCCTTCCCACATCAGTGAGAAACCTAGCAGATGATCCCAAAACAAAACCTCCTGGAAACTACAGTTTGAGGAGCAAAGGTCTTGTCCCAGAGTAGTCTTTCGAGGAGAAAAAGAAATCCTTCTTATGTAAAATCTTACCCCCAACCACAGAGAACCAAAAAAAAACTCCTGAAAAATTTAGTCCAACTAATCCCCGAGAAGGCCCCAAGGCTAAAGCTTCATCAACTTCCTCTAAAAACACCACCGAGCTTGCCTCGCACACAGATTCTAGGTATAACATTATTAAGGATATGAAGAAGACCCGGGCCAATATCTCTCTCTATGAGCTCGCTCACAACAACTTTGGCTTCTACGCACTTAGTCAGGTAATCAGTACAGACCAAGATGTGAACTTTTTGCTAGGAGGATGGGTTAAAGGGTCCAACGAATTCAATAACCCATTTCTCAAAAGGACTGAGGACTAACTGTGCCTACAAAGGCATTTCGTCAGCTTGACCAGGCATCCCCATACGTTGGCAACTATCACACCTCCTAACATAATTCTGTGCATCGTGAAAGATAGAAGGCTAGTAATATCCCATTTGTAGCACCTTATGGCCTGTTCTTTTGTCTACAAAATTCCCTCCACAAGGGCCATCATCAGAAGCTTTCGATATCTCATAAATAGCATCCTCATACACACAGTGCTGGATCTGCTTATCTGCTCCTGTATGAAAAAGGTAACCTACCATCCAAGAATATCAGGCACTGTGATGAATAATTTTCCACTATTCCCTATATGACAAATGAGGAGGCACTTTCCCTGTAGCAAGATAGTTAGCAATATCTGCATACCATGGAGGTTTAGTAGAAACTACAAAAAGATGTTCATCGGGAAAACTATCCTTTACTGGTGCACGTTCATCATTGTTATCCATTCTAGATAGGAAATCAACCACTGCATTATCTTTTCCTAGATTTTCTACTATTGTAATATCAAATTCTTGAAGTAATAGAAACCATCTTGTAATACGCCTAGGAGTAATAGATTTATTCATCAAATACCCGATTGATGTGTGATCATTATGGACAACAGTAGAATACTCGGTGATGTATTTCCAGAAATTATTGACAACATAAATGAAAACCATGAATTCTTTTTCTGTCACCATGTAATTTAATTCAGCAGGAATTAAGTTCTTGCTGACTTAGTAAATTACATACGGTGTTTTGTCTACTTGTTGTCCTAAAACAACCCCTAATGTTGTCTGAGAAGCATTGGTATGTATGTGAAATGGTAATTCCCAATCAGGTCCTCAGAGGATTGGAGCCGTGCACACTAGCCCTTTAATTTTCATGAAAGTCATCTCACAATCTTCGGTCGACAAAAATTCTGCATCTTTTGTTAGCAATTGAAACAGTGGGTGTGCTATTTTAGCAAAGTTTTTTATAAAGTGTCTGTAATAACCAGAACAACCAATAAAGCTACATACTTGTGTGGTTGGTTTGGGTACCGGGAAATGTAATATTACCTCTACTTTAGCCGGATCAACTTGAATTCCAGAAGTTAATAGCAAGTGTCCCAATAATAATCCTTCTTCCCTCATCATATGGCATTTGACTGTACTCAAATATACATGAGTCTGCTTACATATTTTGAGTAATTTCTCTAGATTTTCCAACCCTTCCTCAAATGAGTTCCCATATGGAGTAAAATCATCCATATACATCTCAATGCTATCATCGACTAAATAATAAAATATCCCAAGATTGCCCTCTCGAAGGTAGTAGGAGCCTTACACAGGTCAAATGGGAGGACCCTTTATGCAAAGGTTCCCCAAGGGCATGTGAAATTTGTTTTATCCTGGTCTTCCAGGCCTATCTGGATCTGTTTATATCCACTGAATCCATCTAGGAAGGAAAAGAACTTATTCCTAGCCAAGGTATCCAGGACTTGGTCAATGAATGGCAGAGGGAAATGGTATTTTTGTGTTGCCTTATTTAGTTCCCTATAATCTACACAGATTCGAAATTTACCATTCTTTTTGGGAACAATAACTAGCAGGGATACCCATTGGTCTGAGATGGGGTAAATGAATCCTACATCCAACAATTTTTGTAGTTCTTCCTTGAAAATATTTTTGAGAGAAGGTTTCATCCTCCGTTGAGGCTATCTTACAGGGAAGAAATATTCTTTAATATAGATATGATGAGTACATAAATTGGCGGGGATCCCCTTCATGTCAGTATAGTCCCAAGAAAAATATTCTCGATGATCTTGAAGGACTTTCAAAAGCTGTTTTGTCTGGGATTCAGACAGGTTTGAGTTGATATTGAGTGTTTTCCCTGGTTCAATCTCAATTGGAATACTATCATGGGATGAGGTTACAAGAATGTCTTCAATGTCATATTCTAGTTCAATATTTTCCTATGTCACATAGCTCATAGCAGATTCTAGAATATGTCGATTTGAATTGGAAACAGAATTGGAATCATGAATGAAAGCATTGATGGCATCATCCTCAGTTTTTGTTTTGAATTGAAGGGCCTGCCCAATAGTGAGGACTGGTCTAATATATTCATTTTAAGGTTCAGGCTCTTCTATAGGTAGAGGTTTCTGACTGGGTAATGATTTTTCGGATGGGCTTGATTCGGCAGTAGGATAAAGCTTAAGATTATTTGTAACTGTCCCATTTGATATGATCATATGCCCAGATCGACACCCTATGTAGGCGTATGCAGTTGCAAGCCAGGGCCTTCCTAGGATCAATAGGTGACCACCTATTGAATATCAAGTCTGTAATATAAGGAGGTCCACAGGGTAATGCCATGAATCTACTAAAATGATCACATCCTCTAATTTCCCTACTAGTTTAATTTTTGATATGTCTGCAAGTTCCAGGATAGTATGGGTTGGTTTAATGTTTCCAAGTCCTAATGTGTTCATTATTTTAGCAATGATAATGTTGATGGAAACTCCCAAATCTACCAGTACATTTGGGATTTCAACCCCATTAATGTGTATGGTTAGAATCGGGTTCCCACTGTCTCCGTATTTTACTGGAATGATCTTTCCTAACATGATATTGGATAGTCTGCCCATTACATGAATGGTTAGTGGATCCTTAGATTTCCTCCCTAGTTTCTTAGAGCAGTATTCCTTCAGATTTTTTGTGTATATAGGTACATCCCTCATATCTTGTAGCAGGGGTATTTTAACAAAGAGATTCTGCAATTCCCCTATAAAGTCAAATTCTTCTTGAGGGTTTTATTTACTCAAGGTCATTCTTTCAGGATATGGAGGAGAAGTTATATGACCTTGATTAGGAATAGCTTGGGGAGGTGTCTGATTTATTATGTTTTAGTCTGAATTCTCCCTCACTGTTCTCTATTCTAGTTCTGTATATCTTCACTGTCAAATTGTTTGTAATGTTCCAAATTAGGAACAACTACACTATTGGGAATATCTCAAGATATTACCAATGTGGAGCTCAGCAAATCATAAACATGAGCTGGAAATAGCAGTGAATGCATTAAAATGAAAATTCTGGAAGATCCACATAACCATTACATTAGATTATAGTAGCAACAAATGTATACAAGATCTTGAGGAAATGATCTTCTCAAGCTAGGCAATGCAGCCTCAATGAAACATGTACATGAAATATGGAGAAATACTGCTATATAAGAGAGGCCCTGGCTATGACTGCGCAATCCTTGAGGAGGAACTACTGCAAATGCCAATAATACATAGATGTGACAATAATGGCTCAAATAAAGAAGGGGGAGCAAGATATCAACCCCTGAAAACATACAATACACAATCCTCAAATGGATTGGCTAAAATATACACAAAATGGAAAATCTAGAGAAATGCCAGAGTTGCTGGGTAGCTACAACAACTCAAGAACTGAAACAAATGGAGAAGATTGGAGATGTTGCAATCAATGACAAGATCTCCTCTAATGGATCTCTAGAATGAAAGGTTGATCCTCTCATCTAAGATCTCACCCTCCAAACATGTGGAGCAAGCCTCCAATGGAAACACACTCAGAAATAATGAGTCTAGAGAAGGGAATGCACTATTGGTGAAGAGAAATGCTTGGCCTTGATGCCAAAGTCTACAATAAGCTTCGGGATATCTCCAACCTGATATCTCAAAGGAAAGAGAGGTTCCTCCTCTGAAAATAGTTGATGGAAGTGATGTAGTAAACCCTCACTACAACACCCAACAACACAACATTACTCTGTTGCAGAAATAACACTATCTTGATGGAGGATGCTTCGCCTTAAGCCTGGATGTGAGGAAAATCTGAGAAATCCTTCAAGAGGCTTCTCAAGAAGGTGAAATAATCCTAAACAGGAATTCTTCCTGATAATTCTTTCTAATCAACAAAGAATGCACAATTGTCTCACTTGACAATTGAGATAAACAATACAAGCATGAGAAATAATGGTTGCCTTGCCCTCCTTTTAAATAAGTGAAAGCTCTTTCTCCATGGGCCCCATCCATTAAGGTTTCTTCCACCAAATATCCTCTTCCTCATTCACACTACGTTGTCTTCCAAACTAAGCCACTCCTCCTATGGAAACGTTGTTGACTTGGTCAAACCTGACCTTGTCTTCATGCATTTACCCCTTTTCACACTTGAGGGTGCAAAATGAAGCTGCTCTGATGATCCATTTCACATTATGAAGGATTTTATTCATGTCTTTAATGAGAATGGGTTCCTCTACCCACTTATTTAGCTGTAATGTGATAAAAGAAAAATTTTAATGTTCCGTTTAGCCATGTGCTAAAATGGGAACATTATAGTCCTCTCCTCCCAAATGTTGCTTGTCCTCAAGCAACTGCAAGGATATAACTGAAAAATCTCCACCCAAGGTATGGAGTCTAAAATATGTTGAGGAACATCTTCCTCATGTATATCCTCCATCCCCCAAGCAATAATCCATACAAAGTGAGTTACCCCCCAACATGGCAAATCTTGACAATCATCTTCCACCTTTGGCTCCTACAATATAGGTGTGCTGAAAATCTGATCTTGGTAGAAAAAATAGCCTACCCCATGCTATCCTCCTCTCCACTTAGGATAAGTGCAGAGTATATGATGATATTGGGCTGCAATAATGTTGCTGTCAAGTGGAAAAATGAAGACTAGACCTCCAAGGATCTCTTCTCTAGCGTTATGA
Organism: Pinus albicaulis; assembly: GCA_034641835.2. Classification (NCBI taxonomy): domain Eukaryota; kingdom Viridiplantae; phylum Streptophyta; class Pinopsida; order Pinales; family Pinaceae; genus Pinus; species Pinus albicaulis. The sequence continues at coordinate 404,390,235 of CM076571.1, read as the reverse complement.
AACATGATGTCCCAATCCATCTCATATGTGATGAGTTGGAAGTCATCATCATATGGCTCACCTCGAATGGAAGCAAATGTTTTTCTGTAGTGGCCATATGTCCTCTCATGCTCCCATTAGAACATGCAATGCAAATAATGTGGGAGATTTCTCCCCCAAGGGACACATCCAACCAATGTGCCATTCCCCCAATCATGCTCTCAACAAATACAAAGACAACAGCAACATAATGAACCATAATGAGAACCATGCTTGCTGTCATGTGTGGCAAGGGAGAAGGACAATGGTCCCTCAATTGTAACCAATGCAGTTTTATCCTCAACTGCAAAAGAGTATGATAAAAAGTGTGGCCTCTTAACCACTTGCTTGTTGTCCTACCATCCTCAAATGTATGGAGAAAGTAAATGATGCATAGTATAAGGTGAGTATGTCCTCCAAAATACATTTCCTCCCCAAATCCTGCTAGGGAGTGGTCACCAATAGTATTCACGACCTCAAGTAGACCATGGGGTCTAACAAAAATAATGCTCCTTCTTGGAGCAACATCATGTACATATATGGTTAAGGGATGAATATACAAATCATCAATCAAATAAACAATACCCTTACCATAAGTTTTGTGTATACAAATAGAGTGGCTCAAAAATGAGTCCCCTCTCATCCTCAAAGAGAAAGGAGGTGGTTGTGCTAACTCCTCCAAAGAGTTATGTATCTCCTCCATTTACATATGATCTATGCATCTCCTCATATGCTGATCTTTCAATATCATGCAAGCAAGATGATCCTGGGAATACTCCACCAACAACTTGGAGCTCTAACATGGATCTATCCTCCATAGTGATAGCGCTGATGATTCCCCATGAAGGAAATCTATCATATGGTTATCTCCCAAGGTCTCTACTACTCTGAGATCAATGAATGGTGCCTCAGCATGTGAAGCATCCCTCCTACTCTGCTGGTCTAGTGGTCTCCCCGGCAAAATGTCTCCATGTAATGAAACATCATCAACAAGAGATGACTGAATATATGAATGGAGAAAAATCCCCATGCTTCCACTGCGCAATCCAATCACTTTATTAGGTGCATAAAACTCATAAGATACACAGGGATGTGTGCTATTCATCACATCATGATGGTCATCCTCCCTATCTCCTCCTTGTGTCTCCATGGTTCTACACCTCCTCAACAATGGCACATGTAAAACATGAGTTGTGCCTTGATCTCCATCCATGAGATCTCAGGGACTTCCTTGCAAAGATGTAAGAATCCCTTTATCTGGAGAAAGATCTCCTCTTTCCTCTCCATGAGGCACTAGATAATCTCTAGGTGGCACAACATTGTTGCCCTCAGCTTCCTCAACACAGATGGGCAACCTTCCAACAATGTTGCTGCAAATATGGAATATCTCCCAAGGTGGAAGTAATTCCTGATCATCAAAGGTCAAGGAGTATCCCTTTTGCACCATGATAGTTCCATATCCTACTCCTATAACATCATACAATAAATGAGATCAAATCTTCCCTTGCTCTACCAAGCATAACCTCAGCAACAAATGTCCTTGATGCTTCCTCATGCTCTCATCATGCAAGATATGTGATGAAGGCATAGTGAATGATATGAGTGTTGCATTATCACTATTAACCCATAATCTTTGCTACTACATGATGCCAGCATCCTGTCACATATTCTCTCTCCTCATACCATTGGAAAGAGTGTATGCCAAGTGATGGCCAAAGTCCTTCAAGAGTAACTAGCGCAGCCAAGCCTCCTGCTGCCCGGTATCATAAATATGCAAGTAGCTCACCAACTCCTTGCTCATCATCCACTCAAACAATTGTGGATGTCTCCTTCCATCCTTCATCTTGGTACTCCTCCCATGAGGGCTACCATCATCTTAAATCAAACTCCTAGATTTCATGGGATCTTGAAAGACAATCTTCCTGAGGATCAATTTGACCCTATGAGGATCCAAATAGGTGGTAGGAAAAAACCTCCCATCATGATGTGCATGGCTCAAGGAATGTCCAACACAGTCATGAGAGATGTTATCCATCCAAATATGTCCTCCATCTACTATCTGTTCCTGAGAGAAGGGAAGAACCTCCTCAAACTGATGAAGAATCTTGCACTCCATGAAGTGTGGGAGTGCACCTCTATTGAAATCTCTCCGGGAGATCTCCTCCTCATGCATGTCCTTCCAAAACCAAAGAGGCCTTGGATTTTCTGCAAGTATAATTCTCTCTTTGAGCTGTGGCATGCTCATTGAGAGAGTGTCATCTAGAGAGGAGGAAGAGTTTCTTATCTCAAGATGTCTACCCCTTCTCACTGATTCCTTCATGGATTCCTAAATGAAGTTGCTTTCTGAATGCTCACATGAGGAATTATTCCTCCTTCCTCCATCATTTCTTAGCGCAGTGATATTTTGCTGCTCTGGATCAACTACATGCAATGATATAGACCCATCCAAGGTGTTTGCTAAAATGACAAGATATGTATTTTCAATCATACCTTGGTGAAAATTGGAAGCTCCTTGAAAGGCTGCAAGAGTTTCCTCCTCAGAAGTGTTGGCCTCCCAAACTACTGAAGATGAGGGATGCTCCTCCATGGTCTCAACAGCGCTGGTACATGCCTCATTAACTGGTGGTGAGGGATCCTCCCTCCTTTTTCCAAACCTCCCAATCAATCTTTGAGAAAACTCAATAAGAGTAGAAACCCTTGTATGGCTTAGATGGCTGATCCACCAATTCATTGCTTCACCTTCAAGGTGCAGCACTGTAATTTCTATAGCCTCTCTATCTACTACAAGATGTAGCAGGAAGAAAGCCTCTAGTTTCTTCACCCAAACCTCTACTGCACATGTGAGTGATCCATCAAATGTGGACAATAGAAATCTATTGCCTCTCATCATCTCGAAGCTGTGGGGTATTCTTTCTTCTTCTGCTGAATAAATTGTGGGAAAGCTAGAGTTCTAGGGTTTTCTTGGTATTCAGCTAGATACTCACTTATAATTTCGAATTCCAGGTGTTCTTCATGCTTCATTCCTTCTCTTCTGGGAGAATAGGAAGTGCATGGTCCTTCCACTTCTCCTTCTTCATTCTTCTTGACCTCCTTGGAGAGGTTCTCTCTAGATCTGAAAATAGATGAGAGTAAACTCATCTGTTTCATCATCTTGATCTTCTTTGGCTAAGACTCACAGGCTGAGCCAAAGATCATGCTTTGATACCACTGTAATTTTCCAAATTAGGAACAGCTACACTATTGGGAATATCTCAAGATATTACCAATGTGGATCTCAGCAAATCATAAACATGAGCTGGAAATAGCAGTGAATGCATTAAAACCAAAATTCCAGAAGATCCACATAACCATTACATTAGATTATAGCAGCAAAAAATGTATACACGATCTTGAGGAAATGATCTTCTCAAGCTAGGAAATGTAGCCTCAATGAAACATGTACATGAAATATGGAGAAATACTGCTATATAAGAGAGGCTCTGGCTATGACTGCACAATCCTTGAGGAGAAACTACTGCAAAATGTAAATAATACATATATGTGACAATAATGGCTCAAATAAAGAAGTGGGAGCAAGATTTCAACCCCTGAAAACATAAAATAAACAATCCTCAAAGGGATTGGCTAAAATATACAAAAAATGGAAAATCTGCAGAAATGCCAGAGTTGCTCGGTAGCTGCAGCAACTCTAGAATTGAAACAAATGGAGAAGACTAAACATGCTACAATCGATGACAAGATCTCCTCCATTGGATCTCTAGAATTAAAGGTTGATCCTCTCATCTAAGATCTCACCCTCCAAACATGTGGAGCAAGCCTCCACTACAAGCACACTCATAAATAATGCAGTCTAGAGAAGGGACGACGTTGTTGGTGAAGAGAAATGCTTGGCCTTGATGCCAAATTCTGAAATAATCTCCAAGATATCTCCAACCTGATATCTCAAAGGAAAGAGAGGCTCCTCCTCTGAAAATAGCTGACAGAAGTTATGTAGTGAACCCTCACTACAACACCCAGCAACACAGCATTACTCTATTGTAGAAATAATGCTGTATTGATGGAGGATGCTTGGCCTTAAGCCTGGATGTGAGGAAAATCTGAGAAATCCCTCAAGAGGCTTCTCAAGAAGGTGAAAGAATCCTAAACATAAATTCTTCTCGACAATTCTTGCTAATCAACAAATAATGCACAATTGTCTCACTTGACAATTGAGATGAACAATACAAGCATGAGAAACAATGGTTGCCTTGCCCTCCTTTTAAACATGTGAAAGCTCTTTCTCCATGGACCCCATACATTAGGGTTTCTTCCACCAAATATCCTCTTCCTCATTCACACTACGTTGTCTTCTAAAGTAAGCTGCTCCTCCTATGACAGCGTTGTTGACTTGGTCAAACTTGACCTTGTCTTCATGCATTTTCCCCTTTTCACACTTGAGAGTGAAAATTGAAGCTACTTTGATGATCCCTTTCACATTATGAGGGATTTTATTCATGTCTTTAATGGGAATGGGTTCCTTTACCCACTTATTTAGTTGCAATGTGATAAAAGAAAAATTTTAATGTTCCATTTAGCCATGTGCTAAAATGGGAACATTACATTGTCCTGTAATAATAGGTGAAGTAGGTGCATTTACTACCCGAACAGACCATAGATTTATCTCATTGATTCCCACGGTAGAAATATTGTAAGGTAGAAGGTTCAGAGTGTTTTTTTGTTGGACCCCTTTATTGTTCAGATTCTAGTTGGGCTAGATAGGAAGCTGGGGTCTAATGGTTGGGTTTCCTAGGGGTACATTAGGGGGCAACTGAAGTTGTTGTTGAGGCATAGAATAAGGAAATTTTTCAGTAGAGGAGGCTCCACGCCAGGTCTGATTCCATGAAGGATTCAGAGTAGCCTGGGGAACCCATTTTGGCCAAGGGGGATACTGATATTGAGACCACATAGCTGAAAATGGTGCAGATTGGGGACCCATATTGAAATTGTTAAAGTACCGAGATGGGTCCTGAAACATACCTAGATTCATAGCTGGTGGTCGAGGTTGCCATGTCTTCTTCTGCCCCATGAAGTACAGCTGGTCTACCATGCTTTCTTCGCTTGCTCCCTGGAAAACTTCCTTCAGCCCAGGCAAGGAAGGACACAAACTGGTCATGTGAGTATGTTCATAGATTTTAAAGGCTTCCACCATGTTCAACGGGCATTCCTTCAAAGGATGCTCCTTTCTGCACTATGGGAAGAATATGTCCATGGTTTGTTTCCAACTCCATCTGCTTTTGTTTTTCCTGCAGAGTGTCCATCTGGGCTGATAGTGTGGTCAGAATATTGGTCCTTAGATTGTCCAGTAGATTACCAATTTATGATTTTATAACCCCTCCACCGGAAGTCTCTGATGACCGAATCCCCTGTCCACTTCTTGCAGCCTCCCGTGAACACTTAATACAATAATCACACATTGTATCGAAGTATTATTTTGAAATATCCCCTTTGCCTACTATATTTAGAAGTTTTAGTGAGTCTTCTCTAAGTGCTCGAAGAAGAATGATCTTCAGAATGTCATTGTCCAGGTCACTATGTCCTCACCTTTGTAATATGTATTTAAATCGTTCTACACAGTCCTCCATGTTTTCATCCTCTTTCTGTCAAAATTTAAATATTTCCTCCTTAATGTCATGGGATTTACAGTAATATTGGTATTTCTACAAGAAATCTTCTTTCATCCCTTCCCATGAGGCAATCGTACTCCCCCCTAAACCCATAAACCATCTCAGGGATGTCCCCTTTAGGGTAGCAGGAAATATCTTTAGTTTCTGGGCATAAAAAATATAGTCATATCCTCAACAAACAATATCAAATTCAAAGAGGAATGTATCAGGGTCTTCAGAAGAAAGCCCATGAAAACTAAGAAAGGTTGTTAAAGGGATGGGTCTCATTGTTGCATCACCTGTAACATTTCCAATGGGAAAATCAATAGAGGAACTTATAGGTGCCATAAATGCCCTCCAATACTCACTTGGAATTTTGACTGGTTATGTAGCTGGTATTTGGAGTGATTCAACTGTAGGAGGTTGCACCACGCTCCCCTGGTCCCTTGGTGACTCAAAATATTTCAAGAATTCCTTTACCAAATCAAAGTTGTTTGATTCAGTTGCAGGAATTTTTACAGTGCTACCTTGGTCTCGTGGGGATGAAAACCCTTTTATAGGTTCTTCTTCCCAATTAAAACTTCTCAGCTCTTATGATCCCCTACTTTCTATTTCTTCCCCTTCTGCTACTGATAAGGAAGTATCCTCCACAAATACCCTATTTATTAACTCTTTTTCCATAGAAATAACACCTTCTAGTACAATGGATGGAACCGGTTGCTCCATAGACTTCCCTTCGGAATTTTCCTGAACTCTAACCCTAACAGCAGCACGGGATGATGCCGCAAATCTAGATTTTTCAATAATTTCCTGAATTTATGTCTTCCTTCCCAAATTCTTTCCTTTCTTTGGGGGTCTTCCTCTGCCCCTGTTATTCATATCCTTGTTCATAAAAATTGTGAAAGAGGTTTCATCAAAGTAACAAAAATCACCCAGGACCCGGAGTAGGATAGATAGCTTCCTTCTCAAGGCAAGAGATTAGGTTCAAACAGAAAATGAAAAATTAAAATCGAAGTTCAGGACCCGAAGTAGGATAATCACATAGCCTCCTCAGGACGAAAAGTTGGCCCAAAGAAAAGAAAATAAAAATGAAAAACTGGAAACTACGCCCAGGACTTAGGGTAGGGTTACAAAATACCCTCCCCAAGATGAGGGATTAAGTTTAATGAAAGAAAAACAAAAAAAAGAAGAAATAAAAACAACATGCTATGCTCAGGACTTGGAGCAGAGTAATAAATGCCCTCCCCAAGACGAGAGATCAATTCTACAGAAAAACAATAAAAAGCAGGAAAGAAAAACACAAAGCACTTACGCTCAGGACTTGAAGTAGGGAAACAAATTCCCTCCCCAAGATGATAGATTGACCCTTAGATCTGTTGCAAATCCTATTCTTGCACCTGTTAGCCTTCCTCTGCAACGGTGCCAAAATTTTGGTGTCTAGATATGAACATAATCCACCCATTTTTCTACATAAATTATCAACCCGAGGGCATTACTTATTTCAAGACTAATGACAAAGTATATGCAGACACAAGCACATGAACTGCTGTAGATCACAGGTTTAAATCCATAACACACAAACCACTGTAACACCAATTAAATAAACTGTAGAATTGAAAGGAATTCACAACAATTAAGGATTAAGCTCTAACAACAGTAATGAAATCACACTAAAACATAAATAATGCAAGAAAAAGGAAAACACAACACTTGATCAGAAGAGTGGGCCCAACTCTCTAATCAGGGCTGCAGTAAGCTCATGAATTACAAAAGAAACAACAAGATGTTGTGCATTCAATTAATGACAGAATAGATTTGCTACAAGATCTGTATGTAAAAGGGCTTAACCCCGATTCATATCCCACTGGCCTCTTTATACGAATGTCTTGGAATCCTTGATTCCCCTCAGCAACTCCATAATCACAAAAATACATTTAGTTACAACGACAACCTAGTTTCCCAGAAGGAAATCGTAAAAAGTCCTGAAATGGTGCTGATATAAACAGACTATGTTACACTGTAACAACAAATGAGGATAACGCTGGAGATGATGGGCCATTCCTCGAATTACGGCTGCAACGCTCCTGTTTTGGCCGAATCTGTAGAAATATCAAAGTTAATATGTAAAAAGGTAAAACCTTCATGCCAATTACTTCATTAATCAAATATCCCATGAAGGATAAGGAAAAGGGTTTTACCTCTTGCATTTTAGAATAATAATGGTACAAAGAGATAGAGAGATTGGGTAAAATGGGAGAGGAAATTATACAAATCCGGTACCCAACACACATCCATCACAATCTAAATGAACACTATGAAAAGTAGGGAGTCCATCAACCATACCTTTCCTTTGAAGTAGCATGCGGTCTTGTAGGTTAAGATGGCTGAATCTCTGATGCCAAAGATTTTCGATTGTCAATCTTGTTGAAACCATAGCTTGGTGTCATTAGGGGAATTTTGAGGTCTAAAATGGACCTCCTATGTAAATTATAAAATAATAGTGGAAATAATATCAAATATTAGAGGGAAAAAAGGAAAAACTACTCTTTCAACTCGTATTTTAAACTTATCCCCAAAAGTTTTTACTCAAATTTCGAGCGGGAGTACTCATTGGATGCAAAATTTAATTCCTCATCTAGTGAGTATCCATGTTGCATACTTTTGATGAACCCTTCTATATGAAAAATGAGAAATACATGAAAAATGTGATTGCAATCATGCATTTTCATGTAATTCTCATTTTTCATGTAGTAGGGTCCATTGAAACTATGCAACATGGGTACTCCTTGGATGAAGAATCAAATTTTGCATCCAATGAGTACTCTCACTTGAAATTTGAGTAAAAAATTTGGGAGATATTTGAAAATACAAGTTGAAAAAGTACTTTTATTATTTTATTATTTTTTAATATTTTTACCCTTTTACTGAAAAAATGGTGAATCATCCCCCATGGTTGACATCTTCATCTTGAATCTTATTGGTTCTTATAAAGTTTATTTTGGTTGTGCATTTTTCTTAGGAGGCCCATTTTTGACCTCAAAATTCCCCTAATGGGTATTCTCTTGAAATTCAATCTATATAGGTTGCCCACACACACTCCTGATGCAACTGGTTCCTTGTTGTTGTACTTTATGACACAATATGTTTTGAAAAATTCAACTTGCAGGTCCTGATTCGTTATCATTGACACTGAGATTAAGTTCTTCTTGATCTCGGGTACATACATCACATTTTTAATATGTCTGATATCATTGCTAGGCAACATCACTGGAATATCACCGTACCCCTTAATCTCATAACCTTTTTCATCACCTACATAAATTTTAGCTCCATAAGTAGTTTCCTCAAAAAAATCAAACCAATTTCTATTACCTGTCATATATGAAGACGCGCCAAATAAACATACCGAATTTCGGCTTTATCCTCCTAAGAGGTTGAAAGAATACAATCAGCTACAAACATTCGAAAATCATGACTATGACTTTCATCAGCAAAATGTCTTGTGTGCTTTATCTTCTTATTTCTTGCCTCATCTGCCTATCTCTTAAAACAAAACTTAGCTTGATGATCAGTTTTCCCATAGTAGAAACATTTAATGTGAGAAAAATTACTACTATTACTTGCAGATATACCTCTAAATGGTCTCTTTTGAAAAGTGCCACCGCCTTTCGGTTGCTGTGGGTGTTTCCCTTTGTATGGATTCTTCTTCGCCATCATAGAAAGATCGACACTGTGTGGTCTCAAATTATGCCACCACTTTTCTTCTTGTAATAGAATTCCTATTAGCTCTTCGATTGTAGGGGCTTTATCCAGTGTAGCCAATCCTGTGATGAACATCTGATATTCATTTGTCATCCCATTCAAAGTGATTGTGACAAGATCGGAATCAGACACCTTCTCCCCAATGTCACCCAATCTATCCTTTAGGTCTTTAACCCTTGCAATGAATCCAAAAATAGATTCATTATCCTCCATCCTCATCGAAAACAACTTTCCTTTGAGCGAAAATATGCAATTGGTGTTCTGTGTCTGGTATAGATTCTTGAGCTTCATCCATATCCAAGTGGATGGTTTACCGTCTCTAATGTGTGGGATAATATGGCCTTTAAAAAACATCTTCAGTAGGAATTTCACCTTGTTCTCCCTTTTCCCAGTCTTGTATGATTGCGACTGCACTTGTTGCATTGTTGGGCTTCTGCTCATCACCACGGACGATTGACCATGTGCTCACTCCCTCAATAAATGTCTCTTGCTTGAATTTCCAATTGGTATAAATGGTCCCATTGAGTTTTCTAGTCTCGTTGAGATATCTTTATGTAAAATTGTTCATACCAGACTGATCAGATTCCAAATCCTCTGATCTTTATCCAATTCTAACCAAGTGAAAAATTACAAGTTACACTTCAAAAAAAACTCAACACATACCAGAAACTGATCACAGATCTTCCACCAATCCAACATCATCTATGTGTCCGAAACTCAGATCCACCACGAATCTACAAGAGTTTTCTGTCTTCTACTCAGATCTACCACCAATCAGGCAAATCCCATATGCGGAACCGTAAAAAAGAGGTCAGCACTCTTTTGAGCAAAAAATCCGCGCTAAATAAAATTTCATTAAGATGTTGTAAATAAGCGTTGGAAAACCCCGAAGGATGTGATGATAAGTACTGATCAACACAATTGTGGCTCCGGAAAAATTGTTTATCAGCTCTGCTGCTGCTGCAAAAACTGCGTTATTCCAGCTTTATGCTAAAAAATAAAATAAAACCGAGACTTGTGAGAAACAGAGTTTCTCCTATGAGAGAGGCATTTTTTCATACCACCTACTCCGTTTTGAGAACTGAGGCTCCTGTGTGCACCATAGCCATGAAGGCTCTGTAGTCACTAAGGCTCTAAAGGTAAATCAGGCTCACCTGGTCTAAGCTTTGATACCGGGATAAAAAAAGGAAAGAAAAGAAATAATTGAATTAACAAAGCATCTCTCAAGTGAGTACTGCACTTGGAGGCTACACAAAGTGGAGTGTACACTCGACATCCTCTACATGAATAATACAAAAATAAATACATCACAAAAGAATAGGGATTTGGGAACAAACTCCTACAACCTAGGAACTAATCCTAACTTAATGAGTTACGTTACAACTATTAGCACTGGTTTTGATTTATTTCAAATTTTCCCTCTCCGTCATTTTATTTGGCCTCTAGCTCCTTATACTTCAAATTTTCTCGCTACTTTTTTCTACATCCTCTCCATTCTCCTTGATCATTTCCTTATTTTCCAAAAATGTTCAAATTCATCCTAATGTGACTATTTTCATTCTAATGCTAAATTACCCCAATACTATCCTATGCCTAAAATCTAGCATATCTATACTACTCTTGCTTATTTAAGTTTTATTTAAAGAGCAAGTCAAAAATAATATTAATTTTATATTTTCTTAAAATTTTTATAAAATTTTTATTTATAAAAAGAATGCACCTTTGTCTACCTTGAGTCCTTAGTTACAACCACCACAGAACCATGAGTCTAACCACAAGCCAAGTCAAACCTCAAGTCCAAATTGAAGGTCACATTACTAACATAGTGAAAAAGGTAGGTATTACCTGCAAAATTCGTGCAAGGATCATTTTTCAGAGAAACAATCATTCTCCTTTGAAATTCATTGAATATCTTCTATGTTATGAGATAGAATTATTTTTAAAAGGGTAATTATTTCTAAATTAGAAGTTATATTATAAATGAGTGATTATATTGTTGGTAGAGCTACCTTATATCTACTCATTATGGCTAAAGTAAAAAATGAGATACAATGTATCAATTTATTAATGATACGAAGGAGTGATATATGGTATGGGGTGACTTGGCACTCAGATTTGAATCATTTCGAATCATGTCATTAAACCACACCGCGACTAAAGGTGAGCAGACTTGATGCAGGGGAATTAGGCCCAAGACAACTTTTGTACATAGATAAATGTAAAGGGGGGTCTTATATTTTCTTGGTCATGTAATTACTGAATAAATCGAGTGATTTTAGTTTAATGTAGAAAATATTGTAACTGCCCAAATGATTAATGGGCACCTGAAGAGATAGTCAGTTTTAGAAGTTAAGCTAATTTTAGGAGTCCGTCTCTGTCTGTCAGAGCGTTAGTATCAGAGTTAGAGATATGAAGAGTTTTGAGCATTAGAGGAGTTGAGTCGATTCAGGGTTTGTATAAAAATAAGCCTTACAGGCATAATAAGGTAGACCTGCATAGAGGACTGCATAGGCTGCGTAGGACTTTCGTAGAGACAGAGTAGAGGAGAAGGGCCAAGTAATTCAAAGATCTGGTCGAGTCAAGGTTTTAATTACTTCACTGTATGAATGTAGAATTACTTCAATAGTATTGTGCATTTGTCAAGTTAATTATGGTGTGAATGGCTTCTGTGCCCCGATAATCAACTGTATAGTAGTCTAGAATACATATTCGATAATTGTGGTTTAATGAGGTCCTGTATGTTGAAAGAGGGACCGATTCTTTCCTGAATTACTAGCCTCTGTGCGAGAGGTTATAGCCTATCCCAAAACCATTGGATATTAGTTTCACTCGGTGAAAGAATTTTCGGGTGAATAAAGTCATGTGATAAATCCATGAGAAGGACCATGCCGAGGTGTTGATTTGTTTATGAGTCTCGGTGCTTAACTGCGTGATAGAACTCATGTTAAGTGCCATGGCTGTTGTGTAACCAACTCCAAAAAGAGAAGAAAAGAGATATCAATGCCTTAGAAATAAGCCACTTCGAGGGGGCAACCTCCAATACATTACATGAATGAACAATTCTTGGATGATACAATTCACAAAACCTCCTTTCTATATATAGGAGTCCATGGGGCCATAATGTTATCCTAGTGGGCCACAATGTAATCCTAGCCGACCTAACAATAATAATTTAAGGGCACAATAATAACAAAATGGGGGTTACAAGGGTACAATAATAACAATAAGGGGTTTACACTAACAATAATAAGGGGCTATACTAGTGATATAGGGACCTAACATGCCCCTCTCCTTCAAAAAAGTGTTGTCCTCAACACTTGATTAGCTCCGGGTGCTTCTGTATAAAATTCTCATCCTCCCATGTAGAATCTTCAGTGGGTAAGTTCTTCCACTTGATGAGATACTCTGAAATTGATCGATTCCGTAGTTGTCGAGTTCTTTTTTCCATGACTGCTTCAGGTTCCAATATGATTTTACCTTCCCCATCAAGTTCTGGCAATACTGTTTGAACTGGAAGATTTTCACCTATAACCTTCTTTAGGCATGAAACATGGAAAACTGGATGTACTCGCGAAGAAGCAGGAAGCTCCAATTTGTATGCCATAGTACCAATCTTTTGCAACACCTTGTAAGGACCATAGTACTTTGGCGATAATTTATTATCCTTCTTTGCTTGCTTGAAGGACATTTGTTTGTATGGTTGTAGCCGTAAAAATACCCAATCTCCTACATCAAAACTTCTCTCGCTACGATGTTGATCTGCCTGTTGTTTCATTCGATTTTGTGCCAAATTCGGGTTATCCTTTAAGAGTTGGAGAACTTCTTGCTGATGCTCGATGTGATCTTCCACTGCTTGAACCTTCGAATTTTCCCTTAAAGATAATGTGATGGATGGTGGATGATATCCATAAAGTGCCATAAATGGGGTCATTTTTGCTGCAGTATGGAAGGAAGTTTTATACCACCATTCGGCAAGAGGTAACCACTTGACCCATTGTGTTTGTTTATCAGATACAAAACAACGAAGATATCCTTCCAAACATTTATTTACTATCTCGGTTTGACCATCAGATTGAGGATGATAAGATGAGCTATGAGCTAATTGAGTACCCAAACAAGAAAATAACTCCGTCCAAAAATTTCCAGTAAAAATGGGATCTCTGTCACTCACAATAACCCTTAGGCTTCCATGTAGCTTTTGAATTCTGTCCATAAATGTAGTAGCAACCGTACTTGCTTTAAATGGATGAGATAATGCACAAAAGTGTGCATACTTGGTAAGTCTATCAACTACCACCATGATGACACTCTTTCCTTCGGACTTAGGTAAACTTGTGATAAAATCCATTGAAATCTCCTCCCAACGTTGACTTGGAATGGATAAAGGTTGTAGAAGTCCCAGGGTCTTAATTGTTTCCACTTTATTCTGCTGGAAAACCAAACATTCCGCCACAAACTTTCAAATATCAGATTTAAGGCCATCCCAAAAAAATTCTTTCTTCACCCTGTGGTAAGTTTTTAAAAATCCTGAGTGTCCTCCTAAAGGAGAAGTGTGCAATTCGAGAAGAATATTTTGTTTTAGTTGGGAATTCTTACAAAGATATAAGCGATCTTTGTACCATAAGGAATCATTTTTCCAACTAAATGTATCAGATGTACTAGGATCTTGCTGCAACTTTGAATGAGTATCCATACATCTTTGTCCTTCTTCCATTCATCTCTTGCTTCAGTTATCCAATCTGGTTGGATAATAGAAATGGCACAAAGCAATGCTTCCACCTCTTCATTCTTTCTTGAGAGTGCATCTGCAACAACATTCAACTTTCCTTTTTTGTAGATTATTTCAAAGTCGTAACCCAACATCTTTGTGACCCATTTTTGCTGTTCTTTTGACGATAGTCTTTGTTCCAAAAAGTGTTTAAGACTATCATGATCAGTTTTTACCTTGAAGTGTCTTCCCATTAGGTAAGTTCGACATTTCTTTAGTGCATGTAGTATTGCTAACATTTCCTTCTCATAAATAGGTTTCTGTAAATACTTTCCTTTGATTGGACGACTTTCAAAAGCAATGGGTCTTCCTTCCTACATTAAAACTGCACCAATTCCATTTCCTGAGGCATCACATTCCACAATAAAGGTTTTTGTGAAGTCTGGCGTAGCTAAGACCGGTGCATGGCACATTGCCTCCTTAAGACGTTCAAAGGCCTTATTTGCTTCAGGAGTCCATGAAAATGCATCTTTCTTCAATAATGTTGTTAGAGGTGCTGCTATTCTCCCATAATTCTTAACAAACTTGTGATAATACCCTGTTAACCCGAGAAATCCTCGCAGCTGCTTTATGGTTGTGGGGACTTTCCATTCCTTAATGGCTTTAATTTTGTTAGGGTCTACCTTAACACCCTCGTGAGATACAATATGACCCAGATATTCCACATCTTGTACTCCAAAGAAACATTTGGATGTTTTTGCATATAATTGTTTCTCCTGCAATAGTTTGAGCACCCTGTCAACATGTTGAACATGATCCTTCCAAGACCTATTATAGATTAGTATATCATCAAAAAATACTAGCACAAATTTTCTAAGGAAAGGGTTTGAAAATGGAATTCATCAACCCTTGAAATGTAGAAGGTGCATTGGTAAGGCCAAAAGGCATGACCAAAAATTCATAATGACCCTCATGAGTTCGAAATGCTGTTTTTGGAATATCTTAAGTCTTCATTCTAATTTGATGATATCCTGAACGAAGATCCAACTTGGTAAAATAAATTGCTCCATGTAATTCATCCAATAATTCATCAATCACAGGAATGGGAAATTTGTCTTTAATGGTGAGCTTATTGAGCTCCCTATAATCTGGACACATTAGCCATGATCCATCCTTCTTGTGTACCAATACTACAGGAGCAGAGAAAGAACTTTGACTAGGTTGAATTATACCCGCCTCTAACATTTCTGCAATCATACGTTCAATTTCGCTCTTTTGGAAGTAAGGATATCTATAAGTCCTGATGTTTGGAGGAACACTTCCTGGAATCAAATGAATAGCATGATCATGATCACGAATAGGTGGGATTCCTTTGGGAGTTTCAAACACCTTGGAATGATTGTCCAAGACTTGTTGGAGATCTGCAGAAATAGATGATTTTGATGTTGGAAGTTCTAGTGAGCATAATTGTGCAATTACGCCTCGCTGTTCTTTCTTTAGAAGCTTTTTCATGACATTAGAGCTTATTATCCTTCCTGGCTTCCCCGCAATACCCTGTAATTCGACTTCCTTTCCTTCTGAAAAAAATTTCAAGAAAAGTTCTTGAAAATTAAAAGCTACCGTCCCCAAAGATTGTAACCATTGTACTCCTAGTACAACATCAGCACCCCCCATAGGAATGGCAAGCATTGGACTAGTCAATACATATTCCCCCATGGTTAGCTTGATATTATGGCATTTTCCAGAGAAATTTATAGTTCCTCCATTTGCAACCATCACTTGACGTTCTGGTGCTGGGTATAGGAAACAATTCAATTCCTTGGCTACCTTACAATGAATAAAATTATGGGTACTACCTGAATCAATCAACACTATTACCTTTTTCTTCTTGATATGTCCTTCTATCTTGAGAGTTTGAGGAGTGGTAATTCCTGCCAATGCATTACACGATATGATCAGACTCATTTCTTCCTCTTCTAGGGTTGGTTCCTGGTGTATATCCTCTTCTTGTTCATTTTCTTCTTCCTCTTCACAATCTATGTAAAATAATTTCTTCTCAGCACACTTATGACCTTTAGTGTATTTGCTATCACAACTGTAGCAAAGCCCTTTTGCTCTTTTTCTTCCAATTGTTGTGGTGTCAACCTTGTAGGTTGTGGAAATCTAGGCATAGCAACACTTCCTTCTTTATAGAATTGAGTGGTAGGCTTCCTTGTTGCCATAATTTTACATTCAACTTTTCTTGCCAACATGAATGCCTTCTCCAATGAATCAGGTTCCAGAACGCGAACTTCATGTTGAATGTTATCCTTTAAAGTGCCTATGAAGAGATCAATCCTGTGTTCCTCTGGAATATCGGTTACCCTTATATTCAATTTTTGGAAGTCCTCAATGTGCTGCCCCACTAAACCCTTTTGTTTGAGATTTATCAATTGGGTAAAGAAGGTGTTGCTCTTTGTATCCTCATAATGTGCTATCATTTCCTCCGTAAAAATTGACCAAGTGACAATTTTTTACGGGAACAAAGCCATCGATACCATACAAATGTATTTTGTTCTAAATGTAAAGTTGCAATGCGTACCTTTTGTGTGTTTTGCACGTTATGGAGATCAAAATATTGCTCCATCTGTAGTATCCAGGTTACAGGATCCTTTCCATCAAACTTCCTCATATCCATTTTTGGAATATGGTGGTTCTTCCCGCCAACATTCGAGTTTATGGAATCATGATTAACATTTATTTTGTTCTCATCAGGAGGTTCTTCTCCTATATTTACGCCATTAGGAATCATTTCTGGTTTTAAGCTTGTCATCGAAGCCTTCCATATGCTTTTAGATCCTCTTCATGTTTTCCATGTTGTCTTTCATGCCATCCATCTTAGCTTCCACGCCATCCATCTTAGCTTCCATGTCATCCATCTTAGCTTCCATGCCTTTCTTCAAACCGTCCATCTTCACTTCCAGGCCTTTCTTCAAAACTTCCATTTCATTTTTTGTTGCTCTTTGCGAGAGTGAAAACTGTTGCATTTGCTCTTGTAATTTTGATAGATCATGTTGCAATTCTTCATCTTCATGAGTCATAGTAGAGCCTTCTGAAGGCTTAATGGGTGTTGAATTCTTTTTAGGGGCCATTTTTAAAATCCAATATTGATATCTATTCTACAAGTTGCCCTTGGAATCAATTCAACTTGATTCTTCAAACAAGACTTATGTAATTCGGAAAAAAAATACACACCTTTTACTAGCTTTTAGGAGCTCGATATTGAAATTGAATTATCTCTGTAATTGAAAATCTTCGATATATCAAATTCAGCCCTGTAGTATCCCTCTGAAGCTTCTTTCAAATGCCACAGGTCTGACCTGATTTGGATTCTCCAAGACAAATTTGTGTCCAATCTCCCACAATGACCTAATTTTGGACTGGTTCAGTAGAGCGAACTTGTACGACTTGCCACATGTCACTGTTTTGTTCTTTGTCTCTGAAATTGATATCCAAGAAACTACAGGCCGTGTAATTGCGACCACTTTTGACGGCACTCCAATCCAATCTCCAGAGAGAGAGTTATTGAACTTTTCCCACGATCACCTCTTTGAGATGAAATTCAGGAGCCTGAAAAAGCACTACCTTCCACAGATCATATCTCCAACAATATTGCGAACCAAGCTCTGAAATTTTTTGAAGAATTTCCTCAGGATTTCAGCTTTGCACCATACGAATTTCAGATTCTGAACCTTCGTAGAAAAAATTTTATAGCGAAAATTCCACGATGACCTGTTTAGGAGCTTGAAAAAAGACCTAACTTCCACAGATGATATCTCCGAAAATATTGCGAACCAAGCTCTGAAATTTTTAGACAATCTTCCTCAGGATTTCAGCTTTGCACCCTAAAAATTTCAGCTTCTGAAACTTCGTAGAAAAAACGTTATAGCGAAAATGCCACGATGACCTGTTTGGAGCAGCGAAACCCTAGAATCCAAAGCTCTGATACCAAATGTTGTGTAACCAGCTCCAAAAAGAGAAGAAAAGAGATATCAACGCCTTAGAAATGAGCCACTTCGAGGGGGCAACTTCCAATACATTACATAAATGAACAATTCTTGGATGATCCAATTTACAAAACCTCCTTTCTATATATAGGAGTCCATGGGGCCATAATGTAATCCTAGTGGGCCACAATGTAATCCTAGCCGACCTAACAATAATAATTTAAGGGCAAAATAATAACAAAATGGGGGTTACAAGGGTACAACAATAACAATAAGGGGTTTACACTAACAATAATAAGGGGCTATACTAGTGATATAGGGACCTAACAATGGCAGTGGACTGTGTGTCATTGAGCGGCAGTTTGGCAATGTTAAGAGTGAGAATCGTGGGTGAATAGAGATTGAATTGTAAATTGTGGGCAAGATTTAGTTGTGAAGTCAGGTGGAACCCTGAGCAAGAGTAGTCAGAACCTTAAATTCCGCACAGTAAACATGGGTTTTTGGCATATCACACCGCCTTTATACAGTAAGTTGTATTCCCCATTTGGACGTGATCAATGCCACAGGCTGACACGTGGCCTTAAGTGGTTTTCGAAACCCACTCTCATCGCGAGTTAATGATCATGCAATTAAATTGTGCGATATCCAGTTGGATCATTGGATCATCGAAGCCGGTGTGATGTATTATTCACTGTTGGATGTGGAAGGGTCATAGGCGTTGGGCCCCACACATATATGTATGTTGACTTTCGTTTTCCTAACTACGGTTTAGGGTTTTAACCAAGGTATGGCATGTTGGTTACATTGACACAAGTTTAATAATATATGTGTAGCCCGAACATTATATAAAGCCCCTGGTTATAGAATGAATGGTATCACTAAAGGCTAGTGTGGTCCGCCTTGTTAAATGTTTGTTGTGGTCAAGCACTATTGTAATAAGGACCACGTTCCAATCCCAACCAATTGTTAACATAACAAGTGTATGTATGTATCAGCCAAGGGTGATGGGTTTATATGAAATACGAGGGTTTAAACAAAAGAGGATATTTAATTAATATCTCAATCTCAGATTGAGATATTAATATACACAGATGTATTTAATTTTTCAATTAGAAGGAAGCAGGGTATGTTGAGTTGCCCGATTGTGAAGTTGATTGGATAAGAAATTTTGGGGGCATTTTACACACAGATTGAGGTAGAAAAAGTTAGAAAAACTGGCACTATGGGTTAGCCCCGTCATCAAGACTCCAGAAGATTACTTTTGCTATTTTTCATAACCAATATTTCCTAGAAGATTATAGCTAACAGAGTTACATTTCCAGCAACTAGTTTGTCATCTCCAACAAGAAATTACAGCTCCGTGTAGAGTTTACGGCTCAAGTTTGAACATATTTCTTCTATACTTGATTTTATTTAAACATTTAAGGCAATTCAAAGAAGGAGAGGCACACACATTTTGGTTTGATCAAAAAACACAGCTATCTACAGGATTTCTAATAATAGCTTCCTTTTACAGAAAATCTGGTTTTACAGCAAACCCATAAAGTAGCTTTTATTTCCTAAATTTTTGGATGAAGGGAGTGGGGGTAGTTTTTCTTCAAGTCTCGAGGGGTGCTACTAAGGAGTAGTTACATGCATTCATTCTCGACATGATTAGTTGTTTCTAGGTGTCATTGATGAAGTTCCTTTCTAAAGTTCAACATTCTGTTTTTCAGTTTTTGGGGAAAACAAACACATGTCATTTTCAACTTTTGTTTACACTTTTTGTGGAGGTGGTTGCACCAGAACAAGCAAAGCAGTCTTCCAACAGATTGCCACATCATTCAGTCACTTCGAATTGCTATCCATCATGTTGTTTACTTTATTTATGTTATAGCACTTTGTATTAAAGTTTAAATATAAGGCTCATATTCGTATAACATTGTAATAAATTTTTAGAACAGATTCCCACCTTTTGTGGACATGTCATTTTTATGTTTTTTTGTGTATATGTGACAAAGCTACATGAATAAGAGGTTCATGGTTTTAGAATCTTGACTCATATGATCAGTAATATTCTTTTTGAATAAAATGGAATGATACTATTGTGGACTTATTACCAATTTGGTGTGTGTATGGCCAATTTTACTTGTGTTTCCATATCTTATTTTCTTCAGTTCCAGTTTACAATCCTTCATGTTTTTAGGAGTTCTTATCAATCTCTTAACATGTTATTGTGTTTTATCAGTTTTTGTTAGTCTCACATAGTGAGCCTTCTTCGTAAAATATATATCATAACAGTGGAAAGATAATCACTCATGATAGTTATCCTTCATAATATTTCAGTGAGAATCTTGTAAGACTAGAAATAGATTTCTCTTGATGAAATATTGTTAAATTTATACTTGTGTTAATTTCTACCAAATGCGGTAGATTTTTGCTTTGTAGACCTAATGTTTCTTCTTTCACCTTATAGTTTCTTCTCCTCAAAGGTTACAAACTCACTCTTTGCTACTGCATCAGACTCCAATACCCTCATTAGTAGAACTGTGGATTTGATTGAAATCTCTTTTCAGTGAATGAGAGTTTAAAACACCTACCAATCTCATAAAACAAATCATTAAATTTCCTTAGAGTTTAGGATGTGTTTGTTCAGGCACTTGCAGCATTCAAAGTGGTGATTCCAGTGCCAACATCTTTTGGTGCATCTGCTGGGAGACAAAGTTCTTGAAAATAATTATTCTCTCAAGTCTCTTGTTTTAATTGTTGAAGATCAATTCTTAAAGGTGAACATGAATTGATAACTTGAGGAGGACTGTAGTTTTTAACTTGGAAACTCCATTGTCCAGAATCCAATGGCAACTTCACAGGGACACAGAGAACAAATTGTTAGTAGAAGTTTTGGATAAACATCTACACCTTGTGGAATTCTCAAAGGGAAATCATTGGAGAGGTAGGATTTAATGTTTATCCTCATTTAGTAGCTGATGACTTGGAGTCTTCTTATAGTGCATAAATTCAATTCTTTATGAGTATCTCGCGTTGTGATTATTTTCATCATGAGTTGCACTATGTTATGATATGGATTCTTTTAGTTTTACTCTTAAGATTCAGACTCCATATGATGTTTCTTCATCTATTTGAATGGTTGTACAACAAGTTCCATATTGCATGAAGATTGTCATTCAAATCAGATTAGAAGTAGAGGAATAAATAAGCTCGTTGTTTTGAGAATTTTTTCAAGATGTTAGATTTTAGTTTTTAGTTTGAATCTAGATTTATTTTGGAGAAATAAGTTGCAAAATTGAAATGATTCCTTTGACTCCATTACCCAATGGTTAGGCATGCTGGTTTTTTGAGTTAATGAGCAAGATCAATGGTTGGAGAGATAAGAATTGAATTCAAGGAACTAGTTTGCGGTTCTTGATAGCTTGCATCGGGCATATCATCCCCAATTAGAGTCACTGTTAGCACTAGTTTTGATTCCTTTCAAAGCTTCCCTCTTTGTCATTTTATTTTGCCTCTAGCTCCTTATGCTTCAATTTTTCTCGCTACTTCTTGCTACATCCTCTCCATTCTCCTCGATCCTTTCCTTATTTCCAAAAATTGTTCAAATTCATCCTATTGTGACTATTTTCATTATAATGCTAAATTACCCCAATACTATCCTATGCCTAAAATCTAGCATATCTATACTACTTTGGCCTATTTAAGTTTTATTAAAAGAGGAAGTAAAAAATAATATTAATTTTATATTTTTATAAAATTATTATTATATTTTTATTTATCAAAAAAATAGGCCTTTGTTTACCTCAAGCCCTTAGTTACAACCACCACAGAACCACGAGTCTAACCACAAGCCAAGTCAAACCTCAAGTCCAGATTGAAGGTCACATTACTAACGCAGTGAAAAAGGTAGCTATTACCTATAAAATTCATGCAAGGAACATTTTTAAGAGAAACGATCATTCTCCTTTGAAATTAATTGAATATATTCTATGTTATGAGATGTTATTCTTTTTAAAAGGGTAATTATTTC
Organism: Pinus albicaulis; assembly: GCA_034641835.2. Taxonomy (NCBI): domain Eukaryota; kingdom Viridiplantae; phylum Streptophyta; class Pinopsida; order Pinales; family Pinaceae; genus Pinus; species Pinus albicaulis. The sequence goes on along the minus strand of CM076571.1, from coordinate 404,368,101 downwards.
TAAATTAGAATTTATATTATAAAGGATTGATTATATTGTTGGTAGAGCTAACCTATATCTACATATTACGGCTGAAGAAGAAGATGAGATACAATGTATCAATTTATTAATAATGTGGAGGAGTGATATATGGTATGGGGTGACTTGGTACTCGGATTTGAATCACTTCAAATCATGTCATTAAACCACACCGTGATTAAAGGCACACAGAGTCCAGAATATTGTGTTTGCTATTTTTCATGACCAATGTTTTTGAGATTATTACAACTAACAGAGTTACATTTCCAGCAACCAGTTTGTCATCTCCAACAAGAAATTAGGGCTCCATGAAGAGTTTTTGTCTCAAGTTTGAACAACTTTATTCTATACTTGATTTTATTTAAAAACTTAAGGCAATTCAAAGAAGGAGAGGCACATGCATTTTGGTTTTATCAACAAACGCAAATATCTACAAGATTTTAGATAATAACTGCCTTTTACATAAAATCTGGTTTTTACAACAAACCCATAATGTAGCTATTATTTCCTATATTTTTGGATGAAGGGAGTGGGGGTATTTTTTCTTCAAGTCTCTAGGGGTGCTACTAAGGAGTAGTTACATGAATTCATTATCCACATGAGTAGTTGTTTCTAGGTGTCATTGATGAAGCTCCTTTCTAAATTTCAGCATTCTCTTTTGCACTTTTGGGGAAAACAACCACATGTCATTTTCAACTGCTGTTTACACTTTTTGTGGAGGTGGCTGCACTAGAACAAGAGGAGAAATCTTCCAGCAGATCGCCACATCATTCATCCACTTTGATTTTTTCTCCATCATATTGTTTTCTTTTATTTATGTTATAGCACTTTGTATTGAAGTTTAAAGATAAGCCTCATCTTCATATGATATTGTAATAACGTTTTAGAACAGATTCCCACCTTTTGTGGAGATGTCAGTATTATGTTTTTTGTATATATGTGACAAAGCTCCATGAAGAACGGGTTCATGGTTTTAGAATATTGACTCATATTATCAGTAATATTTTTTGTGAATGAAATGCAATGATACTATTGAGGACTTATTACCAATATGGTGTGTGTATTGTCAATTTTACTTTTGTTTCCATATCTTATTTTCTTCAGTTCCAGTTTACAATCCTTCATGATGTTAGGTGTTCTTATTAGTCTCTTAACATTTTATTGTATTTTATCAATTTTTGTTAGTCTCACATAGTGAGCCTTCTTGGTAAAATATCTATCATAACAGTGGAAATATCATCACTCATGATAGTTATCCTTCATAATATTTTAGTGAGAATCTTGTAAGAATAGAAATATCTTTCTCTTGATGAAATATTGTTAAAATACTACTTGTGTTAATTTTAACCAAATGCAGTAGATTTATGCTTTGCAAACCTATTGTTTCTTCTTTCACCTTAAAATTTCTTCTCCTAAAAGGCTACAAACTCACTCTTTGCTACCACATCAGACTCCAATACCCTTATTAGTAGAACTGTGGATTTGACTGAAATCTATTTTCAGTGAATGAGAGTTTAAACCACCTACCAATCTCATAAAACAAATCATTAAATTGCCTTATAGTTTAGGATGTGTTTGGTTAGGCGCTTGATATAGTCCAAGTGATGATTCCAGTGGCAACAACAATAATGTAACCATTTCTCCATTAATACAATAAAATAATAATTATTTTCAACTTGGCAAAATTGATAGCCCAAAAATAATGAAAATACCATTTAAATCCATATATGCTAATTTTTTAATCCAACCGTTCCTTCTCATGAAATTTACACATGCAGTCATATTCCATACAAATTTATTCCAATAAAATTAAGAATTTATAATATTATATAGAATTCCGATAAATAAAATTTTGTATTATCAAAACATATCAATGTGCCTGGAATTTCAGATAGTGCCACACTCAATGAAATTTTACACAGTATTACATAAAACATATAATGACATGAGAGTTCAATATTCACAAGTAATACCCATGTCAGGCTACTTATTTTTTTAAATAAAATTCCACAAGTGACTGGAGAAGGACTTCACGTTTTCCTCCAAATCGTAGGCTATTACGTTTTTCTCCTCTCTAACTCGCCACCCTGGTGCCAGGTCTAGAGTTTAAGGGTTGAAGATTTTTTTTTAAGAAATACACCAAATGAGTTGAGGGGCTGAGATCACTTGTCATTGGTTTATCAACAAGGGACAAGCACATGTGGGTTGTTAGCCAAAATAAGCACCCATGGTTTATCAGTCCCAACAAGCACTAATGACTCACTATGCAGGTGTTGTTTTAGCCAAGGACAAGTAGTGATGGTTTATCATCCACAACAAGCACTAATGGTTTATCATTCCTAGCAAGAAATCACTACATAATAATTTTTGTTATGTGTTTAGGCTTAACAATACCTAGAGAAGATAGAATTTAAGCAGGAAAAATCCGGCACCGAAGAAATGCTCTCCATGAATGATTACCAACACTTACTGTTATTTTTTCCAAGATTTATTTTCCAAGCCAAACGAAACCCTTATTTTTATATATTCATGTATTTATGGAAATTTCATCTTCCTTTACAAGTGTGACTAAGAGGGCACTATTTATCATTGTACTACCTTCTTGAATACATTACCCTCTTGATTTACGAGAAGGGAAACCTATTTTGGAATGAAACTTCCATTTGAATTAATCACCAACCTAATTAGAGTGGCCCGCTCCTAGCCACAAGGTACAACATTAAATTTAAATGAGATGTTAATGGTGGTTCAAATCATCAAACCCCTTCTATTCAAAGTCTGGCCTATGTCCCTTCTCCTTGGATTTGTTTTTTAATAATAATAAATTTAAATAATTATTTATTAATATTATAAATACTAATTAATTATTAATTAAAATGTTATAATTTAATTAATTATATCTAATTAAAGAATAATCGATAGTCAAATTATTTTAAGCATTGATATATGCTTATTTTAATGTTAGTATTAATTAGAGTACTAAAGCACAATTAATCATTACACATAGCATTTATACCATTTTGGAACCATGATTGGAATTTGAATGAATTTCACCATTAATATTGTTTTATTACATTAAAATGAAGTTTCTAGCAATGATCAAATACAAAAAAAGGTTTACAAAGGTCATAATGAATGCAGGGGTGTTACAAAATCTACCCCTTTGTAGGAACATCACCCCAAATTTTCTTACAAAATTGGAAAATACAACAAAATTTGAGCTTTATAAAAAAATCCCTTTAACATCCAATACATATTAAACAAAAATGGGTACAACACTTTCATCTGATTTGCATGCTCCCAGGTTGCCCCATCGAGTCTGAAGTGCTTCCATTGCACATTAACCTACTCCATTTGTTGGTTACAAAGAACAATCTTCCTCTTACATTATACACAAAGGTTCAGGTTGAAACTCTCTCTCAGGCTCCATCTGTGTCATAGACCAATCAATCAAATGATTAGATAAACCATGTACACATAAGTGGATCAAATCCAACCCCCATGTCCTCCCTTCCATTGTAAACCCATGAGGTGTAAATTAGTTGGTTTGAGTGGAATTTTATCCCTATTAGGTATTTCATTCAAACCGTTTGGGGAGGTGTCGAGGATAGAAACAACATTGGGGGAGTCAAACTATCCCAAGTGGTCTCCATGCTCAATGAGCCTTGCATAATCCTAGTGATATCATATCACCTTCCATAATCTTGGTGATAACATCCCATTGTAGGTTGATCATTATTTTTACATCTAACTAACCATTTAGACTCTCATAGATTGATATATTATTGGTAATTAAATGACAATTGGGATTAACCATTTATACTCTCAAAGGTTGATCTATTATGGGTAGTTAGAAGAAAGTATACTTGAATTCATTAGTAGGTATTGGTCTTAGCACCATATCAAGTTAACCAATGTGAAAGAAAAATCATTCTTCTATCCTTATTGACAATTATAAGAAAAATAATAATTTTCATTTCAATTTAAGACTTGGTCTCAACAAGTAAACCAAGTAGTGAGCCAATGTGAAAGAAGAACCACTTTCTATCCTTGCCATTGAGTAATTATAAAGAAATAAATTTGTTTTGATAGAAGAATCCATGTTGGTTAAATTAATCCATTATTCATCCCATCTTTATGAATCATTACACCACATTCAATTCACCAATTTTCTATTATAGAACATATGAATCTTCAAGGATATGAATAATTTTATGGGTTTACAAAATTATTCCATGATGTACTTCATCTCATTATTAATGCATATCATGGAAAATATCAAATATAAATGATCTCAAAATATATACACCCCATGAATTTCCTCTAAAGACACATAATAATTGGTTTGAATATATTTGGTTAAATTTAGCTTTTTATGGTCATATTTTCTAGTTAATTTTACCATAAATTAATTGGTTTTGGTAGAAGAATTCATTTTGATGAAATGCATAAAGTATTAATACCATGTTTATGAAAAGAAACATTCAATTCACCATTATGCTATTATACAGAATATGTATCTTCAAGCTTATGAATAATGGTATGCATTTAAACAATTGTGCCATGATGTACTTCATCACATTATTAATTTCACATATAATAGAAAATATCAAATAAAAATAATATCAAAAGATATTCACCCCATGAATTATAATTGGTTTGAATTGTCTTCTCCCTGTGAACTTGATTTGTTTCTATTTTCAAGATAAAATTTCTTTTTTTTAATCATATTTAAGTTAATTTTATGGATTTTAAATTTCAAACCAAAAAAATTCAAACAATATTGTTAAATTTCAAACCAAAAACATCAAAACATTAAAAAAAAATAAAAATAAAAATATAAAAAAAAACTTAAAAATTAATGTTAATATATATTTAATTGATTAAAAATATGTTAATCACATCCCAAATATGTGTTTGACTAAAATTTTGTTTTTGTCACATTCAAAATTCACAAGTGCATGTCAAATTGTTGAAATGGTATCTTGAGAAAGTCGAAAAAAATTAAATACACTTTTACTCTTTATAGAAGGAAATATTCACCTTGCTAAATCAAACAATGAAATGAGAATTCCTACATGATTTAAATTGAAGTGTGACAAAATCATGTTGTTAGTACGATTTTTTTGACTTTCTGGTGTTGTTTGGGGGAAATTTTGAAGAGAAATCTCGGTTTGTGTTATTTAAAATGTTTTTTTTACTAAATATATGGATTCAGAACCCTGGAAAACCCCTAGGGAACTTTTTTTGTGCATGGGTTACCCATTAAGATTGTGATCTCAATAAATTCTTGTGGGATTTTAGAGAAATTACACTAGAAAAATCCATGAGAAAAACTTCCAAAAATTATCACTAAAGACAACTCCCAAAATATGAAAGGTTAGTGTGAAAGCTGTAATAATTTAATAGTTATTTGTGTCCTAGGAAGATCACAAGGCTTCCCCATATTTGACACATCAATTTTTCAAAATATAGAGGGAGATGAGCTTCCATGGAGATCAACTACAGTGGGCCTTTTGTTGCCATTTTTCCCGATACATTTCCCTTCATTATTTTTTCTTTCTTCTTGCATATAAAAACCCATTAGATCTCCCTTCATTTCACCGACCTTTATATCAAATCTCAATCGTTACTTGTTAAAACCCAAACCATTCGACCTTTATATCAAGTCTCCTTATTTAGAAAAACCCTCATTGTTTGTAGCAAAGATATCCCATAATGAGTAATGGAAGGTTTTTTGTTTCCACTTCAAAGTGAAATGCAAGATTATCTAAGAGCAGTGATAGTGTAGCATTTTCTAGGCCACTATTTCCTACTAATGAGCTATTCTGCAATGAATGCATTCATCCTATCAAACCCACCATAGTTCCTCAAAAAACTCCAGTCTTCAATTTTGAGCATTGAAGCAAAGAAAAATATTTCGTGGCTTCAAAGAAAGGAAATGACACCGAGGAGAAACAAAGGGGGAATTGGTGTCTCTGGAGGAATGATACTGAGAGTCTTCATCGTTGTGAGGCCAAATCTCTTCCCCCTCGAAGAAACTCCTTCTCTAACTGGAGAAGGAATGGAAATAGACAAAGAAATAATGGGGTAATCCACAATTCTACTAAGGAGGAATGATTGGAAGGAATCAAGATTATAGGTCCTGCTTCTTCTTAGACAGTCTTGAAGCCATGAGTATCAAGGAGAAAATGGAGTTTAATAAATATTTTTTTCGACATATGTAAGAGCGATGGAGAATAGGGATGAAATGAAACTTTCGTTTTCAAGCTATGCAAGGATATCAATCGTCATATAAAGAGAAGGAGAGGGTCTCCTCTCAAGGGAATCCTACCCACACCAAGAAGATGGCCTATACCACCACTAAAAGAATTACTTCTATATCAAGTCCCAACATAATGAGGGTTTCAACGTCAGCCCAGGATCTTCATCATGTAATGAGTCCCAACAGGAGGGGACTTCTAGCGTTAGCCCATGAGCTTCATAGTGCACCGAGTCACAATAGGAGGGGAGTTTCAACGTCATCCCAGGAGTTTCATCGTGCACTGAGTCCCAAGCAGTGAAGATTCAGGTTTCAGTGCACGAGATTCACTACACAGCCAAGGAGCTGAGGAGAAAAAAAATTCTACATTATAGACAGGGATTTCTTGGTTGTCTCAGGTTCCCTTCCCCACCTGCATGCACATAGGGTCATGTGTTGCAGTGTCCGTATTAGAGATCCAAAATTGTGGGCACATGTTGGAGTCATCACATTAGAGTTCCAAAATAACATTATACGTAAATTCAGTTTGGATTTAAGAAAATAGTTTTTTTTTTTAACCAAAACAAATGCAATCTTTTTCATTAGTAAAAATAAAGTACAATATCATATTTTTGTATACACTTTGTTTTTTCGTGTCCCCTACACTATTAGTTCATCTACCTCTATCTCATAACAACTAACAAAATAGATATTTCTTTAGATGAATCACAATACCTTTTCCAACAAATATAAAAAACAAATGATTACATTCTTAATCTAGCTACCAGCATTCTTGAATACAAAAAAAGAAAAAGTGAAAGTTGTTCCTATGTAGAATTAATGATCCCATAATTCATGCACCTATTCTAGAAATAGGCAACATAGTATAATTTCCCCGGTACCACTTTAATTCATCGGTTTGACAATAGATCTGCCACCTCATTATATTCCCTATGTATGTGTGTTGGATTAAGGGATCTTGACCCAAGTTTAGAGTTTATCATGCAACCAACAAACCCTCCAACTACTGGCCCTTTCGTCAATGACCTTCTTATGCAGATCAAAGTCTCACCCGAAGTGGTATGGGAGAGTTCTAGAACCAGCTTTCCGCACCCTGAGGAAAAAAATAATGTATTGGCCCTAAAAAGATTGATTACAGACTTATACAAATCTTAACATATATGCGCAATTATAGAATTATACTTATCAGATCACAGAACATAATCGCAGATCAATTCATCACAGATATATCATAACATAACTAGATCCAGATCTATATTATGTGTAGTTACTTAAGCATATTCATCCACGTATTCAACCATCAATATAACTTCATGCATAAATAATAGATGTATTCACGTAGATACAAGCAAGAATAACAAAAGTAAAGAAATATTAAGACAGAACCAATAAAAAGATAACTCAGATACATAACACAGTGATTTTGCCAAAATCAGTCCTTGTATTATATTCAGAGAAATTTAGTACATCAGAATTTCCCTTTACACTTTACCCTTCCATGCACACAGCTAGGACTAGGTCTCCGTGCACACAGCTAGCAAGAGCCTTTCTACCCAACCCAGACTAAAACCCTACAAAAGTATCACAGACGCATAAACACTTAGATCCAAAAGATGAATAATAATTGAATGCCTCCTTATACTCTGTTAGGGTCCTATAATAATATGATTCATAATTTTTTAATTAACTTTGATTAGTCTTGTAATATGTACATACTTTTCTTTCTGCAAATTGTTTTCCCATATCAGAAAAATAAAAAAATGTAAAGAGGGTAAAAGTCCTAAAAGAAATATCAAAGGACTTAAAAGAAAAAATATCAAAAAGAATAGAAAAATGGATCCCAAACAAAAAGAGATAAAAAATAAAACATTAAAGTGATGCAAATCCAAATGCCACTACTATTTACTATTACTGCAAAATAAAGATTGTGTGCATCTTGTTAAAATGCCACAATCCATGAAGGTTAAACATCTTAATCTTAACATCTCATGTTTTAAATTTCATGTTGTTAGATAGAGAATAAGGATCTAGCCAAACAATTTAATCCTGGCAGATCAGTAGTTAGGTAGAGAATAATAAGGAGCTCAACAGCTTAATCTGAGCCCTTGGAAGAAATAATGATAGAATTAGTTAGTATTCTGTTTTAAAAGAAAAATGAACAGGGATTTGCAAGCTCAAATGCACCGAGGTAAATGAAGAAAAAATGTTAGGGTAGCATATGGGTAGGTACAAGCAGTTTTTACAATCATGGATAAGCAGAAAACTGGTTATTTCATTTACTAACTTCCTTCAATCATCCCCTTGTAGAAATACTTCATCCCCTTTGTTTTCATCCTTTCCCCTTCATTTTTCCCTTTTTCACATTATCATCCAGTTTCCTTTGCAAAAATCCCCTTTTCCTAAGTTTAAAACACATTTATACTTAAGAAAAATAAAAATCCTTTAACTAATTCCCCCTAAACCCAAAAAATACTTGATCCTAAGTGTAAATAAAAAAATATTTTGTTGGGACCCACAACAATGAAATTTATCCCTATATCATGTTTTACACTAGGCTTAGTGTATTCCATCTCCCTCATCACATTTCATTACTAACACATTAATTTAGATATTAACTCATGTATTTACCCTTAGCCCCGTATTAAATTAAATCCCTATAAATTATTCCCCACCCATATCTTTATTTTAAACTATGATTAAATTTCCCCACATGTTATATAACCCACATCTCATAGGTTAAATAATAAATCATGTTTATTAATCCCAGTCCCACTATATTTAATCTCCACTAGTTATAATGTTACACATATCTACATATCATTTGTTAAATACATTAACATTTGCCTATAATAATGCACTCCTGACTATGTATTAAACCTTAGTTTTAATACATATTTAACCTCCCGCGACTTTGAAACCCCAGGCCCCATGTCATCCGACCTTGCATCTCTATCACACAATCCACTCCATCTGATCTCCATCTACAAAATCTAACGACGGCTAACCCTTATCGCATATTTCTCAGTGTGATAGTTAATCTACCATGAACCTTGCGATAAACGTGGTTTGCAGATTTTCTCTCCCCGCTACGTGTCTCAATTGCATTGGATCGCATCGATCAATATAGCCCCGCTTACCACCTTTGAACCTTGCGAAAAATGCTTGGTGGTTATTCCCTCCCATGCGCCCAAACCACCCACCTGTTTGAAATGACCATGCAATTAATGCATTCACTGTTCAATGAAAAACGTTTATAAACTACCCAAATGCATTATTTTACTCTTCTGTTACCATTTTCACACAAAAGAAGTATTGAAGACTGAGATAAATGTTGCCAACTTTGTTTTTAAGCCTAAAAGAAACATAATTCACCAAATTCGATTACTACAAATAGTGTAGAAGACATACAAATTCTATAAAGGCCAGTAAAGCTTCTGAAACTTTTCTACAATCCCAGAAACCCTCCTGCACAACAAAAATTCAATTTTCCCAGGTATTCTTTAGAAGAAAAGAATCATTCATCAAATCTAAAAGAGTTATACAATTAATTGAATAATTTAGGAACCTAGGAACCTAAAGAAAACTCATTTAACTCCTAAAAACATTTATTCTATAAACCTTGAGCAATCCTTTCCCAAATTCTGAAACCTTAGACTATTAAAACCACAGATTGAGTAAACTAAATAAATTGAAGCCATCTATGGCCCTGAAAAAGCCTTATGTGACCTTCAATCCTTTCCTACAGTACTTAGGCCTCCTTTTGGCATAAAATTGATGTCTTAAAATTGTTTTTATCAGAGAGAATACACTACATGCCCTAGATATCTTTTGCAGAAGCTATAAAATCCTGCAATTTCTCTTTTAATACAGAGATTTCAGTTTAATTCAATTGATTCAAATTATACTTTTGTAGCCAAAAGATATAGCCCCTGTTTTATCCTAGTCCTTCTGCAAACTCTTAAAACTTCCAAAAGTGTTTTACAGGCTTAAATCAATGTTTTTAAGGTCAAAAAAATATAAAATTGTTTAATCAAACAAATCAATGGCATCTAAAAACATTCAAGCATTCAATCCTCTACAACCCATTGTTGTAGATGTAAAACATATTCCCCTGGCTGATGTAGAATTCAAGATTACTAATACAATGACAGAGTTCAACCTTCTTGAGCTCCACTTTTGGAGTTAAGAAAAATCCCTAGATCAGGCTGATGAAGTGTTTATCTGGGAGTCAAAATTGCCAAAAATTTTGTTCCTCATACTTATCGATGCCCAAAAGTAATCAGACTCTGCCAATCATGCTAATCTTTTGATCAGAGAGCCATAGTAAACCCTAAAAAATAAGTCTTGTTTACTATTACAACAGATTCTATCAATCAAATGCTTCAGAAACAACCTGGGCCAAATGAAGTTCCTTTGTCTATTGAAGCCCTCACTAGATTATACTTGGATCTAGACTTCCCAAAAAGGTTCCAGATTTTTCATACCTTCATGCCTTCTTATGTAGAAATTCCTAAGTTGAATCCTCCATTCTCATCTGCTAAATTCTCTAAAAGGACAAGACATATCATTCACATGTTGTCTTACATTATTGGCTACTTTATAGATGAGCATGATGATGTTGCAGTGCTTGGTTTCTTGTCTACTTTTACACCTTGTCAGCCTCCTGCTACCATATTTAACTTTTCCAAATATATTTCTGACAATATCCATGAGAAATTATTCAAAATGCCTTCTAAAGGTGTATTTAAATACTCTTCATTCCTATTTCACATGTTCCTATATTTTCAGTTTGAGAAGTTTCATATAAGACTTCAGAAGCTTCATATGGAAGGAAATCCACAATCAGTTATATTTTGGGCTTCCTTAACAAGGAAAGATTCCAATGAGTTCACCTATTCAGAGCTTACATATTCCTTCATCCATCCCTTGGTAAATTTTCTAAACAGCAGTGTACAACCCAGAATTAGCAATGAAATCAAGAAATTCTTGCAATTGTTTGAGCACAATAGTTAAAGTGATTGGTACTTGTACCAAAACCACACAGAAATAAGATTTTATGGATCAAGGATTATCCCTTATAAACTCCACAAATACCTTCCTATGAGGTTATTTTCCCTGGAGTATATAAGGCAGATTCTAAATTCATATGTTGTCAATTTCTTAATAGCAAAGAAGAAAACACAATTCCTGTTGAAGAACTAGGTTGGCCCATTTATCTGTAACAATAGAGAGGCAAGTCCAAAAGAAGAAAAATTGTTGCGAGAGTTCAAACTCAGTCCTAGTTTCCTTTGGTATTATGATCCCCTTGGTGTTATTAGTAAAATGAGAGTGAAATGAAAATTAACTCCATATGTACATGAAAAGAAGCCTAAGATTGATAAATTCTCAAACCATTCTGAATGGTTCGAGAATACACTGGTAGAGGCAGAGAAGCAAAGTGATACTAGTCAAACTTTCCAAACTCCATCCCAAGAAGACATAAATGTGAAAAGAAACAGGGAGGAAGGATCCTATACAATTGAGACTACAACAGAGACTAAATTCAAATTAAGATATAGTAAAAAGCCAAAGCTAAATCTAGCCAATAAAGAAAAGGAAATAGTAAAGGTGATTGACACAAAATTTGCAGAAAAAGATAATGCACATCCTACAAGAATTGAAAAGGAATAGCAACCCACTACTTCTAAGACACGGCTAATTCAGAAACAACATAGTATAGAAGTTTCTTCATCCAAGAAAACAACAGAAAAGGACATGGATATAAAGGAAAGATATAAGGAAATTAAGGCCAAAAATGAAGAAATAAAAAATGAAATATTCTCAGTATCTAAAGAAAACTGCTAGCATTTAGAGTAAGCTACATTTTTCCTTTGACTATAAGAACAAAAATATGTTGATGAAAATTCTTCAGCCCACAGTTCAAACTCCTAAATCATCCTTTGATTACAAAAAGATAAATTTTGAAGTTCTAGTCTAGGATATTCATCCTCTGGATCAAATTGAATTTCATAAGCAGGTAGGAGAGATGATTTATTCTACAATGACCACTAAGGTCATGAGTGCACAAAAACTTCAAAACACTTTGGAAAATGTAAGAGATTAGCTCAATTTGGAGAGAGCATCTTCATATGCAAAGGACACTAGAATCAAATCCTTGGAAGAGCTAGTGATTGAAGTAGGATATGATCCTCAAAATATAAAAGCTGCAGAGGAATTGATCAAAAAGAAAAATGAAGACGTTGCTACAATTAAGAAACAATTAAATCTACCCCCTATAGAGCATCCTCAAGCGAAGGAGGTCCTACAGGAAACCAATCAGAAAGATGAGATGACGAGTCTCATTTTACAGTTAACAACTCAAATAAAGGAAATGGAAATTGAGATGGACAAGTTGGTCCAAGAGAAAGAAGCCAACAAAGCAGAGGAATTTCTTGCCACTGTCATCCCTGTAGTTTCAATATTTGTACCTTATACTTTGGCATAATCATTGGCTCCTAATGTTCCAATGCCCATAGTAGTTCCAGTTACTTCATCTACAACTTCAGCCACAAAATCTCAACAGCATCAGAAAAACACTCAGATGAAGTAGGAAAACTAGTAAAGGCTATGCAAGATATGTCTATTCAGACCAAAGAGATAAATAGACTAAAATAACAACTCAAAAAACTTGAATATGCTAAGAAACTTGCTCAAATAAATGCCAAGAATGAAGAACAAAAAGCCAACAGATTAAATGAGCAACTGAAAAATTTGGAAAAAGAACTAACTTTGAAGGAACCAATGGCACATGTTAAGCAGCAGCTATGGTCCAATATCATTGAAGTAGTTAATGATATTTGTCCATGCATATAGGTGATATATGAGTAGCAATAATTAGTGAAATCAGCAAGAGAAGTAATCCAGAAAACAAAAGAAGAGCTTGGAAAGAACTCTGAAGAAGCTCTAGAAATCATCGAGTTTCTTAGTTCCAAAAATAGACAAGAGTTGGAAGAGATTGGAATTAATGATAAAATAGAGACCATTCTAGAAGTTAGGAAGGTAATCTCTAAGAGGAATCTGATGACACAATTAGAGGAGAAGTGCCAGAACATGGAGATTGTTATCACAAGGTTCATGATTAAGTTTGATGTTCTAAGGCAAAAAGGCCTTCCCAATCCTCTTGTGATTAATGATAGATTAATGAAGCAGGATGATTATGATAAAAAGATAAGAGAGTTCGCTAAGGAACAAGTAAACAATTAAGCCTTGCAGGGAATCCCAATAGGGAAGGTGCTCTACAAACATGTTGAGAATTTGTTTTACTTACAGCATGAAGTAAAACACTTATTTGTGAAAAAACCAACATTATCAAAGTATATTGAAGCTGATGAAAACTGCAGAAGGATGATGAAGATAAATTGCCAGAGGCAGAATTCTGGGAAAATTTGACTAATCTGTTGTAAAATCAGAATGTAGTGAACACAGAGAAGTGAAATTAAAAAAACAGAACTTGTTGTTTTTACATCAACATTTACAATTTTGCAATAAAAGAGTATCAGATAGAGAGAATCATATGAAAGTGTATCAGTTGAAAGGTTAGAAGAAAAATTCAGAGAAAAAATGAATCTTCCAGCGTGAGAGAAACCTCATTCTCTAGTTGTAGCCTTCATTGAATAGAAAAGAGATAAAGCAGTGAGTAAATCAAGACAACAAACCATTTATTTCAATAAAAAAGGGACAACTAGCATTATTTAGGAAGTTGTCACTATCTTCTTGCATGAATATAGTTCTTTTCCATAAATAATTCCTAATTTTATTCTAGGATATTTTGTATGAGTTTTTATATAAATACTGTTGGAAATATTGTCATTGATGGCAAAGGAGGCAGCACTCAGGCAAAGGAGGTAGTGCTGAAGCAGAGGAAGGCAAAAGAAGCACAGTGAAAGCCATAGAGGCAGCAAGAAGAATGTCAGAGTGTAATAGTCGAATACAGAGGCAGAGTGACAGGAGCAGCAGGACAGACAAAGGAAGCAGAGGCAGAGCGACAGGAGCAGCAGAGGTAGAGGCAGAGCCATTATAAAATTCCGAGAATCGCCCAAGCCGGCAGATACAGTCGTATGTATAATTCCGAGAATCATTACCCGATGGGCGTTACATATAACATATAAACCATATTCCGGGAATCGCTTCACTCCAGCGGCAAAGAATATATATAAACACATACAAAACTTATTCCGGGAATCGCTTAACTCCAGCAGCAATGTAATGCAAATAACACAGAAAATTCCGGGAATCGCTTAACCCCAGGCAGAAGGATACATAAAACAAATCTCATTCCGGGAATCGCTACCCACGCAGGAGTATACATAGAGTGCATTACATATGTTCCAATGGTCCAAGGCATATACATTGATATATATAAAAGCGGAGCGTATTATGATCAATGGAAAGGAAGTAATATAAAGTGGGACCCTCATCCAATCACAATCGGAGATCGCAAGGGCAGCGGAACATGCAACCAAATGAGAGTTGTGATTGCGATTGAAGCCCGGACCCGATGGGTGTATAAATGGGGGATAATACATATTTGAGTTACGGTCCAATCGCACGACTTTGTAAAACACTGCGATTGAAATGGCGGACCCGATGGCATTATACGATGGATTTAATAGGTTCAATCGCATCCGAGTTCCAATCGCACGACTTTGTAAAACGCTGCGATTGAAATGGCGGACCCGATCGTGTTATAAGCGGGAGTTGATATATGCAAATCGCATCTGGAATCTCAATCGCAATCGGAACTCTCCGATTGATCGCACGACTTTGTAAAACGTTGCGATTGAAGCCCGGACCCGATGGGCTTATTAACTATGATTAACAAGTGTTTGAGTTCCAGTTCTAATCGCAAATGGAAATTTGTGAAGGCGCTGTTATATATAAATACACATATATAAAAACAATTGTTGCGATTGTATTGAAAAGTGCCGCGTGGTCTGTGGACCCACGGGCCTCGGCTTAAGGTGGAGGGCGATTGTTTATATAAATTAATTGCTGTGAGATATATAAAACATGGTTGCAGTTGTATTAAAACATGCCGCGTGGTCTGTAGACCCACGGGCCTCAGCTTAACGGGAGGGCGATTATTAATGTAATGCAATTTTAATATATGTATGTTCCGGCCTGCGGAACTCCCCACATCAACAAGACACTTGCTGCGTGTAAAGGATTGAATTACAGTCAGCAGATTCATTAATATATAAAGCGCTGGTATAAAAATAAAATAAAAATGCAGTTCATAAAATCAGGAGTTACGCAGCAGCCATAAACAGAAAGGCATACAGAGAAGAGAAAGGGACAAAGAGACAGTTAGAGAAAAGACAAATGCGCAGCAACCAGGAATAAATGTTGTTTGGAGTTCAAATTGAATTAGATATAAATGTGTTAATTGTTTTATTGTTTGTGATGCATTGGCAAGTGTACAAACAAACTCCATGAGATTAAGGTGACACCTACAATTATAATTTACGAGGTAATCGATAAAAGGAGTGAGAAGGCAGAAGGCAAGAGACATGGCTGTCCATTTCGAATTCCCAGTGGAATACAAACAGCCATGAAGCTATTTTTGTATAAAACAGGGTAATATCCAAGGTGAGTGATTTGATGAAAAATGAGTGAGAGAAGAAGAATGTATGCAGCAGAATTAAAGAGAGTTGAAGAGAATAGGCAAGCTACAAGAAGAATGTGAATAAGGAGGAACTGAGCAAATAAGAAGAAGGGGCTGAGCAGAGATGATGCAGGTCTGATATAAGAGTTGATGAACAACAGAGAAGAAGGTACATAACAGAGCTGATATCCAAGGTAAATCAACAAGTGTTTTTCTTTTGGAAGAGTAAGGAAGTTGGAGCTTCCCTATCAAGTTGTAGCTTGATAGCTGTCAGTTGTAGCTGACTGAGGTTGGAGCCTCCTGTAGGTTGGTGCCTGCAGAAAACTGAAGGGAGTTGGTGCTTCCTTGCAAGTTGTAACTTGCAAAATTGAGGTAGGAGCCTCCTGTAGGTTGGTGCCTGCAGAAAAACAGTGGTGAGAGGGAGTTGGAGCTTGCCTTTGCATCACAACAATAATAAGATGTGGTTTTCTCCCTTTATGGGTTTCCACTTATATCTGGTGTCTTTGTGCATGATATCTATGTATTGATTTGATATGTATCATTTGCTTAATACCTGCTGCTCTCATATTAAGTCTACTGCTCTATTAAGCTAATACTTTCTGATTACATTCTAACATTACTCTCACATCAAATAGAGTTTGAACTGAAGGTGGAAATAAGTTTAATGAAAATTTTTAAGATATCAGGAATGTATTAAACTGATTCACCCCCCCCCCCCCCTCTCAGTTTAATTAGAGGTTCAACAATTGGTATCAGAGCAGGTTCCTTTGTACAAGTCTAACAACTGAAAGGAGATCCTAGGTTCCCAAGATGGCTAGTAAAGAAGGATGCTCAACCAATAAAGCCCCTTTCTTCACTAGTGAAAATTATGCTTTCTGGAAAATCAGAATGAAGACATACATAATGTCACTAGGAGTAGAAGTCTGGGCTGCTGTGCAATTAGGATATGCCCCGAAGTCAACTGATACAGAGAAAGAAGCTAAAGAAAGCTTTGTAGCTAATGCAAAATCCATGAATGCCATCCTGAATGGATTATGTGAAGCGAGTTTATTAAAGTAATGCACAAAGACACTGCCAAGAAAATATGGGATACTCTTGAAGACATACATGAGGGAGACCAGAAAGTAAAAAATGCCAAACTTCAAGTATATAGAGCCCAGTTTGAAAACTTAAAAATGAATGATGATGAAGATGTTGGCATCTTCTTCTTAAAAGTTGCAGAAATTGTTAACAATATGAAAGCTCTTGGAGAAACCATACCAGAAAGTATAGTTGTGCAAAAGATTCTAAGATCACTCCCATCCAAATTTAATCCCAAGGTGTCTGCAATAGAAGAGACAGCGGATTGGGAGACTTTGACCATGAACCAGCTACTTGGAAATCTAACAGCCTATGAAATGAGGCTCCCACAGAAGAAGCCAAGTACGAGGGAAGCAACCTTTAAAACAAAAAAGAAGAAAGAAGAAGAGGGAGACATATGCTCTTGCTCGGATGAAGAAGAGGCAAAGTTTGTCAAGAAATTGGATAGAGGCTCAGGTAAATACAAAGGTAAAATCCCCTTCAAATGCTTTAACTGTGGAAGAGTGGGACACTATGCTGCTAAGTGTCCTCACAAGAAAATAAGGAATCGGGCTCAAGAGTCAGAGAAAAATAAATCAAAGAACTGGCAGAAAGGAAAGAAGTTCAGCAGAAAATCCTTCTATGCTCAACAAGACAGCAGTACATCTGAAGATTCAGATGAACCCTCAAGTGAAGAAGGAACCTCAAAATTTTTATTGATGGCCATAGAAGATCTTGAGGGACTCCTACTAGAAGATGAAGAAGAAGAAGGGGAAGTCGACCTTGAGGGGGAGCTAAGAAGTGCTCTGGAGGAGATTGACAGACTCAAACTAAAATGTAGAAAACAAAAAGAGATTCTCCTAAAATGTGTGAAAGAAGAACAAAATTCAGAAGTCCTCATGCAGCTGAAGGTAAAGCTTGAAGAAGCCAAGAAGATAGAAGATATGTTACTTTAGCAAATCAAAGATAAAACTCGAGAACAAGAGAAGCTGGAAGAAGAAATTCTGTGTCTGAGAAAGAAATTAGAAAAAGCTCAACAGAAAGTTTCTATATACCCTTCTCAAACAACAAGCTCTATTAAGTTGAATGAAATTTTGGTTGCTCAAAGATCCCCTATGATAAAGGCTGGAATAGGCTACGAAGGAGAATCAAGTAAAGGAAAAGAAAAGGTTGACAGAGAGATTATTTTTGTAAAAGCAAAGAAGGATGAGGAAGTAGCTCAAATAATTCCTACAAAAGAAGAAATCTGCAATAAGAGAGACAGAGAGCAGAAGAAACCTCTAGTAACAAAAAATGCAATAACTACTAAGATAACAGAAAAAGGATCATATGCTCCTGAGTATGTCAAATTTGGAAGCCATCAAAGGAGATTCTTCCCTCCTATGAAGAATGCCACCTGTTATGTCTGCCACAAGCAGGGGCACATTGCTGCATATTGTCATGCAAGGAAGAATGATTCAAACCAACAAAAGAGGCAAGCATGGAAGAGACAACCTTACATCAGGTATGCAAGTAATTTCTATGGTTATTGTTTTTATTGTAAGTATTTTGGCCATAGAATTATTGAATGTAGAAAGTATGGACAAAGACTGATGTTCAATACCTCAAGGAGGTTTATGAGTCAAAGCAATTTTGTTCATGCTCACAATTCCGCAAAAACTATAATCAAATGTTGTATATGCAATCAAAATGGGCATATATCTTCCAAGTGTTCTCTAAAGGGATATAATTCATCACCTCCCAAAAGATACCAAACAAAAGGGGGCCTCCAGTGGATAAAGAAGGCGAATAAATGTGACTTGGCTTTAACTGCTCAAGATTTGAAGAGTCAATGGTATTTGGACAGTGGCTGCTCTAAACACATGACAGGAGATAAAAACAAGTTTTTAACTCTTGACGAAAAGAAATCAGGCAATGTCACCTTTGGAAATGACAAATCAGGAAAGATCAAGGGAAAAGGATCAGTCAGCATAGACAATGGCAGAGGAAAGGCCCAAGATGTATTATATGTAGATGGGATGAAAGCAAATTTACTGAGTGTCAGTCAGATGTGTGATAAAGGCTGTGAAGTTCTCTTTAGAGCACAAGATTGTGTAGTCAGATCAAGCACAACAGGAAAAACTCTACTCAAAGGTGTTCGAACAGAGAGTAATGTGTACATAGTGAAAGAGGAGGATGAAGCTTGCCATCTTAGCAAACTCGAGGAGTCATGGTTATGGCATAGGAGATTGGGACATCTTAGCTTTGACCATATCATTAGACTGAGCAAGAAGAAAGCTGTCAGAGATATGCCAGAAATAAAAAGGCCCTCCAACACAATATGCAAATCTTGTCAGTTGGGGAAACAAACTCGCACATCCTTTAAATCTAAAGAAGAGTTATCAACAAGAAGACCACTGCAACTTGTGCACATGGATCTGTGTGGACCTGCAAGAACTAAAACACCAAGTGGAGAGTCCTACTTTATGCTAATAATAGATGATTTCTCCAGAATGACATGGGTTGCGTTTCTCAAGAATAAATCAGAAGCACTGGAAAAATTTAAGATATTCAAGGCATTAGCTGAAAATCAAACAGGATGCAAACTAAAATGTATCAGATCAGACAGAGGAGGAGAATTTACAGATTATGACTTTGCTGACCTATGCAATGAACATGGCATAAAACAACAATTCACTATTGCAGGAACACCTCAGCCGAATGGAGTAGCAGAAAGACAAAACAGATCTGTTCAACAAATTGCCAGAGCCATGATGTAAGAGAATGATATTGCTCAAACTTTCTGGGCAGAAGCAGTGCACACAGCAGTACATATCCTTAATAAAGCTCACTTAAGGCCAAGCAGTGACAAGACTCCATATGAACTATGGCATGGAAAGCCAGCTTCAATAAAACATTTCAGAGTCTTTGGTGGCAAGTGTTACATAAAGAATAATGATGAAAACCTTGGGAAATTTGATGCAAGAGCAGATGAAGGAATATTCTTAGGATATGCATCCAAAAGTAAAGGGTACAGGTGCTACAACAAGACTCTTCGGAAAATTGTTGAATGTATTGATGTGAGATTTGATGAAGAACTTCCAAACAATACAAGAAATACAGACTGCTGCAGTCCATCAGACAACCATGAAGAGGAAGACAAGAATGATGATGAAACAAGCAAGACAACAGATGATGCAGAGCTGAGCTCGAAAACCCCCTCAAGATACACTCAGAAGAATCATCCCGAAGATCAGATCATAGGAGACAAGAAAGCAGGAGTCCAGACAAGAAGGCAGCTAAAAGGACAAACAGAAGAAGTATACATAGCCATGTTATCACAAATAGAGCCAAAGAAATTTGAAGAAGCCAGCAAGGACAAGTATTGGATAAAAGCAATGAATGAAGAATTGGACAAAATTGAGAAGAACAATACCTGGGAACTAGTTCCTAGACCTATTGAGAAAAATATCATTGGTTCAAAATGGGTATTCAAAAACAAAATGAATGAGCAAGGACAAGTAATCAGGAATAAAGCCAGGCTGGTCTGCAAAGGATACTCACAAATTGAAGGACTTGACTATGATGAAACATTTGCACCTGTAGCCAGAATGGAGGCTATCAGAATGTTCCTGGCATTTTCATGCTACCAAGACTTCAAGGTATATCAAATGGATGTAAAGTCTACTTTTCTTAATGGAGATCTAGAAGAAGAAGTGTATATGGAACAACCAGAAGGCTTCTCATTGACAGACAAAGAAGACTATGTGTGCAGACTGAAGAAGGCCCTATATGGACTGAAACGGGCTCCTCGTGCTTGGTACTCAAGACTGGACAAATATTTGCAAAAACAGGGTTTTAAGAGAGGTGGAGTAGACAGCAATCTATACATAAAAGCGCATGAAAATGAACTCCTGATTGTTGTAGTATATGTTGATGACATTATGTTTGGAAGCAACAAAGATGAACTAGCAAAAGGGTTTGCTGATGAGATGAAAACAGAGTTTGAAATTTCTATGATTGGAGAGCTCAGTTTCTACTTAGGACTGCTAATTCAGCAAAAGAACACTGGCACATTCATTTCTCAAGAAAAATACTTAAAAGAAATGCTGAAAAAATTCAAAATGGAGGACTGCAAACCAGTGACAACCCCCATGATCACGGGATGCAAGCTGTGTGCTGATGATAGGTCTGCAAATGTAGATCAAAAACTCTACAGATCCATGATAGGAAGCCTGCTGTACTTGACAGCTTCAAGACCAGACATCATGCTAGCAGTAGGACTAGTGGCAAGATATCAAGCAACACCTAAACAAAACCATCTTCTGGCAGTAAAAAGAATACTCAGATATCTACAAGGAACTGCACAATATGGGCTTTGGTATCCTAAAGGCAAAAGCTTCACCTTGACAGCATACATAGATGCAGATTGGGCCAGCTGTGTGGATGATAGGAAGAGTACAAGTGGAGGTGCATTATATCTAGGAGAAAGTCTGGTGGCATGGCTAAGCAAGAAACAAACATCCATCTCTCTGTCTACAGCTGAAGCAGAATATATAGCAGCAGCAACATGTTGCACACAAGTCATGTGGATGAAGTAGACACTTCAAGACATGAAGGTAAGCATTAATGAACCTATCTCAATCAAATGTGATAATACAAGTGCTATAAGTATATCTAAAAATCCTGTGCTTCATTCAAAAACTAAACATATACCAATCAAGTATCACTTTCTCCGAGAACAAGTGGCTCAGAAGATAGTTAAACTGGACTATGTATCAACGAAAGAACAGATAGCAGATATATTTACCAAACCACTTGCCAGAGAACCATTCGAATACTTGAGAGACAAACTAGGGGTAGTATCTGTAGATACTATTCTCTAATATGAAAAGAAAGTACTGTCTCAGGGGGAGAATTGTAAGCAAGATAAGAATAAAACAAGTCCACAGGATCAGCATTATCAGAACTATCAGCATTATCAATATTATCAGCATAATCTCAGTATTATCAGCATTCAGAAGCAACAAGAACCTTTCAGTCGTAAAATGCATCATCTCTGTCTGCAATCTAGCACATATTACAGGCACTACAAATGAAACACAACATAGTCCAATTTCAGTAGAAGAGGACCTAAATGTAACTTAGAGAAAGGAAATACAACGACAGAACCCATATGGAGAGATGAGAAGTCATCCTTTGCCATTGATGTCAAAGGGGGAGGAAGAACAAATAACAGGAGGAAGAGCAGGCAAACAGGAAGAGCAAGCAACAAGAGAAAGAGAAAGCAAACAGAGAACATGGATTTCCATCAATGCCAAAGGGGGAGACTGTTGGAAATATTGTCATTGATGGCAAAGGAGGCAGCACTCAGGCAAAGGAGGTAGTGCTGAAGCAGAGGAAGGCAAAAGAAGCACAGTGAAAGCCATAGAGGCAGCAAGAAGAATGTCAGAGTGTAATAGTCGAATACAGAGGCAGAGCGACAGGAGCAGCAGGACAGACAAAGGAAGCAGAGGCAGAGCAACAGGAGCAGCAGAGGTAGAGGCAGAGCCGTTATAAAATTCCGAGAATCGCCCAAGCCGGCAGATACAGTCGTATGTATAATTCCGAGAATCATTACCCGATGGGCGTTACATATAACATATAAACCATATTAGAATAAACCCCTCTCATGACGAAAGAATATATATAAACACACATACAAAACTTATTAGGGAATAAACCAACTCCGACGCGTGTAATGCAAATAACACGAGAAAATTTCGGAATCGCTTAACCCCGAGCGGCAAGATACATAAACAAATCTCATTCCAGGGAATCTTCTTACGAGAGTATACACCAAGCGCATTATATGTTCCAATGGTCAAGGCATATACATTGATATATTAAAGTGGAGCGTGTTATGATCAATGGAAAGGAAGTAATATAAAGTGGGACCCTCATCCAATCGCAATCGGAGATCGCAAGGGCAGCGGAACATGCAACCAAATGAGAGTTGCGATTGCGATTGAAGCCCGGACCCGATGGGTGTATAAACGGGGGATAATACATATTTGAGTTACGGTCCAATCGCACGACTTTGTAAAACGCTGCGATTGAAATGGCGGACCCAATGGCATTATACAATGGATTTAATAGGTTCAATCGCATCCGAGTTCCAATCACACGACTTTGTAAAACACTGCGATTGAAATGGCGGACCCGATCGTGTTATAAGCGGGAGTTGATATATGCAAATCGCATCCGGAATCTCAATCACAATTGGAACTCTCCGATTGATCGCACGACTTTGTAAAACGTTGCGATTGAAGCCTGGACCCGATGGGCTTATTAAATATGATTAACAAGTGTTTGAGTTCCAGTTCTAATCGCAAACGGAAATTTGTGAAGGCGATGTTATATATAAATACATATATATAAAAACAATTGTTGCGATTGTATTGAAAAGTGTCGCGTGGTCTGTGGACCCACGGGCCTCGGCTTAAGGTGGAGGGCGATTGTTTATATAAATTAATTGCTGTGAGATATATAAAACATGGTTGCGGTTGTATTAAAACATGCCGCGTGGTCTGTAGACCCACGGGCCTCAGCTTAACAGGAGGGCGATTATTAATGTAATGCAATTGTAATATATGTATGTTTTGGCCTGCGGAACTCGCCACATCAACAAGACACTTGCTGCGTGTAAAGGATTGAATTACAGTCAGCAGATTCATTAATATATAAAGCGCTGGTATAAAAATAAAACAAAAATGCAGTTCATAAATTCAGGAGTTACGCAGCAGCCATAAACAGAAAGGCATACAGAGAAGAGAAAGGGACAAAGAGATAGTTAGAGAAAAGACAAATGCGCAGCAAGCCAAGAGACAAAATGAGTGAGATGGAGTTCAAATTGTAATTCGAATGTAAATGTGTTAATTGTTTTTATTGTTTGTGATGCATTGGCAAGTCTCCGAGAGAAAACAAACTCCCACTGTAAAGTTAAAATTGACACCTACAATTATAATTTCTGAGTAAGCTGATAAAAGGAGTGAGAAGGTAGAAGGCAAAGAGACATGGCTGTCCATTTCGAATTCCCAGTGGAATACAAACAGCCATGAAGCTATTTTTGTATAAAACAGGGTAATATCCAAGGTGAGTGATTTGATGAAAAATGAGTGAGAGAAGAAGAATGTATGCAGCAGAATTAAAGAGAGTTGAAGAGAATAAGCAAGCTGCAAGAAGAATGTGAATAAGGAGGAGCTGAGCAAAGAAGAAGAAGGGGCTGAGCAGAGATGATGCAGGTCTGATATAAGATTTGATGAACAACAGAGAAGAAGGTACAAAACAGAGCTGATATCCAAGGTAAATCAGCAAGTGTTTTTCTTTTGAAAGAGTAAGGAAGTTGGAGCTTCCCTATCAAGTTTTAGCTTGATAGATGTCAGTTGTAGCTGACTGAGGTAGGAGCCTCCTGTAGGTTGGTGCCTGCAGAAAATAGATGGGAGTTGGAGCTTCCTTGCAAGTTGTAGCTTGCAGAATTGAGGTTGGAGCCTCCTGTAGGTTGGTGCCTGCAGAAAATCAGTGGTGAGAGGGAGTTGGAACTTGCCTTTGCATCACAACAATAATAAGATGTGGTTTTCTCCCTTTATGGGTTTCCACTTATATCTGGTGTCTCTGTGCATGATATTTATGTATTGATCTGATATGTATCATTTGCTTAATACCTGCTGCTCTCATATTAAGTCTACTACTCTATTAAACTAATACTTTCTGATTACATTCTAACATTACTCTCACATCAAATAGAGTTTGAAATGAAGGTGTAAATAAGTTTAATGAAAAGTTTTAAGAGTTCAGGAATGTATTAAACTGATTCACCCCCCCCCCCCTCTCAGTTTAATTAGAGGTTCAACAAATACTTCTCATTTAGAAGTATAAAGTGTGGATGAATTGCTGAACATTTCTGTAGTTGTACTATTCTGAACCTAAGGGTTTTTTGTACCAATTTCAAGTCAATAGATTGGATTAAGGAAATAAAGCATCATATTACAAGATTCATATGTTGGGCTACTACAGTGAAGTAGTTTCACTTGTTACTTTGTCAATTTCTTATGTTTTCCATCAATACTTGAATGTGTTCAAAATATACATGATAAATTAGGAATTGCTATTTCAGAATATGTTAAAATCACTTTGTTTTGATTGATTGTCATTTATATGTTTTCAAGTGATATCTAGATTAGGGAACCCTTAATTTCTCCCTCATTTCGATTGACCTCTGTCTCTTCATTCATAATCTGGATTTAAGAACCCTTAATTGCTATTTTATCTCAGTCAAAACAATTTCACCATCGGCCTTGAAGATCTGAAGTGACTCAGCTATCTTGCCGTGTAAACATTTCCTTTAGAAATTGATCCTGATCTGTCTACTTGACACATTGACTGAATTTTCCCAAAGGGATTCAGACCTATATCTATCCATATAAGTAAGTAATTTCACCACCAAATCAAATCAAAACCCACAACCAATTTTCCCTACATAACTAGCCTAAAATAAAATGCAATAAACGAATATCAATCATATAGAGAGCCCTTTATGGGCATTAGGAAGGCTGGATCCTGAGGCTTAAAATTAGGTTTGTGGTTACCTCTAATATTATTTAACACAAAACAAAAAATCTCACAACTTTTAATAATTATTGGAGTGATAACATATTGGCGACCATACTAGGGAACTAACCAATCCTTAGTGTTTAAAATAGATCTTAAAGGAAATATTTTCAATTATCTTTTCACCTTAAGATTGTTTTAAATAATTTGTGAGTATATTTTCATCAAAACTATAATTCTGACTTCCAGAAGAGTCTACTATACCAGGTCCAATCCAGATCCACAACCTGTTGTCATAGTAGATAATACTGACAAAATTGGAAAGAAAAGCAAAAGAGTAGAGAGTTTAGGTAATAAGATTTCATTGGTCAAAGAAAATTCTCTTCCAAATAAACTATCAAGTTTACAAGACATAGAATTTAATTTAAATTTTGAACAATCTTTATTTAGAACTAAAGCAAAAAGTGACTTACATAATACTATAATAGATTCTGATTTCGTTTCATTTATTGAAACTAAGAAGGAAACTATTTCAATTGATTCTGATTAAAAGATTTCTGAAGTTTATGATAAACTTGATGCCATAACTACAACTTTGATTAAAGAAATTGATGAAGCTTATTTACAACATTTAGTTTAATTGATTGCTTTATTAGCCCCCTAAGCCTTCTACTAGTCATTTAGATACCAATATTTTTTAATTTTTAGCTTCATCCTTATTTACCACCACTTCATCCATTGTTTCCACTACACTTCATTCCATAGATTCATTTTTTCCCAAACAACTATTTCAACCTAGAATTTTATTTCCATCTTCCACCACCATACATTCATTCCCTAGTATTTCTATTGCATTTTCCAATACATCATTCTCATTTCCAAGCACCTTTTCTAATATCCCAACTTCATCTTCTATTATATCAACCACATTTGTAAGTACATCTTCTTATATCCCAATCTCTTCTGCTAGTGCTTTAACTACATCAACAATTACTTATAGTTCTTCTCAAATTACTTCAAACTTACCTCCTAGCCAAGCTAGAATCCAAGCCATGGCTGCCAGATATGCTCTCTTAGTCCTACTAGCACAGTTACATAACATGCCCCAGGATTATCAAAGAAAAAACCCTCAATTTGATGCAACCACTCATTACACTGCACAACAACATGTTAATAAGATGACAGACTATGTTGAACTTCATGATATTGATGATGATGATGTCCAAGTGAGAATTTTTGCTCAAACTTTAAATGGTGAAGTGAAAAAATGGTTTACATGTTTGAATGCTGGTAGTATTGTTGATTTAGCAGTGTCTCATAGAATGTTTCTTAATAGATGGGAGAAGAAGAAAAATCCACTAAATTTTTTATCTGAATTTGAAAGCATAAAAAGAGCACCAAATGAAACAGTGCAAGATTATTGTACTATATATAACAATATTTATAATGCAATTCCTACTAATCTTAAACCTCCTCTAGACTCTTTCCTTATCAAATTACCTAATGGATTCAACACATATATAGCTTGTCAACTGAGAGAGAGAAATCCAGAAACTTTAGACCAGATGCAAAGTAATGTTGTTAGTGTAGAGGACAACTTGTTAGCAAAGAAAGCTAGATTTAAAAATGAAAGGAGAGTGACAATAAAAGAGGAAACATCAACTTCAGATTTGAAAATAGATCACTTAGCAAAAACATTAGAGAGAATTATGGATAGGTTAGATAATATGGAAAGGAAGCCATAGTGGGATAACCAACAATAAGGACCTCAAATTAGAAATCCCAATTTCAGAAAAAACACCAACATTGGAAAATCTACAGAATCAACACCTGACCAAACAGTAAGACCACCTTTCCAAGAGAACTATGCTGAAAGTTCTCATGAAAATGAAAATGATGAATACACTTTGATCAATCTAATGGGCATAAATATGATAACACCATTTTTCTTACACGAGAAGAACAAGAGTTATATGAATTACAACAACTACAATTAGATTCTGGTGAGACATTTGATTACAAGCAAGGTTATGAGTTTGCAATTAATGAAGTTCATAAGAAATATAACTGTAAGAGAAAGAAAAATGTAGAACCTTCTAATAATAAATCTGCCCAAAATCAAACAAAGAAGACAGTAGAGGCTCCTATCACTAAAGTTCTACAAATCCTCCCTAGGCAAACCTAGCAAAACTTTATTTCAACTCAGAAATTTTCAAGTCCCAAAATTCCACCTAGTCCTAAAATCGTTGACATCATAGATGTTGTTGTCCAAACATCAATAGATCCTCAAAAATCTTCTGCTGCCAAGACAATAATTTCTATTGAAACAACAATTTCAGATCCAAAACCATTTACTGCTGATCCAAAATCAGCTGACTCTAAATAAACCATTGCTAAAACAGCTGTTGAAACCACAAAATCTGCCAAAACTTCCACTGAATCTTAAATTGTCCCTGCAAAGAAAAATAAAAGTAGAAAAATAGTGGAAATAAAAAACCAGCTGTGGAAAAAGAAGATAAACCCACCCAAACTACAGTTACAAAAGAAGAGATAGTTTAGCTAGGAAAATCACAAGCACCATTTAACATCCAAGTTGAAATGAAAAATTAAAGATACCAATTCCTTTGACAGAGTTGGTAAAACATGACCTATACTAGAACTAATTTTTGGTCCTGATGTTAATGGGAAACACCAAGATGGAGCAGTTCCTCCCTTTTACATTAGCTTAACTGTTCATGATCAGATTTTACATAATGCAATGCTAGATTCAGGGGCTTCACATAATTTGATACCAAAATAAATAATGGAAACCTTGAATCTAGATATCACTAGACCTTATAAATATCTCTTCTCATTTGACTCAAGTAAAGTGAAATGTTTAGGCTTGATAAAGATTTATGTGTTACTTTAGTTCAATACCTTGGAAAAGTATAGTCATGGATATTGTAGTAGCTGACATTCATTCTAAGTATGGAATGTTGTTATCTCACTCAAGGGGAGCTAAACTGCAGGGATCTCTACATCTATATATGTCTTATGCAACAATATCAGTTTTTTTCCAACCCAAGAAACTTTACAGAAAGACATTAATGAAGTACATGGTTAGTAGTGTAGAAAGACCTTGAAACTATCCTATTTACTCTGCACCTACTGATATGGATTCCTTTATTTTATGTAATTCTGAAACTGGCATTGAGAACAACATTGAACTAAAATAAAAAAAAGGAAGCACCAGACAGTGACAAAATTTTTCATGAATCAATGTGGCACCTGGATTTTGATGGAATATGGAAAACAATCATGTAGAAGGTCATGCTTTTAGATTAAATTTCGAATGTACAAACAACATGGCTGAATATGAAGCTCTTATTTTAGGACTGTAGATTGTTTGAAATTTAGGAGCCAAAAGAGTGTCAATCATGGGATACTCTGAGTTAATTGTGAAACAGATAACAAGAGAATATTTTGTATATAATCCGAGATTAATCCAATATAGAGAAACTATTTTAGATCTGATTAAGGAGCTGCTTGAATATGACTTTGCTGCAATTCCTAGAAAATAGAATATACAGGCACATAGCTTAGCAACTTTTTCGAGCACCTGCAATCTGCCCTTTCAACCAAATCATAAATATACAGCAGAGGTTAAACACAGGCCTAAAATACTAGATAATCTAAAATATTGGCAAATATTTTCACAAGATGAACAGATTTAACATTTCATGAATGCTAAAGGAGAATTTCAGAATTGTAACATAGACACAGATTGTACAATAGATCAAACCATAGATAATGATATTGATATAAACAATTTATATGTAAATAATTTAGATTTTACTAAACCCGCTAAATTTACTCAACTTGAAATAGATAATTTAGAGAAAGTAGAGATTGAAGAATTAGTAGATGATGATTCTCACATTTTAAACCTGAAGAACAACTTTTTACCTAAGGGATTAGCCCCTTTAGAAGATCTTTTTGATTCTAATGATGTTGCAAAGAAACCTAAGATGGAACCATTAATATCTGATATTGAAGAGTGCAATATAGGAACAAAATTAAAGCCTAAGATGATAAAAATTTCAAAATACTTACCTCAAGAAGAAAAATTTAAATACATAGCCCTGTTTAAGGAATTTCATGATGTATTTTCATGGAGTTATGAAGACTTAAAATCCTATTAAACTAGTATAATACAACACAAAATACCCATAAAAGAAGATCATAAACCCTTCGAACTGAAGCTTAGAAGAATCAATCCTGTTTTGATGCCTTTAATTGAGAAAGAGGTTAAGAGTATATATGAAGCCCAGATATTTGCACCAATCAGATATTCTGATTGGGTTTCAAACCTAGTTCCCACTAGGAAGAAGACAATGGAAATCAGACTGTGTGTTTATTTTCATAATTTAAATAAAATATCATTAAAATACAACTACACTCTCCCCAATATGGATCACATTTTACAGAGGGTGGTTGGTTCTTCTAGAATTTCATTACTTGATGGATTCTCTGGATATAACCAGATTTTAGTTCAACCAAAAGACCAACCTAAGACTGATTTTACTACTTCTTGGGGTACTTTCATTTATTTGAAAATGTGTTTTGGATTAATGAATTCAGGAGCCACTTTTCAAAGAGCTATGCATATAGATTTTTCTAAATAAATTCATGATTTCCTAGTGATATATCTAGATGATATTACTATATTTTCAAAAACTGACAATGAGCATCTAGATCATCTCAGACAAGTATTTATCAAATGCAGGAAAATTATCATTTCTCTAAATCCTAAAAAGAGTCTATTTGGACTGGAAGAAGGTAAATTGTTAGGACATATCATATTTAAAGAGGGAATTAGGATAGACCCAGCTAGAAAAAAGGCCATTCTAAACATTAGTCATCCTAGGAATATTAAACAATTGCAAGATTTCTTAGGTAAGATCAATTTTCTCAGAAGATTCATCTCAAACCTAGCAAAAATAATTAGAGAACTCAATAATATGTTGAAAAAATACTCAGTACTTAAATGGATTTTGGAGACCAGACAATCATTTGAATCAATTAAACAAGCCTTGAAAAAAACACCAGTCCTTATAAGTCATGATTTCAAAAAAGATTTCATTATTTTTTCCTTTGCTTCAGAACATACTATTGTTGCAGTCTTACTACAGAAAAATGATCAAGGCTATGAGCAGTCCATTTCTTTTTTCAGCAAATCACTTAGAGATGCCACTTTAAAGTATAACATAATGGAAAATCAGGCACTAGCTTTATTCAAAGCTATCAAAGACTTTAGATTGTACATCCTTTGTTCACATATCATTGTTTATGTTCCAAATTCAGTTGTAAAGGACATTCTAACTCAGAATGGGTCTGATGGTAAAAGAGGCAAATTGATTGCCACCATTTTCAAATATGACATAGAAATGAAGCCCACCAAACTCATTAAAAGTCAAGGTTTAGCCAAAATCATGGCTGAATCAAATTGTCATGCTTTAGATATTAATTGTATTGCCCAAATAGATGATCAAGAAGAGATGGCAACTCCATAGATCAGTGAAGCCTTTTCAGACTCACCATGGTATGCAAATATTATATTTGTATTACTAAATTTACAAGCTCCTCCTAGATTATCAAGAAATAAAGCTAGATTTTTAAAGTTAAAGGAAATGAAGTTTTGTATCATTGACAATGCACTGTTTTGGAAATATCATGGTGAAATTTTATTGAATTGTTTTCTTAAAGAAGAAGTTGATAAAATTTGTGAAGAGTTTCATGTAGGTGATTGTGGAGGACATCTTTACTGGAAGACTACTGCAGATAAAATCTTGAGAGCTGGTTTTTACCGGCCTACATTGTTTGCAGATGTGAAAAAGTATGTGAACTCCTATCACAAGTGAAAAAATTTTGAGGGGAAGAAAAAGCTGCTACCTTTACCCCTTAAACCCATCTCCACATAAATGCATTTTCAGCAATGGGGTCTAGACTTCATTGGTGCAATTCACCCCCCATCCTCAACCCAACACAAATTTATTTTGACATCCATAGACTATTTCACTAAGGGGATAGAATCCATACCTTCCACGCAAGCCACAGACACTGTCATAATCTCATTTTTAGAAAACAACATAATCTCAAGATATGGATGCCCCCAAAAGATCATCACTGATAATGTAGCTGCATTCAAGTCCAAAAAAATGATTGACTTTTGTAATAAATACCACATTACCCTTGGCCATTCTATTTCTTATTACCCTCAAGGTAATGGTCTTCCTGAATCCTCCAATAAAAGCCTTGTGAATATCATAAAGAAGCTATTAGAAGTCAATAAGAAAACCTGGAACAAAATTTTATTTAATGCATTATGGGTAGATAGACTTCCCACAAAGAAATATATTGGTACATCCCCTTACCAACTTGTTTATGGGATGGATGTTGTTTTTCCATTTTATTTAGGAGTATCAGTAATGAAGATAATCCAAGAACTACAGGATGAAACCAATGATATCCAAAGAAGAATAAACCAAACCATACACTTGTAGCAAACTAGGGAAGAAGTCTATATCAAGTCTCATGTTGTTCAAGGAAATATTCAAAAGATATTTGAAAAGAAGACTAAGGAAGATTATTTTTAAATAGGTGACAAAGTTCCAAAGTGGGATTCTAGGAGAGAAGAGAAAGGTAAACATGGGAAATTTGATTTCTTATGGAAAGGCCCTTATGTCATTTATGGTTACAGAGGTAACAATGCTTTCTTTTTGAAGGATTTGGATGGATTATATTTTCCAGGTGGACCTATCAATGGTAGAATGCTGAAGCATTACTATTCCCCAGAATAACAATAGTTCACTTTGTTTACTTTACTCATTGTACATAACATTGCAGATTTTAGATTGGATTGGATGTTTTTCTAGCAAAGTTGAAGCCCAGAGAGAATGCCTTAAGCTTTGAAGGATAAAATATCATAAGTATGAATAATGCAGAGCTCAAAAAATAGGTCCAAGACTAGTACAGTTAAAATTCAAAGGCTACTAGTCTCAAAGTTCTTGACATTTCACCAAGAAATGCCATCCCCATGTGGAGCCACTGTTAGGGTCCTATAATAATAGGATTCATAATTTTTGAATTGACTTTGATTAGTATTTTAATATGTACATACCTTGCTTTCTGCAAATTGTTTTCCCATATCATAAAAAAAAAAGATGTAAAGAGGGTAAAATTCCTAAAAGAAAGATCAAAGTACTTAAAATAAAAAATATAAAAAAGAATAGAAAAATGGACCCCAAACAAAAAGAGATAACAAATAAAACATGAAAGTGATGCAAATCCAAATTCCACTACTATTTACTACTACTGCAAAATAAATATTGTGTGCAACTTGTTAAAATGCCACAATCCATGAAGGTTAAACAACTTAATCTTAACCTCTCATGCTTTAAATTTCATGTTGTTATATAGAGAATAAGGATCTAGCAAAATAGTTTAATATTGGTAGATCAGTAGTTAGGTAGAGAATAATACGGAGCTCAACATTTTAATATGAGCCCTTGGAAGAAATAAGGATAGAATTAGTTAGTTTGTTGTTTTAAAATAAAAATGAACAAGGGTTTGGAAGCTCAAATGCACCGAGGTAAATGAAGAAAAAACGTTAGGGTAGCATATGGGTAGGTACAAGCAGTTTTTACAATCATGGATAAGTAGAAAACTGGTCATTTTATTTAGTAACTTCCTTCAAAAATCATCCCCTTCTAGAAATACTTCATCCCCTCCATTCTCATCCTTTCTCCTTCATTTTTCCCTTTTTCACATTATCATCCAGTTTCCTTTGCAAAAATCCCCTTTTCCTAAGTTTAAAACACGTTTTCACTTAATAAAAATGAAAACCCTTTAAATAATTCCCCCTAAGCCCAAAAAAATACTTTATCCTAAGTGTAAATGAAAAATTATTATGTCGGGACCCACAGTAATTAAATTTATCCCTATATAATGTTTTACATTAGGCTTAGTGTATTCCATCTCCCTCGTCGCATTTCATTACTAACACATTAATTTAGATATTAAATCTTGTATTTACCCTTATCCCCATATTAAATTAAATCCCTGTATATTATTCCCCACCCATATATTTATTTTAACATATGATTAAATTTACCCACATGTTATATAACCCGCATCCCGTAGGTTAAATAATAAATCATGTTTATTAATCCCAGTCCCACTATATTTAATCTCCGCCAATTCTAATGCTACACCTATCTACATATCATTTGTTAAATACATTAACCTCCGCCTATAATAATGCACTCCCGACTATGTATTAAACCTTAGTTTTAATACATATTTAACCTCCCAGGACTTTATAACCCCAGGCCCCACGCCATCCGACCTTGCATCTCTATCGCACAATCCACTCCATCCGATCTCCATGTACCAAATCTAATGGCGGCTATCCCTTATCGCATATTTCTCAGCACGATAGTTAATCCACCCTGAGCCTTGTGATAAATGTGGCTTGCAGACTTTTTCTCTCCGCTACGTGTCTCAATTGCATTGGATCACACTGATCAATCTAATCCCTCTTACCACCTTTTTACCTTGAGAAAACCATTGGCAGTTATTCCGTCCCCTGCATGAAAACCACCCGACTGTTTGAAATGACCACACAATCAATGCATTCATTGTTCAATGAAAAACATTTATAATCCGCCCAAATGCATTCTTTTACTCTTCTATTACCGTTTTAATGCAGAAGAAGTATTGAAGACCAAGATAAACATTGTTGACTCTGTTTTTAAGCCTAAAATAAATAGAAATCACCAAATTCGACTGCTACAAACAATGTAGAAGACATCCAAATGCTATAAAGACCAGTAAAGCTTCTGAAAGATTTCTATAACCCCAGAAACCCTCCTGCACAGAAAAGATTCAATTTTCCCAGGTATTCTTCAATAGAAAAGACTCATTCATCAAATCTAAAAGAGTTATACAGTTAATTGAATCATTTAGGAACCTAGGAACCTAAATAAAAATCATTTTATTCCTAAAAACCTTTATTCTGTAAACCCTGAGCAATCCTTTCCCAAATTCTTAAGCCCTGGACTACTAAAACCACAAATTGAGTAAACTGAAGAAATTGAAGCCATGTATAGCCCTAAAAAAGCCTTATGTGTCCTTCAATCCTTTCCTACAGTACTTAGGCATCCTTTTTGCATAAAATTGATGCCTTAAAATTGTTTTTATTAGAGAAAATACACTACATTCCCTAGATATCTTTTGCAAAAGCTATAAAATCCTGTAGTTTCTCTTTTAGTACAGAGATTTCAGTTTAAGTCAATTGATCCAAATTATACCTTTTCAGACAAAATATAGAGCCCATTTTTTATCATAGTCCTTTAGCAAACTGTTAAAACTTCCAGAAGTTTTTTTATAAGCTTAAATCAGGGTTTTTAAGGTCAAAAGAAAATATAATTGATTAATCAAATAAATCAATGGCTTCATAAAAAAATTTAGTAGTCAATCCTCTACAACCCCATGTTGTAGATGTAGATAAGATTCCCCTAGTTTATGTAGACTTCAAGATTACTGATACAGTGATAAAGTACAACATTCTTGAGCTCCACTGCTAGAGCCAAGAAAAATCCCTAGATCAGGCTAATGAAGTGTTTATCTGGGAGTCAAACTTGCCAAAATATGTTGTTCCTACCAATGCCTAGAAGTAATCAAACTCTGCCAATCATGCTACTCTTTTGATTAGAGAGCCATAGTATACCCTGAAAAATAAGTCTTGCTCACTATTACAACAGATTCTATCAATCAAATTCCTCAGATACAACCTGGGCCAAATGAAGTTCCTTTGTCTATGAAGCCCTCACTAAATTATACTTGGATCTGGACTTCCCAAAAAGGTTCTAGATTTTTGAGACCTTCATGCATCGTTATGTATAAATTCCTAAGTTGAATCCTCCATAATCATCTGCTAAATTCTCTGAAAGGACAAGACATATCATTTCCATGTTTTCTTTCATTCTTGGATGCTTTACAAATGAGCATGCTGATGTTGCAGTGCTTGGTTTCTTGTCTAATTTTACACCTAGTCAGCCTCCTGCTACCATATTTAACTTTTCCCAATATATTGCTGACAATATCCATGGGAAATTAGTCAAAATTCCTTCTGATGGTGTATTCAAATACTCTTCATTCCTATTTCACATGTTCCTATATTTTTAGTTTGAGAAGTTTCCTATAAACCTTCAGAAGCTTGATGTGGAAGGAAATCCAAAATTAGTCATATTTTGGACTTCCTTGATAAGGAAAGATTCCAATGAGTTCACCTATTCAGATTTTACAGATTCATTCATCCACCCATTGGAAAATTTTCTAAACAGCAGCATAAAACCCATAATTAGCAATAAAATCAAGAAAGTCTTGCAATTGTCTGAGTACAACACGACAAGTGATTGGTACTTGTACCAAAACCACACAGAAATAAGAGTTTATGGATCAAGCCTTATCCCTTATAAACTACCCAAATATCTCCCTATGAGGTTATTTTCCCTGGAGTATATAAGGAAAATTCTAAATTCATATGCTATAAATTTCTTAATAGAAAAGAAGAAAACACAATTCAAGTTGAAGAACCAGGTTGACCCATTTATCCGTAACAATATAGAGGCAGGTCCAAAAGCAGAAAAATAGTTGCAGGAGTTCAAATTAAGTTCTATTTTCCTTTTGTATTATGATCCCCTTAGTGTTATTAGTAAAATGAGAGTAAAATTTAAATTAACTCCATATGTACATGAAAAGAAGCCTAATATTGAGAAATTATCAAACCAATCTGAATGGTTAGAGATTACACTGGTAGAGGTAGAGAAACGAAGTGATACTAGTCAAACTTTGCAAACTCCAGCCCAAGAAGACAGAAATGTGAAAGAAACAGTGAGGAAGGATCTTGTACAGCTAAGACTACAACAAAGAATAAATTCAAATTAAGATACAGTAAAAAGTAAAAAGACAAAGCTAAATCAAGCCAATAAAGAAAACGAAACATTAGAGACTATTGACACAGAAATTGCAGAAAAAGACAATGCACATCCTACAAGAATTGAAGAGGAACAACATCCCACTACTTATAAGACACAACTAATTTAGAAACAACACAGTATAGAAGTTCCTTCATCTAAAAAAATAGCAGAAAAGGACATGAATATAAATGAAAGATACAAGGAAATTAAGGCAAAAAATGAAGAAATAAAAAAAATGAAATATATTTTAAGTATCTAAAGAAAAATCCTAGCATTCAGAATAGGCTACTTCCAGGCTTTGAATACAAGAAAAAAAAGAGGTTGATGAAAGTTCTTCAACCCACAGTTCAAACTCCTATATCATTCTCTAATTACAAAAATATAGATTTTGAAGTACTAGTCTAGGATATTCATCCTCTAGATCAAATTGAATTTCTGATGCAGGAAAACCCTGTATAACCCAGAATCTCTTCCCTCTCATGCATATACAAAATGCATCTCAAATAATTGACAAATAAAACTTCAATGTCTGGTAATTTCACAATTATTATCATTTGCGGAAGCATTTAAACATATGGTTCAAAAACCACAAACCCAATAATAAATTCTCATACATTTAAGCCCACACCTCAAATGGCATTTAGAATCAAATCATACTCTCTCTATATGACTCTTTACTAACATTCATTTATGTAAAGGTTCTTCTTCAATTAATATGATGCCCACTCTCTTTTCTAGCCATATGGAAATTCCATTCATATTCTCATAAAACCTTTGACCTTCATATGTAAGGTTTTTTTCATCTATGAAAACCTTTTCCATGATGTTTAACTGATGCAAACTTCTCCAATTTAAAGAGTGGAGCTTGGTCAATTTAAATCGCAAGGCATATAAATATTACACCGCAACCTATTACCCAAATGCCAAGTCTTTCAAAATAAACAAACCTTGAATTGTACATGCGCCCTTTAAAACTTCCATGTTTGATATTGATGATCAGAACTAATGCATTCAAGTCTTCATTTCCAACTATGGCAATTAATATAACATAGTGTTTGATCAAATTTCAACTACAAGTGGCCATGTATTTACTTACATATGCTTCATGTCGACTTAATGCGAATGCACACCTTCAAATCCTTTGACTGTTGAACAGTGATACGCACAAGACCTACGCCAGCCATTCAATTTTAACGACCTCAGTCTCTTAAAGAGATCTGTCTTCGATTTCTATTCAACGCAAGAGTTGACCTTCTCACCCACTGGCCAACTCTGCAATATAATTATTCCAACAGTTCATTCAGTTTCTATTCAAACCATGTCTCATCTCCATTGCTAAGTCGACTTACCTCAACAAGTCGGTTTCATTCACAGCTCCACCTGCAATTTTCTCTCAATACAAATTCTTCAACGCTAATAAAAATCCATCCATATACAATAAAACATGGAAATCATTTACAATTCGATCTGGCACTTATAAACAGATTTTATTAATCAGAATATGCAATTTCAAAGTCTGCCCATTCTAATTTCATTCGATTGTACCCAACCAATCTTCAACACTGTGTTGGGCTTTTAAAATGGATTCACAAAGTCTGCACCTTCCATGTAATTACGACATGAGACTTCACTGCCCCACAATCCCTTCAGATCCAAACCTAAAACTAGCATATAAATCAATTTAACATTCTGGCAAATAGAGAGTTTCAGTCTCTATTAATTAAATCTTCGGTCTATTAACCCAGTTCACTGTATTGTATGGGTTTCCAAATGTTATACCCAGATATCCAATATCTATTTTGAACTGAAAGCCGATCTCAGCGCTGGTCTTGAAAGCTCAGTATTAATTATTTCAACATTGACTAATATTTGCAAACCTCTGTTCCTATGTGGGACTTACGCTTTCAATGTTTCCATTTTCAAATATTACAATTGATCCATACGCCAACCATTATTATTCCAGTTCTGTGTTTAAGATTCGTTCTCAATTCATATATACATTTTCAAGTGAACTCCCAATTACAGAAATTAAACACACAAATTCTAATCAACCAATGTAGTTCTTAAAAACACACTTTTCATATTAACAGTGAAAAATACTTACAAACTTTGTCTCTGGCCAGATATTCAACATTCATGGCCCTTCCAATTGCCCGGAGTCTTACAACCTTGGCTGTCCAAACCTGCTCTCAATCACTCTAATCTCACCTCTCTATTTTCCTTTCAGGCCTATCAATTTATACAAATTAAAAATGCACTAATTTGAGTTCAATCCCTTTAATATCTCAACAAATCCCCAAATCTCTCAACACCCCTAAAAGATAGATTTTTATCCCTAAAACCTTGAAACTTATTCTAACTTAGGCTCCCTAATTATTTCTTAGATATCTCTCATCTAATTTCTCTCATGTTTTCCAATTGTTTGGAAACATTTACAAATTCTCACAAATAATTAATTAAAAATATATTTAACCACTCAAAAATAATATTAATATTTACATGAATTTAATAATTTCTCAAAAACATGAGACCCCTAGGTTCAATAAAAATACAAGGTATTTTTCCGAGCTAATTCTCCTGCATCAGACTCCCAAGGTAGAAATTTATCATGATCTCTAGATCATGCATTTTAAGTCCTTGTCCGCCTGGATCCCACACTTTGTTCTGCAAGTCATCATCTATATCTGCTGTCTTCTGTTTTTCTCTAGGTCTCCATATCTTATGTTGTCTTGCTCCACTCGTTGCACTTTCACAATCTGTCTCCGTCTTCATTTTGCTGCTGATGCCTCTCTTTCTTACTGATATATTCCTCTGCAACACTTTCAACATAATTCTTCTGATTAATTCAATTTCTCTATCCAATAAATCTTCAGGCTACTGATTTCTTGCTTGCTGAGTTCTTACCTCCGCCCAATCATCCATGCCCTCTTGTCTTCTACAACTGAAAACTTCTTTCTACCTCCTCCTATCAGCAGCTTACTGGACTGGTACATTGTGTACTCGTTTCTTCTATCTTCATCTCTCTGCATCTGCAATTCCCATCTCTGAAATTGAGATTCTTTCTGCACTGAATTCTGATCATTCAACATCCTTTCCAGCAACATAACATCCTCATCCCATGGATTTGAAATTTCCACAGAATTATCGTCTTCCTTCATTCGACTGCTCAACTGAGTCAAATGTTCTTTAGTACCTGCAACAATACCTGCATTCACAAAACACTTGTTAAAACAAAAATTATAAGGCATCAGTGCCTTACTTCCCACTGCCAGCACTTCAGTATGTTGATCCCAATCATTCTTGAGACTATCAGTTAGTCTCTCCTCGGCATCACCCTCTCCGGGAATGCCTTTCTGTTCTGGTTCATAAAAATGAACCTCTTTATTTCCGTTCATCTTTGTCTGTATACTCTGAATACTTATCCTCTGTGCTTCTAGGACACTTAACTCATGCCATAACCCTGTCATCTCCTTTGAGAAACTTTATGTGCAATCTTCACTACCTTCACAAGCCAAGCTTTCTGTTGTCACCATCTCTTCATCTATCATCAAAACATAATTCTGATCCTCAACTTCTGCAATAAACTCAGTTATCTGTCCATCACTTTTTAATTGGCTATTTAATAAAAACAATTTGTCATTATCAGAATTTATAACAAATTGATCATCATCATGTATCATCCCTGCATTCATACACAACTTGTCAGTTTGAAAACTGCAAGTTTCAACAGTCTCAACTGTTGGTTCATATACTAGCTCTTCAAGCTG
Source organism: Pinus albicaulis (assembly GCA_034641835.2). Classification (NCBI taxonomy): domain Eukaryota; kingdom Viridiplantae; phylum Streptophyta; class Pinopsida; order Pinales; family Pinaceae; genus Pinus; species Pinus albicaulis. The sequence continues at coordinate 404,327,760 of CM076571.1, read as the reverse complement.
ATATTCTTCTTCATTCACATGAACTTCCTGTGTTGTAACAACTTCAAGTACAAACACATCACTGCTTTCTTCTTCAGAGTATTTATCTCCTAAAAGATTCTTTTCAATACTTGTGACAGCTTCACAATATTGCGCATCCTCCTCAGTAAAACTTGTAATCACATCACAATTTCCAGCTACAAAAATACACGGTTTTACATTATCCAGTTGATCTAGATATACCCAGTAACTCAAGAAATCATCAATGATATCCTCCTCTGTTTCACCAATGGAAACGTCCACTTTCAACTCAGGTGCTCTGAGTTCTTCACGTCTCAACTGTATACTCATCATCTGCTCGAGCTTCTTTATCTCTTCTGTTAACTACATGTTTATCTGTTGATCTCTTTTCTGATGTAGTCTCTACCACTTCACTCTCTTCCTCATGGTCCAACCATGTCTCTGGTCTCTCACACTTTCCTGTAACAATTCCATTAACAACTCGAGATGAACCACAATCTCAGCTTTCTCTTTCTCATACTCTTCATGAGTCCACTGCTTCAATATTCCATTTGTCTTGGAATATTTCTCCCTCATTCTATTGTGGCCTCTTTCTGGACCTCTACTCTCTCCTTTATGACTTTCAATATTCATCTCTTTCGCCATGAGTTTCTCACCCACGAGTTGCACCAAGCCTCTCGAAAGCAAGCTCTCGTGCTGCCACTTACCTCACCAATCCCTTCCTCTGGATCTGGTCTTTTGGTAATCACCGGTGCTCTGCTGGAACCTTTATAGCATTCTCCACTGCTCCTTCAGGCTTCTTTCATCTGCAAATTTATTCAAACTCCATTGAATCTTCAGGTTCTGCCACTCTCTCTTAGAATCCTTTGCTGGACTCCTTCATCACTGCTCTCCAGCTGTGATCTACTTCTTCTCGCTGAGACTTTCTCAATATGCCTGCAACCAAATTCTGCAAACAGTCTTCAAACCAGAGTTAACTATCAACTTCAAACTCACCTTCAAGATCCTGTTGATCTTGCTTGCTTCCTCAACTGCGCTGCATCCCTGTGTTGCAACCTTCATTAGCTTCAAAATCAGATATTCATTCATCGCATGCAATTAATTCGATTAA